>OY728148.1:816774744-817985492 GCA_963277665.1 Viscum album
CTCATTTATTTGTTTGGTGGGGACTAAGTATTTAATTAATTATGGTGTCAAGTCATTATAATTTATGAATATTTCTCAAAATGGACCAACGGTAAATTTAATTTATTTATTTAATTTAAAGAATAAATATATGTCTAACTAGTGATTTTTTATTATAATTTCTTATGGAATATAATAATTTATGTTTTTTTTAATTTAAATTTGGTGAAGTCTTTTCATATGTAATATATTTGATCTAAGTCGTAGAATGACAAAGGGATGAGGATGTCATAAAACTTTGTCTATCTTTTTGTAATATTACTTCGATGTTTATAAGACTTACTTGATATTTTTAATACTTTTTATTCATTATTATATGCCTATAAAAATTTTATAAGACTATTTATTAGATTCCTAAGACATTTTACATAGCTAAAAATTACATTCCCTACGAATTTTTATGAGTTTGAAAGGATTTTAAGTGAGTTTAAAATACATTTTGAGATTTTATTAACACTATAAAAAGTATTTTTAGGTTTGAGTTTCAAAATTTAAAACTTCTCAATAATATTTTAGGAAATAATAGTTTATTTTTAAGGTATATTCATTCCAAAAAAAATTATCATATGAAATATGTCCTAAAGGAAGTTTGTAAAGTTCACCCATGAATCAAGATAAATATCCACATTGATGCATCAACATTTATGTTACCCGATCTTATGAATCGATGTTTAAAATTAGTAATATTTCCAATCATAATTTATGAATGATGACACATAAAAAAATGTAGAGGAAGCTGTGTATTTTTTGGAGGATTGTATCAACATTTTTATCTGATATTCTTGGGAAGAGAGAAATATTTACCAAGTAAGGAAAAAAAGATATTATATTCTAAATAAGGTGGAATAAAATGATGTATAATAATACATGATAATAATGTATCCATTTATCTCTATCTCTTGGGTTATGTTGTGATGTTGATATTCTTGTGTTTCTTGTTTGATTTTATGCGCATAGATTTTCTATAATTACATATTCCTCTATATTCGCCTTGGTAGTAATTTATATGGAGGAGTAAAAGGCTTGGGTTATTTTGGGAGGTAAGGTAATCCAAATATAATTCTTCAGTTTTATACTTGAATAATTAAAACCTATATATTCCATTAATTGATTTTAGTGTTTAGTGGCCACTTATATTATCAATTGGGATTTTTTTGAATTATTTCAATCCAGTTTGGGGTTCCTTTTTTCAATGATTTGTTATATCGCTTCACTTACTTTAGTCTATATTTGATGTAATTGATTAAGTGGATTGATTAAATTATTCCCTATTTCTAGCATGTGTGTGTTCTAGAAATAGAACACTCTTTTGTGGATTAAGAAAAATATTACCAGATTGGGTATTTCTTGACTAAGCTTTGAGTGCTTTAATACATTATTATCACTGATAACACGTTACAAATATAATAATGAGGATATACCAAGAAGATTTTTTGTTAATTTTAGCCTTAAAACATCCATTCAACCAATATTTAGAGGTAAAATTATTATAGAACCTCTCATTCATCACTTTATAAGAAGAGGAACTAACAATTTGAAGGCTATTATAGAATTATAATTGGATAGCCAAACCTAAACACATAAATTTTAATCAACTTGATTCCAAACACCATATAAAATGTTTTTCATTTATTCTCCAAAAGAAACTAAACAAAACATCCCATTTTCATAACTAAAAAATTAGAAACATATTTTGATAAACCCTCTCTAGAGACAACCATATGCTACACTAATAATATATTTATTAACCTTGGATTTAAATAGATTTTTTAATCCATAAGAAGGTGATGTGAAAAACATGACATCGTTACCAATGATATTATTATAAAATAAAAGATTTAATATTTCATGACCATATCTTTTAATGACGACAAATTTTATCTATTTACTCTATTATATAAACTACTTTACCAACCAAACACAAATAATGTAACTTAAAAACTCAATTAGAGATTATTTCATTAATATACTATAAAAAATTTATGTAATCTCTATGATCCTGATAAAATGGTTTAAAATCCATACCAATCCTTGAGAGACCTTTTTTCACCTCATTTCATCCACAAAACTAATCAAATTGTTGTGGTTTATAAAAAATGGATTCAAATATAAATATAGGAAAATTCAATTATCTCTTAGATTACATTTTCTTTTATATTAGGAATAAAATAGGAATAGAAAATATTTTACCCTAGTATATTCCATACTCAATTTTAAAGGAGTATTGTAAGATAAAGTGAAGTTAAGAGATTTTCCATTCTCACTAGAATGAGAAACAAAGGAAGAATGTCCATTATTTTTACTACCCCCCAACTATACATGAAATACCTAATTATAAAAGGTATGGAACTATAGAAATATATTCATGGAGAACTCAAAAACCAATGTATATTAATAAACACTAGAAGTAAATTTATATGGTGGTTTATCTCAAGGAAACCCCATCCACCATAAATGTTTCGATAATAACTAAAACATCATGGAAAGGGAAAATGAAACCCTAGTACACACTTGGGGTTTAAACTAAGATTTCTCACAATTATTTACTTTTATATTCTTTTTTATTTTATTTTTATTTTCATTAAATATCTCTTGGTTTCTAGTTTTACTTATTATTTTTTTATCCGGAATAGCTAAGATCTTAACTCTAATATGTCACTACCAATAAATCATTTTGTACCAAAATTATACCATTTATTTTTATTATAGAAAATTAAATCCTATTTTTAAATTTGTGATCATTTATAAATAAAATTTTTTTTTTACTATTCTATGTTTAGGGGAGTTGTTACCAATCCATTAATAGATTTTACTGCAGGTTTTTCTTTTCAATTATTTTTTTGGCATTTTTTTAGGAATCATGACCTAGACTGAATGATATAGAAAATTAAAAAAATAATTATTTTTTTAACAAATCAACTTGATTGGAATTTATATTATTTTAAATAACTGATGAAATTGATTTTTTATCCTAACTTCTAATGTCCTCATTTAATAAGTTTTATTAATTGTGAAACTCATGTTCACCAATGCTATCTAATGTATTATATTTCTTTACCTGAGCATTTTATATAACTGTTTTACATATTCATTAAATTTATCTTTTCTTGAGAGTCTTGAGGCTGTAATTGAATTATTTAATTTATTTTCTTCCTCTAATATAGAGTAATTATTATTCATGAACTATCTCAAAAATGATTTTGGAAATAATTTTAAAGTACCATTTGATTTAAAAGTATACTTTCATAATATATATTAAATTTTTACTTTTATTTATGTCCCTAGTGTTCATTAAATAGATTTATAGGTATCCGCATTACAATCTATAAATTCCTTTCTATCATACTCTATTATGAAATATATGATCATTGTTGAACTCCAGTATAGAGAGAGATGGATGCTTTGAACTGAATATATTTTATATGTAATTCATTTATTTTCACTACTGTATGGGAATAAATTCAATGATAGAAATATGGATGGATGTCCAAAAATATCATTCAAATTTTTTATTGGAGTTCATCACTATTTGAATACCAAATGATACCTCTCATTCCCTTATAAATTAATTTCTATAAAAAATTACATATTTGAAATTCTAAAATAACATTATTTAAAATGGGGAAAGGGTATAAAAAATATATTATTGTTGATGTAATTTATTGTTTTAAACAACCTAACAAAATCACCAGGTTTTTTTCATATTTTATAATTATGGGTTAGTGACGATACATTCTTGAGTAAAATGCCCTACAGAATTGATACAAACACATGATAGGGTGGGTAACCCTTATTTATAATTTAATTATTCACACCTTTAGTATTTTAAACACTATTTATAGTTCATCTAAATGGATCTCATAATTTTAATAATATTTAACAACCAGATTCAATGTAATAAAGGAATGTAAAAGTAGAAAATATTGTTATTACAAGGATTTACCCCTATTAGTAATCTTATTCTCTTTTCTAGTTCTGATATATGAGACATATATTTTATATAATAATTTTATATTTAATGAAAATTTATTTTTGGTAAGGATTATCTTCAACTAACGTGTTTACCTTACACTACATTGGATTTCTGGAATCATAATGAACCTTTGATCATATAATATCCCAATATGCTTCTTCTATTCCAGCATCCCACTAGACATCCATATTCCATCTGGTATAATAATCGTCTATCCTCTAGTAGTATATGTTCATTCATTATGGGATATAATAGAACCAATATATTAATATTTACTTCTTATAAACATAAATTCTTTGACAGCCCTTGGATATTATTTTACATCAATATGAAACTTTATATATACTACACATCAAAGTTCCTTGAACTTTCTTATAAGTTTCTCACAAGATTAAATCACTCAATCTTCATGGATTTTTTTTGAAAAAATATTATCTCTTACACTACATTCACATTAGTCTTATCAAACTATTTTTCTTCTCTCTTTACCACTACTTCTGCAATAAAATGTATGAGGGGTTTTTCAATTTTTCACATTCATAATTGAATAGATTTTGTCTACTAAAGTAGGTCAACAACATATTCTACATTGATACAGAGATGGTTATCTTTACAAATCAATATCAGTTTCATCTTATTTCTCACAAATAGCTCTCTATTCAAATTCTTTGAATGTTTTTCATGTAAATCATTATCACTACTCTTCCTACACCCATTTTTTTATATATAGGTCACAATAAATATTTTATCTTTTTTATTTAATATATAAAATATCTCATAATATTTGGTTCCACTATTCAAATTTTTTCCTCATGTATGACATGTAGGGTTATCCGCATGATCTCCTATATGTTATTTTTTCAATTGGTTTTCAATATATGTTTTAAAAGAATTCCATTTACCCATTTTTTACAATAAAATATTCCTTGATTTATTTTAATCCAGTAGGACGTATTTAATCATTTAAAAAAATCAACAAAAAATCCATAATAAAAATATCCACACTGGTATGAAAAATATAAAATAAAAATGATTTTTATGTGGGTGATTTATTTCATGGGTGTAAATTCTTTATCATAATGTAAATAAATGTTTCTCATACTATACCATGAATGAAAAAAATTGATAATAAAATATATGAAAAAACTTATTTGGGAACCATCAAAATTAATATTCATTTATGATCACCAATATAGATATTCAAAAACACTCATTTGATGATCAGAATACTAATGAAAATAATGGTCTCTTTCATATAATCTCCCTTCATATTCCTTAAATACAAATTTTAATCATTGGTAGACATTGAATCATGATAATTGGATAAAAAAGAATATTAAAAGTGTCATCTAATTTATATTTCTTCAAAATATTTTTTTGAAATACTCCATCTTCATAAATAAAAAATTTATCTTTCTGTTGATTCTTATTTTTTTATCATGCTTAATTTTGTAAATATTTTAGTAGCAGTATTATGCACAATGTTATACTCATCCTCAAATTCTTATTTCCTAGAAAAGTCTTTTGATATTCCTATAAGTATTATAGAATATAAATTTTTTCTATGTCAGAAGTCATATGTAGATCACAGTGCTTTATAACTTCTTCAAAGTATTACATACATTATCCTTAAAAAGTTAAAGTATTACACCCATTCCAATGAATAACTCGAATTTAATCAAATTTTTATTCCCATTCAAGTTTAATTTTTGATTAAAAAATCCTAACACGATCCCTATACCCTATTTTTTATCATTAAATACTGAAATTCATTCAAATAAAAATTATTATTCTCATGTGAAATGACTTTTGATATAAATCAAGATTCTTAAATGGATTTAAAAGGTCTTGAGTGATGAGGAAATCTAATTGGATCACTCAAAACGTCTTACAGGCTTCTGATTCTAGATAATTGTGATGTATTAACTGTAGTAAAAAAGGAATTACATAGAAACTCATAAGCCATATAAAATAAGACTTAAAAAAATCTATCCTCAACCTCATAAGTTACAACATAAATAAAATAATAATATAGGTACTCGAAATCATATAAATCCTTATTAAGAACCTCAAACTACTTTACAACGTCTTCATATAATTACTGGAAATATCAGAATAATTCCAAACTTCTTTATCTTCTATAAAATTTAATTATATATATATATATGATCACATTTATCATTTATAATATACCTTTATAAAACATAATTTCTATCTTCAATGCAGTTATCTCTAGATTACATTCAATAGAATTTCCTCATTTATTTCAACATCATTCGTTCTCAAAAAACCATGGACGGTTTATCCTTATGTTTATAACTTCAATATCCCTAATTTAGATTTTTTGACTCTACTAATAATAACTTCTTTTATATTTTCACCCAAAAACACTTCAAATCCATAATCAATTTTTCTAGACAAAACATCCACACACATTAGTACATGTATTTATCATGGGTACTAACTCATCAATTATATAATATATAGGATTTTTTTTCATCTAGTACATTCTTATCCCTTTTCAATTTGTAATGGGAACATATTTATTTTTTTAATTTGGTGGATACTTTCTCCATCACCCAAATTCTCCAAAACACATATGTTGACAGTTATCAAAAACAAATAAAAATAACAAAAACCATTGGGCACATCAATCTCCCCCATTCTGTGTGTTTTCAAAACCTATAAACTGCTTAAAGAAATAACATATGTCAACATGTATTTATTATTTCCCATTTACTCTCTCTTTATTTAGAAATACAAGTAGTAGAGGAAAATGTTTCTCACTATCTCAGTACCACGAGTTTAAGGGATGGAATTTTCATCTCAAAGAAATATATAAATACAATTGTTCATCCTAATTCCATATTCTCCCCTTTACTGAGATATTTAGTCAATATCTATAATATAATGACCACACTATGTTTTTATTAACATTGTGCTATCAAATAATCAAGTACAAGTATGTTTGGGATAACCTAGTGCATAAAACAAGAGGGATTAATCTAGTTTACATTGTTTTCCGTAAAATATTCAAAATATGATAACAAATCAGACTTCATTTATTTGGAGTTTTTCAAGGTGATTATCATGAAATTTCATGAACGTATACATAAACTCAGAAAACACATCAAAAATAATCAAATTAATGTTAATTTTTATCCTTTTTTTAAAAAAATGACTATCCCTTGATTATAAAAGTATCCATAAATCAAGAAATACTTGGGAAAGTGAAAATTAAACTAAAAAATTTAAATTTGTTGGACTTGTGTTAAATTATTGTTCTAATATGATATTCAAAATTCTCGAAGAATACATATCCTTAGATCCCCCTCAATGGGTTATCTCAAATCTCATTTCTCATTATTTATCTTAAGTTTCTACTTTTATGAGGTAAAACCACCAACAAATGGAAATATGGTGGTTATTAATCATTTAATTAATATAAGAAACAAGGTCGATTATTGTTTATAATAAAAATAACTACATTAGTTTTATCTCTAATGTTTCTTGAACACTTTATTTTTGCTTCACAATTGATTTTAGAAATCTCCTCTTCTCTTATATGTATTGATTTCCTCTCATTATAAACTTTATTCATATCTGAAATAAGCTTCTTAAATTTATAAAATATATAAATTTAATTATTTTTAGATTGATACATCTTCTTAGCCTCTTTAAATTGGGTTCTCCAAATTTTTTGACACTATATGAGTATGTGGCCATCCTTTTTTGATGTGGGTTCTTTTCAAGAAAAAATACCTTCAGCACTATAAGTTATAGGTGTTTTACCATTAAATTTATCTAACTTCTCTTATTATGATAGACATGTAATTTTTTTTATTGAAATATTTTCATCCTTATTTTGACATGCATACTAATCTTTAGCAGGATTTTATTTTACCTTATTGGGAGGTTTTCCATGTTCTCCATTGGGTATGTCTCCCACCAAACCAATCCAGTTTTCTCTCTCTGGGATTGATTACCTTTTGGATTCCATATTCCATTATTTAACATTATTGATGTTCTTGTAAATTTTTCAATGATATATGATGGGGTATTTTTAAAATTAATATAAACATCTTTTCCATGTTGAGACATCCTATCAAGCTTTATTTTTTGTGTATCTATGGAGTGGTTGATTATACTTTCCCATTGTACATGCTCTAAAAGACATACATGTATTCATTTTTCGCATGATTATCTTATATTGAATTATTCTTATCATGGTGGAATATGAGTTATACTATGTTGGTATATACAAGGATTCATCGTAACAATAACCACCTATGTTTTAGTAATCACATAATTTTATTTCCAAAACATTAAAATCTATTAATCATAAAGAGGTTACTTATTTTTTGTAATATGATTTTAATATAATTAATCATTAATTAATCCCTAATACCCACAACTTTAGGTCTTTTATTACCAACATTTAATAGCATTTTATCCTAGCATTAACTATCATTGTTTTGAAATCACCAGCAGCACCAAAAATAGACAATAAACCTCTTCTTCATTCTTATACTAGTAGTCTATCTATATCTTTGTGCATGATATTTAACAATTGAATCAACCATAGTTTGATATTTTTTTGGTAGTTTATTAAAATACACATTATGACATTCACTCACTATACATTTATGGGTTTTTTTTATCATTTTTCTCCATCTAAATTGGTCTATATTCTGGATTTTTTCCTACACTACTTTTATCAAAATATAATCTAGGTATAAAATTTTAATAAAAATATCGGTTACCATTTTATATAATATTTTATTTGGTTTATCAAGAGTTGATTCCAAGAACCTATTTCTGTTAATATGATTCTATTTAGATTCAAGACACTTCTGGGAAATTTTTGAGGATGTATATCTATTTTTAGCTTCTTGTGAATATTTTTATTTGGTGATATTCATATTTCATACCTTTACATCCAAAAAATAACTTTCACATTAAAATTTTATTTTTGGCCTTTCAGTGTTTTTACGATTTCTTGAATTTATCTTGTAAACATATTCATTTGATCTTATTGAATTTTATTTACTAATACTAATAAGTTTCTAATATTTTTTACCTTATTTTCCTTAATTTTTAGTTGAGTAGTTTTGAAATCAATATAATGTTTTTGTAGATATTCAATTTTATGGAATGATTCTATAAACAATACACTAAACACTTCCTTATATTAGATAACTATTTATAATTCCTCATAAAATCTAGAAAATATTTCATTGTAAAGTGAAAATGAGTCATCCTTTTTCTTCACAAGCTTTGTTATAATGCTTCAACTATTTATATTTCTTGCTAATTCACCTTCAATAAGATTATATTCAAAAAAATTGTAACTTTTAATCATGATATCCCATGATGTGTATATATATAAACATAAATTGGACCATTATTCAAGTATAACTACATTTCATAATAAAAATCATTATGTGATTAATTAAAAACATGTTCTTCATAACTTAAGCTTGATTCATCTAATGAATAGTAATTAAAATATTTACCCCATAATTTAGTACTCTTGACACCATTATCTAGTGATTTTTCGTTTATAATATTTGAGTTTTTACTTAGCTTCTCAACCTCTGTTATCTTCTATTTATTATTGTTATGCTTATAGCCTCTAAATCTACCCAAAAAGGGATAGGATCCAAATTCTCTACTGGAGGCTCTTATCAAAACAATTATAATATTAGAATCATATAATATTGATAAAAAAATTGTATAAAAATAGATCCAATAAATTGGACATTTCAAGATGAAATACCACTTATAATTAGCTATAGGATCAGTGTAGAAACCTTGGAGGGGGTGAACCATTTGTCGCTAATAATTTAATAAATTCTAATTTCTATTATAAATATTTTCCAATTTTGTAATTATAACTAAATTCTTTGTCAATATAAATGGGTGCTGGTATTTTACTATCCATAAATAACAATATGTAATGAGGTAAAAAATATTAAATGCAACACATTTTTTTACATGGTTCGGTCATAACCAGGAAACCTATTCCTTGTTATCCATGGTATTTATAAGGCATATATTTTATACTATGATATTATGATAAATTATAAGTGTATTTAGGGATTAATTTCCTCAAAAATTGTTGTTTACCCAATAAAATATCGAGGGTCCAGTTGATAGGTTTTATTTCTGAAAATTGTTTTCAATGCCAAGTGTTTAATCTCCATAAGTGCAGTCACCAGAAGTTACACTTTTGAAAACCCAAATAGTGGTAATTTACCAACATAATTGAATTATTTTTTTAGATAGATTAACTAGTTCCATGGAAGTAGTATCTTTAGTCTAACAAAATATTGATGGGAACCTTAGGAAGTAGGTCATTCAAAACAGCTTTATGAAGTCAGTCTGGGGGATGGAACACCCTGTCAATCGTATTTAGGAAGGTGGAACTTATGAAACTAATAAGGCGTGATTACGAAATCATGAAACTTTTAGTGAGTAAAATGGTATTTTTATCTATCATATTTTCAAATAAACTATAGAGGGTCAGCGGTGCAAGTGTGTAGGCCCATGACATGCATTAATTCACTGATGGTAGGAGCTACAAGTTCTCCTCATGGATGTATTAAAGGAAAATTTCTTCAAAGCTACTAATTTGGAGAAAGATATGGAATGAATTGTTCACAATGAATCCGAATTTTTATAATTGAATACTACTATAAATCTATTATTTCATAGTGCAACAGAGATACACTCATGTGTTTTACATGGTAGTACTAACTAGATGATCAATTAGTCCTATCAATAAGAAGATAATAGTTATATATGTGCAAAATAATGTTGATTGAGTGACATAATGATGCTAAAGGGGGGATACATTAAGGGATAGGTGGCTTTGGAAGGGAAAAAAACAGACCATATCAGGGTTCTAGATACTGAAATAGCAATGCTAGAATACCAAGATGATGACCAACAAAATGTGTACCAACAATGGTGTTTTTCATACTTATTTCAATGGTTTGGTAATTTTTTTCAATATATAATATACACTATAACTCATATGTAATCCTATTTCAATTGGAAACAATGTGTATTTTCATACTCCTATAGATGTAGGACACAATTTATGAATCACATAATCCCTTGGAGGATTATGTTTCTATTGTGTACTTGCATGTGTATGATGGTTATGTGTTCATTCGTTGATTTTTCTAATGTGGATTATTAATTTACTATTCATATACAACATAATGAGGGGATTAATATATGTAGTTGTTATAGTGTTAATTATTCCTAATTATAGTCATTAAGGTTATGGGGTTGATCAATCCATAGTTTCTCTACTACTGGTGGTTGATGTTCTACTACACTAGATTACCAAAAAGTAGAACTTATGAGGATTAGATTAATATTACTCCTATAATACCCAATAAGTGGTATTAAAGATTTTTTAGATGACAATATTATGGATCAGTATGTAAAGTCTCCTTGGGATGTCACCCATAAACCATACTAGTAATAGAGGGACTCTAGAATATCAAAAGTTAATTTGTCTGACTTGTCTCTTAGGGTTTCTTCCATCTATTCGGGTATTTGTTTTGGATCTTGGTTGGAAGAATGCCTGATTTTTAATGATTATGTGTTTTTTCAGGTTATCATAAGGATTCCACTAGAATATAGTGGTAGTATAAGAGTCATTCTTTGAATATATACGTCTAATT
The DNA here is from genome assembly GCA_963277665.1 of Viscum album. Taxonomy (NCBI): domain Eukaryota; kingdom Viridiplantae; phylum Streptophyta; class Magnoliopsida; order Santalales; family Viscaceae; genus Viscum; species Viscum album. The sequence goes on from OY728148.1 coordinate 816,786,457, forward strand.
ATCCATATGATTCATGTAGCATGTTCAATTAATTGTGTGGAATTTTATATTTTGGTGTAATAACATTGTTTTTTTTTAAGATGATGATCACTTGAAGTTTTTGGATTTGGTAGAATATCATGAATTTGTGGAATGTAATTGGATGGGTTAGGTATGGTATGATGATCTGGTGGTGGAAGATACAAGTCTTGGTGATTGTTGGTGATGATACTCATGAAGGTTGTATTGTCATATTGGCTAGTGAAGTTAACCATGATCAGGAAGGAAAACTATAAGGACAAAATTGTAAGAAAAATAATGTTTATAGACATTTTAATATGAATATTGATTCATGTTCCTAGAATGCGCTTTCAGTTGATGACTCATTCATGATAAAGAAAATTGATTGAAGATCGGTAGGAATATTTCCAATGAGCTAATATCATGGAGTACCCATGTAGTGACCCATAAAATATTCATTTTCAAATAATGGATCACATGCCTATTTTTATCATTTATAATTTTTTATAATAGTGAAAAAAATAGAAGGACCTTTAATTTTATTAGGAATAATGAAAATAATGTTTTGAAATGAACTAGTACAACTAGGAATTATATAGGGATAGAAAATAGTTCCAAAAAAATTCAAACACCCCCTTATATTAAAGGGTTAAAAGGATAAATGATTTCACTCATCTACAGAAGGTGAAAATTTTTTGTTAGGATCTTACCTGATTTGATCTCTGTAGTTATGTATGCTTGTCTTGGAGTAGTTATTGAGATGGGTGTCCTCATGGGATGTTTCCTGAGGTTTTTATAAGTTATGAAAAAGAATGTTAAAAGAAAAATTGTTGGAATTTGAAGAAATTTATTAGTCTGATGATCAATTTATGCATAGCTGTTGTCCCCATGTATAGAAACACATATCTGTGGAGACACCAGTCATGCCTAGAAGGCCAATATAGGAAAACCATGTTAAGGAGGAGTTTATTTGATGTTAGTGGGGTCCAGTTGTAATATTAGTATTAGAGGAGGAACCCATTCTTAAGAGTGGTATCATTTCCTTACTTGAGATATATAGGGTCCGCAATGAGGATTTTTTTTCTCTAAGGGGGGTGGGGGTGGATGTAACACCCTAGAATATTAAAGGCTTAGAATGAAAAATGATATGACACATGTGGGAGGTCCATAGGTAGGGGACCATTTTTCTTTGTGGAAACAGGTGGTGCATGGTGGTCTAGGACCTGACATCCATGTCAATGTGGGGTGTCTGTGATGTTAGTAGAGCTCAGTTGTTACATTTTTATCATAGGAGGAACCCATTTGAAGGTTTGGTGGAACTATTTGGGTTGATATATATAGAGTCAGGAATGTGGATTTTATGCTCTAAAGGGGTTTAATGGAATACCCCATAATATTAAATGGATGAAAGGCTAAATGATATGAATAATTTCAATAAAGTTAAAATTTGTTTTTGGAATTCTACCTGATTAGAAATCCCCAATTAAGAATTCATGGCCTAGAGAAGCGATCAAGATGGGTGACCTTATGGAATGTTTCTAAGTATGTATGTAAGTGGGGAAAAGAACATTTAAATAACAAGTGTTATAATGTAAGGATATTCATTAGTATTATGATCCATTTAGGAATGTGGGTGCGCCCTAGATAGGGGGGAACAAGTATGTTGGAAAACAGGTGGTTCCAAGCAGGACAAAACTTGTCAGCTATGTTAAGGAAGGGTGTTTGTGCTATCAGAAGAGCATAGTTATTACATACAACTAATATAGAGTTTAATGGGGAAATATAAATAATTAAATGTTCTAAGAAAGTGCGAGTAAATTAGAAGGGTTCAGGAATTCATTTTTAATGATTCATGGTTATAGAAAGTGTGAATAGTTTACAATTCTCTATATGGCGATGTCCGAAAGGAGTGTTTCTATGATAGGAATCATTTTATCAAAATATTGAATTTATCTTAAGATTATCAAGAGTGTATTAGTGAGATAGTGGTGGATGGATGTAAATTTCTAATTTAGTTGAAGTATTTTTGGAATTTACTAGAAGATATTTTTATCTTCTATGGTAGTATATAGTGTTAAAATTTTAATATTTTATCTCAAATTAATCCAATACAATTCAAATTATAATTAATGAAATTGAATAACAACAATTTAAATGAAATGGATGTTAGTATTTCAGATAATAAATCATGAATTATGGTTGGAGTTCCAAAAGAATATTGGTTGAGGATTTCTTTCAATTGAAGATGAATAGACAAAAACACTTTTATTTTCTATCATGGAGTGGGTATTTAAAAAATTGAATGCTAATTATCTAAGAATGAACAATGTATTGTTTATCTCGATTCGATATGTTTGGTTTAATTTCAATTTGGGGAACTATATTCCATAAGAATCTCTAGACATTCTAATGTAAGATAATTATTATCTCATCTACAAGTCTATAGAAGAAGTGGACTTGATTCATGATAATGATGGAGAAATGAATACCCCATATTCTAGAACACATTCCTTTATTGTATTTTATAATCTATAGAAATGGTCATCAGAAGATATTCATATCATCAAAAGACCTATAGAATTGATTTGGGATCCTCAAAAGCATGGATTGAGGCTGGATCTATTGGGGTTAAAGGAACATTTTCCGATTATAGGAATGAGTATTATTTTTAGTTGGAGTTCATCATGTTGATAAAACATAACTTTTTTTGTTGTATGAAATGATTTTTATTAGGATGATTCTAGATATCAGTGAATAGAACACTCTCAGGTTATAGGGACATAGTCAGAATGACTAAGGTAGAAATCCAGATGAGTAAGGAATTGACATGGTAAAAAATAAAAGTTATTAATGTAAATTCAGATTATTTAGAGGATAAAAATATGGTTCTAGAATTTCATAATAATAATTCCACAGAGTCTTCTCGATTAGTTTCACAAAAAAACTGAAGAATAAAATTTCATTGTTTCATAGGTTAAAGTATGATTTTCTCATAAAATGAGCACGGATAATTGGAATGGAGTATGGACTAGAGAACCATAAAGCTATTGAAAAAAGGTGATTAATGTTCTCAACTAATAAAAATAATTCTCAAGATGGAGATTATTAGGTTGGGTGTGAAAATCGTTTTTTGTCAAGTGTTAGAGATCTAAAAGTTAAATAATTTAATGTGTAAATTTAATGAATCTGGGTGAAGGTAAGTTTATCACAACCTAGAATTCTAATATTAGTATGATGAGGTTAGTTAATTATAATTAGTATCATGATTTGTATAGAAGTTTTATGGGGCTTTTGGTAACAAGGTGGTAGAAGTTGTTGGGAGTTGTTAGTCTAGAAGATGGAGAACAGTGTTGATAATGTGAAGAATGGGTCGTCTTCTAAAACTGATCAAGATTTTCTAATGAATCAGAGGCAATTAAATAAATATTATAATAGGGGATCGGGGGTTACACAGTGCACCGACAGGGATCCAATGAGTATTGGATGGTTGTGCTGACTGAATGGTTAGTTACGGACCTCTAAAAAAGGTCATTGTTGAAAATGTGTAAATTAATGATGAATAAAAATATGACATAAGCTAATAGATCCAGATCTGAAGGCTGAGATGGATTCATAAAATGAACCCTTTAGCTCATATAGTTGTTAATAACATAATTACCAGAGGATGAAGAATATTAATAGGATTACTGGAAGATGAAACTATAGTGGAATTAGTGATACTTATTTAACTATTCATGGTAGGGATATAAAATGTTCTATCCCAGATATCATTTTTTTTATTTTTTTTTCGAATTGAATGGAATAGGTTTCATCATTATCTCATGGATATTAGACACAATATATCAGCCACATAGTACTTGTTGGAATTTTTTGTGTTGTTATTCTTGATTGTTTTTTTAGTGTCTTCTTTATTTCATTTTTTTATTAGATAGTAGATCTTGAGGATACCGATAATATAGGAATTCGAGGGGAATTTGAATCAATGCATTGGTGTTGGGGTGATATATCTCCAATTTCAAAAATTAATGTTACGGGGAATGGTAAATTTATATTTACTTTGACAGTAGTGGTTAAATTTCTTGTGTGTTATATTATCAAAAAGTTTAACTTCCTATGTTCAGATGAATTTACTTCCCCTCATTCACATTACTAGTATCATCTAGAATGTTCGATCACATAGCACCAATTCTCCTTGTTCTTTTCAAGATTTCCATAGGACTTTAGTCTCTGGATAAGTATTTAAAACTTCTATACTCATTAATTATATTTTTTTTAAACCCTGAGGTCATTGAATCAATATAATTATATAAACATCTTCATAATATAGATTCTTCAACTACCTTTGGATATTCAATAACATTAAAATTTTACTCGGTCTATGATTCACTTTACCATTCCCCAATATTTCTCATAATTTCCTCATTATCTTCACTCACTCAAAAATCAAGGTCTTTGATAGACTAACGATGATTATTTATGTTACATGCACATCAAACTTCTCAAACTCTTCTTATTATCTATTTTCTAATTCTTTTTCAATACATGGTTTCGTGGTTTTTTCTTATTATAACCTTCTACATTGATTAGATCTGACCTGTATAACTAGGTCTGTATCACTTCCTAATTTAATACACATTAGAATATCTTCACAAAGTTGTATTGGTTTCTTAATCATCCCCACAAATAACTATTCTCTTTTTCTTAGATAGATCTGAAAGTCACTCCACGACACTCTTCTTCCACCTCTATTTATATATACATTGGTCAGAAAATATATATATATTTATTTTATAATATATAAAGTTTCTATTCCCATTTATTTCCATAATTCTCATGTGGTCCTATCTCCATTACCTCCTATATTTTTTTTAAAATACTTATCTCCATCAATTTTACAAGAATTACCTTTCTTTTTTTTTCTACATAAAGAATCCATCCATTGTTTTCTATAAAAGGTTCAAGTTCCTTCTTCCCAAAAAAATCAGAAAAATATGTAGTCCCTCCCTAGATATTATTTTATATATAATTTTACTTATTTATTGTTATTTTTCTACTTCATTGTGTTTAATTTCACATTCCATGAGTTTATAAACGTATTTAGTCTTATTGTGGGAAGAACGTCTTAACACACAATTAGTAATACCCTTGTGGGAAATATATTAAAGCCATGCAGTTTTTTAGAAAAGACATTTTTCACGGTTGGTTCATAGTTTTATTTATAATGAAGCAAACATATGTTGATGACATAGTGTGTATAGTGAAGCACATATAGTTGGTTCACTTTTTGGAAAACTATATAGATAAACTATTTGACATACCAATATTTTAACAATATTGAAATTACCTTATTTTGATTACAAAATTTTTCCACTAAATAATTTATTCTCTTCCCACTTAATGAATTCATCCCTCATAAAAACTCTTTCACTTTACCCCTATTCTAAGGGAACTTACATGTGTTTTCATTCCCATTTCATTGTAATTCTCTAAGTAATTTTCTTCAAGGACACATATACTCATTATTTCCTCATTTCCTCATTTCATATCATTCTTGGTGAAGATATGGAGACCTTGGGAAGCCCATGGATCAAAATTAAATTTTTTTTTTCAGGTATTTTAGAGATTATTAGGTCTCTCTATGGATCTTTCTATTTTTATTGTGGGGTTTTATCACTTGAAACATCTAAAGATACAATTTTAATAGGTTTTCCCCTTGATTTAATATTAAATTTTGGATTATTTTTTATGTAATTAGATATATTAATCGGTCACCCAAATTCATACCCCTCATAATATATTAATAAAATAAGATGTTATATTGTGTTCATGGTGATGGTCCTCAAAACAGCATGATAGGTGATGGGTGAATATGGGTGTCTATTATTTCATCAAAAGAGAAGGATCTTGTTCACACGTTAGTTGGAACCAATTAAAACATCTTGAAGGGAAGGTATGGAAGACAAACGCCTATATGCAAAGAGAGCACACAATAATTTTACTTGGTTTACCACTAAGGGATAGTCCGTGAAACATATCCCAAATGTGTGTTGATCATAAATAAATCTACTAATATCGACTAGTTGTGAAATACAAGAGTTTATCTACAGTCACTCTCTGCTAGGCACACTACCTTCACAAAATATTAGGGATATCACATTGCATCCCTCAGAATTCTTCCATCGACTCTCCCAAGCTCACTACTTGGAGAGAAGTCTAAATCATTTTTTTAACAAGAAGTTCAATTAAATAAATTTTCATTAATTTCCATTTCATTTTCTATAATGAGGCTCTACTTTCACTCTAATCCGAATTTTATAAACATTGAAAGCCTAATTCACTGAAAAAATAATATTCACAACTTCTTTTCACAAAGATATTTTTCAACGATATTTACCTCCACGAAGCACCCTGCCATCGTAGAAAAAACGTCCTTTGTGATGCTCACATAGTCAATGCAGAATGCCCCATCATCACGCAGAACTCAATAACAAAATTAATTGGAATCAGTGAAGGATAAACATGTATTTTTTCAATGGTCATGCTCAAATGGAATATTAGTATCACAGAGATCCTCTAGATTCACAAAATTCAAGAGATTCCATATTTTTCATTGAATTAATAATCTGAAATGAAGAGGTGTAGACTGATATTTATAGGCTCAGATGTTCATGATTCTCAATCATCTGTTAGTGGATTTTATAGAACCTTCAAAACCATATTCATGTAGATTCTCCATTCGCGATGCTCCATTTGGATTTGACATTATCATGAATACTTCCATCATACCATCACACATCAAGATTCTCTAATTTTCAAAATCACAGAGCTCTCTCTCACTATTCAAAATGATTAAATTCGTCATCATTCATGATGCTCTTAATTGTCATTTAGATCATCGTCAGCACGCCATGATCCTTAAAAAATGCTAATTGTGAATCTAATCTTTGCAAAACTCATTCCTTTTCCACATGTCAATAAGGACTACAAGTAAATACACTTTTTATGCAATAAATCTTACAAATATTCGACCCTAAAATATGGAAAACATTGGTAAATGATGCCATCTTCAATAATGAAGTCAGTATTAACTATAAATCCCTTTCCATGAAAATTCACTAACCCTCCCTAGGGGGATTGACAACAAACACAATATATACTCCATTTCCTGAAAATAACCTAATTGTTCTCAAAATATCCCCCTTTGGGTTTGTTGAAAATCCATAGATGAATTAAATAATGCACTATCCACTATCAAAACATGATACATAACAAACAACTTAGCCAATAATCTAAGTCTACATAAGCAATACTCTGTGTAGAAAGCTAGACATGAATCATGAATTGGTTTCTCATCTTCAAGAATTATTAAATATGGTTTATCTAAGCTAAAATATCCCAAGCTTCTATGGTACAGTTCCATTTCAATAATGCAATAGCTTTCGTTGTATGCCACTTGCATTATTAACACATTAAGACCAATCAAGATAGCCGTTATAAATCGTAATACCCACTTTTTGAAATTTTATAAAATTTATTTTTCAAATTGGGCTTAATTTTTGGATTTGGAATATCAAAATTAGCTTAAGGTGAATATTTGGTATTTTTCTGGAAATAATCGTTTTTTATGAATAGTGAAAAACACTATGTTATTGTTTAAAACCGAATTTTTATTTAAATATTTATTTATTTCATTTAAATTTATTCTAACTCAAAATAGATACATAATAACTATATTAGTTAAATTCAAACCATTGGAGTCATTTTATAATAAAATTAGATGTATAAAATTTTATTGAATTTTTTATTGTCTTTTACCCACCTTCTAGGCATGTTAGCAAATTTGAATAAAACGTAATTTTACCACTTATATGAGTTGATTATTCAAAAGTAAAAGAGACATAGTTGACATCATTATGTTGATTGTGGTTCAATAAGATGAAAATAATTTTTGATGAATAGTAACTTTTGACTTATTTACCACAGTTAAAAGTAACTACGGTAATTAATGGTAAAAAATGATATTATAATTACCCTAACACATGTATTAATTCTATTGGATAAATTTACCTCGAAAAAAAACAACCTTAGTAATAAAATATGATCCTTTGGGTCTACATGGATGAGATTAAAACATTTATTATTATTTTTTAAAAGATTTGTTTATAGTGTTAAATTCAACGTTTAATAACTAAAATATATTTAATATAGGGTTACACATAAAATAAATTCGACTATAAATATTCATTATAAATATAAAAATATTTCATACATATATTTATTTTATTTATAATATTTAGACCTTAAATATTTAAAATTATTTATGACATAATGATGATGCAGTAAATACATTATTCATGAATGATTAAAATAATTGATATTATAAATATCCAGCTAACTTTGAATTTAGACTTTTGATGAATTCCAGGAATTTTATAGGTTAATATGACATTTTAGAGTTTATTAAAGTAATTTTTGTGAATTAATAATTTTTTTAAGACTTTAAAAAAAATTAAACACCAAATAGTGTCAAAATTGACATAAATGAGTTTTTAAAACAAATATGATATTATTAATTGATATAATATTCCTCAAAACTAGGGTTCTGAAAAATAACCTATATAATAATGTTTATTTCATTAATGAACCACTTGGGGTTCTTTTTTAATTTTAAAGTAATTTTATTAACCATATAATATAATGATACAAGGATACATGGTAAATGATAAACTATTTAACAAAGAGTTAAATATAAAAGATAAGGTTAATATGGTGACCAAAACATGTCTAAAATCTATTTTTTTAGAGGTCTTAGACACATCCCCACCTTTTCCATATAATAAATCATTTTTGAGCCTCTATAAACCGAATATGATTGTATAATAGAATAATATTTCAAGCTTTTCCTAAAATGACCCTCACCTCTTTTATAAAAGGGTACATCCCATTCTCTCAAAATCAATCCTAAAAATCCATTTGGATCCACCAACCCCTAATCAAATATCCTCTTAACTAGCCTTAATTCGACCAATAGGCCTTAATTGATTCAAAAATATAACCTAAGGATCCCTTTTGATCAACTCAAAAGGAAACATCTGAAAAGGAGGTAAAAATTTCACCACCTTTTTCAAAGTTCTTTTCTTCTTCCACTACCACATTATTTGTTGTTTCCATACCATAATAATAACTCCATTAACATATAAATACTGTCATGTTATTATATATATGGTACAACCATGTTCATTATTCTATTCTTCCTGTGAATGAAAAGTCCCCATATGTGTGTATGTATGGATTACCGTCTCCACGTCATGGTGTAGTTTGTTATTCAAACACATCATTATTTAGATTGGTATAATAATGAGTATAACTGATGTAAATAATAAATATAACTTCTTAATGATTCTGTATATATGATATACCATCCAATTACATATTATATTTCCATCAAAAGAATAGTATTTTCGCTCATGTGTACGTATGGATTACGGTCTCCATGAACGCAATGATATCCATCCCCATCGTAACCATTCAAGAATAAATTTCATTTTATTGTTAAAAAATAATGTTTAAGAACATAATATAATTCTGGATATGAATCAAATACATATTATCCATAACAAATAAGACTTACATAACAAAACTTATAAAGTAAAACAAATCAGTTAACATCTGAAATGATGATACTAATGAAATTTTATTAACAAAGCAGTATTAGAAGATCATATATGATATCATATTTATGTATGTGGTTCTTGTGTAATTTAATATCAATTATCTAGCTATTATACATGAGGTTAAATAACCATATACAATGTAAAAGTACAAGGTAAGGATTAATTCTGCAATCTCTTCATTATATGTTGTTGTTTATATGTGAGTATCTATTGGGACCTATTTATCATCCTGTTTCGCACGGAATTCGGGGATGACCTCCTGGATCGGAGATTCAAACGTTCTGATCGGTTTCTAGCGGGTTTGTTCGTAGAACCGAAAACATCCAATGATTCCATATTCGTTTGGACCTACTTTCCAAAGGTAGGCGCTCATTAGCTTGTGGACTGATGAGGTTTAGGAATTTGAATTGGTCGAGAGGATGGGATGTCGGACTCATCACACCTTTTTTAGGGGAATTATTGTCTACTCGGGGACTCTATAGATTTAAGTTATGTTCATGATTCCTTATTACATTACCAAGTATAAAATGAGCTTTCCTTTAGTTCTAACAATCAATGATTAAATATGTAAGAAATTTAGAGAATCTTTTATATGTATTCGAGGTTCTTCATCAATAGAGAGTCATCTGTATCTATTTAGAGATTCTTGGTCAATGGTATCCTTCAAAACATGTATATAAAAGTATCTTGGTCATTATGATGACCAGGATGGTTTTAAAGCCACTCAGTGGGGCACTTGAAGTTTATCGTCATTCTGAAGGACATTGATTATTTCAGATTTGGGATCGAACCCATAAATGGGATACCTACGTATCCTTTGTTTTGGAAAAGGAATCAGAACCCACGTAGTTCGAGTAATAGAGTATGACGTTTATGATTGATGGCTCAAATAAGGATGTCATAATTACTTTTACACTCTAAGCTAACGTGATTCGTGCTCGGTGTGAGAAACAAGAGGTATTGGTAAAAAAATAGACAATTGTGCCATGAAATATGCAATCATAAGAAATGGTTTGGGTCTTATGTATATATGACTGCCCAGATAGATGAAGGTTTAGGATTTACTTTTAGGGAGAAAATCCAGGAACAGGGTCCATAAAGGTATATGTGCTTTATGGAGATTTGAATACTCTAACTTGGGACTTATTCCTGAAAAGGAAACCCAAATTAGGGGAGGATTGATAACTGGGTTTTACTCCTAAGAAGGAATCCCAGATCAAATAAAAATTAGGACTGGTTAAAGAGAAATTAAGGGACTTGGGGTTTACTTTTGAAAGGGATGCCCATAATTATGACTGGGACTTATTCCTGAAAAGGAGACCCAGGTTAGGGATTAAGGTTTGGGGCTTACTCCTGAGGAGGATGCCCATATTTGAGATTGGGGCTTATTCCTAAGAAGGATTCCAAAATTAAGGGACTCGGGGCTTACTCCTAAGAAGGATGCCCATATTTGAGATTGGGGCTTACTCCTAGAAGGATGCCCAAAATTAGAGGACTTGGGGCTTACTCCTAAGAAGGATGCCCATGATTATGACTGGGCCTTATTCCTGAATAGGAGACCCAGGTTAGGGATTAAGGTTTGGGGCTTACTCCTGAGGAGGATGCCCAAGTTAAGGAATTAGGGTTTGGGGCTTACTCCTGAGGAGGATGCCCAGATTTGGGAACTTTAAGAATTTGGGACTTACTCCTGAGGAAGATGCCCAAAATTAAAGGACATATAACTGGGGATTATTCTTGAAAAGGAGACCCAAGTTAAGGATTATCTCATCTTAAAGGATGAGGTTGAATGAATGAACTCTCCATATTTAGTGACATAAGGATATTTAAATCACTAGGTTTTGAGAGATATTCCACAGAATTCCTTTCAGATAAGGAAGTCAAATCAAGAAATCATGCCATAAATGGCTTTGAAGAGTGTCTTGAAGACTGAATCTTGAAAAGGAAAGGTGTAATGGCTTAAGAGGGGTAAAATGTGCAAGACTGGCACCCAAAAAGGTAGGGGCGCTCAAGTCTTGAAAGGCGCGCAAGTATTGCGGCAGCGCGCAAGTATTGGTCGCACAGGTATACTTGTGCGACATGTGGGGTACTTGCGCGATTTTCAACCATCATTAAAATACTTGAGAGACTCTTTCTTAAAGACTTTAAAATCCTCTTGATGTTCTTCCAGAAAAGGGACGCACAAGTTCTATTGAAGGAATAAGGCGGCGCGCAAGTGTGGTCACTTCCCTTAAGGGCTGACCACTCAGGCGCGCAAGTGTTGATGAGTTTCAACACTTAGGCCTTCCTCTTTCTCTTTAGATCTTCTGTTCTAGGTAAGAAATTACCTTAGAAGTGTTTCAGAAGCTTTGAGAAGAGACTTGGGCGTCGGGACCTTCAATCTGAGTTTCTGAAAAAAAGATCCTCTCGAATGGGGGCCCACAGGGTCTATTTATAGGCAAAAGAAGGCCCTGGGCGGTTATCGGGCGGTTATCACTTAGGTCGTGCAAGTCACTTGCGCGACCAAGGGCGTCGCGCAAGTGGACTTGCACGACAGTGATATAACTTGCGCGGTGCAGTTGCTTTTGATCCTTTGTTCATGCCTTTGTCGATTTTTGATGTTTTCTTCAAAGGTTGAATCACTTTGAGCTCAGATATTCCCCTTTTCCGATCTTTAGATTCTGTGACGAAAGGAGCGTGAACAAAAGTCCCCCCTCAGAGTTGGATCCGGAGAGAAATGAGGATTTGACTCTGAGTAAATCGAATCCATCCAAAGGAAAATGGGGCGCACAAGTCTTCAGGGGCATAGAGGTCGGCACGCAAGTTTGCGTCGCGCAGGCCTTTAAGCGCACTGGGTACGGAGCGCAGATAGGCTTCCTGGCCTATAAATACACGGCCTCACCTCCGTACAAAGTATCTGGGTTCCTGGACATCAAACTTCTCGAGATCTCGCCGCGCAGGTTATCTTAGCCGCGCAAGGTGCTCTGTTTTTCAAATTTTTTCCTCGATGTCGCGCTATTGTAAAGGTATTTGTACTTGCGCGGTTTACACATGCGCATCAAAAACTACTGCGGCACACGAATACTTGCGCGCCATGTTTTAGACTTGCGCGCCTTAAATTCCTTAGCCATTTTTTGAAATCTTTCACAAATTTTATGAAAAATAAACCTATTTAAGAGTTAGTTTACTCATATTTTGTGCAAATACAGTGGTTCCCAAAGGAATTGGAACGGATGATGAACTGGATAGCAAGCGGATTGATGACATGATGAACATTATTGGTCATGATTACTATGATATCTGCAACATCACTCTCCCAGATTTGGCTAAGTACTTGAAGAAATATCATCCTAATTTTCCACAGATCATCCATCTGCCTCTGTGTGGTCATGGTCATCTGCAAGGAGTCAATGTTCCAAATGCAAACAATTATAAACCTAAGATGCAGCTACACTGCTACTCCTCTATTTCGGTTATGATGTGCATTAAGAGCAACAACAATGGTGTGTACTTTCAAATTCTTCCTCCATTCCATTTCTTTACAGATACGAAAATGGAAAACCCATGGGCTGAAATGTTTTCCACTGCCGTTTGGTGGAGAGAAGACAAACATGGTATTATAACAATATCTGAAAAGATTACTCTCTCCAAATGGCTCTTTACTTCCAATGCTCCATTCTCAAATCCATGTATCCATCTTCCAAGTCTCTTGGACAGAAACAGAGTCACTGTTTGATTAGCAGAAAATTTTCTCAAACCGCACTCAAGAACATCCTTTTACAATTGTTCCAAGAAGAGCTAGTATCACTACATCTCTTATTGTATCCAGTTGAATGAATGAATTGCAGGTGGTTGCTGATGAAGTTCGGGATGCCGTAAATCAAATGAAGTGTTATGTTGAAAGCCTCTTGTAATTCATGAAAAAGATAAGAGACTCCAATCTGTGGATTTCCTTCTAACTCTTGTGTATCAATCAAAAACACTTTCATCTTTAATCATTTGTAACTGCATTCTTTCACTACCTCCTTCAAATTTACTTAATCCAATGGGCTTAGTAAGCATAGTTTGATTTTTACTAGGATTATTAAAAATAACCCTACAAACTTTGAATCTTTTAATTGCTCAATATTACCTAAATCATACAAAAAATGTATATTTAGTGAGCTGTAACTTGACTTTTATTCAGAGTTCCTTTGTCTTTTGTGGGCAGTTTAAAGTCATGCACGCCGGACATAAAGGGGCTAATGTTTAGGGTCGAAATAGCTTTGACCAAAATGGATTAAAATTGATTCAATTCCTTGAAAATTTATCTGAAAACATATTACCATACTCAAGTATGAGAGAAAATATGTAAACTATGGCTTAAAAATATTTGAATCTGAGGAATGATATGAAAAAGAGCTAAAAAGGCATTAGAAGAAGTAGTTTCCAAGAATGAAGTTACTATTATTTAACAAAACCCGTTATGGGGTTGAAATATGCAGGGCCACCTAAGGGAATTGGCTGCATGGTCAAATAAATAGCATCTTTTGGCTGAAAAGTCTGTTATGTGGACTATTTATGCAAGGTCACCTATGGGCACGTGCTGCATAGTCAGGAAAAGGAATTCTGAGAAGTTTACATTCCTAGTGCTAAAAGCCAGTGAAAGTTTATGGAGATTCAAATTTTCTAATGTATAGAGATTGCTGTATGGAAAGAGGTACTTGAATATGGATAAAATATTTCCAGACAAGATTATCGAAGAACTGGATGAATATCACTCCTACGAAGGTCTGACCCAAACGTAGGGAAGAAGAATAAACCATAGACTTGAATACTTTTAGATCATGAAAAAGGATATGGGACAAATATGTTAATGATGGCTATTTTTTTGCAGATCCCTACATACCATCATTTAAGACAAATAAGGACAAAAGAGGCATTCTTCCCAAGAATGAAGTTACAATTATTTGACAAAAACCCATTAGGGGGTTGAAATATGCAGGGCCACCTAAGGGCATTGGCTGCATGGTCAAATAAATTTCATCTTTTGGGTGACAATTCTGTTATGTGGACTGTTTATGAAATGCCACCTATGGGCACATGCTGCATAGTCAGGTAAACGAATTCTCAGAAGTTTGACATTTTTGTGACTAGAAGTCATGAAATGGGTTATGATGATCTGAAAATATTTAAGGTTAGGATTATAACACATAAAAATGGGTATTGTCTAATGTATATAGAGATACATAGGTCAATGATAACCATAATCATGTTGTGGTTGTGTCCTGAATTGAAATTTTGGACTTCACTACGTATCTCATAAGAATGAGAATCAAGTCGTACGTAGTTCTTGAAATGTAGTTTAACGTCGTGCAGGACGAAAGTATGAGAGATCTTAGCTTAGGGTCATAGAATTCGGACCATAATAATGAATAAACAGTGTGTGTTTTCATGAGGACTTTTCAGCTAAGGGACTGAAAGTGAAATTTGGGGTTAGGCCCAAAAGACTTGGGACTGGATTCGAGGGATACTCGAATGTTCCTACGTATCCCATAAGGATGGGAAGCAATTCCACGTAGTTCTAGAACTACCCTTTGTACAAATTTGGTTCGTACATGTGAAGGGTGAAAGGGGACTTTAGTGCAATGATGGTTTAACCTGAGATAAAAAGTTTAGGCATTACCATGTATGCACGTAGTCTTTTGAAATGAAACATGATTGAAAAAATCAATGTCAATAATGGTTCCTTCTCAAATGAGGAAATCAAAGAGTATTGTAGTTTATTGTCGTACCATACAAAAGTGTTGCATAGTTTAACATCATATAACAAGGACGAAAGTGAATCAATGTAAATATTTTGATTCAAGGAGCGGTTTCATGAATCAACATCATATGAGATGGTGATGAACCGATGTGAAGAGATTGTTTTTGGGCTTGAACCCTGGGAGGTTGCCTACATACCCAGCCTGGAGGGCAAGGATCAAAGTCCGTGTAGTTCAATTAAAGAATGAATTAATGATCAAGTTGTTCATGGGGACAATGATCTAATAAAAATGTTGTCGGGACTTACACATGGTTAGCGGCCCAAAGATAATGTTTTGGTTGAAGTTTTCTCTAAGCTCACGTGAGTCATACTCGGTGTGAGAAACAAGAGGTAACAACAACCTTAACGATACATAGTTTAATGTCATGTAGGACATAAAAAAGGGACTATTCAGTTTAAAGTCTTGCAGTTAGAACTATTGGTGCTGCACAATTTAGTGTCATGTAGCAGGGGCAAAATAACAGTTTAATGTCATGTAGGACATATCAAGGACTTTCTGTACAGTTTAGCGTCATGTAGTTAGGACAATGGGGACAATACAGTTTAACATCCTATTGGACGAAATGGGGACTGTGCAGTTTAATGTCATGCATTAAGGACAAAATAACACACCATTTATGTCATGTTGGACGAATTGGGGATTTTTTTCCCACAGTTTAATGTCATGTTGGACGAAAGTGTTAATATTTTAAGGTCATATGCATGGACCGTGGATGGTGCAGTTTAATGTCATGCTGGACCTTTGATGATTATATAGTTTAACGTCTTTCCGGACGTAAGGGAGTTTTATACATTTTAGCGTCATGTAGTTAGGACGTCATAGTTTAACGTCTTGCTGGACATAAGGGACTTTCAAATAGTTTATGGTCATATGCATGGACCATGGATGATGCAGTTTAAAGTCATACTGGACTTTTAAGTGCTTATGTAGTTTAACATCTTTCCGGACGTAAGGGACATTCCTACAGTTTAACGTCATGTTGGATGAAGTTGTAGTTTAAGGTCATACTAGACCATTGTTTTATAGTTTAACATCATATATCAAGGACAAACTGGTGCCGCACAGTGTAGTGTCATGTTGCGCAGACATATGATTTCTATAGTTTAACGTCATGTTGGACGTAGTTGCAGTTTAAGGTCATATTGGACCATTGCTGTATGAACCGATTGTAAGAGTCTTGGTTCTGGGGACCATATTTTGTGTTTATACAAAATATTTCATCAGAAATCTGGCATTGGTTGGAGTCGTGACGAGTTCTCCATCCATTGAGATTAATGAATAAACTCCATTGGAGTAGACCCTATGTATTGAATAAGTTCCTTCCCATTTTGGCTCATGCTTGGGAGGTTTCTTTCCTGGTATCATTGGAGTTCTGAGAACTAATACCAATTCTCCCTGAATGAATGAACGAAGATGAACTTTTTTGTTAAAAGATCGTGCTGTTCGATTCGGATACATTTCCAAGTGGTGCAAATTGCACAATCTTTTCTCATATAACTGTTCCAATTCATTCAATCGCTTTTGGGATTGCTCATCTGTAGATAACTGATCACAAATGGCTACTCTAAGTGAGGTAAATTGAACTTCAATTGGAAAGACTGCTTCTGTTTCATATACCAACAAATATGGAGTTGACCGCGTTGCATTGCGGGTGGTAGTCCGATAAGCCCATAAAGCATGAAAAAGTTTATCAGGCCATGATCTCTTATCTTTATCCACCATCTTTTGTAGTATATTTGAAAGAGTCTTGTTAAAGGCTTCTATTTGTCCATTGGCTGCTGCATGATACCGAGATGAATGGTTGGATTTAATGTTGTATTCTTGATACAATTTCTTCACCTCAGAAGAACAATAGTTGGTGTCGTTGTCCGTCAATATGGTATGAGGGACACCAAATCTAGTAATGATGTTAGACTTGATGAAGCTAACAATGCATTTAGAACTGACTTCTTTGAGAGGTACTGCCTCTGCCCATTTGGAAAAGAAATCAGTAGCAGTAAGAATGTACTTAAACTGCTTGGCCGTAGCTGAAGGGTAAGGTCCCACCACATCCATTCCCCATGTGGCAAATGGCCACGAGTATTTATCTGTATGAAGCAACTATGGAGGCTGATGAATGAAGTTGGCATATAATTGGCATGAATGACACTTCTTTGTAAAATTAACACAATATTGTATCATTGAAGGCCAAAAGTATCCAATCCATCGAATTTGATCAGACAGTCTATGTCCAGACTGGTGGGCACCACAGACTCCTGCATGCACTTCTTTCATGACAGCCATTGTCTCTTCACCATCAATGCATCTGAAGAGAACTCCATCAAAACCACATTTGTAGGGAATTTTCTCTAAGTGTATTGGGCTATCATAAAGAGTAAAATTGACCACACGTCGCCGGATTTGTTCTTTCTCGGCTCTATCAGGGGGAAGTGTTCCATTTTGAAGGTATTCCCTGATAGGTGATATCCATCCTGTAGTATGACCATATGGTTCAGGAATGGGACTAATTTCATTAATTTCCCATGTTCTGTCTTGAACATAAGGTGAAATTGCACGACGGTGGGCAATACTGATGGTTGTCTCGTCCCAATTTGGATCTGCTAGAGCTGTGGCTATATTATCCAGTGCATCATCTTGAGCATTTTGTGATCTTGGGACATAAGAAAATTTCGGTTCTGAAGGGAATTCCACTATTAACTCTCTGACGTAATCATACAAAGGGATTAATTCTTCTTTTCTGATGGAATAATCCCCATTGACTTGTTTGATTACCAGGTCTGAATCACCTTTCACCTTTAAGTGATTCACTTGTGCTTGGAGTGCTAACTCCAAGCCTGTAATGAGAGCTTGGTATTCGGCTTCATTATTGGTACCACCTTCCCACAGTAAAAAGGAATAAGGTAACAATGCCTTATCTGGAGAAATGAGTACAATTCCTAAACCAACTTTGTTGAATTTAGGATTTTCCATTTTCTTCCCTTTTAGACTTCTAGAAGAACCATCAAAATACATTTCCCATGTTTGAGGACTCCCTTGAATAGAGAAATCTTCCTCATCAGGGAGTTCAATATCTGATGACGTGTCTTCCACTGAAGGATGTTCAGCCAGGAAATCAGCCAGGGCTTGGCCCTTAATTGCCTTTTGAGATACATACTGAATGTCAAACTGCTACAAAATAACTTCCCACCTTGCTAGACGTCCTGTGATCATTGGACGACTAAGGATTAATTTTAGTGGATTATTGCGAGATACCAATTGGACCTCGTGATGTTGCAGGTAGTGTCTCAGTTTTTGAACTGCAATGATTAATGCCAGGCAGCACTTCTCAATACTTGAATACCGGGTTTCTGCTTCAAGCATAGTTCTATTGAGATAGTAGAGGATATTTTCATTCCCAGCATCATTATTTTGAGCTAGAAAGGCACCCAATGATCGCTCTAGAGCTGTCACATAGAAGATAAGTGGTCTACCTTCGACAGGTGGCATGAGTACTGGTGGACTCAAGAGGTATTTCTTAAGAACATCAAATGCTTCTTGACATTCTTCAGTCCACCGGTAAGTGACTCCTTTTTTCAATAATTTGGTAAAGGGTAAACTTTTTCCTGCCAAATTGGCGATGAAACACCGAATATAGGCTAAGTGTCCTTGAAGTCGTCGTAATTCTTTCAAATTCTGAGGAGGTGACATACCAAGGATTGATTTGGTCTTCTCAGGATCGACTTCAATACCACGATGGCGTACAACAAAGCCGAGGAATTTTCCTGAGGTTACCCCAAAAGCACATTTTAAGGGGTTCATCTTCAAATTATGTTGTCGAAGCTTGTGGAATATGACTTCCAAATCAGCCAAGTGATTAGAATGTTGTTTGGATTTAACCACCAAATCTTCTACATAGCATTCAACAAATTTCCCTAAGAAAGGTTTGAAGATACGATGCACGGCGCGTTGATATGTTGCACCTGCATTCTTTAAACCAAAGGGAATCACCCGGTAACAAAACACACCTTGAGGGGCTCTGAAAGCTGTAGATTCCTCATCTTCCTGGGCCATTCGGATCTGATTATATCCGGAATATCCATCCATGAAGGAAAGTACTTCATAACCAGTCGTCGCATCAATTAAGAGTTCTGTAATCGGAACAGGGAAATCATCATTAGGACAATACCGATTAAGATCTCTGAAATCGATGCAAACCCTAATTTGTCCGTTCTTCTTCTTTATAGGGACAATATTAGCCAACCACTTGGGATATTGAACTTCTCTGATGAAGTTAGCTTTGATCATCTTATCCACTTCAGCTTCAATTTTGGAAGCATAGGTTGGGTGTGTTCTTCTCGCGGCTTTCTTAAATCCTCGATGTTCTTTTGGTAAACCCAAATGATGAGTAGCAATATCAGGACCAAGCCCAGGCATTTCTGTATAGTTCGAAGAGAAAATATCTTTATTTTGCTTTAGAAAAGAAATATACATCTCTTGATCTTCAAGGGTTATGGCCGCACTAATTAAAGTTGGGCGTGGATATTTCTCTGTACCCAAATTTATTTTCTGAGTTCATCCACAGTGGTAGAGATACCCTCTTCAAATGCTGGAGGAGCATCTATAAGATCTTCCTCTTCTTCTTCATCATGTTCTATTTCTTCCGTTTCTACTTTCATAGTAGATGACAAAAAGAAATTTTCATGATCATAAGAGATTTCAAAATTTGCACATTTTGAAGAAGACGCTTCCATTTCCGACCCTATTGATGATAAAGGGCCTTCTTTGGGAAATAAAGAGGAGATGATGGATTGAGAATTGATATCATTATTTACATATGATGTTGCTATAACTTCTTCTGGCATGATTGACGAAGTATAGACCTGTTGGATTTCAGCAGATGAAATGAAAATGTCACCACTTGGGCTTTCATCACTGTTTGGTAGGTTACCAATTTTTCCCATGTTGTATGGATCAACTGCCGTAATGGACATTATGGATCTTTCCATAAGAGTATTTTGATTTGGGCCTATTTTGTCAATTTGACTGATAGATAACACATAATCTGTACTCACATGTGTAAATGTATTTATTGGAATTTTCTCCAAACCATATGGAGCATTAACTTTGGTAATTTCTTTCGTTATAGATTTGTCTCTTCCCTTCATGTGATAAAATTCCTCCTTAATGTATTGAGACTCACATGTCTTTAACGGGGCCTTATAACCATAAAATGTTCCAACTTGACCATTGAAACAGTATTTGAGACATTCATGGTATGATGAAGGGATAGCCGTATGCTGATGTGGCCAGGGTCTTCCAAGCAAGACGTTGAAAGCTGAGTCTTGATCAACAATCATGAAATACGAATTGGATACAAGAACTCCAAACTAGGTTCTGAGTGTAACATCACCCAGTAGTTCTTGTTCATTTTTATCGTATCCTTGTAACATCATGGTAGAAGGAGATAAATCAGATTCTGTGAGGCCCAATCGATGAAGTGTACGAATGGGCATGAGGATGACTCATGAACTATTGTCAATGAAAGATCTTCGGATATCTACACCATTGAATTTGCCAGATAAGTAGAGAGGTTTTATGTTCCCATGAACAACATCATCTTCAACTTTATCAGTAAAAGATAGCACTGCATGGAATTCTGCAGGATTATTCTCTATGTGATAGACTTCAGCTGCAGCAATTTCAGCTTCAAACTCCTGAGGACTTGACAAAGCTTTGATGAGTGCTTCCCGAAGATCTTTTGACAGATTCAAAGCATCCAAAATTGATAACTTGGCTGGTACTTGAGCCAAGTGTTTCAATATATCATGCTTTTGATCTAGAGGTCTGTGTTTCCCAACAGGAATATGCGGTTTCGCAGGTACTTTGGAAGCAGATGCTTTGGAAGCTGATGCATCTTGTATTGGGATAGAAGTTGGAAACATCCTTGGTTTTGGAAGATTAGGCCAATTAGATCCATTTACTTGCTAAGATAAAGAAGATGTAACCTTCAATCGGTCTTCCAAAATAACTGTGCCAAGACTGAGTTGTCCATTAGCAGAAGAACCTGCTTGTTCTTTTTGAGCTCGCTGAAGGGCTCTACCACAAGTTTATCCTGCATACACAGTGCTAGCAGGGGTAGAATTGGAGTAGTGGCTTCGGAAAGATCCAAGTCTTCCCCTGTATCCTGAACCTCTGGAACTTCCTCAGATTCCCTTATTTGATACAGGGAATTCAGGCTTATCAAAATTGAAATTACGACTGGAGTACGGATCTGTTAATTGAATCATATTAACAGAACCGAAGATTAACTCTTCGTCTGATAAAGACTCTGCCTAGTTAGCCTGTTTAGGCTGTGCCGTTTGGTGGGGCTGTGCCCGTGGATTTGAAGTATATGGCATAAAGTCTGCCATAGTTAATGACAATTTAGGCTTTGACACATACTCATCTTCTTCTGATTATTTTTCCTTCTTTGAATCAAGCCATTTCTTTGAGGATTTTCCCTCTGATGAAGAGGGTTTTACCCCAATATTCATGGTAGAAGATACAATTGGTTTCTTTAATTGTGTTTGAAAAATGGCATGAGTCTGATTGATTGTCTTTCCGACCATCCAATCATCATATTTCTGTTCATTTCTGCTTTTGACTTCTTTCCATTCACCTTCCTCCTCTGGAATTGTAGCAGTAACACATGCTATCTGAGTCGAAGAACCTTTCAACTTGACCTGTCCTAAGTCGAACATCTTTTACAGGAGGTCTTTAAAGACAACACACTCCTGAGTGGGATGCCCCAACATTTTATGAAAGGGACAATAATTGGGATGGTCTTCATATTCTTCCTTGTTTGGCCTCTTGGGCACTGGTAATTGAACCAAATTATTTTACAGAGCTGAAATGAAGTAACCGGGAACTTGCTCACTTCGAAAAGAGTATGTTTTACTCTTCAAATCATCAAATTGTTTTCGTCGTTGATCTCTTTTATCATTTTGAAGAAACTGACTTTGTTGTTGGCGTTCAGGAGGTGGAGCCCTTCGAGAAAATGAAGGTTTTGAAGTAGAAATAGGTACAGGTGCTTGTTTAATCATAACTGTAGCAGTTTCTGCATTACCCATTCTCCTTCCTAGAGATGATGGAATTACACGAGATTTAACCTTATCCTGTATAAGGGAATATTCAATCTGCTGAGCGATTGAAGTAAGGTCTCGAAACCCTCATGTGTATTTCACAGGGATTAATGGCGTGCGTAATTCATCATGCAAATTTGCCACACAGATTGGCAACAGCTCTTCCTGAGGGAGTGCTAAACTCAGGGAATACGTTAATCCCTTCCAGCGAGCAATGAAATCAGAGACTCTTTCATTCTTCCTTTTCTTGTACTTTGTAAGATCGAAAACTCTCATTTTTGGCAAAGTTGAGCTGAACTGAAGAAGGAATTTTTGACGAAGATCCTCCCATCTGATGATTGACTGGGATTTCAAGTTTGTATACCAGACAAAAGCTAGTCCTTGCAAGGTTCGCACGAAGTATCTGAGTTTCACTGCTTCTTGCTGCTCTGGAGTTCCCATCATAGGATCACAACAGGACACGTAATGCGTCAAATGTTGTTTAGGGTCGCCTGATCCATTGAAATTAGGGAAAACAGGGTTTCCAAAACTGGATGGAGGAGAAATTGAATCTACCCATTCAGGGTAAACTTTCTTTTCAGGTTGAACTTGCGCCCGTTTCCCTTCCATAGTTTCTAACCGAGCTGTTAATGACTCAATAGTAGTTATTAACTTTTGAGAAACATCAGGTTGAACTTGGTTTTGGGTGGGTGCAATGAATGGAGCTTGGATAGATGTGGTGGTTGGTGCTGCAACTGATGGTAGTGCTGCCAACCGTTGTTGCACTTGACCCGTAGGATTATACTTCTGAGGGTGTACTGATAAAGGAAGATATTCTTGATCCATCTCAGTAACTGCAACAAATTCCTTCGGCTGTCGGACTTCAGCATTCTTAAGAAAAAGACTACTCTGAAGTAGTTCTGCATTCAACCTTCTTAATTCTTTCATTTCTTCCACTTGTTATGCAAACCTTTGCTCTAATGAGAGAAATTGACCTTCTCCAGAAGAAGGATATGTAACCGGATTCTTTCTCTTCCCTTTGTTGGATACCTTTTGGAGGGAGGGAAGTGGATTACCTAGGTTCTGAGTAATCCTTTGACTTCATGTACGTACACCTTCTTCATTTGTATCGGTGCGTACATTTTCTTGAGCAGTACACTCTTCATCTGAGTCCCCTGAGTGAACCTCCTCTGGTGGATTAGCAACAATGGCATTGATGAAATTGATTGATGCATAATGTATCACATCCCTTCTATAAACATTTCTGTGATATTGTCTTCTTTCATGTCTTTGATGAGACATTTCCTTTTTTTGGTTCAATCCTTTAGGAACTTCTTGATGAGCTATAATTTGGAGGGAATCTCCTGATAATTTGGCTCTTCGTTCTTCTTGGGGATTCTTCCCTAATCGAGAAAAAACCGACATTCTCTGAGGAGGGGATTGATGATTTGAAAGAGTCCCCAGTCTTGTGAACTGGGGATGTTCCTGCTGATTCCGCTCAACTCCTCGAATCCCATTTGTTGACTCTGAGAGTTGGGTTAAAGAAGTCCCCAGTCTGACAAGATAGGGTGGCTCTTGACATGCTACGTCTGAGATCTTCTTAAAAGATCTCTTGATCTTGCGAATCTTAGTTCGGAAATTAGCTGGATACATTAGCCTATATCCACTTTTATCACCTGGTTCAACTGACCATCGGATGATTTCAGAAACTTCTGTCATTTGATGACGTGTTTGCTCCATACGAGAGGCTTGTGCAATATTCTCGCTTGCTTGATGAAGGAGCAATTCAACAACTTGTTCTCTATATGCTTGATTTTGAGAGGAACTAGTTGAAGCCTGTTCTTGAGCAAGATTTTGATTATGAACAAAGCCCATTGACTATGGCCGGCCATGGGCAATAACATTGCATGGGACCATTTTCGGCGGGCTTTGCTGACTGGAAAGCACTGTGAAAAGTAGTGCTCCTTGAATACCCCATCCTCTGATATGAACATCAGATGGAGCATTGGAAATTAACTGATGCAATTTTCTTAGTGCGCCAAGGCATGAACGTTGAAGGGTTCTCTGTTCCTTTTCAGCCTTCGGATACCGAGAGACTGATAGAGATGCCAAATCAATCTGACGTTGTAGCCCTTCTATTATCTTAAGATGATTTTCATATTCATCATAAGATAATACCTTCTGATTCAATTGACAAAGGGTTTTCCATATGTTGAGACGAATATCATGGATTCCATCATCCGTCAACATCTTTGGAATATCATACTGGGAGTCAGCCAAAGGCCAAAACATGACTGGTACCTCACTTTTTGCCAGTTTTTTCCTAATGTTCAGCATTTCCTCTTTATCATTAAATGAAGATTCTTCTACCTGTTTTGACCAGAGTTGGTGTTTCCTTGTTGGTTCATCAGATTCAACAAGATTGGTAGAGAGATCATTGATCAAACTAGAAGATTCATGACTTAGGGGTGGTTCGGAGAATGACCTACACCCTGGTCTATCTTCTGATTGAGAAAGTATTTCACTTGCTAGCGATAAAGCATCAGACATGACTGGTTTCGCATTTGCAAGTGCCTCAAGATAAGAGGGCTTTCTCGGCACTACATTGTCCACTGGAGTATTTTCCAGGAAATGTGAATTACTAATGCGGAGAGGACTTTCGCCGCGAAATTCTTCATCATGGGTAGGACCACCATAATGGGTTACAGCAAAAGATGAGATCTCTTGCTCCTTGGTCTTCTGACCACACAGAGGGTTCCAGTGGCTCTCATCTGAAGAAGAAACTTCAAGATTGACCTAATTTTCATAAAGAAAGCCTTCATGAGGAAGTGTCTATGGAAGGCATTCAGAATTAATGTTCCCGTTATTGGGAACTGAGGGAGTAGAATCTTGAATTCCGGCAGATAAATGTCTGAGGGCTTCAAGAACTCCAGCATCGAGCAAGGCCTTGTTATAGATTGGCCTTTGATATCCTGACTGTGCTGGGCGGATATTTTTCTTATATGCCTTCTTAGTCGCTTTGGAAACCACTTGTTGACGAAAGTGGTTACTCTGAGCAGGTTTATGTGCCTGATCAGGAAAGATGGTCAGGTTAGGCTGACGATCTCCACTCATATCAGGTGTATGTGCCTGACTTGGTTGTTCGTATGATATGGGGAAGTATGCCCCATGCCCCTCTTGGACTGGAACAGATGTGTGTGTCTGTTCCGGAGTGAATCGTTGATGTGTCACTCCACTGATAGGGATAGATTTATGTGTCTGTCCCTGAGATGATGCTGAAGCTGTTATGATATCCTGGCAAGCATCCAGAATATGAGCAGGAATTTTTTTCTTCTCTTTCACCATTTACAAAATATTCTTGATGACTTCAGCCGCCGGAACGGGAATATAAGTCCATTCCGGGTTTGGAGTAGGTGTATGTGCCTGCTCCTGTCCTCCTTTTCCTATCAGGGAATCCTGACAGTACTCAAGTGTGGAGGCGGAGAGTTGAGTCTGCCTCCTGTTTGTCGTCAGAGCCTTCCGACTGACTTCTCCGTGCGCTACCAAGCGAGACTGTTGGTAGGCTTGATTAGTATTAGCAGGTGTATATGCCTTCTGATTACACTTCGCCAAACGCAGTTGATGAGATCCATCATATGTAGTAAGACGAGCCTGCTGACTAACTGGTGAAGTATAAGCAGGTGTATGTTTCTGCCTATAGTACTCCACCGGAACTGCCTGGCGGGATTGGCATGATGCTGCCAAACGAGTCTGCTGGACAGCGGAATTAAAACAGACAGGTGTGTGTGCCTACTCGTTATTTAACACCATGTTAGGTTGGTGGACTCCTTCGGAGATGGCAGGGATGACAAACTGCCCATTTTTAACCGGATTCTGTCTCTGGCGGTTCATCTTGCCTGCTGGGGTTCGAGGAACCTGAGCTGAATGCCTGGAGTCGGTACCCTCATCATGTTGAGGGCACACTACCACACGAGTCTGGCGGCGATTGTTGATGGGAGACCTCGGGAAGGACTCCTGTCTTTTTGATTTAAGGCCCTGCAGGACCTACTAATTCACTTCCTCAGAGTAAGGGAGTGAATGGAAATTGCGTTCCGGGGATAACGACCCGAAATGGTTGGAGGTGGTAGTCAGCACCGCTATCTTCTTAATCACTGGTCTTCGTTGTCCGGACGACCTGTGTGAGTTATTTACTTGGAGGGCCTGTCGGGCAGCCTCCAGAGTTGGGATGGTACCGTGTTGATGTTACTCCTTAACCAGCGCATTTGATACCCAGCATTGAAGACGCTGAGTAGGTGATGTCATCCTCAGAGCGGATGACGATCCAGTAGGAATAGCAGCAGTGGTATTTGCAGTAGCAGTATTCACAGATGTGAATTTGAGAGCAGCCATTTATGAAAATACAGAAAATCTTGGAAAAGAGTTTCTGTTTGATATAACAGATGTAATCAAGATAAACTCAGCTACTTCATCCTTTGGATGGTCACATATGTCAATGATTGTTTTTTTAGACCTCTTATTGAGTTTTAAATAGGGGATTAACAAATAGGTAAAACATCATTTTAACTTGGTTAAGGATTCACATCGGGTTCACCATTTTTTGTTTCGCACGGAATTCAAGGATGACCTCCAGGACCGGAGATTCAAACGTTCCGATCGGTTTCTAGCGGGTTTGTTCGTAGAACCGGAAACATCCAATGATTCCACATCCGTTTGGACCTACTTTCCAAAGGTAGGTGCTCATTAGCTTGTGGACTGATGAGGTTTAGGAATTTGCATTGGTCGAGACGATGGGAGGTCGGACTCATCACACCTTTTTGAGGGGAATTATTGTCTACTCCGGGACTCTCTTTATAGATTTATGTTATGTTCGTGAATCCTTATTACATTACCAAGTATAAAATGAGCTTTCCTTTAGTTTTAACAATCAATGATTAAATATGTAAGAAATTTAGAGAATCTTTTATATGTATTTGAGGTTCTTCATCAACAGAGAATCATCTGTATCTATTTAGAGATTCTTGGTCAATGGTATCCTTCAAAAAATTTATATAAAAGCCTCATGGTCATTATAATGACCAGGCTGGTTTTAAATCCACTCAGTGGGGAACTTGAAGTTTATCGTCATTCAGAAGGACAAAGATTATTTCAGAGTTGGGATCGAACCCATAAATGGGCTACCTACGTATCCTTTGTTTTGGAAAAGGAATCAGAAACCACGTAGTTCAAGTAATAGAGTATGACGTTTATGATTGATGGCTCAAAGAAGGATGTCATAATTACTTTTACACTATAAGCTCATGTGAGTCATTATCGGTGTGAGAAACAAGAGGTATTGGTAAAAAAATATAAAATTGTGCCATGAAAGATGCAATCATAAGATATGGTTTGGGTCTTATGTATATATGACTGCCCAGATAGATGATGGTTTAGGATTTACTTTTAGGGAGAAAATCCAGGAACAGGGTCCATAATGGTATATGTGCTTTATGGAGCTTTGAATACTCTATCTTGGGACTTATTCCTGAAAAGGAAACCCAAATTAGGAGAGGATTGATAACTGGGTTTTACTCCTGAGAAGGAATCCCAGATCAAATGAAAATTAGTACTGGTTAAAGAGAAATTAAGGGACATGGGGCTTACTCCTGAAAAGGATGCCCATAATTATGACTGGGACTTATTCCTGAAAAGGAGACCTAGGTTAGGGATTAAGTTGTGGGGCTTAATCCTGAGGAGGATGCCCATATTTGAGATTGGGTATTATTCCTAATAAGGATGCCCAAATTAAGGGACTCGGGGCTTACTCCTAAGAAGGATGCCCATATTTGAGATTGGGGCTTACTCCTAAGAAGGATGCCCAAAATTAGAGGACTTGGGGCTTACTCCTAAGAAGGATGCCCATGATTATGACTGGGTCTTATTCCTGAAAAGGAGACCCAGGTTAGGGATTAAGGTTTGGGGCTTACTCCTGAGGAGGATGCCCAGATTTGGGAACTTTAAGAATTTGGGACTTACTCCTGAGGAAGATGCCCAAAATTAAAGGACTTATAACTGGGGATTATTCTTGAAAAGAAGACCCAAGTTAAAGATTCTCTCATCTTAAAGGATGAGGTTAAATGATTGAACTCTCCATATTTAGTGACATAAGGATATTTAATTCACTAGGTTTTGAGAGATATTCCACAGAATTCCTTTCAGATAAGGAATTCAAATCAAGAAATCATGCCATAAATGGCTTTGAAGAGTGTCTTGAAGACTGAATCTTTAAAAGGAAAGGTTTAATGGCTTTAGAGGGGTAAAATGGCCAAGATGGGAACCCAAAAAGGTAGGGGCGCGCAAGTCTTGAAAGGCGCGCAAGTATTGCGGTGGCGCGCAAGTATTGGTCGCGCAGGTATACCTGCGCGACATGTGGGGTACTTGCGCGATTTTCAACCATCATTAAAATACTTGAGCGACTCTTTCTTAAAGCCTTTAGAATCCTCTTGAAGTTCTTCCAGAAAAGGGACGCGCAAGTTCTATTGAAGGAATAAGGCGGCGCGCAAGTGTGGTCACTTCCCTTAAGGGCTGACCACTCAGGCACGCAAGTGTTGATGAGTTTCAACACTTAGGACTTCCTCCTTCTCTTTAGATCTTCCATTCTAGGTAAGAAATTACCTTAGAAGTGTTCCGCAAGCTTTGAGAAGAGACTTGGGCGTCGGGAGCTTCAATCCGAGATTCCAAAAAAAAGATCCTCTCGAATGAGGGACCACAGGGTCTATTTATAGGCAAAAGAAGGCCCTGGGCGGTTACCATGCGGTTATCACTTAGGTCGCGCAAGTCACTTGCGCGACCAAGGGCGTCGCGCAAGTGGACTTGCGCAGTGCAGTTTCTTTTGATCCTTTGTTCATGCCTTTGTCGATTTTTGATGTTTTCTTCAAAGGTTGAATCACTTTTAGCTCAGATATTCCCCTTTTCCGATCTTTAGATTCTGTGACGAAAGGAGCGTCAACACATCCACATTCATATTTCATAAAATTGTATTTCAAAATATTTTTACTATTTACAATACTATGGTTTAATTTCATTTATACCCTTTTTTTACTTTTTATAATTTGTTTTTATAAATTTATATGTCTGTCGATTTCCAAACAAGGCACTTTACGACCTTTTCAACAAAATTAAAGAAAGAAGGCTTTTTAAACTTATACAGTGAGTGCCACTATTTTCTGCCCTTATAACACCTTTGAAAATTACATTAAAATATTATAAAAATATTTTCAAAAGAAATTTTTTCTTTTATAATTATGTAACTTTTAAATGATTTCAAAATAAATATATATTTCTCCCAAATAGTTTGGATTTCATCTATGTCAACATCCTTTGATTGATTTTAAATTTGTTTGAAGTTGATTTATTATGATAAAATCTTCCATATTGTATTTAAGGTTTTGTGATATGTTTGACTATAGATGTGTTATTTTTATACCATTCATTTTTTATAGTTAAAGTATTTACATTTCATATGCTAGTTTCAATACGAATGTCGATGTTATGTTACAACCTTTTCATATGGATAATTCATTGGACTTAGAATGTGACGTGATGATCCCACTATAGATCATTGATGCATCGGTAGGTCTCTTGAGACAAACTAGTGTCTTGGAATAAGGCCTTGACAAAATCATATTTCTAGTCCTGGCACGAGGCCTTGACTATGTGGTTATGAAGTCTGGCATTATCCATTCTATCATTAGGAAATTAGCTATTGATATTTCATGTGATTATTCTACTAGTATAATATTTATGTGAACAAGTAAATGAATTATTTGGTTAATCTTTTCCATATTAATAAGAAGTTTATGTTTAAAATCTTGCATTTTTGTCTTATAAATTGACTATAATGTTTATGATTTTTTATGAACTTTTCCGCTATATTTTTATACTTACTGAGCATTTAATCTCACCCCTTTAAATGTTTTATTTTTCCTAGGATGCTAAGAAGTACATTATGGTTGACCTATAGGGATAGGCTATGGAATTTAAGTGTGTTCTAAGGGGATAAAATTTTTTTGTTGTATTTATTTCATGATGTGATGTAAAACTTATGTATGTATCTAGTACTTCCTAGGCTACTAAACTGATCAAGATTTCGAGACTTAATCCCTTGTGATCATGCTAATGTTATGTAACAATGCACTGACTCTGGGTAACTAGGTTTATGGTGTAACCATTGGTATAAGTGAAATTTTATTACAAACCATGGAAGCTAGATTGAGAAAAACTCTGA
This sequence comes from Viscum album, assembly GCA_963277665.1. Lineage (NCBI taxonomy): Eukaryota > Viridiplantae > Streptophyta > Magnoliopsida > Santalales > Viscaceae > Viscum > Viscum album. Next base: position 816,817,256 of record OY728148.1, read on the forward strand.
TTAGAGAACATCACCCTAAGATAAACTTTAAGTATTAGTATAGAAGAACATCCTAGAATTGTGGTAATGTAGTGATTTTGTGAGTTTTCGAAGCAATACTACCCTATTTGGAAATGAGCTGGTAGAGGCGGCTCTGTCATAATGTACCTATGAGTGAAAACTCTAACATGGTGTTTTGAGCTTGACTCGGGGTATCCTAGTACACGACAACGGGCCTTACTACACTCTTGGTTACGACACTCCCAGAGGATATACATAGGATAATTCACATATTCATTAAAAAGCATTATAAAGGATTTATGTGTATATACCTCCTCAAAGAAAACATTTTTATTATTACAGATAATATCCATAAACTGTTCAATTTATGTTAGGTGTTTTACAGGTTTGAAATTATGTATTGCAATTCATAAACTAATCTAGTGTATACCATAGTTTAGAAATGGTGCCAAGTGGAAGGAATGGAAACTGTATCAATGCATGTAATCCATGTAGGGATTTCTCTCCTACATAAGATAATTATAGTGGATATGGTGATGCAACTGGTGTTGATCAGCTTATAACCATACTATGACAACTCACTCATGTTATGAATAATAGCCTTACCCATATGGAGCACCCTGATCCACAAAGCAGAGGATCAATGTTAGAATGCTTCATGATGAAAACAACCACCAACATTAAATAGTACTAACAAACCATTTGTTGCAGAGAAATGGATAACTTTCTTAGAGAAATTATTTCATACATTGGGGAGGAGAAAAAGGTAAAACGTTTTCATGGATTTTTATCACCTCACGGGAGATGAAGATCAATGGTGGTCATTAATTCAAAACACAAAGGAGGATAAAGAAGTATCAAAAATATTGAATGGATGGAGTTTGAAGATATGTTCTTTGAACAATAACTTCTTCATGACCGTCGAGCGGATATGGAAAGACAATTTCTGAGTCTAAATAAAAAGGGAGGAATAGAATGTCGAAAAGTATGAGTCGAACATTAAAATGTTAACAAGGCATACAACAGATTATATTTGTAACCTGAGGAGTAATATTGATCAATTATTTTATGTGTTAAACCCATTTCTTTGTCGAGTATTATCCTCATGACCCATCTCATCATATGAAGATATTGCCTCATGTGCTATCAATACAGAAAAGGAATTATCTATGTATTTAGACATTAAATCAAAGAAAAACAAGAGGAGATATACTAAACACTCTAGAAATGGAAATAAGGGGAAGAAGGGAAAAGTTGAATATCCATCCCACGGTAAATGTGGGAAGAAACACCCAGGTACTTTCCTGAAGGGAATGGGAGTCTGTTACAATTGTGGTGAAAAAGGCCACCAAGATCATGATTACAAGTGAAATAAAGTGGTTGTCAATGATGAATTCTACAAATGTAGAGAAAATGGGCATTAATAATATGAATGTTTAGGCACCAATGAAACTTACCATAGAAAAGGACAAGGGAGAAAGGCCAAGCTTATGAGATCACTAATATTGAGGTTGAAGATCAGAATGATGTGATGGCATGTAATTTAATGGTTTCCTCATGTTTAGCCAATGATTTATTTGATTATGGATCATCGCATTAGACTCACAATCCTTTGATAGGGGCCAAGATTATGTGATCACAGTGATGTGGTAACAGGTAATTTAATGGTTTTCTTGTGTTTAGACATCCTACAGATCTAGAAATTGAGTTTTCCATTGATTTAATTCTTGGTTCAAAGCCCCTATAAAATACCCATTATTGAATGTCCACTGAGGAATTAGTGGACCTAAAGAAACAACTAAATTAATTGAGTAATAACAGATTTATTCACCCTAGTTTTTCTACATGGGTAGACCATGTTCTTTTTGTTAATAAGAATGATGGAACCATGAGGTTGAGTATTGAATACATGTAGATCAATGCTATAACAATAAAGAACAAGTATCCCCTACCATGAATTGATGATTTATTCAACCAACTTCATGGAGCTCAATAATTTTAAAAGATTGAACTTCAATATAGATATCATCAGTTGAGTGTGAAGAAGGAAGCATTATAAAAACAGCATTTCAAACTAGGTATAGGCATTACGAGTATACAGTAATGCCTTTTGGACTGACTAATGCACCTTCTGTTTTCATGGATCTAATGAATAGATTTTTCAAGGAATATCCTGATGACTTTGTAGTGGTATTTATTGATGAAATCATGGATTATTCAAAAATATATTATGATCATGAAAAACACATGCACACTATTCTGAAAACCCTCATATGAAATGAATTATATGGGAAGTTTAACAAGTGTGAATTATGGCTTTAGGAGATTTCTTCTCTTGGTCATATTGTCTCTAAGGATGGAATCTCTTTTGATTCATCCAAGGCCATGCAAATCCCAGAATGACTATCACCAGAAAGTATAACTGATGTGCAGTGTTTTATTGGTTTAGTATGTTATTATCGGTACTTCATCCAAAAATTTTCCTGATTGGATAACCTATTAAACCAGCTCACATGTAAAGGGGTTAAATTTGTTTGGAAAAAAGAGTGTGAATAATGTTTTAAAGAACTGGATATAATATTATTCAATGATCCTATATTGACTCTACCATCATGGAATGACAGGTTTGTAATTTATAGTGATGCTTCAATGAAATGACATGGTTACATCCTTATGCAGAATGATAGAGTTATTGAATATACATCACAACAGCTAAAAATTCACAAACAAAACTATCCCACTAATGATCTTGAGATAGAAGTTGTAATATTTACTTTGAAGATATGGAGACACTATCTATATGGTGAAAAATGTAAAATTTTTACTTATCAAAAGAGTTTGAAGTATATTTTCTCACAAAAAGAACTCAACATGAGGCAAAGGTGATGGCTTGAACTACCTAATGATTATGATTTCTCTATACACTACTATATGCGGAAGGAAAATAAGGTGGAAGATGCTTTGAGTATAAAGGGTCCTGGAGTTTTGAACAAGATGAGATTTGAATGGAATCATATGTTCATGGATCTAGTAAATATGGATATGGGAATAATCATGGAAGGTAAAACATCAATACTTTTTTCAAATTGATTCGAAACCATATTTACTAGAAAGGATATAAATTTATAAGACTAAGGATGAGGATTTTAAAAAGAAAATTAAATCTATTAATGATGGGAGATTGATCGACTTCATATATGAATATGGAATTTGGAAATTTGTGAAGAGACTTTGTGTTCCTGACATATCGGATCTAAAAAGGGAATTGTGGGATGATGCTCAAATCTCTAATTTCTTTATACACCCAGGTAGCACTAACATGTATAGATATTTTAGGGGGCATTTTTTGTTGGACAACATGAAAAGAGAGATTTCTGATTATGTGTTAAGACGTATGATTTTTCAACAAGTGAATGATGAAAAACGGCATCCTAGAAGAGTCATGCAACCTCTTCCCATTCTTGAGTGGAAATGGGAGGATATTACGATGGTCTTTTTCATGGGACTACCAGATAATCCTATAATTAATGATGCAATATGGTTCATTTTTTATCATCTTACCAATTCATCATATTTTCTTGCAATAAGAAAAGATTTACCACTTAAACATTTTTCAAGACTATATGTTAATGAAGTTGTAAGACATCATGGAGTACCCCTATGGATTGTTTCTCATAGTGGTCCTCATTTTTCATCAAGATTATGGAAAATTATTCAAAAGGCCTTGGATACTAAATTTCATTTGAGCACTGACTACCACCCCCAAATTGATGGAAAATCAAAACAGACCATTCAAACCATAGAGAACATGTTGAGATCTTGCTCACTTGACTTTCAAGGTATGTGGAATAAGTATTTACCTCTGTTATAATTTTCCTATAACAATAGCATCAATTCAAATATTCAGATGGATCCTTATAAAAGCATTATATGAAAAGAGATGTCGCACACCAACTGGTTGGGATGTTGTTGGGGAAAGAAAACGTATACTACCAGAACATGTTGAGGATACAATGGAAAAGATGAAGATTATCTAAACCCACATCAAAGAAGCTCAAAGTAGGAAAAAGAGATATGATGATAAGAAAAGGAAGGATTTGGAATTTCAAGTAGGATATCCTGTTTTTTGGAAGGTATCTCCATAGAAGTGTGTTATACATTTCGGTAAGAAGGGAAAATTACGTCCTAGGTACATCATACCATTCGATAATCTAGAACTAATTGGAGTTGTAGCTTATCGTTAGGAAATGCAGCAATGTCTCTCCAAATTTCATGATGTGTTCCACATATCACTATTTAGAAAATACATGCCAGACCCAACGCATATACTCACCTATGAATAAATAGATCTGGAAGCCGATCTGTCTTATTGTGAAGATCCTGTCAAGATTCCTGATACTAGAAAACAAGTTCTGATAAACTGGACGACTAGTTTAGTAAATGTTCTATAGAGCAACCATAAGATAGAGGAGGCAGCGTGGGAACCTGATGAACATATGATGGAGAACCACCCGAATCTTTTTATGTAGTAATATTATAGAAATTTCAAGGATGAAATTATTTAAAGGAGAGAAGAATGTAACACTCCAAGCTTCCATGGTATGTGTTCCTTCAAATAATGCAATATCTTGCATTGTATGCAACTTGGATTTTTAACACACCACAAACAATAAAACTAGAAGTTATGAATAGTAATACCAACTTTTTGAAATTTTATAAATTTTGTTTTTCAAAATGGACTTCATTTTTGGAATCGAAATATCAAAATTATCATAAGGTGAATTTTTGGTATTTTTCTGAAAACATTCAATTTTTGATTAATAGTGAAAACACTACATTTTTGTTTAAACCCGAATTTTTAATTAAATAATTACTTATTTAATTTAACTTTATTCTAAGTAAAAATAGATACATAATACCTATATTAATTCAATTATATTCTTTGGAGTCATTTAATAATAAAATTAGATGAATTAAATTTTATTGAATTTTTTAACATCTCTCACCCACCTTCTAGGAACATTAGCAAATTTGCATAAAACGTAATTTTACCTCATTAGTGAATTGAATTTAAAAAATACGAGAAACATGGTTGACATTAGTATGTTAAATTTTGTTCAATAAGATGAAAATAATTTTTGGTAAATAGTAAATTTTTCATTTTATATAGCATGATTAAAAGTAATTAGGGTAATTAAAGGTAAAATGATATTATAATTACTCTAATACATGTCCTAATTCTATTGGATAAGTTTACTTTGACGAAAAAAAACCTTAGAAATTAAATATGTTCCTTTGGGTCCACATGGATTAGATTATGTCATTTATTATTATCTTATTTAAAGAAGAGTTAAAAGTTTTAAATTGAAAGTTTAATAACTAAACCATTATTAATATAGGGATACACATAAGATAAATTTGACTATAAATATTAATTGTAAAGCTAAAACTATTTCCTATATAATGGTATTTTATTTATAATATTTATATATTAAATAATTATATTTATTTATGACACAATAAAGATACAGTAATTACCGTATTAATGAAGGATTAAAAAAACTTATATTATAAATATCCAAATAAAAGTGAATTGAGACATTTGATAAATTACACGAATTTTAAAGGTTAATTTGACATGATAGGGTTGATTAAATGAATTTATTTCTATGTAATAAATTTTTTAGGACATTAACAACAATCAAATACTAAATAGTGTCAAAATTGAAATAAATGAGTTTTTGAAACAAATTATATATTATTAATTGATATAATATTCATTAAAATATATGTTTCATACAAAAGACTTATATAATAATAGATATATCATTAAATAACCACTTGTGGTTCTCTTTGTATTTTATTTTATGTTTATTAATAATATAACATAAATATACAAGAAGACATGGTAAATGCTAAACTATTTAACCAAGAGTTAAAACTAAAAGATAATGTAAATATGGTGAGCTAAACCTACCTAAAACATAGTGGGTCAGATTTTTTCTATCCATCCCAACATTAAACTCGAAATAAATAATTTTTGTGCCAATATAAACCGAATATGATAGTATAATAAAATAATATTTCAAGTTTTTTCTAAAGTGACCCTCACCTATATTATAAAAGTGTACTTATCCTTCTCCCAAAATCACACCTCCAAATCCATTTTTCACAGAAAAACCCTACTAAAATATCCTATCAACTACACTCACTTCTACCTAGATTCAATATTTTGATCAAAAACATAACCTAAGGATCCTTTTGATCAACTGAAAAGGAATCACCCGTAGAAGAGATAATAATTTGACTACTTCTTTCAATGTTCTTTTCTTCTTCCACTTCCTCATTCATGTTGTTTCCTTAAAAAAATAATAACTCTAGTATATTATTCATACTATGATATTATTATAAATATGGTACAACCATATTAATTATTCAATCCATCCTATGAATGATAACTCATAATGAGTGCGTACATTGGACGTACCGTCTCCACGTCGTGGTGTAGTTTGTTATTCAAACACTTCATTATTTGGATGGGTATAATAATGAGTATAACTGATGTAAATAACAAATATAATGTGTTATTGATTCTTTATATATTATATACCATCCAATTACATATTATTTCATTGTTAATAGAATGGTATTGTCGCTCATGTGTACGTACATATTACCGTCTCCACGAATGTGATTAGATTCATTCCCTAATGTAACCATTATGGAATAAATTTCATTTTATGATTAAATAATAATGTTTAAGAACTTAATATCATTCTGTATATGAATAAAATACATGTTATCTATAATAGACATGACTTGCGTAACAAAACATATAAGATAAAATGAAGCAGTTAACACCCGAAACGATGATACTACTAAAATTTTATTAACCAAACGATTTTATAAGATCATATATGATATCATATTTGTGTTTTTGGTTCTCGTATAATTTAATACAAATTATATAAATATTATACAAGATTTTAATATACACTCGACCCTGAAAAAGTACAAGGTAAGGTTTAAATCTACAATCTCTTCATTACCTGAGGATGTTTGTACGTGAGTATCTACTAGGACCTCTTTATCATCCACATCTATGTTTCTTAAAAATGAATTTCAAAATATTTTTACTATTTCATATACAATGGGTTAAAGTAATTTATACCCTTGTTTTACTTTTTATAAAATGTTTATAAATAATCTTTCCTTCTTTTTCCAAACAAGGTACCTTACGACCTTTTCGACCAAATTAGGGAAAGAATGGGTTTTTGACTTATACAGTGGGTGCAGCTATTGTCCGCTGATATAACAACTTCTAATATTCCCTTATAATCCTATAAGAATATTTTCCAAATAAAATTTTCTTTTATAAAATGTAACATTTAAATTATTTCAAAATAAATAGATATTTCTCTCAAATATTTTTGATTTCATCTATGTCGACATCCTTTGATAAATTTTACACTTTCTTGTGGTTGATTTATTATGATACAATATTTAATATTGTATTGAGGTTTTTTTATATGTTTGACTACGGTTGTGTTATTTTTATACCTTTCATGGTTTATGGTTAAAGTGTTCACATTTTGTATGCTATTTTTAATACAAATATTTGTGTTATGTTCCAACCATTCCATATAATGAATGCATTAGACTTAGTATGTGATGGGAGGATCCCACTATAGCTCCTCAATGCATCGGTATGTCTAATGAGACAAACTAATATCTTGGCACAAGGCCTTGAAAAAAATTATTTGTAGTCTTGGAATAAGGCCTTGACAATGTTGTTATGAAGTCTTTCATTATGCTTTCCATCATTACAAAATTGGATATTGACATTGCATGTTATTATTCAACCAGTAGAATATCCATGTGATTAAGTAAATGCAATTATTTGAATTATCTTTTCCATATTATGCTGAAGTTTATGTTTAAAAGGCATCTGTTTTAGTCATAAACATTTCGTTAAATGTTTATTATTATTAATGAATGTTTAAATTATATTGTTATCCTTACTGAGCATTTGAGATCACCCCTATCTATGTATTATTCTTTCTAGGATGCAATTAAGTATTTTATGGTTGACCTGCAGGGATAGGTAAAAGGGATATAATTGTATTCAAAGGGTATAAAATGTTGTTGTTTTTATTTCACGATGTAATTTAAAACTAATATATGTATCTAGTACGTCTACGGCTAGTAAACTGATCATCCTTTGGGGACTTTGATCCCCTGTGATCATACCAATGTTATATAATAATGCACCAACTCTGGGTAACTATGGTCGGGGTGTTACAAAATCTCTGACTACTTCCTCATATTCCTAAATTGTCTTCTCCATTATCATTACCCCCTTTGAAACTCATTATTCCCCCTATTAATGTTTATTTTCATCATTTTTTCATTCTCTCCCATTCAAAATAAACCCAAATATCCTAATTTTTACTTTTAGAGATAAAAAACACTCTCCATTGGGATCGTATCACCCCATAAACCTATATCACATCAACTAATAGATTTAAATAATTAACAAAATTGGGGAGAGGGGAATATATGTGACCTTCTCATGCACTTGGAGGTGTTTGAACACTAGGGTTCGTCCAATGATTCTTTTACACAAGTGATGCCAATGGCTTGATCAGAATGTCTTCTACAAGGTCATCAGTTCCAACAATATTAATTTTAATCATGCATTGTTTATGATTTTCCTAGATAAAGTGATATTTTAATTCAATATTCTTCATAAAATAATACTAAACACAATTATTTGTACAATTGGTCACACTATTTCTATTACAGTGAATCTCCATTGGTAGTTTCTCCTCATTACAAATATCAGTAAGTGGATGATTCATCCATAATAGCTGAGTGAAATCCTCTGTTGAAGATATATACTCATATTAAGAAGTACTAACATAAGTGATTTATTGTTCCTTACTCAACCATCCCACACATTTCATTCCAGTAAATAAATATTCACCACCATCAAACTTACTAGATACAATATATCAAATCAATTCAGCACCATAAAATGTCGATAGTTCATTTTCTCTTCCTAAAGAAAAGTATAAGACATTATTTTGAGTACCTTGAATTTACCTCGTGATTCCATTCACTAATACAATATTTTATTTCTTTGTATTACATTGAATGTGAAAATTGTAACGTCCCGGTTCCGGAAGCCACCCAGAGGCGCCCCATACCCGGTTGGTTACATGGCCTCATGTGAATTTCCCCAAACACCAGAGGCTACCGACTAGCAGCGAGGGCCTTGGGTGTGATAGTGGGGAAACTATGCCCTCATTGGTAGAGTACACAGCGGAAATAGATAAACATGCAATAACAGAAGCAGTGAACGACCAACAATAATAAACAGCGGAAAACTAAATCAATAAACAGAAGCACATATGAATATATGGAATGATGCAAGATACAAAACTAGGAATGCAACCAACCAAGTCACAATGCTGAAAACACAACAGTACCAAAAAAATAGTACAAAAGATAAGTAAACCGCTCCTTAGCATCATAAGCTAATGCTTGGTCCCTTGCTCTCCTGCTCCAAGCAATCAAGTTCCAGATGTCAAAGGGCGCTTTCCCTTGTCTATACATGCAACAACATATTCTTTGTAACACCCCGAGCTTCCACGATACGCCTCTCTTTCAATAATGCAATAGCTTGCATTGTACGAAAGTTCGAGTTCTAAAACACCGTGACTAATCAAAGTAGCCGTTATGAATACTAATAACCACTTTTTAAAATTATAGAAATCTTATATTTCAAAATGGACTTCATTTTTGTATTCGTAATATATATTTTAGCCTATGTTGAATTTTTGGTATTTTTCTGAGAACTTCTAATTTTTTATGAATAGTGAAAAATACTTAAAAACAACTTTTTTAATCAAAATAATTTATAGTGATAAATTATAGTATTTAGTGGTTTTAAAGTATAATTAGAATATATTTTTACAATTTTATCCAATGGTGGTCATTAGAATTAATTTAACATTGAAATTGGACATAAACAATTGCCAATCTTTTCATATAAATTATTTCTTAAAAACACGCTATTTGTTGTAACAGCGGGATTTAATAATAAAATTAATTAATGAAACTTATATTTTTGGAATTTTGTAAAATAGACATCATTTTTGAATTCGGAATATCAATTATAGCTTAGGGTGAAATTTTGGCTTTGTTCTGAAAAACTTCAATTTTTGATGAATAGTGAAACCACTAAGTGGTAGTTAAATAACTGATTTTTCATTTAAATGAAATATTACCACTTCTGTGATTTGATTTTCAAAAATCCAACATACATGGTTGTCATTAAGAAGTAAAATGTTGTTCAATAAGATTAAAATAATTTTTTGTGAATAGTAACTTTTAAATTCTTAATCGCGATTAGAGGTAATTAGTGTAGTTTAAGGTAAAAATAATGTTTTAATAATATGAGATGAGCATGAAACTTGTCCTACTCCTATTGGATGAGTCATGGCAGACCAATACAACCCATGGGTCAACTTGGGGACCCCATGGATCCACTTTAGTTAGAAAATGACATAAACACCTTTTATTTAATGTTAAAGTAAAAAATGACACAAACAGAAAATGTTTTACTAAAACAATTTTTACGTGGGGTTACACAAGTCCAAATTTTGATTATAAATATTCATTAGAAAGCTAAAAAGATTTCCTACATCATAGTATTTTTTTTTATAATTTTTAGACATTAAATAAATTTAGTTATTTATGACATCATTATGATGCAGCGATGACCTCATTATTTAACGATTTAAATAAAATGAGAAGATAATGCAAAATCCAAGGCTTACACTTGTCCAAAGCCTATTGGATGAAGATATTTCGAAACCTTATCACCTTATCCTAGAATTATATATGTGTGGGACCTTTCGAATCTGAAAATCATTGTGTAATAATGTAACATTTCAATCTTTCCAAAAGTGCCCCTCCTCTCCACTTATAAAAGGCCCCCACCTCTCCCACCTCATTTACACTTTCAAGCCATTTGGCTCGGTCGACCTCTGCCCAAATACTCTCCCAACATCCCCCTCTTACTCCTAGAAGCCTCACTTTGGGCAGAACTCTTCCCAAGGAAGCCTTTAGCTCAAATCAAAAAGAGTTACCCGATTTTGAGGTAATGTCTTCTCTAATGTTGTTTTGTTTTATTTTTCTTCTCCAACCCCCTAAACTCTTTTTATTCATTTCTTTTGTAACAAAACCAGTATCCTCAATATACTAGCATGTTGTTATATGAATTATTCGAGCTACACTTACATACACCTACATCTAATGGTTAAAGAACATACAGTTTCTGTGGATGGCGAATTTCTGCCTCACGAAACGATGATTGTTCAACACTCATATAACACCTTCAAAGGTGGCCATTAAGATGTCACTATTTATATATATGATATATAATATGTTTATTTTTTACTTATGCTTCTGTATTTCTCATTTATGGCATACTTTATGATTTCCATTATGGGTAAAACGCGATAATTTCATTTTAGGAAGTGCGGACTACCGCCCCCTCAAAGTGATTTGAATCGTTAATGCCATATGTGGGATGTATAAAGGATGGAGTAAATGGTATTATACACTATATTATACTGGAATTATATTTTACATTTATATCATTATGATTTAGTTCCATTAAATATGAAATTGAAATGAAAGTAGCGTTCATGCGTACATACGGCTTACCGTCTCCATGAACGGTGCATTTCATTTCTTACCTCTAAATGTTACGTAATATTATAAATGAATGTATATACTGGATATATAAGATATATATGAAATCTAAATCATGAATATAATTCTGGATATAATAGATATTCTACCACATGAACAACTTGTAATTATAAGAAGTATATTGTTGACTCAAGTTACCAAAGATCGACAAAATGATCGTTATTAACTTGAATAATTACATAATATTCATAACATTGTAATAAGTGATATAAACAGGATAATTAAATTGAAAATGGTTCTTAATAAGGTAGATATTAACTCTAGTTTATTATTCAGGAGGTTAAAGAACGGTTGAGTCAAGTCGGACACAAGGTTAGGGAATTTCTTAACCCAACTTTCATTCTTTGGGTTAATCTCCTACTTTCAAATTATGTCATGATATTATTATTTCCTATTTTGTATTTTGACTTTCTTTATGTTTAATTATAGTGAATACACATAATAGACCGACTTTATTTAAAAAAATGATCTTTGTAAGGGAATTTCTTAACCCAACTTCCATTCTTTGGGTTAATCTCTTACTTTCAAATTATGTCATGATATTATTATGTCCTATATTGTATTTGTACATTATTTATGTGTACTAATAGTGAATGCACATTATAGATGTACTTTATTTAAAAAAATTATCTTTTTAAGGACTTCGTCTCAATCCCCTTTCATTGAGGCATATTTGGTTTTATACACAACTTTCTTTTATACGGTGTATAAACCCCTTTGACTTTTATGTTTATTCAAAAGGAATCTTTTTTATACGAAGAGTTTTACTAAACGACAAAAAGGGAATGTTTTTCTTTCCGTTCTTATGCGGCGACAACGACTTCTCCGCCGCTGTGACCATTATTTGAGTTTCGGCTTCCTCTACAAGCCATCACTTTTTTTTAATGAAAAATAAATACAATGTTTTAACTTTCTTTTATTTTGGTATTGAAAATGGTTTTGAAAGCGTTTTTATTATATTAATGTGTTGTATTTATATCTTGTGATTTAAATGTGGAAATGTTATGTTTCCTTTATGCATGTTTTGTGTGATACGATTATGTTATGGTTTATGATATGTTTAAACCTATTCATATGAGGAATGAATTGGACTTAATAAGTGATGGGTGGAGCCCGCTATAGCTCCTCGATGCATCGGCAGGTCTCATGAGACAAACTAGTGTCTTGGCACGAGGCCTTGACAAAATCTTATTTGTGGTCTTGGCACGAGGCCTTGGCTATGTGGTTATGATAGTCTGGCATTATGCATTCCATCATTATGAAAGTGGTTATTGATATTGCATGTGATTATTCGACCAGTAGAATATCCATGTGAAGAAGTGAATGGCATTATCTCATTTTACTTTTTCCATATTATGTTGATGTTCAAGTTTAAAAGGCTTTTGTTTTAGTTATACATTGCCTTAAATTTTTATGTTTATTTATGAAAGCATCCGCAATATTGTTATCCTTACTGAGCATCTGAGCTCACCCCTTTCAATGTTTTAATATTTTCCAGGATGTGAAGATGTATTTTATGAATTACCTGTAGGGATTGTCAGAAGAGGATATGAGAGTGGACTATGGAGACTTTGTTATTGTAGTTGTTTACTTTTTGATGTAATGAAAGACTTATGAATGTATCTAGTTTTTCCAAGGCTACTAAACTAATCGGTCTTTCGAGACTTGATCTTTTGTGATCATGCCAATGTTACGAAGTAATGCACCGACTCTGGGTAGCTGGGGTCGGGGCGTTACAGTTGGTATCAGAGGCAGTTTAGTACTAACCTTGGAAGCTAGATTTAGATAAACTCTGATTAGAGCACATAGCCCAAAGATATACTTTGAGGATTAGTATAGAAGAACTTCCTAGAATTTTGGTATTATAGAGGTGCTATGAGTTTTCCGAGCAATACATCCCTGTCTGGATACGAGCAGGTAGAGGAGGATCTAGCACAGATGTACCTAGGGGTAAAACCCGAAAACACCGCTTTGAGCTAGACTCGAACGGGAACTGGTGCACGACAACGGGCCTTGATGCACTCTTGGTTACGACACTCCCGGGGGATATGCTTTGGATAATTCTCATATTTTTTATAAACCACTATGAAGGGTTAGGAGTATATACTTCCTCAAAGAAAACATTTTTATGGATTATATCCATAAATAGTTCAATTTATGTTATGTATCTTACAAGTATGGAATTATGTATTTTGATTTATAAACTAATATAGTTTATGCCATTGTTTAGAAATGGCGCCTAGTGGAAGGAATGGAAACCGTATCAATGCACGCACTCCATGTAGGGATTTCCCTCCTGCTCAAGATAATTATAGTGGGGCTGGTGATTCAACTGGTGCCGATCAGCTAATCACCATACTGGGACAACTTACTCAGGTTATGAATAATAACCTTACTCGTATGGAGCACCCTGATCCGCAACGTGGAGGATCAATGCTAGACCGTTTCATAAGGCAACAACCACCAACCTTCAATGGGAGTTCAAATCCTATAGTTGCTGAGCAATGGATAAATTCCTTAGAGAAAATATTCCATGCCTTGGGGAGTAGTGAAAGGGATAAGGTTGTCATGGCAGTTTACCGCCTCACTGGAGATGCCGATCAGTGGTGGTCGCTGATTCAAAACACAAAAGAAGATGATGACGTATCAAATATGGAATGGAGGGATTTCAAAGAGCTTTTCTTAGAAAAATACTTTCCTCGTGACCATCGAGCAGATATGGAAAGGCAATTTCTGAGTTTGAGGCAGAAGGAGGATGAGAATGTCGCAAAGTATGAGGCTAACTTTACAAGGTTAGCGAGGCATGCTGTCGATTATATACGTAACCCAAGGAGTAATATTGATCGTTTCTTTGATGGGTTAAAACCATTTCTCCGTCGAGCTTTAGTATCACAATCCTTCTCATCATACAAAGATATTGTCTCGTGTGCTATCAAGACAGAAAAAGAATTCTCTAAGTCTTATGACAACAAAGTAAAGCAAGAGAAGAAGAGAACGGTGGAAAAAGAGACAGATAAAGGGAAAAAGGGAAAGAAGGATTTTCCATTATGTGATAATTGTGGGAGAATCACCCTGGTACTTGCCTAAAAGGAATGGGAGTTTGTTATAAATGTGGAGAAAAGGGTCACCAGGCTCGTGATTGCAAGGGAATGAAAGAGTCTGTCAAAGTTGAATGCTAAAATTGTAGAGAAATGGGGCATTATGCAAATGAATGTCCTAAGCATCAAGGAAACTTACCTCAGAAAAGGCCAAGGGATCAAGGCCAATCTTATGCTGTGACTACAGTTGAAGCAGAATAATTAATGTATTGGTGCTTTTGGACTCAAGGATTATATTCTGGTTATAAGAATAATGTGATATATATAAGGATTGTACTGCAGTACTTGTTGATTTCAGTAAGGTTTTAATATGATGAAGGTAATTATATTTTTAGTTTGTGACAATAAGAGAAACTTTTCTTTGTTTTGGGAATCTGATGTTACAATTGATTTTGGAATTTAGAGACCTTTTAGAGAAAGTCTGGACGGAGGTATTTTGGATAACTATTACGGTTGGAATGGATTAAGTTGAACCATGGATAGTATTGGTTAAGGTTAAAGAATTTCTGAAGATTATTTTTGGAATATTATAATACTATAATTTTAGGAAAAAGGACAACCTGCAGGGTGGGGAATAACCCGTCGCGTCGGACAAAGCTACAGGAATCGAACCCACAACCATAGTGCGACAAGCCTTTATTTCCTACCACTAGCCTACAGGAAGTCCCTAGTTATTACAAAATAGTTTTACTAATCTAAATGGTATGTGTTAACATTTTGAACCTTATACAATTAGGATAAATAGAATATTTTTGAGTTTCGTTACCATTTGGAGTAAAAGTTGGGTTTGTGGTAAAAATTTATTAACGAATGAAAGTATACATAACAAGTATGTATATTCCCTTACGTTCTTAGTAAATCTACTAAATAAATTCCTCAACATTATAAAAGGTAACTTAAAACAAAAATGTTGTCGGTTAACTTTTCCAACTTAGGATTCAATGACCGTTTAACCAGTCACAAGTTTGTGATTTTCTTGTGGTTAAACATTCTCCTAATCCTGTTTTCTATAACTCTCCATCAGACCTTGATGTTTTTTTTTTCTTCCATATCCATATTTTCATAGAATCCTATAATGGGCTATATCGGGTGACCTTTGTACTTATCCTGCTTTCTTTTAATGTTATATATTTATTAACCTTATTTTCGATGTGGGTTTTCCTCAAAGGTATTTTCTCTTTTCAACCTTTTATTTTCAAAGAAAAATATCAAATTGCGAGGACGCAATTTATTGAAGGAGGGGAGAATGTAACACCCCGAGCTTCCACGATACGCCTCTCTTTCAATAATGCAATAGCTTGCATTGTACGAAAGTTCGAGTTCTAAAACACCGTGACTAATCAAAGTAGCCGTTATGAATAGTAATAACCACTTTTTAAAATTATAGAAATCTTATATTTCAAAATGGACTTCATTTTTGTATTCGTAATATAGAAATTAGCGTATGTTGAATTTTTGGTATTTTTCTGAGAACTTCTAATTTTTCATGAATAGTGAAAAATACTTAAAAACAACTTTTTTAATCAAAATAATTTATAGTGATAAATTATACTATTTAGTGGTTTTAAAGTATAATTAGAATATATTTTTACAATTTTATCCAATGGTGGTCATTAGAATTAATTTAATATTGAAATTGGACATAAACAATTGCCAATCTTTTGATATAAATTATTTCTTAAAAACACGCTATTTGTTGTAACATCGGTATTTAATAATAAAATTAATTAATTCAACTTATATGTTTGGAATTTTGTAAAATAGACATCATTTTTGAATTCGGAATATCAATTATAGCTTAGGGTGAAATTTTGGCTTTGTTCTGAAAAACATCAATTTTTGATGAATAGTGAAACCACTAAGTGGTAGTTAAATAACTGATTTTTCATTTAAATGAAATATTACCACTTCTGTGATTTGATTTTCAAAAATCCGACATACATGGTTGCATTAAGAAGTAAAATGTGGTTCAATAAGATTAAAATAATTTTTGGTGAATAGTAACTTTTAAGTTCTTAATCGCGATTAGAGGTAATTAGTGTAGTTTAAGGTAAAAATAATGTTTTAATAATATGAGATGAGCATGAAACTTGTCCTACTCCTATTGGATGAGTCATGTCCGAACAATACAACCCATGGGTCAACTTGGGGACCCCATGGAGCCAATTTAGTTAGAAAATGACATAAACACCTTTTATTTAATGTTAAAGTAAAAAATGACACAAACATAAAATGTTTTACTAAAACAATTTTTACGTGGGGTTACACAAGTCCAAATTTTGATTATAAATATTCATTAGAAAGATAAAAAGATTTCCTACATCATAGTATATTTTTTTTATAATTTTTAGACATTAACTAAATTAAATTATTTATGACATCATTATGATGCAGCGATGACCTCATTATTTAACGATTTAAATAAAATGAGAAGATAATGCAAAATCCAAGGCTTACACTTGTCCAAAGCCTATTGGATGAAGATATTTCGAAACCTTATCACCATATACTCGAATTATATAAGTGTGGGACCTTTAGAATCCGAAAAGCATTGTGTAATAATGTAACATTTCAATCTTTCCAAAAGTGCCCCTCCTCTCCACTTATAAAAGGCCCCCACCTCTCCCACCTCATTTACACATTCAAGCAATTTGGCTCGGCCAACCTCTGCCCAAATACTCTCCCAACATCCCCCTCTTACTCCTATAAGCCTCACTTTGGGCAGAACTCTTCCCAAGGAAGCATTTGGCTCAAATCAAAAAGAGTTACCCGATTTTGAGGTAATGTCTTCTCTAATGTTGTTTTGTTTTATTTTTCTTCTCCAACCCCCTAAACTCTTTTTATTCATTTCTTTTGTAACAACAACAGTATCCTAAATATACTAGGATGTTGTTATAAGAAGTATTAGAGCTACACTTACATACACCTACATCTAATGGTTAAAGAACATACAGTTTCTGTGGATGGCGAATTTCTGCCTCACAAAACGATGATTGTTCAACACTCATATAACACCTTCAAAGGTGGCCATTAAGATGTCACTATTTTTATATATGATATATAATATGTTTATGTTTTACTTATGCTTCTGTATTTCTCCTTTATGGCATACTTTATGATTTCCATTATGGGTAAAACGCGATAATTTCATTTTAGGAAGTGCGGACTACCGCCCCCTCAAAGTGATTTGAATCGTTAATGCCATATGTGGGATGTATAAAGGATGGAGTAAATGGTATTATACAATATATTATACTGGAATTATATTAGACATTTATATCATTATGATTTAGTTCCATTAAATATGAAATTGAAATGAAAGTAGCGTTCATGCGTACGTACGGCTTACCGTCTCCATGAACGGTGCATTTCATTTCTTACCTCTAAATGTTACGTAATATTATAAATGAATGTATATACTGGATATATAAGATATATATGAAATCTAAATCATGAATATTATTCTGGATATAATAGATATTCTACCACATGAACAACTTGTAATTATAAGAAGTTTATTGTTGACTCAAGTTACCAAAGATCAACAAAACGATCGTTATTAACTTGAATAATTACATAATATTCATCACATTGTAATAAGTGATATAAAAAGGATAATGAAATTGAAAATGTTTCTTAATAAGGTAGATATTAACTCTAGTTTATTATTTAGGAGGTTATAAACGGTTGAGTCAAGTCGGACACAAGGTTAGGGAATTTCTTAACCCAACTTTCATTCTTTGGGTTAATCTCCTACTTTCAAATTATGTCATGATATTATTATTTCATATTTTGTATTTTGACTTTATTTATGTGTAATTATAGTGAATACACATAGTAGACCTACTTTATTTAAAAAATGATCTTTGTAAGGGAATTTCTTAACCCAACTTCCATTCTTTGGGTTAATCTCTTACTTTCAAATTATGTCATGATATTATTATGTCCTATATTGTATTTGTACATTATTTATGTGTACTTATAGTGAATACACATTATAGATGTACTTTATTTAAAAAAAATGATCTTTTTAAGGACTTCGTCTCAATCCCCTTTCATTGATGCATATTTGGTTTTATACACAACTTTCTTTTATACGGTGTATAAACCCCTTTGACTTTTATTTTTATTCAAAAGGAATCTTTTTTATACGAAGCGTTTTACTAAACGACAAAAAGGGAATGTTTTTCTTTCCGTACTTATGCGGCGACAACGACTTCTCCGCCGCCGTGACCATTATTTGAGTTTCGGCTTCCTCTACAAGCCATCACTTTTTTTTAATGAAAAATAAATACAAAGTTTTAACTTTCTTTTATTTTGGTATTGAAAATGGTTTTGAAAGCGTTTTTATTATATTAATGTGTTGTATTTATATCTTGTGATTGAAATGTGGAAATGTTATGTTTCCTTTATTCATGTTTTATGTGATACGATTATGTTATGATTTTTGATATGTTTAAACCTATTCATATGAGGAATGCATTGGACTTAATAAGTGACGGGTGGAGCCCGCTATAGCTCCTCGATGCATCGGCAGGTCTCATGAGACAAACTAGTGTCGTGGCACGAGGCCTTGACAAAATCTTATTTGTGGTCTTGGCACGAGGCCTTGGCTACGTGGTTATGATAGTCTGGCATTATGCATTCCATCATTATGAAAGTTGTTATTGATATTGCATGTGATTATTCGACCAGTAGAATATCCATGTGAAGAAGTGAATGGCATTATCTCATTTTACTTTTTCCATATTATGTTGATGTTCAAGTTTAAAAGGATTTTGTTTTAGTTATACATTGCCTTAAATTTTTATGTTTATTTATGAAAGCTTCCGCAATATTGTTATCCTTACTGAGCATCTGAGCTCACCCCTTTCAATGTTTTAATATTTTCCAGGATGTGAAGAAGTATTTTATGAATGACCTGCAGGGATTGTTAGAAGAGTATATGAGAGTGGACTATGGAGACTTTGTTATTGTAGTTGTTTACTTTTTGATGTAATGAAAGACTTATGAATGTATCTAGTGTTTCCAAGGCTACTAAACTAATCGGTCATTCGAGACTTGATCTTTTGTGATCATGCCAATGTTACGAAGTAATGCACCGACTCTGGGAAGGTGGGGTCGGGGCGTTACATTCTTCTTGGTCCAAAAAGAATGGACCAAATAGGGTGTGAGATAAAATCCTAGTATGGAACCACCATGAAGATATATGCCTAACAGTCAGTGAGTATATGGCTAGTAAAAGTACAATAAGCAGTAAACAGTAACATCAGGCAGTATGTAGTAAACAGTAAGTCGTGAAGCTGGATGATACACAACAGTAATCAATCCACAGTAACAACAGCAGTAAAGAAAAATATCTAACAAAAATAGGAACCCACTGGGAAGTACACGCAGTCATCCCCTCTGGTCCTAACCAAGAAAAACCACAACCCTCTGGGCAGTGCACTCAGCCTAACCCCTCTGGCTTGGTCATACGAATTTATGAGACTCTCTGGGGAAGCTCACTCAATCAATTCCCTTTATATTCTAGGGTAGTCAGGGACTCTCTGAGGAAGATCATGTGGTCTAACCCTCTTAGCCCCAAGGTCTATAAACTCTCTGAGGAAGCTATCTCAGTCAATTCCTCCTATAGCCATAGGTATACCACATACTCTCTGTGGAAGCTCACTCAGTCAATTCCTCCTCTAACCAGGGAAGGTTCTTAAAAAGATTCAAACAAGGTCAGACTCTCTAAGGAAGCTCACTCGGTCTACCCTCCTATAGTCTATAATATCTAAGACTCTCTGGGAGCTCACTCGGTCCATCCCATATAGTCTGTAATGTCAAAGACTCTCTAAGGAAGCTCTCTCGGTCTACCCTCCTATAGTCTAAAATATCTAAGACTCTCTGGGAAGCTCACTTGTTCTATATCTTATAGTCTATATCACCAGGTTCTCTCAGTCTCGTGCCAGTTAGTGAATAATAATGCTATAAGACCAAAGTACTCCTATAGAGCTACATGGCTTACATTCTATAGGAAAACAAGCATGTTATACAAAACACTGCATCCTATAGACCCAAGGCATGGAAACAGTCATAACGACCAAAGGATTACAAGACCCAAAGGTCGTAATAGAGAAAATCATGGAAAACACATCCAAGCACAAAAAATTATCCTCTAACATGACTAAATTACCTCTACACAAGCATACAAGCTAGGCTGGAAAACAACAAGGGAAAAAAGGTAAACATGCAATAACCCGTTCATGAGAATTGGTGTAATTTTCACATAAAACTCAAAGACTTTTAATGGTAATGCACAAACCACCTACCTCGATCCTAGGAGATCGATATACGTGAACCACGACGACTGATTCTCTTTATAACGTCGAAGATCGGAGAAAACTCCCAAAAGAGTCAAACCACGATAACTTAAGAAAGAATAAGAATTGGAAAACAAGGCTCAAGAAGAAGGAAGAACTCACCGCTGCAATTCCAACGCAATCAACAGTGCTCAAATCGGATAACGGATGGAGAGGCAGTGGCTTCGCGAATATTCGTGGATCCATTGTTCTCTCGATCGAACAGAACCTAGAAGAAGACCTTTTTGTGCATCAGGCTAGACCCCGGTCCGATTAATGAAAAAAATATTGTACATAGTTTGTAATATGTCTTTTAATAGTTTTCCAAAATCGGCATCCACGTCACCCTTATACACCGTGTTTGTGTCTCGGGCATGGCCAGCTCACGGCTTCGAGCGGGAAAAGAGTACACGGCCTGTACTCAGAAAGTACACGGCATGTACATCGAAAATTTCAATAAACTTAATTTTTCTCAAAAACTCCATAAAAAGGAAGGACATACCTGAAACGAAGATCCGGGTTCTTACAAACATATACCTTAAGTAAATTTGTCCCTGAATATCCCTAATAAGGCGTAGAAGAAGAAACCCCGAACAGCTCCTGCCACTACGATCGTACACCGGCCTCCCTTTCTTAGGTCTCGTCTTGTACTCGCCCATGCATCCACCGCACCCATACTAAAGGAACAGACTTCCCAAATAGAACCTTTGTACTATGATCGAAAATCCTTAGGGGATCCTCCTAAAACGATGCATCCGCTTTGAACTCAACCTCCTCGACTAAAAGTCATGTGATGGGTCTGAAAAGTAACGTCCGAGCTGAGAGAAATGGAAGACGCCGTGCATGGCTCGGTACCTCTGAGGTAACTGCAACCGATAGGAAACTGGCACACCTCTCTCCAACACCTCAAACGGCCTGACTTACAGTGGTGAAAGCTTACCCTGTCTCTGAATCCTCTTGTGTCCCAACCATGGTGCGACATGCAGGAAAACATGATCTCTGACCTTGAACTCTAGAGGTCGTCTCCGCTGATCAGCATAAGACTTCTATGGAGACTGTGATGTATCCATCCTCTTATGAATCAACTCTATCTTCTCTGAGGTCCCCTGAACAAGACGAGGTCCCAAGAAAGCTACCTCTCCTGCCTCTAACCAGCATAAGGTTGATGGACATGGCCTACCATACAAGGCCTCGTATGGTTCCATATGAATGGTTGTCTGAAAACTGTTGTTGTAGGCGAAGTCCACCGAAGGGATATTCTTCTCCCAAGAACCGCTGAAGTCTAGAATTCAAGCTCGGACCATATCCTCAAGCACCTATATCGTGCGCTTGTATTAGCCATCTTTCTGGGGATGGTATGTTGTACTAAAAAGTACATGTGTACCCAAAGCCTTTTGAAGTCCTTCCTAGAACCGAGAAGTAAAACGTGCATCCCTGTCTGAAAAAATAGATTATGGAACTCCATGTAGGCGTACAATCTCTCGGATGTACAGTCGTCCCACATCATCAACACTGAAGGTCTCCGTGATCAGAAAGAAGTGTGAATCGTTCGTAAGTCTATCGATGAAAACCCAAACGACATCACTCCCC
The DNA here is from genome assembly GCA_963277665.1 of Viscum album. Classification (NCBI taxonomy): domain Eukaryota; kingdom Viridiplantae; phylum Streptophyta; class Magnoliopsida; order Santalales; family Viscaceae; genus Viscum; species Viscum album. The sequence goes on from OY728148.1 coordinate 816,840,072, forward strand.
CAAGGTGGCCACGGCAACCCGGTCACGAAGTCCATCGCGACATCATTCCACTTACACTCGGGAATGGGTAACTGCTGCAAAAGCCCCGCTGGTCGTTCATGCTCTGCTTTCACCTGTTGACAAGTAGAACATCTCATGACAAAACTAGAAACATCTTTATTCATACCTGGCCACCAGTATTGGTGGTGTCGATCACGATATATCTTGGTGACGCCAGGATAAACTGACCAAATTGAGGAATGAAAATCCCCCATCAACTCCATGTGTATGTCTGATGGCACCCATATGCATCCCAGGAAACGCAAGATCTCATCTTCGCCCACTGTACATCCAGGAAGAGGGTCCTCTCCTGACACACTCTCCCATAAGACTAAGCCTTTTGAGTCTGATACCTGCCTCATCTGTTCCTGATCAAGTAGTGTAGAGGTAACAACTATAGAATATAGGACAGTATGTCCCTGTCTGTTGTGCATCTCCAGATGCATCTCAGAGAACAGAGCCTCTTGAACTACCTAAATCTGGGTTCTCCTACTCAACGCATATGCAACTGTGTTGACCATTCCCAATGTATTGTTGATCTCGAAGTCGAATGACTAAAGAAACTCGACCCAACTGCATTGTCTCGGATTCAGATCACGCTGAGTAATGATATACTTGAGACTCTTGTGGTTAGTGAAAACAAAAAAGTGCTCTCCCAGAAGGTAGTGCCTACAACAGCGTAAGGCAAGAACAAAAGCTACCAACTCCAGATCATGCATAGGGTAATTCCTCTCGTGTGGACTCAACTACCGAGACTCGTACGCAACGACTACACCTCCCTACATAAGCATGGCTCCTAGCCCGATAACTGAAGCATCACAATAAACAGTGTAGCTCTTTCCTGGCTCTAGCAAGACTAGTGTCGGTGCGGACATCAACCTCCCCTTCAGCTCTTGAGAGGCTAACTCACAAGAATCTGACCATAAAAACATAACCCCCTTCTTGGTCAGACCTGTCGAAGGTGCTGCTATATGTGAAAATTCCGAAATGAAACGACTGTAGTATCCATCTAACCCTAGTAAACATCGTACCTCAAAGATGATCTTCGGCTTCTCCCAAGAAACTAAATCTCTCACTTTCTCTGGGTCCACAGATACTCCTACATCGGAGATGACATCACCTAAGAAGTGAATATGGTCCATCCAAAAGTGGCACTTTGAGAGTTTAGCATACAGTTGATGCTCTTTTAGTGTTCTCATAATGATCTCAAGATGTGTGGAACGGTCGTGTTGAGTGTGAGAGTACACCAAGATATCGCCCACGAAGACCAAGACGAAGTATTCCAAGTACAGATGGAACACTCAGTTCATCAGTGCCATGAAAACTGCAGGCGCATTTTTGAGACCGAATGGCATGACTATATACTCTTATAGACCATACCAACTCATGAAGGCCGTGAGAGGTATATATGATGGTCTAACGTGAAACTGATGATAACATACCTCAAGTCGATCTTCGAGAACACTCTAGATCCTCGAAGCTGATCAAAGAGGTCATCTATCCTCATCAAGGGATATCAGTTCTTGACCATCAACTGGTTCAACTTCCAATAATCCACACAGATCCAAAGGGTACCATCTACCTTCTTCGCAAACAGGACAAGAGAACCCCATGGAGAAGTATTGGGTCGGTTGAAACCCATTGCATGTAACTCATCCAACTTCTTCTTGAGCTCCGGCAACTCAGGTTTAGCCATCTTATAAGGAGGAATGGACACCAGTGCTGCTCCTAGCACGAGCTCAATCGAGATGTCTACCTCACTCTCCAGAGGAAAACCTAAAAAGTCCTCTGGAAAAACATCACTGAAACGATCCACCACTGAGGGAAAGTCTAACTGTGATGTCCCCTGGTCATCCAGATAAAGACTGGAAATCTGGGCTGTAACATCCCCTAGCCCTTGAAGCTCGGGTCCAGCTCTACCGACCTGGACATCCCACTCGCCTCTATGAAGAAAATATCAGCCCTCTAGTGATATGAAGCTCACCCTACGGTGATTGAAATCGACGAATGCCTGGAAGGGAACCAACCAGTCCATACTGAGAATGAAATCATAGCCCGTCATCTCTAGGACATAGAGGTCCCAAAAGAAATGACACCCTGAAACCTCAAGAGGGAACTCTCTGCACTGACGTATGCTAGATGTTCATGTTCCCAATGGCATGTCAAGAGTCAACAAGTCGGTAGACGAAAAGATACAGAGCCCAAGGTTCTCCACAACCGCAACAGAGATAAAGATATGTGAAGAACCAGTATCGAAAAGAACTAAAGATAAAACTGAGGCTACTAAGATCGTACCTCGAACTATATAAGGTCTGAGATCCTGCTTCTCATAGGCCTATTCCAGAGCGAAAGACTGGCCTACACCGCAGCCCTGCGCCCCCGGCTGACCGCTCTGAGCTGATCCACTCTGTTGTCACTGATGAATTAGTGTCTGACCACCATGTCCGCGACATCCACCTCGGCCCGAACGACCGGAAGAACTCTAGTTCCCAGACTGGTGGGAAACTAGAAAAGCATCTCTAGAATGCAGGGTCATAGAGGAACCCCTACCACCAACTGAAGGTGAGAAGATGTGATAGAAGGGCTGAAGAAGGCCCCTCTTTCCACAAGATCGGCACTCCATCGGATCTCTCTGGCACTGAGGCCTAGTATGCCCACTCCTACCGCACTGGTAGTGTACAACCTGGCTGCCAGAAGACACATCCCGTGAACCTCGATCTCTTCAAGAATACTCTCTACGACGCTTCCTACTGTCCGTAGGAGGAACACCAGCTATGGATGTCGAACCGCCCTGGTTCACTTCTCTAGAATCCCTTAGATTGTGCTCAGTAATCAGCGCCTCGTTGACGATGGAGGATATAGAATTCAACTAGAAGATATTCACCCGGGAATGAATCTCATGCCTGAGACCTTCCTTGAACTTCATTTCAAGGAACAACTCATCACCTACTGGGATCGGTGAAAAACGCTGGAGCTCAGTAAAACGGGACGAGTACTCCATGACAGAAAGAGTACCCTGCTGCAGAATCATTAACACTCAGGCTTGATCGTCCCTCAAGGTGTCCGAATAGAAGTAGTCATAGAAGGTGAGTCGAAACTCATCCCATGACATACTCTACTGGCGTCCTGGTTGGGAGATCACCTCCCACCACCTCTTGGTGGTGTCCTGAAGCATATAGGTTGCAAACTATACCCTCTTCTCTGTGGGTATCTCAATGTTCTCGAAGATAGTCAGGGTTTCCTCGAACCACGACACTACATCCTAGGGTAATCCATCCCCTTAGAAAGTAAGAGGATGATGCTGCTGAAAAACCCTCGTCAACTCAGCCATCGACGGGGCAGGAGGCGGCACTCCCAGAAAAGTCTACATCATCCTCAGGAAATCCTCCCTAAACTACGCATCGATGCCTACGACGGCTATAACTGCTGGTGCCAAGGATGGTATAGTAGGAGGATCAACAGGAGGTTCCTGATCGACCATATCCTGTGTCTCGTCACCGTCCGGAAACTGACGTACGACTGGGTGATGTCTCGGAGGCATAGATCTGAAAGATAAAATCACACCGTTGATCCAGATAACAAACACAGAAAACACAGGTGTTGGTCAGAGTGGATACTCAAGAGGGGTTTGAATTGAGTTCCAATTAAAATTTCTGTTTTAAAAACATTGTGTTAAAACCCCCATATAAAATACTGAATTAAACTGTTGTGAATTTATATCAAAGTAAAGGTTCTGTTGGCTTCTCAAGGGATTGAGTATTTACTAGTTAATCAAAACAGAAAGTTTGATTAACTTTTGAGACCATCTTACTGATTTACAACTAATATAAAGACTTGCGAATTTAATTATCAAAGTGACTTTAAAACAGTTTTGGTTTTAAAGTAATTAGCAGCGGAATAAAATAATAACATTGAAAGATATAGCACAGCAGATATAACCAAGAGGTTCAGTCACAAGCCAAGACTTAGTCCTCTCAACAATTTATATAAATTTGATCCACACCCTGGATTAGGGTTCACAACACTTAACAACTGTACAGGTCCAAGACCTTTACCACTGTTATTCGTGGGAAACAAAACAACAGAAACCAGTTGTCTAGGTCACACACGACCTCTACCACTATTACTGTGGGAAATGAAAGATGTAAAGAGTTTGCTGAGGATTTACAGATCCTCCAGGTAAAGTACAGGAGACAGTGTGTGTGTTAAATATAGTAGACAACACACACTACTCAAAATGTAAAATAATGAATCACATAGCAGAGATGTAGAGTTTATAAATGGCACTAGTGATTGCAGAGAAGTTTTGGACTCCTTGAGTTTGATTAGAAATGATTCTGAGTCCTCTTCTGGTTATTGTCTTAAAAACAGAGTGTCATCTTCTTGGTATCCAGGTTCAGAAATAGTGAGAAATGTAGTTGATGAAGTTCTTCAATGTCCTTGTGAATGTACAGAACTCTTTTTGAGTAAGCTTGAGTGTGTATGAGCTTCTGTGTCTTCTTATAGAGAGGTCTTATCTTGTCTTCCACAATTATATCATCCACCACTCTTTTCACTCATATAAGTCTTGATGTTTTCACATGGTGTGTTTGCACCAACAGGGGCTTCTTGTTTTTATGGCATGAGATCCACCAAAATAAATGATTTCTTTTTTTGCAGGTACGAGGTACGGTTCCCTGACATCCAACAACCTTCATTAAATTAATGTCAGAGTATTAAAATATACCTAATATGACCATTGAGTAGATTAAATAAAGATAAATAAATTCAAACAATTGTTTATGACTATCAGTGAGTCAAGTGATCGGTAGCTCATCAGTATCAGCATCGGTGGCTAGACATCAGTGTGTTCTGATCGGTGACTCAGATGATAATCGTTGGTGTGTCGTGATCGGTGACTCATTTGATCAGTATCGGTGAGACAACTTCGGTGACTCAGATGATCAGCATCGGTGTGTCATGATCGGTGACTCATTTGATTAGCATCGGTGAGACATCTTCGGTGACTCAGATGATCAGCATCGGTGTGTCATAATCGGTGACTCATTTGATTAGCATCGGTGAGACATCTTCGATGACTCAGATGATCATCATCAGTGTGTCATGATCGGTGACTCATTTGATCAGCATCGGTGGGACATCTTCGGTGACTCAGATGATCAACATCGGCGTGTCATGATCGGTGACTCATTTGATCAGCATCGGTGAGACATCTTCGGTGACTCAGATGATCAGCATCGGTGTGTCATGATCAGTGACTCATTTGATCAGCATCGGTGTGCCATGATCAGTGACTCATTTGATATGGATCAGTGCGACCGTTCACTTTTGATATGGATTGGTGCGACCGTTGTCTTGTGATATGGATCGGTGCGACCATTGTCTTGACAGAACACAAAGTGTCTGTTTGATCCAGAAGACTTCCAGAATACTTGTAAATCAATACCAAAGAGATAAAAACATGATCCAACTGATATAAACAGATTCACTAAAAGATCGTGACTATGTATATGAGAAATCCAACCGGATTAAGTAAAAATGATTTGTGATTATTAAAATAGCAATCATAGGAAGAATTCAACAATCTTCCAGAGGGATCAACAATATCCCCCTTTTTGATAATCACAATTCTTAGTCATAAATAAATATAATATATCATCAATAATAGTTACAAGGCATAATAAGAATAAAAAACAGAATGAGATATAAATCTCCCCCTGAATTTATGCCTTTAAATATTTATGCAAGCATTTCCATAGAAAGGTTCTCCCACATAGATAAAAAACTCCCCCCTTTATAGATGCATCTCCCCCATATATATACATATTTCTCCCACTTTGGGATAATCAAAAAGGAGGGAAAATAAATAAATAAGAGATTAAAAGAAGACAGCAGAGAGAATAAAAAGAAAAGAGAATAAAGTTTATAAGGTACATCACAGTACAAACACAACAGGGTTCACCCTATCAACAACAACGCACAACTATTTCTTGGGATGTAACGGGGATTTTCCTTTGTCAGAAGGATCAATGGTTGGTAAGTTGGAAGGCTTGGAGGCAGGTTGAACTCGGCGAATTTGAAAAGGTGGTAAGCAGACACTGGAGGGCGGAGGAGAGGATACCACTAGGATTTGTTGTGGAGCTGTTGGAGCTGGTTGAGAAGATTGCATAGGAACTAGTCGTAGGTGAGACAGAGCATTAGCAACGGAGATCTGATTTGGGGAAATATCAGAGGCACTGAGATGTTCAGCAGTAGGAAGCACAATGGCAGTGGATTTTTTCATTCAGATAAGGCTTCAAAAGATTTATGAAATCCTGAATATCTTCTACACCACACTGCATAGCCTTCTCAAAATCATCCTTATTCTCCGTGAACCGTTCCAAGGTAGGAGTAAAATCTTGCAACTGACGAACTTGAGTCTTGAAAGCTTGAGTGACTGGACATAGTCTCATATTGTCAGCTAACACTTTGAAATATGCGATCATCTCATTCTTGGTATAGATTTTTGAAAAGTAATGATCAACCTTTTCATTGATCTCTCTCTTAGATTTAGTGGCATCTGTTGAATATTTTATTACCATCTTATGATTGTGATCAATATGCTCTTTCATCTTTCTCAACGATTCCAAATAAAAACTTGTCTAATGGCGGCCAATTCATCATGCACAATTTTCCTTAGAGCCTCTAGCTCACGAGTAGTGATCTTGGTTACTTTGGATGTACTTGCATGAGAAACTATCTGAGATATCATAGCATTCAACTCTCCCAGATCAGACTTCTTAAGATGTTCAATCAGGTTCCTCAACACTTCCATCATACCAGAGATGGTTGATCTAAATTTGTTTGATAAAAAAATAAACCAGATTGTAGATCCTTCAGAATCTGATTTAGAGAGGCTATGTGCCTACCAATAAACTCACCAGTATTGGCCAGGTCTGGTCTAACTTCATTTGAAATTTCTTCTCTCGCTGTATCTCTCACAGTAGTAAGCAAATCACTTTTGAACTTATCAAAATCAGACTGAGAGACAGTAGAACTAGGTAGATGAGCATCTGCAGCATCAACAGCATGAGCAAACATTGCCTCAACTTGTTGGATTTCCTTTACAACCGTAGCAGATTCTGATTCTTCCTCTTCTTCTTCAGAATACTCTAAACCCAAAAACGAAAAACCAGGGTAATCATCACAGACAGCAGCACACAGAGTATATTTTGGTTTATCATAACTTTCTTTTCCACTGATTTCTAGGGAATCTCTCTTGCCATTGGCATTTTTTTCTGGTACAGTTTGATGTGTTCCTGTTGGAGGTACAGCAAGACCATCCATTGGTCGGTTGTCACCATCATCATCATTATCATCATCATCATCATCATCTCCATTGCCATTTCCATTATTCGCAGAACCTTCATTGTCAGATACTTCAGTGTCACTAGATTATTCATCACCAAGAACTGGTTCTGATTCAGGTAAGGGTAAAGGTGGACTGGCAGATCCAAAGTCCACACTTCTCTTAGGGCTCACAGTATCAGGATCACTCCTATCATCAGGTGGTGACTGGCTTCATTCTTCTGTTTCAGCTTCTTCCATCCCTTGTTTACCAGACTCTTCAGTGTCTTTATTCCTTTCAACATCTACTTCTTCCTCATCATCAGAATAAATTGTCTCCTCATCTGATTTCAAACCAGGGTCTCTCAAACCCTTCGGCCTCTTTCCATGATCAGTGGGATTGTAGGATTCATACAACTTGTCCTCATCCGCAACCCAACATTTCTTCCATGTCTTCCAATTTATTTTCATCCGTTTAAAAATTTCTTTGTTAACACAAAAAGCACTATCAGATTCAGCTATCTCATCATCTTCATCAACACATTCCAGATTCTTTAACATAGCAGAGATCACTTTGGAATAGAACAGGGCAGTGGATTTCTTAGAGGGTTTCACCATTCCAGCTATGTGCACCATTAGATTTCTACACAAATTGATCTTCTCATGGATATTTAGTAAGAACAATAGAAAAACATCCTGGTATCATATAGCAGCAAAATCTTCTTTCCTAGGGAAAATTTGGTGCTGAATAAACCTAATGAGAAGTCTACATTCACCAACCAACTCTGAGGCTGTGATTCTCCTAGACTCTCTGTTTCCAGTCAAAAGCTCTAAATCTAACTCGTAAGTGAAGTATTCAGTGGTTGGAGGAATGTTTCCAGCATAATCCTCATATAGACCCTCATGGGGTACATTCAAACATTCAACCCATTGTTTAGACGAAAAAGATATTTTCTTTCCTTTCACTACAGAAGACATTCTGGCAGCCTTTGCACCATCTAAAGTAACTTTATGATTTATATAAAACTCATGCACTATCTTTGGGTAGTATACACTAGTGTTATCTATGAACCAGGCTTTCCATCCTTGTGATTCTAAAACTTGTAACAACAACGACTTACTTGTCAAAAGCCAGGCGGAACTGACTTTCTTTTTCTACAACAACAATCTGAGTTTCCAGGTTCGGATTTACTGATCTTTGAGTGGTACTACTCGACTCGCCTCGAACACGCTTTGATGGTACCGGACTTTCTGATCCTTTTCTTGGTCTCTTTTGCTTAGCCATTTTATGATTCTGGGGAATGCAGGAGTTCGATGGTTCGATGTAGAGGAGAAGAGAGGATATAAGGCTTGGTGGGAAATGAAAGGTCGACAGTTTGGGGAATAGAAATAGCTGCGTATCACTTATTTCATCATTTAGGGTTTCCATAAAAAAGATAAAAATAATAAATTAATTAAAACATAATAAAAAGTAATAGAAAGAATGATCGGTTTGACAGATCAGTTTCATAGATCAGTTTCACAGATCAGTTTCATAGATCAGTTTCCCAGATCGGTTTCACAGATCGGTTTCACAGATCAGTTTCACAGATCGGTTTCACGGATCAGTTAACAGATCAGTTTCACAGATCAGTTTCACAAATCGGTTTCACAAATCGGTTTCACAGATCATTTTCACAGATCGGTTTCACAGATCAGTTTCACAGGTCGGTTTCACAGATCAGTTTCACAGATCAATCATACACAATTCTTGTTTAATAAAATTAATTCTTTCAGAGCATAAAGGATTTGTAAAAATATCAGCTAATTGATGTTCAGAACTGATAAATTCTAGAGAAATATCACCTTTTTGATAATGATCTCTTAGAAACTGATGTCTAACATCAATGTGCTTAGTCCTAGAGTGAGACATAGGGTTCTTAGATATGTTGATCGCACTTGTGTTGTCACAGTTAATTGAAAGATGTTTAAAATCAAATCCATAGTCCAATAAAATGTGTTTCATCCACAGAATCTGTGCACAGCAGCTACCAGTAGCTATATATTCTACTTCAGTAGTAGAAAATGCAACTGATTTCTGTTTCTTACTACACCATGATATTAGGGACTTTCCAAGTAAATGAAATGTTCCAGATGTGCTCTTCTTATCTATCTTACATCCAACAAAGTCAGCATCTGAATAACTAGTTAGGTCAAACGATTGTCCTTTTGGATAAAACAAACCTAAATTCACAGTATACTTAAGATATTTAAAAATCCTTTTAACAGCCAGTATGTGTGATTCTTTAGGATTAGCTTAAAATCTAGCACACATATAGACACTAAACATAATATCTGGTCGACTAGCAGTAAGATAAAGTAAACTCTCAATCATATCTCTATAATAGGTTTGATCAACTAGTTTCCCAGTTTCATCAACATCCAATTTATAGGTAGTACTCATAGGTATATGACTTTCCTTAATACTATCTAAACCAAAACGTTTTAATAAATCCTTAGTATATTTACATTGATTTAGAATAATACCATCTTTAGTTTGAAAGATTTTAAACCCAATAAAATACTTAAGCTCTCCCATTAAGCTCATTTCAAACTCATTTTGCATAACCTTTGAAAATTCAGTACATAAAGAATTTTTAGAAGATCCAAAAATAATATCATCAACATAGATTTTTACTATTAACACATCTTTTGAAATACTTTTTATAAAATGAGTGGGATCAGCTATTCCTTTTGTAAATCCTTTTGAAATTTGAATGTTTGAAAGTCTTTTATACCATGCTCTTGTAGCTTTTTTTAAACCATATAAATCATTAGAAAGTTTAAAAACATGATTTTGAAAATGAGGATTGTAGAAACCAGGTTGTTGATCTACAAAAACATCTTCAACAATAAAACCATTTAAAAAAGAAATTTTCACATCCATTTGATATAACATGAAATTCAGATGTGATGCATAGGCAAGTAAGATCCTAATAGCCTTTAATCTAGCTACAAGTGCAAAGGTTTCCTCATAGTCAATTCCTCCTTCTTGATTGTAACCTTGTGCAACTATCCTAACTTTGTTTCTAATGATGTTTCCAAATTCATCAACTTTGTTTCTAAACACCCATTTTGTGCCTATTTTTATAATTTTCTTAGGTATTTCTACTAATTTCTAGACTTTGTTTCTTTCAAATTGATTTAGTTATTCTTGTATAGCCATTACCCAAAATTCAGCATTGATAGCATCATTGATATTTTTAGGTTCTAACTTCGAATGAAAAGCTTGATGTTCAACCTGATTTCTTAGAGAAGCTCTAGTATATGTTCCTCAATCTAAATTACCTACAACAGCATCTAACATATGGTTCTTTAGAATCCTAGTTGGTATAGAAAAGGTAGGACTCGAGATTTCAGGTTCATCTACAGGTTGAGGTTCAACAGAAGCAGGTTCTGGAAAATTTCCAGAACTGGATGTTTTAATTACAGGTCCAATATCTTTATCATTAAGGTTCAAAATAGAGAGATTATCTTCAAGATTTTCAAGAGAGGTCTTAGGTTCATGTGGATCAGTTTCATCAAATTTTATGTGAACAGATTCTTCCACACATTTGGTTCTCTTATTGAAAACTCTATATGCATTACTAGAAATAGAATAACCTAGGAAAATTCCTTCATAACTCTTGGATGAAAATTTTTCAAGATTGTATTTAGTATTAAGAATAAACACTTTGCAACCAAAAACTATGAATTAGTTAACCTTAGGTTTCCTATGGTTCCATAACTCATAAGGGGTCCTCTTAAGAACAGGTCTGATCAAGACTCTATTGATAACATAACAAGCTGTATTTACAGCTTTAGCCCAAAAATAAACAGGTAGGTCATACTCATTAAGCATAGTCCTAACAATTTCTTGCAGAGTTCTATTCCTTATTTCTACTACACCATTTTGTTGAGGTGTCCTAGGGGAAGAGAAATTGTGACTATAGCCACCGTGTGAGCAGTAAGATTCAAACTTATGATTTTCAAACTCACGACCATGATCACTTCTCAGGTTTTTTATTTTAAGTCCACTAAGGTTTTCTACAGACTTGGAATATTTTACAAAGCAAGAACAAGATTTACTTTTGTGAGCTAGAAAATATACCCAAGTGCATCTAGAAAAGTCATATACAAGAACATAGACATAGTGCTTCCCATTTAAACTAGAAACTCTGGAAGGTCCAAATAAATCCATGTGAACCAACTCGAGAGGTTGAGAAGATGAAACTTCTTTCTTTGATTTAAAAGAAACTTTAGGTTACTTTCCCTTTTGACAGAGATTACAAACTTTGTCTGCTGGAAATTCAAGTTTGGGTAGGTCTCTAACTGAGTTCTTCCTAGCAAGTTTTCTAAGTGAATGCACATTGCAGTGTCCTAATCTTCTGTGCCAAATCCAAGGCTCTTTATGAAAATATTTTAAAAACGTAATATTCTGCTTAGCTAAATAATTTAAATCAACAGCATAAACATTATCATTTCATAAAGCTGAAAACACTAAAACATTTTTAGAATTAAAAACATTGCAAGAATCGTTTTCAAATTTAATATAAAAACCATCATCACATAACTGAGCAATACTTAAAAAATTGTATTTAAGTCCATGAACAAATAAAACTTTAGAAATTAATACTGTATAAGTGTTACTAATCTGGCCTAAGACGATGATTTTTCCTTTTGAGTTATCACCAAATGTGACAAACCCTCCATCAACTCTGAATAATCTTTTAAAGAATGAGAAGTATCCTAAGATATGTCTTGAACATCCATTGTCCAAATACCAAGGCTTTCTACAGGAGCTCTTTAAGTAGGTTCCCTACAAAACAGATTTAGATAGGAAATGATTTTGGTACCTAGATCTTCTTGGGTCCAGACACGTTAGTCAATAAAACTTTAAGTACCCATATTTGTCTAATGGGTCTCATAAAATTTATAGATTCAACAGATTTTGAAAGATAAATCTTATTAGATCCATAACTATGAATATAACTAGTTGAAGCATATGATGTTTCAGAACTAGCTACGTTCTTTCCAAATTTAGGAATGAATTTAGTTTTGGTAATTTTTCTTTGTCCAGGTTGGTATCCTATACTAGTAGTATATCTAGGTGATATTTTCTTACCTAGCATCTAAGTAAGAGTATATTTACGATTGGTAAATTTCACTAAGTCTTTCTTGAGTTGCTCATTAGATAATTTCAGTTCAGTGTTTTCTTTAAGCAACTGAGCATTCTTTTCCATTTCAATATCAAGATCATATTTATGTATAACAGTTAAAGCATAATGTTTCTTTAAACCTTTGTATTTGTCTTTCAGCTCATTACAGGTTTCTTCTAACATATCACAGTATTCAAATAGTTCATATTTTGACATGTTTTCTGAGTCAGAATCATCTTCAAGATAATATGAATTTAAAGTAGGAGTTTCAGATATTGCCTCGGAGGTGTTTGTCATAAAACACTTGTTTGCCTTATTTCTGTGTTCAGTTTCAGAAATTTCAGATTTAGTGGAGCTATCCTCAGAAGCACTCCAAGTAGCCTTCATGGCTTTCGTAAACTTATTGTCATTGTATTCATACATCTTCTTGAATATCAACTTTGGACAGTCTGCTTTTATGTGTCCCTTTCTTTTTCACCCATAGCAGACAACTTCATCTGAATTGTCAGATTTCTTCCAATTATTTTTCCAATGCCCCTTTTTATCATACTTACCTTTATAATTTGATTTTCTGAAAAACTTCTTCTTCCTATAAAACTTTTTAAACCATCTGGCAATGTGAGCCATCTCTGCGTCACAATCAGAATCACTTTCACTGTCTTCATAGCTTGAACTCTCATTTATAGCTTGAAGCTTCTCCTTATCCTTGTTATTTGAAGTTGAATTCTTGATATAAATTTACTTCCTTCTAGGTTCATATTCTTCTTCATTGTTAACCTTGAGTTCCTCTTCATACATCATCAACTTGCCAATTAGTTCCTTGACTGGCAGTTCACCAATATCACATGATTCTCTAATTGAGACAGAAGTTCCTCTCCATCTTTCAGGTAGACATCTCATAATTCGCATAATTTGTTCCTTTAATGGAACATCCTTTCCCAAAGAAGTCATTGTGTTGAAAATTTCATTAAACCTGAGATACATGTCAGAAATGGGTTCATCAGGCATCATCTTAAAATTAACATACTTAATAGTATAAGTGTCCAATCTCATTTCCTTAACATTAGTTGTTCCTTACTGAGAAACGGCTATGGTATCCCAAATTTCATAAGCAGTTTTACAAGTAGATATTCTATTAAATTCCTCATCTCCTAAAGCATAGTACAAGGCATTCATAGCTTTGCAATTATTATTGTAGGCAACCTTAGTAGCTTCATTCCATGTATATCTAATAGTAGTAGGAATTTTATATTCTGATTCTATAGCAGTCCAAATATCAAAACCCATGCTCTCTCAATGAATTTTCATCTTCATTTTCCACTGAGCATAGTCAGTTCCATTGAAAAAGGGTGGTCTATTGGTAGAAACACCTTCAAGTCCGTTATCTAGGATAACTTACATAAATAAAAGATTTTAAAGAGATAAAAATTTAGAAATAACAAAAAAATATAAGAACTTTAAAATACAACTAAAACCACAGTTAAAAAAGGGTACTTTAGAAAATATTTTAAAACCTTTGATACCAAATGTTGGTCGGATTGGATACTCAAGAGGGGGGTGAATTGAGTTCCAATTAAAATTTCTATTTTAAAATCTTTTTCTTAAAAACCTCCAAATAAAATACAGAATTAAACTATAGTGAATTTATATCAAAGTAAAGGTTCTGTTGGGTTCTCAAGGGATTGATTATTTCCCAGTTAATCAAAACAGAAAGGTTGATTAACTTTTGAAACCAACTTACTGATTTACAACTAATATAAACATGTGAAAATTTTATTATCAAAGTTACTTTAAAACAGTTTTGGTTTTAGAGTAATTTGCAGCGGAATAAAAGAATAACTTTGAACGATATAGCACAACAGATATAACCAAGAGGTTCGGTCTCAATCCAAGACATAGTCCTCTCAACAATTTATATAAATTTGATCCACACCCTGGATCAGGGTTCACAACAGTTAACAACTGTCCAGGTCCAAGACCTCTACCACTGTTATTCGTGGGAAACATAACAACAGCAACTAGCTGTCCAGGTCACACACGACCTCTACCACTATTACTGTGGGAAATGAAAGATGTAAAGAGTTTGTTGAGGATTTACAGATCCTCCAGCTAAAGTACAGGAGACAGTGTGTGTGTTATATACACCAGATAACACACACTGCTCGAAATGTAAAATAATGAATCACAGAGCAGAGATGTAGAGTTTACATATGTCTCTAGTGATTTCAGTGAAGCTTTGAACTCCTTGAGTTTTATTAGAAATGATTCTGAGTCCTCTTCTGGTTTTTGTCTGAAAAATAGAGTTTCATCTGCTTGGTATCCAGGTTCAGAGATAGTGAGAAATGTAGTCGATGAAGTTCTTCAATGTCCTCGTGAATGTACAGAACTCTTTTTGAGTAATCTTGAGTGTGTATGAGCTTCTGTGTCTTCTTATTGTGAGGTCTTCTCTTGTCTTCCACAGTTATATCATCCACCACTCTTTGCACTCATATAAGTCTTGTCGTTGTCACATGGTGTGTTTGTACCAACAGCAACTTCTTGTATTTATGGCACGAGCTCCAGCAAAAGAAATGATTTCTTTTTTTGCCGGTACGAGGTACGGTTCCATGACATCCAACAACCTCCATTAAATAAATTTCAGAGCATTAAAATATACCTAATATGACCGTTGGGTAGATTAAATAATGATAAAGAAATTCAAACAGCTGTTTATGACTATCGGTGAGTCAAGTGATCGGTATCTCATCAGTATCAGCATCAGTGGCTAGACATCGGTGTGTTCTGATCAGTGACTCAGATGATCAGCGTTGTTGTGTCATGATCGGTGACTCATTTGATCAGCATCGGTGAGACATCATCGGTGACTCAGATGATCATCATCGGTGTGTCATGATGGATGACTCATTTGATCAGCATCACTGAGACATCTTCGGTGACTCAGATGATCAGCATCGGTGTGTCATGATCGGTGACTCATTTGATCAGCATCGGTGAGATATCTTCGGTGACTCAGATGATCAGCATCAGTGTGTCATGATCGGTGACTCATTTGATCAGCATCGGTGAGACATCTTCGGTGACTCAGATGATCAGCATCGGTGTGTCATGATCAGTGACTCATTTGATCAGCATCGGTGGGACATCTTCGGTGACTCAGATGATCATCATCGGTGTGTCATGATCGGTGACTCATTTGATCAGCATCAGTGTGTCATGATCGGTGACTCATTTGATATGGATCGGTGCGACCGTTCACTTTTGATATGGATCGGTGCGACCATTGTCTTGTGATATGGATTGGTGCGACCGTTGTCTTGACAGAACACAAAGTGTCTGTTTGATCTAGATGACTTTCAGAATACTTGTAAATCAATACCAAAGAGATAAAAACTTGATCCAACCGATATAAACATATTCACTAAAAGATCATGATTATGTATATGGGAAATCCAACCGGATTAAGTAACAATGATTTGTGATTATTAAAACAGCAATCATAGGAAGAATTCAACAATCTTCCAGAGGGATCAACAACGGGAGTATAAAATGGGAACTGGGGGAAAAACTATCATGTTTTACAAAAAACGACAACACGGTGTGTATAAGAACTACACAGCGTGTAATTTTATCCATTAACAAGGGTGTGTACTCCGGCCACTACTGGTCGTGTAACACCCCAAACAACACGGTGTGTTGTTCCCACACATGGCGTGTACTTGATCTCTAAACCCCTGCTCGAGTCTCCTTAAACGGCTAACACACATGGTCCAAACTAACCCCAGACTACACGTCATGTTCCCTAGGGACATGACCTGTACTAAACATGGTCTCGGTGGCCCATGTTGTTAGTTACACGGTCGTCTACACGGCTGCCCTTAAAAGGCGTGTTCCGAACAAACACGGCGTGTATAGGAGAAGGTAACACTGACCTCTGTTGTTCGTGACACATCCGAGTACCTAGGACAAAACTACATGGCATGTTCTTTACCAAAACAGCGTGTTCTACTCGATCTTCCCCGTCCTGTGTAGTTAGTGACACGGTCGGGTACACGGCTCTAAACTACACAGCATGCACCTACCGTACATGGCGTGCTCCTAAATTTATTTTCACGACATCGTGTTTCTTCTGACACAGTCAGTGACATGGCTTGAAAACTACATGGCCTGCATCCAGAAATTACATGCAGTGTATTCTAGGTTTTTCTAGGCAGCAGCTCAGAAACTGTACAGAAGCCCAGAAACACTAAAAAAAGGCAAAGAGGTGCCAAATTCTGATCCGTGAGGGCCCATACTCCCCCAGAATCAAAGCTTGGCATCTACTAAAGTCATGTACAAGAGAAAACAAGATCATGATCCACCAACTTCCGATTCAAGAGGGCCCATAACGTCTCAATAATCAGAATTCGGCATTTATTTAAGAAAAGTGTTACACAATCAATTTCACTATCACAACAGCAGGGATTCTATCAAACATCTATCACCACAACATGCATAATCTACACAACATCTATCATAACAACATGAAATCTCTAATGCACCCTAAATGGCATGGCAAGAATGCATGGAATGTGATTTCTAATAAGTTCCTATATGATGCATGAGACGGCATACCCTCATCTCATCGGGTTGCGACAGAAATAGAACCGTAATATCAAAACAATAACAGCATGAAGCATGTGACTCACTCTAGGTTAAATCATATCAACCATAAAATCTCAAAACTATAAAACTGCAATAAACTAGGTGGTATGGATTTTCCCTGTACACAGGTTAACTACTCCCGGGCACAGATCATTACCAAGTACTGAATCAATCCTATCCCTGGATAATGTCTCCAAACAGTAAAGCAAGAGAAAAGAAGCTCCTCTGATACCACTTTGTAATGTTCTAGTTCCCGAGGACACCCAGAGGTGCCCCGTACCCGGTTTGATACATGGCTTCAAGCGAATTTCCCCAAACACCAGAGGCTTCCGACTAGCAGCGAGGGCCTTGGGTGTGATAGTGGGGAAACTATGCCCTCATTGGTAGAGTACACAACTGAAATAGATAAACATGCAATAGTGTAAGCAGTGAACAACCAACAATAATAAATAGTGAAAAACTAAATCAATAAACTGGAGCACATATGAATATATTGAATGATGGAAGATACAAAACTAGGAAAGCAGCCATACAATTCACAATTCTAAACACACCTCAGTACCAAAACAAGTATAAAAGAAAAGTAAACAACTCCTCAGCATCACAAGCTAAATCTTGGTCCCTTGCTCTCCTGCTCCAAGCAATCATGTTCCAGAAGTCGAAGGGTGCTTTCCCTTCTCTATACCTGCAAAAACATAGTCTGTTTGGGCCCAAAAGCATGGCCCAAACTGGGTGTCAGATAAAATCCCAGTATGCAACCTCCCGAATATCTGTACCTAATAGTCAGTGAGTATATGGAAGGTAAATGTACAATAAGTAGTAAACAACAACAACAAGAAGAAGTAGGCAGTAAACATTAAGTAGTGAAGCAGGATGATACACAACAGTAATCAATAAACAACAACAGCAGCAGTAAATTAAAACAGCTAACACAAATTGGATAACCACTGGGAAGTACCCTCAGCTATCCCCTCTGGTCCTAGCCAAGAAAAACCACAACCCTCTAGGCATTACAATCAGCCTAAACCCTCCGGATTGGTCTTACTAATTAATGAGACTCTCTGGGGGAGCTCACTCGGTCAATTCCCCTTATAGTATAGGGTAGTCAGGGACTCTCTGAGAAAGATTGTGTGGTCTAACCCTCTTAGCCCCAAGGTCTAGAGACTCTCTGAGGAACTATCTCGGTCAATTCCTCCTATAGCCACAGGTATACCACAGACTCTCTGAGGCATCTCACTCGGTCAATTCCTCCTCTAGCCTGGGAAGGTTTTTTAAAAGATTCAAACAAGTTAAGACTCTCTGAGGAAGCTCATTCGGCCTACCCTCCTATATTCTATAATTTCCAAGACTCTTTGGGAGCTCACTCGGTCCATCCCCTATATTCTGTAATGTCCAAGACTCTCCGAGGAAGCTCTCTTGGTATACCCTCCTATAGTCTATATTATCTAAGACTCTCTGGGAAGCTCACTCGGTCTATACTGTATAGTCTTTAGCACTAGGTTCTCTCAGTCACGTACCAGTCAGTGCATAATAATTCTATAAGACCAAATTACACCTATAGAGCTACTTGGCTAACATTCTATAGGACAACAATCATGTCATACAAAACACTACATCCTATAGACACAAGGCATGACAACAGTCACAACGGCCAAAGGCTAACAAGACCCAAAGGCTGTAATAGAGCAAAGCATGGTAAAAACATCCAATCACAAAAAATTATCCTCTAACATGACTAAATAACCTCTACACAAGCATACACTCATGGTAGGAAAACAATAATGTAAAAAAGGTAAACACGTAATAACCCGTTCACGGGTATTGGTGGAATTTACACATAAAACTCAAAGACTTTGAATGGTAAAGCACAGACCACCTACCCCAATTCTAGGAGATCGATATACGTGAACCACAATGATTTATTTTCCTTAAAACGTCGAAGATATTAGAAAACACCCAAAACATTCAAACCACCATAACTTGTGAAAGAGGAATAATTGGAAAATAAGGCTCAAGCAGAAGGAAGAACTCACCGCTGCGATTCCAACGCAACCGATGGTTCTCAAATCAGAGAACGGACGAAGAGGCGGTGGCTCATCGATGATTCGCGGATCCTTAGTTCTCTCGGACAAACGTAACCTTGAATAAGACCTTTCTGTGCGTCAGGCGCGACCCCGGTCTGATTAATGAAAAAAAATAGAAAGTACACAGTGTGTACTTTTTAGAGTACACCGTGTGTACTAGGCCTTTCCGTACTCCGCCAAAATCATCCTCCAAGTCACCCCTACACAACATGTGTGTGGCCTGGGAACGACCATCACATGACATCGAGCGGGAATAGAGTGCACGCCGTGTACTCAGAAAGTACATTGCATGTACTTTGAAAATTTCCAAAAACTTCATTTTTCTCAAAAACTCCAGAAAAAGGAAGGACATACCTGAAACGAGGATCCATGTTCTTACAAAAATATAATCATGTTACAAATAAAATATATATAATTGTTGATTATAGGTATAATAATATTCAAGAAATTCTCCAATACATTTTGGGATCAACAGATGTCACATTCTCATGTTTTCCAAATTTCGCCCCTATAGAAATCAGAGTCGACATTGGTTTGGATTGTTCAATATTGAATTTCTTTTTCTACTCTCTTGGATACTTCTCCTGAGAAATAAAAGTGAATTATTTCCTCTTAATAACTTTCTGGAATAATAAATATGTTAGTTCATCAATAATATACATTTCAAATTCTAATTTCATGTGATTGGAAAATTCATTTACTGATCCCTACTTTCTTCTACTGAATATAATACCATCGATGTACACTAGTACAATGAATAGATTTTTATGATAAATATTTACATAGATATGTTGATCCACTCATCTTTTAAATTCATTTTTCTTTAAATAATAATCCAGCTAAGAGTACCATGCCCATGGTACCTACTTCATACCATAGAGTTCATTCTTTAATCATCAAAACATAATTTCATCATTACCAATAAAAAACTAATAGTTTTTCAAGTATATGTATTATTCAAGAACACCATTTAGGAATGATTTTTTGACATCCATTTGATACAACTTGTAACCAATTTGAATTTATATGGAAATAAAAATTCAGATTGACTCTATTCTAGTTACCCGAGAAATTTTTTTTTCAACATCAACACCGTCAGTATATAAATATCCTTTACACACCAATTGTGCCTTATTTTTGATAAAATTACCATGCTCATTAAATTTATTTTCAAAAATCCACTTCATACAAATGAAATTTTTACATTAGGGTCTTTTAATAAGATCTCGTGTCTCGTTCTTCTCAATATGATGTAACGCTTCATTTGTATATTTCAACCATGATTCATCCTATGAAGATTATTCATAAATGGTTGGTTCTATAGCTGATTTGAAGGAATGTAGTGCATTATTTCTCATTCTTCATGCCTATGTGGGTGGTTTCCAATCCAAATTGATATTATATTGATCAATTTTCGCTCTTCAATTTCACTTTTGAGGTTCGTATATATTTTCATCATCTATCGTTTCTTCTTCTGATACTTCTACTAAATTATCATCTTTCTGTTACATCTAAATGTATTGAATGTCTTCCTCTAGTTATTTATTTGAATCTATTACATGCCCATTTTCGTCTTCATATTCTATCATATTATCATAATGGATTATTGAGGTATTTGTGGTCTTATATCCATGGATCTTAACATCACTTCTTTCAATAATTCTATCAACATAATTATTGAATCATTTTTCATATTTTTCTAGTATTGAATAACCAAAGAATATTCCTTCATCTACTGCATCACCATATTTTCCTTGATTTACAACATTATTTATGATAAAAAATTTATTTCAAAAAACATGAAAATTCATTAAAGAGAGCTTCCTTCCATTCCACAACTCATATGGTGTTTTGGTTTCTCCCATATAAATCTCAATTCAATTTTGAGTATACACTCCATCTTGAACATCCTGTTTCCTGTAATGGTGATAGATACGACACTCAATCAGCATAGTTATAGCCATATTGTTCACCAATTGATTCATATGCTCCAAAACTCTATTTTTTTGGGGTTCCCATGGAATCCACCTCATTTAGTATTCTATTTTTCTATATGTAATTTATAAACTCAATGGATGTGTATTCCACTCCATTGTCAGATCGTAAAACTTTATTTTCTGTCTAGTATCATTCTGTCCTATTCGTTGATCTGTTTTCATGAAATGAAGCACTTTTTGTTTCCTATGTATAACCATCATACAATAAATTATTCTATAGTAATCAATTAACAATACTAGGAACATTTCTCTATATGTTCTAGAAACATTTATCGGACCATATACATCTGTATGGATGAGATTGAGAAGATTTGATGCCCTTTTCTTCTTTGGATGACATGAACTGAAGACCAACTTCCCTCATATGCATGAATCATAATTATTTTCTCTATAAGGCTTAGTTTTGGTGATATAAATTACTATATTCATCTTATATATATTTTCCATGTCTTTTTGGTTAATGTGACACAAACTCTGGTTACACAAGTGGTTTTCTTATTCAATATTCATGTATCAAATGATTTCTTTAATATCAACCGAATATAAGATTTCATCTATTATACATCCTTTCATAATATAATTTCTTATATTTCCTCTCATAGTGCACCCATTTTGATTAAATTTCACCATCAGTACCGACTCACATAGTTGACTCACAATCAAGTGATTATGTTGCAGACCATCAATAAAGAGAACTTTATTTTTCTTCAGATCACTATTATCTTTTTTAGTACTTCCACTACCTTTCATCTTAAAAGAATCATCATTACCAAATAATAATATTCTATCATAACTTTTATTCATATTATTTTATTATTCTTCATTTCCCATCATATGGGATGAGCATCCTCTATGAAGAATCTTGGTGATACTATTCTTTGTATCTTTGAGAGGGACTTCTGTAAGATTGAATTTCTTCACTTTCTTGTTTTCCTTACATCAAATATTTTAATTAGTGGAAGATAATGATGGTATTTCATGTCTATATTTTCCATGTGTATTGTTTAATTATACTTATATATTTCTTCAAGAGGATCAAACATATTTGAAATAGAAACACCATCTCGTTGGTGAGTATTTTCTTTACTCTGAGTTCTATTGGTTTCATTTCCACATTTCCTCTACCTGTAATGAATATATTTAAGGGGAAATTTAAAGTATTTAATGAAATATCCATAATATTTATTTCTTATATAAGATGTATGATAATAATTCTTTCTCGTTTGTGGAATTCTAGATCTTTTTTATTCAAGTAGCCCCTTGCATCTTCACAGTGTTACAAGGAGTGACCAGGATAGCCAAAAAATTAAAATTTCATACGAGGAAACATATTCTCAGTTATATTCCTCTTCATGTACCTTTTCTTAGTAAAATAGTTTGACAACCCATCATTTTTTGATCCTTAAGGATTGTTTTCAGTTCTGCTATTTATTTCGGTTGAGGATTTTTTTTCAATGACTTCAAATGACTTTGTGATAAGTCCATGTTAAATTTTTCCTCAATTTTGGCTATTTAATTTTTTGTATTTGAAATTTTAGAATTACATAGAATTCATTTTTTCCTATTAATGTGGATATTTGATCATTCAAAGAAATCTATAAACCTTCATAACCACACTTAGCTCTCTCCAGCATCCCAGTATCTGAGATTATTCCCAAATGTATTTTCTTCTATGGTTCTTTTGAGATTAATTCACATTTATGTTTACTCCTAAGAGTAATAACATTTTCTTTATGTTCCTCAATAGTCTTGGACTTATCTTCCAGTCTAGATTTAAGATCGTTGATAAACATTTAATATTCTTCAATTCGGATATTATGTTCTACTATATATTATGATTTTCAAGCGATGTTTAATGTTATTTTACTACTTCTTCCATTCAATTAATTTCAGCTTCTAATCCATCAACATATTCTGATAAATCGTTCAAAACTTCTCGTTTCTTTTTTAATTCTATTTCTTTGATTTTCAAACTCTCAAAGAGAATCCTTGAGTTTTAACATGAGGCAAGCACAAAAAATTATCCTATTATCTCTATATCTATGTTTCAATGGATTTGAATTTTTAACTATATCCATCATATATTTTTAGGCTCCTGATTTAAACTCTAGTTCTTATTCCTAAATAATTCCAATTTCATCATCTTATTCTTTACAGAAAAACATTTCTCAGTAATTTATTTACATATTTGAATTATCCATTTTATAAAATCATTTCCCTAGGCTTCTATGAGTTTCCAACTTCACTTTCCTCATCATTGAAATTCCTTGAGAACCGAGAGGAAATTTTTTCAAGACTAACACAATAAAAAAATTCAAAAGGTATCTTTACCTAAAATTTTACTTTTCATATCGTGAATTTCATGGAATGGAGAAAAAGGAGTTTGTATTCCTCATTACCATCATTAACATTATATCTTGAAATATCATGTTTTCTCATGGATTTGAACTTTGTATCCTTGATAACATAACTTATTACATCCTATTGTTTCATTTTCATTTCATATTCTACAAGACTACTGAGTAAATCTTCCGTGGAATGATTTTAAAAATACCATTCATCAAGTGCTAAAACGTTTCTATTTTAAAGAGGTTGAAGTATTCTAATAATTTTCATTAAAATTTAAAAGACTTTAATATCATCACCAATCCCTTGAATTTCTCATATGACTTCAGTAATTTGATTGAAAAAGGTATCTTTATTTTTTTCAGATTCGTCAATAAATCATCAATTCTATTGTTAAACACATGAAGTTTTCACTCCTTCTCTTTTTATCACCTTCATATATATTTTCCATCTTTTCCCACATAGACTTGGTAGAGGTGAAACTCATTACATTTAGATATATTTGATTACACAATGCTGCAATAAGGGAATTTTGTTCTTTGGCATCTACATTAAGAATTTTCCTATCTATTTCAATCATATATAGTCATATTGCATTAGTTTTTTGAATCCCTGATGTAGTAGAAAAGATTAATTCCTTTCAGTGATATGTTAGATGAGATCTCATCCTATTCTTACAAATATGGGAGTTTTTTACATCAAATAAAGGTACTCCCCTAACATTAACTATGCTCTCCATGATAAGAAAGAATAAATGATTTAATGCAAGTAACATATATTTTATGAAACTACTTCAAGGGCCGCAGAACACTGTATGAGGGGAGATGTGAATCAAGCTAACAATTTTTTCATCAAAAGTGACGGATCATGTACCCAAATTGGGAGGAAACAATTAAACATATTTGAATGAAATATGTAGAAAAGTAACAAACATATGAAAAGAGATCATGCAACAATTTTACTTAGTTTACCACTATGGGCTAGTCCAAGGAGCATACACTGAAAATGTGTTAGCCATAAAGAAATCCAATAATACTTACTATTTGTGAAATACATGATTTTAGACACAGATAATCTATGCTAGGAAAATTTCATTTATAATAATTTAGAGATAGCATATTGCATCCCTTTGAACACTTCCATCGACTCCCCTTGGCTCACTACATTGAGAGAAGTCGAACTCAGTTTATCAATTTGAAGGTACCTTAAATATATTTATATTAAAGTATATTCTTATATCTATAACAAGACAGTTATTTTACCATAGACCTGATTTTACGCACTTTTAAATACCTATTCACTGAAAGGCTAATATTCAAAATTTCCTTTCACAAAGCTCCTTCACATAGCTCACTACCTTTATAAATAACCCTACATTCGTAAGACAAACTGCCTTCACAAATATTATAGTGTCAATGTGGATTACACCATCATTTTAAAGCAATAATTAATCAAAATCATCGGCATTAGTCAATTCTAAAAATGTCTTATCAAAATCGTCAAGCTCACAAAGAATGTTAGTTTCACATAATCTCATCTGGATTTGTGAAATCAATGATATTTTATATTTTCATTGGTAAAATTCATTGGAAATTAATAAGGGTGGCCTTATTTTTATAGTCTCATATGTTCACAATGCTTCATCATCTTTTATAGGATTTCCTAGATCATTTAAACCCACCTTCATGTAGCTCCTCCATTCGTAATTCTCCATTATGATTTGACATTTTTGTGAAGCTTTCAATAAAATCATCCTATGCTGTGATGCTCGAATTATCATAATCATAGAGATAACCATCACCATTCATGATGCGCTAATTATTCTTTGTTTGAGATACTATTTGATGACATCTATATCACCATTAGCTCTCATTGACCCTTCAAAAAATACTATTTGTGAAGCCCATCTTTGTGAAACACGTTAATTTTAAATATTTTCCTAAGGACTTCAAGGAAATCAACTTTTCTCAATAAAATCCATCCTCCAAATTTTAGACCCCAAAACATTATAATACACTAGAAAATGACGCCACTATCAATATTGATTTTAGCATGAACTGTAATACCCCTTTCCATAGAAACTCCCTAGTATAACATGAGGGGATTGACAAAAAACACAGACCATAATGTATTTCAAGAAAACGATAGCCTTTGTTCCAACACATTTGGGTAAAAGTACATACAATAATAATAAACCAGATGATATTACACAGATATATGTTGTAAAAAATAGATAAGTAAAAAATCTGGAAAAGATATTCCATGTGAGTCCTAATGAGCCTCCAAATTTTGGTTCAATGTATAAGGGATTGAGGACAATATTTTAGGTTGAACAGATTATATAATCCAAATAAAATTCTGGAACACAATAAAAATCATGGTGAAAACTCTGTAGTTTGTCCAACTATAGAAAAATGTTATAGCATCATATTTAATGTGACATACCCGTACAATAGTCCACAAGAAGTCCGAACATATACTAGTATAAGAATGTTAATTTAATTCACATCATCAAAAATTTTGTAGCTAACATCATTAGTCTTTATAGAAAAACAAATTTCGGAAAATAAAAATAACATAACATGAATGCATCAATATAGAATTTCAGTGAACTCCAGAAGTAGAATCCTTGAAAAAAATTTGTAAAAACATCCAATACAAAGTGAAATGAAACTAAAAATAAATAAAAATATAATTTTTCAATAGATAACTTGGTTTTCATACCTTCAGAAGTAATATCAAAAAAATATAGAGGTGCATCAACTAGTTTAAATACAATATTCATGATAATTTTTTTCCCTTCATCCAACATCAAAAAACATTAAACCAAGAGTCCAGTAATAAACATCAAGAATGAATGATCCATGAAAATAAGCATTCCATCATGATTAGAATATATCACTCACTAAATATCCATCTTATTAGTGATTAGGCATGTTATATCATAATCCTTAGTAGTCTATAGAAATAATGACTCTCTATTGGGAAGATTTAGTGAAAAACGTAAAAAACTGTATTAAAAAAGAACATAAAAACCAAAAAAAATAAATAAATCATGAACAGATTCATACACCCAAAAAATAATAATTCTAGGATATTAAGATAAAAATGTTGGAAAATATATTTGTTTCCATGAAATGTACTTATTGTTGAAATTGAGATTTCATTTAAATTCCCCCTCCATTTGGAAAACATTGTCATTCTGATTTGAAGGTAGACCTTTGTATTTATTCAACCATACATTTATTTTTGGAACATGACTACATCTATTTCATCAAGCCAAGATTTATGTTATTCCCCCATATAACCCAAAACCTGATATGTATCCATCATCATGTTGTCAAAACATCATTAATATAACCACTGAAGTCAGATTATGATTTTGACACAACCACAATAGAAAATATAAATAATTACTATGATTTTAATTTCAAAAATTTAATTTAAACAAGTGTGAAATTATTGATAATCTTAATATATTCCATACCAACTTCACTAAAGGATTAAATAGGATTCTCTAAAACCACATGCTATGAGGGAATATCATTTTTAAATTCTTAGAGGCATATAAGGATCAAGTTATAATTATTATCTCATGATTAGAATAATATTTGTGTTTTCTAGCCTTATGAAGATATGTATTAATGAATCCATCTGAGCCAACCAATGGTTTTTTAAATTTCATAGCACTCAAACTCTAGACAGAATCAAAAATAGGTCATGTTTTCTCATAAAACACATGTAAAGATTCACCAAAATCAATGTGGACACCATGGTCCTCCTCTTTCTTAGTTTGAACAAATATTATGTTCTCAATGAAATATTTCTTGAGCTTCTTAAGATCCGTTTTATCCTCATTATTTAATTTTTTTTTACTTAACCTTGGAATGAAATTGTTTAAAAAATGTATGATTAAATTTACAATGTTATTTTGAAACTTCGAAAAGGGTTTTTGGTCTTTTAATTATATTTTTAAAAGGGTTACCAAAGGATTATATATGTTCCTGATTCTCAAAAATAGATTTTCAAATGGTTTATAATGTTCAAAATACTTTATAATGATAGGTTCCCACATTTTATGTGGACTTTATAATTTTTCATTTTAAATACCGATTTTGAGGGCTAATTAACACTTTAAAAAGAGGATTTTCAAGGTGAATATACAACCTTGGGATTGGCCTCTTAACTTTTTGTATTAAAAAAAATAAAATTATCCTTTTTAGAGAACTTTTTTCACTATAATAGGATTACTATATTAATAAGGGCCCATTTTAGGGATTATACATTTCTTTGAGAGTTTTCCACTAGGTTAGGATAGGTAGGGAATGACTGGTAATTAGGGAAAGTGATTACATAAATCATTTATATATTTTGGATCCTTTCTAGTATTTTTCTAGATATTTCTCATAGAACCAAGGATTTACGATAAACATTAGAACGTGGATACATTATACTGGTTACATTTCAATCAATTTTTTTTATACTTGTTATTAATTCATGCTTCACTTTTATCATTTTCTCCATTATTAATGAGACATCCCTATTTTTCATTATAGTATTTGTTAAAAATAAATGGTTGATTTAATATTTTATAAGAAATAATGTTTTTTTTCTATATATTTCTATACATGAGTACCTTTCATTGGATATTTTTAATAATGACACTTTTATTTTATGAGGTTTTAAGGATTTTATCTCTCAAATGTTTAACATCAATGTTTTAAATAAAATTATTTAAAAAGGGAATAATGATTTTATTGGTTTTAAAAATATGAGTGAAAATCATATGTTTTTAAATTGTATTACAAATTAGAATTAAATTGATATTTTATTTAAATTTTGCGCATGTGGTGCACTTTTAGCATACCTACTCAACTTCTTTCTCATGCCTATATACATTTTAGGTGAGTTAATATCTTATGGTAACTCAAGGAGAATTTTTGGGATTGAAAAATATAGTTAAATAATGAGGTCAGGTGGAGATGGATTTAAGTGTATTATATAGTTCTATCTCACTTTTATTGGAAAATTTGGTTGTCTTCATTCCAAACCATAATTTTTAACTTCATGAATTTGACCTATGATGGTTGTCTTAGATATTTGTAATTCACTATTTCCTTATTCTTATTTATAAGACTTATTTTTCTTTTGGATCATTATCCTACCATGTAAGGAGTAGTTATGCGGGATTTATTAGGGGAAATTCCAAATTTAATTTAAATTATTATGAGAAATAATTCCCACCAAATTCACATTGAAACTCTTCTAAAAATTTTATAGTTTTTGGGCATTATGAATGTACCTTGATCCATGTCACAGTCAGCATAGTTGTCTCGTTTAAGGGTGTGTTACTTTAGTTCAGGAAAAAATATTATTAAATAATCATTCATTATTTTAGTAGTAATGGTAGATAAGAGAATGGATGCCAGGACTCAAGATGTATGTGGGGGAAGAGTTCAGATATCTATTTTCCATTAATAGCCTTTATTTTACATGGGATTTAAGATTTTGTATCATGGTTCTAGGATTATTATTGCTTTATTTTTAAATATACCACTTTTGGATTTGGATTTTTTTATGTTCAATTTAAATAGTTTCACTTTCTTGAGTGTTTTGGGTTATTTTGGGTGCGATTGGTGGATGATAAAGTGGTTAGTGGTTCTCTCACAAGATCTAAAAACACATGTGTATTTCCTTCACATGGATCTAAGTATCTCATAGAGGAAACCTTTTGGTTATCATTGGTTTCACCAAGCCATGTATCCAATTTGGGAATAACCAAACCCCCCCCCCCCCACCAAATTTTTTATTAGATCGCATTTTCATTCAATTTCATTTTGATTTTGTAAAGTACATGTTAATTGGTTCAAAACCTACTTTAAAAATGTTTAGAACATGGTTCAAAGTGGTAAGATCTTGGTTTTTAAATAAATAAATGGAATATATTAATTGATCTAAAAAGAACACGATGTTTAGGTTTTAAAATTTAAGATTTTTTAAATAAA
Organism: Viscum album; assembly: GCA_963277665.1. Classification (NCBI taxonomy): domain Eukaryota; kingdom Viridiplantae; phylum Streptophyta; class Magnoliopsida; order Santalales; family Viscaceae; genus Viscum; species Viscum album. Next base: position 816,869,687 of record OY728148.1, read on the forward strand.
AATGGGCATTTGTGTTGTGTTTTCAGATTATATATATATATTTTCTTATTTGGAAATTAAATTCAAATGAAATTTATTGAGAATGTGATTTAATATGTGATGTTATAAAGATAATTTGGTTTTAACAATAAAAATCAGTTTGGAAAAATAAGAAAATAGTTATTTTAAATAAAACAAAATGGTTCTGGTACTACGAATCATGAGTACATGGGAGTGGTTGTATTTTATATTTGTTTACATGATACTTTGATAATTGGTTTTTTAGTTTTCCTTAACTCCTTGGTTTTTGGTTTCATATATTTTGATACCATGAAGGTTTTTTATTTTCTTTTAGTTTCATATTCACTTTTGGAGAACAAATACACGATGTCTTGATGGATTACCAAGGGGAAGACACATATGGTTTTCTAGATGTTAACCCATCTATTGGTAATCCTAGATATTTCATTCCAAGATTTATGAAAAATTTAATCTTATCATATTTATGGTCATCTTGATCTTTTTCAAGTAAAATAATAGATTCTGATTATTGAATGGATATTTTTCTTATTTATCTATCAAAGTCTCATAAGATAAAATTTTTAACCTTTATAATTAATGGTCCAATATAGAAGTGTTGGATATATAAAATTTAGAATAATAAATAAGGGCCCTTTGAGGGGAATGATTAAATTTTTTGTTAGTCCAAAAATATTTATATATGGCGTTGAATATGGAAAAGTGATGGAGTTGTGCTTCCTTTAATAGGGTTGTTGAACAGTGTTAGTGTATTCAACCACTTCATTGTACCAGTATGATATCATTCTATGTAGGCCTTATATGATTACATAATGGCCTGGTATTTTGATAAAGGTCTCATTCCTGTTACTCAAGAAACGATAGTTTAATATTTTAACCTTGTAAATATAAATGGTATGGAAAGTAGTCCAGGTTGATGTAGCCTTTGTAGAATTATTTGAGGTGAGTATTTCTTATTCTATTATTTAGTGTGGAAAAGGGAATTCTAGTAAAGAAAATATAAATCACTATGTGGTTGAATTATAAGGTGTTAGTATTAATATTCCCTCATGTGTCTCCTCATCATCTTATTCCATGAGTGGAGCAATCCTACACCTTCTAAGGAATCCTATGTTCTACAAGTTGAACCTAGTCTTGATTTAGTGGTTTTATGTGGTATTCTACCATCATTGTTCAAATTTTATATATTTTTCATATCTTCTTATTTGTTAAGGTTATACTGATTCGATGTCATTTGGATTTTGAAGAACTATTTAACTTCAATGGGGTCACTTTTCTCTTGTAGAAAGTATCGATATTTGATAGTTATGTTTGGAATATTTTTTTGTCATAATTTGTTTCATCTATTTATGAATTAGGTCTATGGTTGTGGTTGTTTTTTATAATGGATAGTTATTTTAGCGGTATTATAATACGTGGGGAGACCACCATAGTCATTATGACCTCAAATATCCTAGTAATCTTTCTTAAAGGCCAATTTCATTATCAACATTGATGAAGTATTACCTAGTTGTTCATTATGGTCTTTGATGTTCATAGGGGTGAATTGAGTTTTGGAGAAGAATTTAAATCATTTTTGTTATAATATTTTGAATTTTCCTAATGATGTTCATGGAATTAATTGGTTTTAACAATCAAGTTGTGTTGAGGATGTTAAATAGAATCTTTTTTATAAAAAAATGAATCAAATAAAAAAATTTAGTCGTAAAAAGTATTATGTTAGGGAGAATTTTCAAATATTGACCTTAAATTTCCTTATTTTTTTATTATTCATTTTATTATTCATTTTATTTGTACTTTATATTCATTGAATTTTTCATTGAATTTTTTTATTTTTTTATTTTTTGTATGGGTAAATATTGTAGCCTGTGGATTGTACTAACCATCATGGAATCATGTAAAGGGTTTATAGATTTTTTATAGTTTTTTACTCAGTTGGTGCATAGTTTGACAAATCATGAAACCAAAAACTATAAGATCTCTTGTGTTCCTATTGAAGGACACACAGTTTTCTCATTATTTAGTAAACCATGTGTCATTCATAAGTTTTAAAAATATAAAAATTACCATATTTTTCATTCCATAATTTATCCCCTAAAACATCTATTCTCCTCCCACTTGACACATGAAACCCATAGGTGCCTCTTCTTTAGTTTCCCCCTCCATTGTAGGCTCTTCTAATGTTTTTCTACCATAATTAATGATGATTATCCAAGGTAATATTTTCAAGACCTCATCACCTACTTTTTTCCTTCATTACACTAATAATTTCATTATTGAGGGTATGGATACATAGGTCGACCCTTAGAATTATTTGAAATTTGTTTGTTCTTGTATTTTTTGGATTAGTTAGGATATTTAGGGATTTTCCTTTAATTCTGGTTGTGGTTTATAACCTCTCACTTCAAAATCAATGATTTGAGGTAGGTTTTCTCTATGTTTTAATCCTATATTATCAAACCATTAATTCCTTTTACTTTAAATCCATCATTTAGATTCCAAATGATAGTAATACTTTTTTATAGAGAAGTTAAAATAAGAAAAATAAATTTTCACTTGATTTTAATTGGACATGATTGGGTTTTCCATTCAAACATATATTATAAAGTGGTTTTTACTTAACCTTGGACACCAAAGGTATGAAGAAATTTCTATATAGATTTTATAAAAGGATTTTGAAACATAAAAATACATTTTTGTCTTTGAAGTAATTTTTAATATGGTTTAATAGATGATTCACGGTTTTCTTGGATTTCAAAAAGTTTTTCTTAAAATGGTTAGAATATATAAAATTCCATATAATGTAAGGTAACCAGTTTTAAAGATGAATTTATAATTTTTTATTTCAATGAATGATTATAATGCTAGGTGAGAACTTTCTAAGGATGATTTCCTTGGTGAATATAAACCCTTGGGATATTCCCTTTATCATAGTTTTTTAAGAATTATGTTTTCCTTTGAATTGGAAAGAGCTATAATATTTTAATACTTAATAAACAACGAGAAATATCTATGAAGGGTGATTGCGGTTGAGATTTCATTTTTGATTCGATATTCATGTAACTAGATATATTTTTGTGTGTGTATTAGTTTTTATTTATATTATTACTAGTTTCTACTTAAATTTAATCACCCCATTTTATGTAACATTTGAACTAAGATTAGTTTGTGAAATATCCAAGATAAAATTTTTCAATATCTTATGATTAAAATCTAGCTATTATCCCTTAGTATGTATTACTCCCTACATCGGGTGTTATCCACTTGATTAGGAAACATAGTGAGTGACTGACCATTGGGGAAATTGACCGCATCAGGCATGTTGATATGAAAGATCTTTTTAATTATTGTTCTAGATTTTCCCTGAATTCCCTAGGAATTTTCATTATCCTTAGCACATTGTTAAATTATATTGGATAATTTTATATTTAATAAGTGTTTATATTTTTGTTATTATTTATCATTACTTTTTCTCATTATCTATGTTGTCATTATTATTTTTATTTCTTCTGATTTCCAATCTCCTCTATTAAATAGAAATTGGTTTCTAAAACAGGTTTTGGAATAAATTCATTGTCTTCTATTTTATGGGTACCTTTTGAAGGAATATTTTAAGAACTCCGATTTAATTTTTTAGTTTTCTAGGGATTTTCTCTCCAAAAATTATCACTTACATTTTTTAAATAATAATCTTTAAAAAGGGAAATATATTTTTATTATAATAAATCTATGATTTAAAAAAATGATTCGCAATTATATTTAAAACTACCTTAAAATGGATTTATTATTGAAATTTTATTCATGGGTATTGTTTTGGAATTCCTTCTATGATTTATTCTCACACATAAATATATCGTAGGTTAAGGCCAATCTTATGGTCACTCATGTGGGGTTTAATTGATTCAGGCTAGAATGTGACTTATGAGATTATATAGACATCTAGTTAGGTACACGTATTAGTTTTTATTAATCTTTTATCATCCATTTTGATCATCTTGATTACAAAATATGATTTTAAATTTTATGTATTTAACCCTTTTTAGTAATCTTAATTTTTCGATTTGGTTAATATTTATAAAACTTATTTTCCATATAACACACAGACCGTTTATGTATAAAGTTGTCATGGTTTATTTCTAGGGAAAGTCCCATGTTTTATTTTTTTTATTGGGAAATATTATACCCATTATATTTACTTTTTTTAATAGACATTGCTTCTAACATGTGGGGTCTCAGGATGCCCGTCGGGCATTGATAATTTTTCTCATGGGTGAAGGGTAGTTTCTAATACCACATATTATATCACAATTGGTTTTTTGATATTTTAATAGTTAAATGAGAACACAAGAATCATCTAAATTTATATTCCATTATATTCAACAAATATAATTTTGAAATATTCTCATTTTAAAATCATAATATTGAAGGAAATATAAATTTCCACAATCTCATATAACATCATCACCTCAAATCACATCTTTGATATTGGATAGACATAGAATCATGATGTTTGTATCTTGATTGAAAAGTCTAATAATCAACTGATTCAATTTTATTTAGAATATACAATTATATAAACCCCCCAGCTTCAAAAATTTAAAATTTCACTGAGTTTAATGTCTTATGTTTTCAGTTTGGTTAATTTGTTAATACTTTTGGTAGAAGTCTTCTACACAAATTGTTACACATCCTAATAGTATTATGGCTTTGGAAAAGGCTTATGGTCATTCTATATGTCTTAATATTTCCAAATCATGGCTATGTCTAAATGAATAAATGGAAAAAAATGTCTTATGACTACTTCAAAGTATTACACAAATAATTATTATGAGAATGGTGTTTTATAACCTTTCCTAGAGTCATAAATTTTTTATATTAATGTTTTATAATGGATCAAAATTGAAACTCAACTCCAAAGTCTTATTTGATATATATAAATATTTATGTTCTCAATCATTATTAATATTCATGAAACACCAAATTATTACACTCACGGGTAATGCATTATGATCTAGACCAATAGTCTTATACGACTTCAAAAACACTAATGTTATAATAAATCTTTATAGATCACTAAAAAATCCTTATAGAATTTTCATTTTGGATAACTGTGAAGTCTTACATGTTGAAAAAAAATTATTTTTATCCTCAAGAATCATATGAGATAATACTTATAGAAAATTCACCCTCAACCTATAAATTTCATGAATAGTTTGAAATAAATAATGGAACTTAAAATCATCCCATTCCATCTAAATCACCTCAATTCACCTCTAAATTGATTTCTATATTTCTTTATTTTTATATGAATATTTTTAACCTTCTTCAGCTTGTTTCCATGGTACTTTTTAATATATATACTCACTTTCATTATTTTCCATAATGCTTTAATACACTTCATTTCTATTATCATTCCATTTATCATCATCCTTCATTCGATAGAATTTGTTCATTGATTTTAGAAGCATTCAAGATAAATAAACCATTTATGGTATCTCCTTAAGAAGGAAAATTAAATATCTTCATTTAAGATATATTTTAGCTCTATTAATAAAATATTATTTAAATTATTCACCTAGCCATTTATTCAACTCCGTAATAACTATTGAAGAAATTACTACCACACACATTAGTACCTAACATTAACATGATAATCATCAAATTAAGAATCTAATGTATGGGTTACTCACTAAATATCAGCTTATTCATCATTTATTATTTATGATGAAACCCTATTCAGCTTCTTGATCAGGAGGATAACTCTTATTTCACCCAAACTCATTAAAATAGTAATATTAACACTTATTGACAAAAAAACTAAAAATAAGAAAATCATTTAGAACTTACTTGATTATATATTATTTTTTCATATATTTTACATAATTTTAGACCTAAAACCATCCTCATTCTACTTTGGAGTTTATAAAATTTAAAATGTCACACCCAGACCAAAAAAAATATTTATTATTTTATTTATTTTTTTCATAGATTTATTCTATGTGTTTTTAGGGTGTTTTTATGAAAACAATTTCGGAATACAATTGAAAGAACAAAATTAGATAATGGATCAGATAAACCATGTGATAGAATAGTACTAACTATATGTATTATATAGTTTCATTATTAAGAGTGCATGTCTCAGAAAATTGTCATGTGCCTCTCCCTAGTAGCTCATGTGGTCTCTCCATCATAGAATAGAGGGTAACATATGGTTAGCACATGATCTGGAAGACTATGAAACCAAACCATGCAATTTTCCTAGATTCAAAAAATAGAAATAAAACAAAATAACATAAAATAAAATAAATAATAATAGTAGTAATAAAATAAATTTAAGAAATGATATATTTTTTATTATTATTAAAACCCCTAAAATGGTTTTTCCCCTCTCTCCATACCTTACCCCTGCATGTACAAAGCCCCCTTCCCCACACCCTCTCATACGATTCCACCTATAATGGGCTCCCCAATATCACATTGTGCCTCCACTCTCTCTAGGATGTGGTTTTTATCATCTCCATTGAGTTTTTAATCTCCTCATTCTTCCTTCTTCTTCCTCCTTTTAAAGTGTGCATGTCTACAGTGAACAATAACCTAATTTTGGGTATTCTTATTTTTTTTCATTCCATCTAGTGTTCTTGGGTTATTTTTGTGAATATTTTGTAAACAACTGTTGATGAAAGTTATTTCACCATTGGTTTCACGTTACAGATCTTCCACTCATTAGCAATGGTCAATTTTTGCTTACTGTTTTTGTTATTTTTGATTTTATGGTTTTTTCACTACTTTGTTTTGGCCCATCATTCTTGAGGATATATGATACACATATGCATGGGAAAGGTGTTTATATATATATAACTTATTTGTATATATTCCCTCATTATGAGAAGAATATATACATTTCATGTAGGGGTATTTGTATATATAGTATAAATTGTTGTGCGTGTAAGCGTAAAGGGTGATCTTGAGTTTTCATCATCAAAAGTAGAGAATTTTAAGGTAGTGTCCACTTGTCCAAGACATCATTTAGAAATATATAATTGTTTTATGTTTTCAAAATGTGTTTTAATTTTTATTTTAAGTGTAAATTCTATGAATATTGGTTGTGCTTCTTGGAAATGATCTTCTAACATGAGATCCTTTTGTCTAAGCATGTTTACATTATTACCCTTAAATTTGAATTGTCCTAAATGATTAAAATAGTTTTAAAAATTATTTATAACATGTGATTTGTGGATTTTGGAACTGAAATGCTTTGTTTTAATTTTTTACCTAAAACATGTCTCTTTTGGAACATTTCTGTGTATTTTGGAAATCAAATGACATGAAAGAGACATTTGGAATATTTCGAACATGAATGATAATTTTACACTTGTTTGGGGAATGGTTTTAAAGTAAATGTGTAGGCCTTCTTCGAACTTGGAGAGGTTCTTTATATGATAGAATCCCCTATGTTTGTCCTTCCAATGATAGGTCCTTCACATAGGTACTGTTTGATATTGGGAAAGGTTTGAATGGTGGCATATTCATTATATGATTAATACAAATACTATGAAGACCAAATCATTATAATTTTTCTAACATCATAAGATTCTTATAATCCATCTATAGGATTCAGTGATAGTGTAATTCATGTACCTATTAGATGGATTATAACCCCTAGATAGATGATAGTATGGGTGATATTTTTAACTTGTAAGGTTAGGTTAGATCATCCATGTTTTTTATTAACTATTGAGGTGCACCATATGCTGGTAGGTGTGTCTGAACCATGTATATATATTGATTAATTATAAGGATTTACAAGAAATTCCCATGACTGACTATGTGTGTGTTCTTGTTTCATTCTTTTGTATTTTTGTTATCTACTCTTCTTGTGTATTTATTCTTATTTATGTACTATTTTTGTATCTTCTGACATTGTTTGGTTTATCCATTTACTAGTGTTTCTTTATGGTTTCTTTATTGGTGTGGAGATTTTAAATTGGGTTTCGGAAATGGAAAAAAACTAAAAATAATACATGTGTTCGATTTTAAAATGGAATTTATATAAATCAATGTATGGTTCTTTAATTTGAAAACCCCTATTTTATATTTTTACATTCATACTCAAATGGCATGGATTTATTTTGAAAGAAAAAAATTAGTAATAGTATATTTGGTCATGCCTACTGAGTTTTAATACTCATGATTATATCTATATCATTATTTTTAGCCTCTATTGTTGCTTCTATCTTGGTCTTAGTAGCCATAGAGAGACATTGATTTAGTGATTTATGTTGACTCAGAGGGTCACATGGAGGTTTGTATGGTTTTCTTTCATTATAAAGATAGTGTTTTTTTGTTGTTTAGTTTATATTTTTTTATTTTTTCTTTAATTTGGGGGATAAACAATTCCCAAATGAGTATGTTTGATTCTATACACTACTTTACATATCAGCAGGATATATACTACCTCTCGAGCATTGTTATAGGTTGTCTTGGTAAATTTGTTTGGGATTGACCAAGTTTGGTTCATGATGAAATAGTGTCAAAGTATCCCTTGATATTAGGGTTGTCAAGAAAGTTTAGATATAGCACTATGAGGACTTGAAAGGTAGGGGAGGGAAGATGAGAGTGAACTCTTACTCATTCTAGTACACAAGTTTCAATGGGTTTTGATTTTATATTGTAGGTGTTTGGTATAGACTGTTGGGATTATTATTTAGGGAATTACAATGGAAGTTAACTTTTTCTACATGAGATTACGTGGATTAGTGAGATATATGGAACATGAGAGCATGGATCAAGATATTCTTAGTGTATGGTGCATGCTTAGTGAATGTTATTATAAACTATGTGGTTGGGTTATGTAAGATCACTATTTTCTTATTTGAAAAATATTGATGTGGGTTATGTTTTGTTTTGTTTTTTACTGGAATGAGTGTAATTTATAAAGGAAATAATTCTTCAAAAAATGTATAATTTTGTGATGAAATGGTTTTTTTAATTTTAATAAATATGTAAAGGGTTTTCTTTTTTATGGAATTTTGGTTTTAAAATTAATGGGTGGGAGTGGTATTTTTGTTTTTATGTGTATTTTTGGGAATGGTTTTAATTTTTACATGGGAAATTACTTTTATAAATATGTAAATTTATATAATTATGGTTTTTAAAGAGTATTTTTTTTGGTACATTGGATTATAAGAGTGGTTTTTTGTTTAGGTGTTATGTTGGTTGAGATTTGTTATGATTTTGAGCTAGTTTTAGGTTTTCTACAATTTAAAATATTTCTCCATGAAATAACTAGAAGGATTATATGGAGATTTTTATATTTTTTAGAAAACTCATACTCCAAGTGGAGTGGTGGATTATTGGTCTTCTCAACAACTACTTATTGTCTATAGTCATACAAGATTGTTAGAGGATGTTGTGTGTCTTGTTGAAGTTGTGAGTGTCTTCAGGTTTTTGGGAACTCCATGTGTCATGGATGTGTGATTTTTCTTGGGTACATTTGAATGATAGAGACTAGTCCAATGGAATGTGATCATTACATCCCTCTGGTAGGTTGTGATGTCTCAATATATTTTTAATACCAAATTAATATTGTGGTTTTTTCATAATATTGTGAATGAGAGGAAAGTCCTAGAGCTCATGGAAGCTCGACAAGGTCAACTAATGTTGAAGGGGAAAATTGATCATTTCAATGATCAGGTTTCCTTTTCTCCAGCTATAGTATTGCGAAATTAGTTAGAGGATCTTCTTATTGTGTGGGGTCACCATATAGGGATTAATAATCATGTTCTTTCATATAGGAAAGTCATTAAGGGAAGATCATGGTTGTCGATGGTCCTGTTTCATTTGGGGCTCAAGGACGTTTCCCATCTGGTGAGGAATGTAGTCCAAAGGAACCTATTCTAGACAAGTCACCTTATTAGTTCCTAACATTAATTTATCAGACCCCTCACTTGATTACTTTTAGTGTGGATGGTTTGGAAACTCTAATTCAACTTTCATTAAATCTATATTTTTTTCGTCATTGTGGCTACTTGTGATACCTAAAGATGTTTTGTATGATTCATTAATAAAATGATTTTTTATCGGGGATTAACAACTAATGACTATAGTGAATTAGATACTTTGATGAATCAGGACTCCATCTATAGGTCTCAGAGTGAATCATTTCATGAATTTCAGGAGTTTCTAAGTGTGATTTATGTACATATAGCATATTTTATTTGACATAAAATTGGTGTCCATTGATGGTATTCCCTATTAAGGTTTTAAATTATTAATAACCATTTGTTTTTGAGTTATTTGTGGCCTCCTATAAAAAATTAATACGGTTAGTCCTTGAAGAAAATGAATTCTAAAATAGATATTCCTTCATTGGATTAGTTTTGTTTTTTGGGAGGAACTCATTTAGAGATTCATGTGTCATGAGAAATTATGAATTGTGGATTGGCCAAGTATATTGTTGAAGTCTCTATAGTTTAACCCTTATCATGTGGATGGGTGGTTTTCTAGCGCAATCCTCTTAATGAAACTATCTTTCTAGTTAGTTACTTATTGGTAGGGGGACCCACTATGGGTCTCGTTGATGTCTTCTCCATATTTTATCAGTTGTGGATACTTGATTTTAAATTTCCCACGATGTTTTGTGTTTTCATTTTGTCTTGATTAGTTTTTTATTTGTGATTTTGTTCCTTGTTTGGATGGGGTGAATTTCTGGGGGAAGAAAGTGTTACAGGAGGGGATAATTGTCACACACCGACCAAAAATTTTATTATTATTTTATTTATTTTTCCTATTATCAATATTCTCTGACTTTTTATAGATTTTTTCGAAAAAATTAAGTTTTTTGGGTGAAACATGGATGGAATATGGTTGGCACACAATTAAGAGAAATCGTACACCAGTCTAGTGTTAACCATGTGTCCTAGATAGTGCCATTATCCTGGACACCTGGCTAGGTGCACGGGCATGTGCCTCTACCCAATAGATCCTACAGTGCCTCCCTATTAGTAATTATGAAACCCCATAGTTGTTGTATGATCTGGTAGATTGTGCTTCCAAATCGTATAGTCAAATCAGGATTAAAAAAATAAAATAAATAAAACAAAAATGGGTTGAAATAAATTAAATAATAACAATAAAGTAATCTGTATATTATTATTATTATTAACACTATATTATTTTCTCCCCTCTGACTCTCCCTTACCCCATTCTTAGTTGAAGCCCCCTCCCCCTCTCCATCTCGTGTGACGTCACTAATGTGGGGCTCCCCAGCCACACTCTGTAGATCTCATCTCCCTCCATTGTGGGTTAGAAACTTTTGGTGAATTCATCCCCTCCCCCTTCCTTGTCCTTCCTCCTTTTGTAGTGTGCACATCTAATTAAATCCATAACATGAATTTTGGTGTTCCTTTTGTTATTTCATGATTTCTTTGGCACACATGTTTCGTTAGTGTCGATTCCTTCCATCACTGTCTAGGGAAGTTGGTGCGCTATGGGTTTTGGGTAAGGGTTATTCCTTTATTTTCCTTTGGTAAATTTTTTTAGGTTTTTTTTTTTGATTTTATGGTTGTTTTCTCTAGTTAATTTTAGATCATTATTTCTTGAAATAGCTTACAAACATGTGCATGGGTAAGGAATGCATATATATAACATCTTTGTAGATATTTAATCATGGATAGGGGAATATCTATATTACATCTAGGGTTGTATATATATATTTATATATAAATGTATGGCTTTTTATGTGTAAAGTTTGGATTCATGTTTCCATCGCCAAAATAAGTGTGTTTTGAGGTAGTTTTCCTATGTCCAAGCATTTAATATGAAATATAGGACTACCTGATTATTCTAAAGTGTGTTCTCATTATTTTATTATGTATAAATGTTATGAAAATTGGTTTTGTTTCTTGTAAATGGTCTTCAAAAATGAGTTTCTTTTTTTCTAAACCTATTTATAAGAAAACCTTTAAAATTGAAGTATCATAAATGTTTAGAATATGTTTATAAATTATTTCTAACATGTGAAGTTTTCTTGTAACTCAACTTGATGTTTAATTTGGAAATCAAATGTCTTGAAATCCTCATTTATAATCTTCCAAACATGAATGATATTTTCACCCTAGTTTTGGGAAATTGTTTTGAAATGGTAAATGTATTGGTTCATTTGGAGTGCTGGTAGGTTCCTTGTATGGTAGACACCACAATGGTTATCATTCCAATGAGAGGGTATTGACATAGTTGTTTTTAGGGATTTGGGAAAGGCATGGATGGTGGCATCTGTAGGTTATGTTTAATGGCAAGTGTGTGATGACCTCCTCATTCCCTATTATAATAAAATCATTGGATTTCAAGACATCATCATTAGGGTTTAGTAATAGTTACCTTCAAGTTTTAATTAGATGGATTAGAATCCCTTGGATATAAGATTGGTAGGGTGGTATTTTCCCATGTGGATGCTAGTTTAGAGTTATCTAGTTGGTTATTAATTATGGAGGTCCAGTATATTCTAGAAGGTTGTTCCATACTAAGTATGTTAAGGGATTGATTATAAGTATGTTTCTGAAACACCCATGATTACTTATGTGTATGTTCTTGTTTCATTGTGTATTGTTTTTGTATTTGTTCTAATTTTGTATATTATCTTTTTTCTACACTATTTCCTTTTGTTATGGAATTGCTTGGTTTATCCTATTAATGGTGTTTATTTATGGTTTCTTTCTTGGTGTTATACTTTTAAAATATATTTTGGATATGGAAAAATAAATTTAAAATAAAATATATGTTTTCTTAGAAATGAATTTTTGAAAATATATGTATGGTAATTTAATGGGGAAATAACATTTTCTACTTTTACTTTCAAACTAGAATGACTTGGTTTAGTTTATAATGGTATATCATTGCGAATAAATAATTTTATAATTTATACTGATTTTTAACACTCATTCCTCTAGTTCTATAATTTTTTTAGCTTATGGTGTTGCTTACTACTCCGACTCAGTAATCAAAGAATGAAATTGATTTAGTGGATTGTGGTGACCCAGAGGGTCGCATGGAGGTATGTGTAGTTTTATTTCATTCATCTTCTAGTGTTTCTTTTTATTGTTCATATTATATTATTTATTATTCATTAATTTATGGGGTAAACCATTCCCAAATGAGTATATTTGATTCCTATCACTAGTTTCCATTCAAGGAGGATTAGGAATGCCACCTGGTCCATGTGGCGGGTCAGGTCAGGTAACCGGTCTAGGGTCGACCCGGGTTGGTTCATTACATAAAACATGTTATCCATCAGAAAAAAATATCCCAAATACAATATTCATGATTATTTCTTTTTAGGACTCTACTGTGTAGAGATTCTATGAATGTATCAACCATATAGAAGTAAGAATATTAGGATCCTACGTTAGCCAGTCCTCAAAATATATATATAAAAAAGGAAGGAGTCAGGAATACCGGGGGTTGTAACATAAGTGAGTGTGAAATACACCACATCTATCCACATCCACCATTAGAGTACAATAATAAGGGTCTGTGAAAGACCACATCATATCAAGATCATGTATAACCTTTTTTTCTAGTGTATCGACAACCTGATTGGCCTCTCGATACACATGAGAAACAACAATCTATATTTGATCTTTTGGGCTGAGGCATTCAACCCACTGAGGAATCACACGCCATGGCACATTACATGTTCTAGTACTCAGTGCATGTACTACAATCATTGAGTCAGACTCAATCCAAATACATTTCTAGTTAAATTGGACAACATAACTTCTCACATGAATCATAGCCCATAGCTCAACTTCCAAAGTGGTGCCAAGACCAAGGTATTGATAAATGCATCCCTTAACGAACCCAAAAAATGGGCGGAAACCTCCTCCACATCCAACTGGACCCGGAGCACCTGACGCAGCTCCATCAAAATTTACATTGAGGCACGGTGTGATCGGTGGTATCCATCTGATATGAAGTATCAAGCGTATAGAAATCATACATACTCTAAAGAATTATAACATCACTATTTTAAAATCCCTGAGTGAAGAGTGATACTTATCTAGGGTGGTAATGAAAAAATGAAGATGGGGATTATCCTAATATTTTAAGGAATTTAATTTTTGATATTGGGAGTTAGAGTATTGGGATCCATTTAAGAGGAATGGTTTTTATTTATATGTGATAATGTGGTAATGTTTCCATTAATAGATAGTGAAATTTGTATTAAAATTTGCATAGTTAGATTTCCTAGGAGTGTAATGTGTTTGTGTGGGGGGATTAAAAAAGATAATAACTCCTATAATTCTCTTTCTATTTTAATAATTTAATCCCAAAAAATTGTAATTGTATTAGTAATTTATCATTTTTAGTTTTAAGTAATAACATTAATTTTATTACAGAAATGGAGAAAAACTTGTTTTTTAAATGATTTAATCATTTATAGAATTATTTTAATATGTTGTAATTTTATTCATTATGATTATTGGATTAGTTATGAGAATATTTTAGAGATGATTTATGAAACCCCTATTTGTATTAAATATGGTTTGGGATGATTTGGTGTGTATCGAAGATTATGATATGTAGGTTGAAAATGAAAAGCTTTCTTGAGAATAATAAAAATTATAATAATTTTGATTTTAAGTCAAGAAAAGTGGTTAATTCATATTTTGTAACACTTTCACTACATTTTATATGAATTTTATATAGTTTGTAAGAGTTTCAATTGAGATCATAAGACTCATAATGAAAACTTAATAATTCATATATGTGACACTATATGACATCCCACACACTTTATAATAATTAATCTAAATTAATAAGTCATTCATTAATCATGTTAGGATTTTATTGAAAATTCATATGACTTTTAGAAATCTTGTAAGACTTTTATTTTCATTTGTCTTTTTACATAGTGTAAATTTGGTCCTCTAATTAATTCTATGAAATATTATCGAATTGGTATTCATAATATTTTTCTATATCATGAAAAAAAATTCCATGTCTTTTTCCATTGATAAATCTTTTGCAACTGCTTACAAACAAACATAATTTCAATAAAAAAATTCAGGATAGAGGAAACATTCCTATGTTTATGGATTTGGAAACCAATAGTATCAAAATATAGGCCTACATGAGGTAAGATATTTTAAAAAGTTACCCTTATTTTTCTCATTCATTATATCTCCCTTAGATTGAATACAAAAGTTTTGATAATACCTACTATGTGTGTGTGTGAAAAATCTAATTAAATCCCATTTTAAGAAATATAGTCTTTTCGTAACCTTGGGTTCTCTCTAAATATGGTTTCTCAAAATAATTATCACTTTTTTGGTTAGGAAAATGAGGTGTTTAGTTTATTTTTTTGTGGAAAAAATTGAAAAAAATAACTATGTGATTCGAATCAACATAATGAAAAGTAATGGGTTTAGGGATGGTTATACAATTATAATTCATTATTTTTATTCAAAATACATGAATCCTCTTCTTATTAAATGATAAACGAGACATTAAAAAATGGATTCACCTCTCATCCTCAGTTGAATGGATATTGTGGGGATGTAATTAATAGAAATATCTAATTGTTCTAGACTCTTTAATATGTGGGTCAGAAAGTATCCATGGATCAAAAATAGTAAACCATCCATTTTTTACATTGGAAATACCAAATTAGATTTCTTATTAGCATAGAAACCCAAGAATACATCACTGTCCTCACACATGTTCTAGTAATCACTGATCACTTCACTACTCAGCCTATTATATTCTAGAATATATAGAATAAATTCTGTGGAAGGAGATAAATGATCATGAAAAAAATGTAATATGCAACCAAAAAAATATAATGAAACATAATTGCATTATACAATATAAGATATCTCTTAACACTACAATCAATTAATATAAGAAAGTGATTTTATTCATTGAAGTCTAAAAATCATAATTTTTTTTTGCATTACTTTCCCTTACATATTCACCATGGGTTTTTACCCCTCCGTGAATTTTATAATAAAGGTGAAAATATAATATTGCATAATAAGAAATTAAATTTATGAAAATATATATTTTGAATTGAGAACAGTAATGACAAGAATTGAAATATCTCTATTCATTCTAATGAAACATAGTGGCTAGCTGGGTCATTTCTCTTAAGTATCATTTTCATTCCATGTCAATCACCAATTTTATAATAATTTATTTGATTTTTTGTGTCTTAAATTTATGAATATGGAATAAATAAATGGGGTTTTGAGAAATTTAAATTTAAAAAAATGTTTACATGAAATAAAATAAAAACCAAATAAATAATATTTTTAAGGATGTAAATACTCCTATGATGATTATCCTATGTGAATCATTACTATCTCGTGGTCAGTATCACTTGAGTTAATTAATACACTCCATTGTATGTGTGACCATCCTCTTCTTCCATATTTGTGAATATATAGTGTACCTAAAAATTTCATAGGTAACCTCACATACACCTCCAACATGTTTATAAATATAAATAGATAATCAATTGATAGAATATTCAAATACACCTTCTTAGTATACTATAGCACCCATTAATCACTAAATAATCATTTATCTATCATATTAATTAATTATTATGGAAGATATGGAGAATAATGAATAAGAAGAAGTCAATCTTTTTAGAATTCAAGTGATTGCACACATTCACCATTCCCCACAACTGATCATCCATATAATAACCTTTTATAGATAATGACCAATTATCTTTAATTTATATATACTTGGGTTCGACATATGATTCATCATCGAAGTGGTCTATCAATTTATTCACTCACCATCATTAGTGTTTGATATCGTGGAGAAGAAATTAGGGGAGAGAGTGAGATAAAGAAAGGGAGAGATGGTTGAACAACATAGAAGACATAAAGAGATAGAAAAATTATGCAAATATAAATAATTTTGAATATAATGAATGTGAAATAAAATAGATATCCTAGACCACTTTGATCAGATCCAATCCTTGAAAAAAAAAACTCTCAGCCAGTGGATGATCCTTCCAATGAAAAAAACAACACCCCTTGTATAGATTATTTCGCTCCTATATCTTTGGATAGAAAACACTTATGAGATCTTTTCTCATATAAATATTGAATATATTCCCTAACATAATTATCTCCCTTAAGATTCATATTCATTAATACTTTGAAAACTAAATGTCTTTTCATTATACCTTTCCATATAACTTTCTGACCAAAATATCAGTCAAAAATTAAGATCGATAAAAAATTCACTGTAGTGACTGTATTTTGATTGAATTTATACTAATTTAGTGACCTAGATATTTGTGTTCTTGTATATATGTACATAATTAATTGTACTAACTATTTCATTCATTTATTCATTTTAATCTTGTACTAATATTTTCATATGACTCTATAAAACATTTGATTTCAAATAATGTATTATGTAATTGAATATTCACTAAGTAAAAGATATTACAAACTAAAAGTCTTATATGATCTTGAAAATTCATTCAATATTTACATAAAATCCTTATTCACTTATATAAATTCTTAAAAATGTAGGAAAAATCATACCAAGTGTACCATTAATAGTCATATAAACTCATCTGAAAGTATTATAAAAATAAAAAATGTCTTATAATCTCTGATAAAAGTACTAATAGGTAAGACATATCCATTTATCTTGATTCAAAAACCAAAAAATTATAAAGTTTAGTATTCTCAAAAACCTTTCAATTTGAATCTTCACCATCAAAATTTCAGATCCACTTCAAATAATCCTAGAACTTCTTCAATATAACTTTGCGTTACTAAAATAATCTCGAACCCATTTTCAAATTATATTCAATAATATCAATGAATGAAAAAGAAGGTTTCATTTGAATAATTCTATAAATATTTAAAAACATTTAAATATCGTGAAATAATCAATTTTCATTTGAAAATAAATTTTTTTTCTAAAACATTAAATTGTTATAATTACCCACAAAATGATAAATTTATGGTACTAAAATAAATAAAATTAAAAAGTAAAATATTTTGAAATAATAGCTCTATAAAATCCCCCACACATAAACATTAAAATTTCTGGAAATCACCCAATACTATGTTCAATTCATATTTCTATAGATATTAATGGCAACACTAATCAATTATCACATCCAAAGAAAATTCAAGGCACCTATATTGATCTCAATAACAAAACTCCCAAAAAATTTCATGAAATTCCATTTAATCTCAGGATAATACCCATTTTGAAATGTTTATATACCACTGTTAATACGGGTCTCTCTCCACTCAGGTTTTTTAAAACATTGATTTTCTCTTTCCTAAGAGCATGAATTATGTTAATAGGAATGATTCCATTATAGAATCACCACATCAAAAAGATATAAAATTGAATTTATCATGGGGAATTTACCTGGGATATTTTGTGTCTAGGGGTTTGTAGGTTTTGAAGGATGAAAATTAAAAAGTAGAATGAGGATGTTTTTAGATCTTAAATTATTTAAAATGCTTGAAAATATACTATACATGAGAATGTATCATCATTCACCACTATTTGAAATGTTTGACCTCCAAACACATAGTAATTTTCTTTGGTATTCCATGATTGGGAATTTCTGTATTAATAATGTTTTTCATCTATCTTCCCTACATTGCAACAATGTTAATTTTACTATTTTAAATATTGAATTTTGGAAATTTGATATTTTTAAGGAAAGAGATGTATTATTTTCTCTTCACTTAATGGTGAAATACCAGCCTATTTTAAAATGATATTATTTCCATTCTGTAATATTTTTTTAACAAGTTTCTTCCCATATATCAAGGTCAATAGATGTAGTACCCATAAAATCAATTCATCTAAAATCATCTAGTTAACTCCTTCATATTAAATTTCCATAAATATCATGAAATTACTTCTTGATTAGTTTGGAAAGGGATATATGGATTGTAAAGGTATTTTAATGATTCTATGTCCTCAATAAAAATTTAAAATTTAAAGGGGGATGAAAATAAAGGTTTAATATAAATCGTTCATTTTAAAGGTGCCTCGAACTTTTTTTAACACATTTCATGAACTATAATATATTTTAAAATTGTAAAAACAACAAAATATTGATCTACCTTTATAGCTAAAGACTCTCAATAAAATTTAAAATATAATGAATATATAAAATAGGTTTAGAAACCTCTTATTTTTTGAAAGATAAACATTGGACAATACTTTTGGACATGAATTTTATTTTTGATAAAATTTAATAAATGAGTAGATTGGAAATCACGAAATAAAATCCATTTTAAAAATAATCTAAAATTTTTAAAGTGCAATATTGTACCTTTATAAAAAAAATATAAATGATGTATGAATTTTCTTAAATCATTCAATGAATCTCAATATTCTTAAAATACTAAAAAATAAAAATAAAAAATAAAAAATTAAAGAAAATACCTAAAGATAATGTCACCAAATAACCTAAACATAGACTATAAATACAAAATTTCATATCCAAAATTGACCATAATAATTTTACATATAGAATATAATTATAAATAACCTAGATAAGGTAAAAATGAGTGATACAACCTGACTTATTATAAAATCCCTATACCAGCATGCAGGTATGACCCTCAGTTTTCTATGGAATTATTATGTATCTCATTCCATTTTGGTTATTTATCACCTTTTAGTTACTCGTTATACATATATGAAATTTGTGTTTGTCTCTTCTAATGTTGTGGGTCAATGTGGGTGACATGTCATAATGGCTAAGGTTGGAAACCAAAGACGGGTGATCGATCATGGTTCATAATTTACCAAATCAAAATCCACATGTCTTCCTTGGTGGAGGAAAGCATGGGAATCCAAATAGTGTATCGAGTGAATTATAAGGATCTTTTATTAAAAAACAAAATAGGACTATGTGGTGTGTTTTACCACTTACAATCTTGATGTATCGGGATGAAATTGTTGGTACTCTGTCATAAAATTTTATGTACATAAGGATAAAACATGGAATTCTTTCAATAAGTTATTTAACAAATAGTTATCTCATGAAACATTGTGAGTGGGAAAGAATCAATAATTTTTATCCTTATAGAAATGGTATAATTCTATTTTAATGTATTTATTCCATTTCCCCGAGTTGGTCCACTTATCAACCAGTCTTTTTTTCTAATGATTTCATAAAATATTAAAGGTTTGAGATGGGCCTGAATGTCGATATTCAGTTGATACTACTTATTATATGCCTTTTCATGTTTTTATGTGGTTTTTAATATGTAATTTATGGATGAGGTATACATTTCTATAATAATATATTTTGTTGGAGCTATGTTTATAAAAAAAGGTAGCCAAAGTGTGAAATCTAGATAGATAAGAAAGTGTAAGGATATTTAGTACACATAAGGACCAATTTTAGGGGCTTCTTGGGAATATAATAATATATTTCACTCCAAATGTGGGGGGATTTTTCATAATAAGAATGATTTTTTGAAATATCCAAGGTCATTTCTTCATTATGGGTTATCTGGTCAACTTAGCTGTTTTTATGAAAAAATGTCCCAAGGTAGTAAAGATGGATACCCTCTTACCAATGCTTCTTGAGTTTTTATTATCCATTAAAGGGTGGTGGGTTATTTATCATACTAATGGGAACACTTATTAGGTGAATAAATATTTTATGGAACATAGACTAGATGTATTTATTCATAGGATTATGCCATGGGGAAATCTGAAGTAAGGCCAGCTACTATTATAGGTACGATATTAATTTCATCCTCTATGGTTCTAGATTTTTTGATACAGGTGAAACTAATTATTTTATATCATATATGTTTATTGACATATTTTTCATACATTTAAATATTAAACCATTCATATTGGGTCTTTCCATTCAATTGGTAGTGTCGATGGAACAATGTTTTAAATTTCCTATGTGTCAAGTGATGGTTTATTACGTTGAAGTTGTGTGGGAAATCACAGTTCTTGATTTTGAAATATTCAACCTTATTATTGGTATGGATTGGGTGATCAATGTTGGGTTCCAGATCAGTTGTTACAGTCACCTAGTTTAGTTTCTATCTCCGAATGGATTCTCTCATGCCTTCCAAGGTGAGTGGGATTATATATCAAGGAGAGGAAGACTTATTGTTTCTTATTCCTGAATGATCTTATGATATTTGTCTGAGTTGTTTCATGATTTCCTTGATCCTATTCTAAGTAGTCCACTTCCAGTAGTGGTGAGAACACAACCTAATGTCTTTATTCAAGATTTTTATGATTTTCCACCCCATAGATAGGTCAATGTCACTATTGATCAGCTTCAAGGTATGATACTCATTTTTAAACCATCATTTCATATAGAACCTACTGAGTTATAGGATCATAATGTTTATCATTAAGATCTTGATTACATGGAATTTATTCATCCTATTTTGTAACTTTTGGCTTCCCTTGTTCTCTTTACCAAGAATGAATATGAAATCCTATGAATTTGTGTTTATTATAGAAAACATATTCAGATGACCGTTAGGAAAAAATACCTGTTTCTGAGGACTCGTCATCTCTTTGATCAACTTAGAAGAGACTGATGGTCTTCTAAAAATGATCAATGATCGGGGTACTATTATTTGATATTATAAGAGGAGGATATACCTATGATATCTCTTATGAAATGTTATAGGAATTTTTAGTTTCTAATTATTCCTTTTAGTCTCACAAATAATATTTTGATATTTATGGAATTGATTAACTTTATATTCAACAGTTCATGGATTATTATTTTATTATTTTATTGGATGATATCTTAGTGTACAGTAAGTCATTAGAGGAACACGTGGATCGTTTTAATATTATCCTCAATATAATGAAAGACTATCAAATTTTTTTTAATATTTATAAATGTGAATGTTGGATCTAAGAAGTAAAGATTCGTGTCCATGTTATATCTGAATGACGAATCTTAGTAAATCATGAAAATATTTGGGATATAATTTCATGGGAGAAAACCAGAAATATTTTTCAAATTTAGAGCTTATTAGGATTAGTTTTTTATTACAAGTGTTTTCTTCAATATTACTTCAAGATTATGTATCTGATGATATAATTAGCCCATAAGAGTTTTATGTTTGAGTGGAAAGTTAAATTTTAGAGATGTTTCTAGTAACTAAAGGTAATGATAACATCGATACAGTTCTAATTCTTCATGAATTAGTTCTATGATATGATATTTTTTGTGATACCATAAGAACTGGATTGGGATGTTACTTGTTATAGGGAAAATAGAAGGTTTCTAAAGTCTCTCACCAAGTATTCCCTCATGAGAATTACTACCTAATTTAAGACCTTAAGTAGTTAGTTGTGATGAAATATTTCAAAACATGGTGACCTTACCTCTTCAGTGAATCATTTATGGTATATTCATACCATAAGTGCCAGAAGTATATTTTTATTCAAATGGATATGAACATACAAATGAAAATCTGGTTTTAGTATCTTCAAAATTTCAGTTTTTTATTTCTTATACATATGGAATGGGTAATGTGGTCACTAACACATTAAGTGGAAATTAATCAACTCTGGATTTGAAGGAAGTAGTGGATGGGTGGTCTCGGATGAGATTATTTATTAATATGATCTTGGGACTCGAAGAGGCTAGTGGTTAGTTTTTCATAGATTCGATGAAGGTTGGAACATAATTTTATGTCCTGAATCATTTTGAAATGTAACATAGAAATTTTCTAATAATTTATTAGAATTATTAATGGTGTTTTATTCTATTTTTCTTGGTCTTGGTCTCTAGTTGGTATTTGATTTTCATGATAGGGTCCTCATTCTAGTATCTCTGTTGAAATAGTTGATGGATAGAGGAAACTAGTTTTATTCGTCCATACAACCGAGGTTTTCCAACATGTTTCATGATCTGATACATTAGTATTGGTGTTCAGGGATGTGGTATTTTACTCGGGACTTTATGTCATGATCCCTTGCATTATAGGAGATTATGGTATAACAATATAGACATGTTGTCCTGCTACAACATTTACCTATTCTGGTATGGATGTGGGGTGAGAAATCAATGGACATTGTCGCCATTTCTTCATGGAATCCTAGTGGGAAAGATGTTATTTTGGTGGTAATTTATTTAATTAAAAATTCATCTCATATCATATCTATTATTGAGATGTTGAAGGTGGAAGACATTATACCCCTATATGTCTGAGAGAACGTGAAGCTTCATGGATTTCCTTATGTCGTTGTTTCCTATATTTAATTATGGATTGTATCTATGTTTGTAATGATATGTAAGATATTATGGGTACCATACTAAATTTAATCATTACATACCATGCTCAGAGAGCTGGAATGACTCAGAGATCTTTTATGATTTCTGAGGATATGCTTTGGGCATGCTTGCTATATTTTGGTGGTTCATGGGAACATAATATACTTTTTTTTGAATATACCTAAAAATTCATTATTATAATTCTACTAAAATGTATCAATTCATGTAATTTTATGGTCATCTATTTACATATCCCTTTTATTCGGATGAGATGGGAGAGAAATAATTAGTTAGACTAAGCATTTTTCAAG
Source organism: Viscum album (assembly GCA_963277665.1). Lineage (NCBI taxonomy): Eukaryota > Viridiplantae > Streptophyta > Magnoliopsida > Santalales > Viscaceae > Viscum > Viscum album. The sequence goes on from OY728148.1 coordinate 816,893,300, forward strand.
AGATAAGTGAAAAGGTACAATTGATCTCTAAGAGGTTAGAAACAGCATAGAGTCATCAAAAATCCTATAAAGAACTTCATTAACAACCAGTTGAGTTTTTTGTAGATGATCAGGTATTCCTAAGAGTTTCACCTATCCTAGGACACAATTTTTTGGGTAAAAAGTATAATTGTCATTGAGGTTTGTTATCCCTTTTGAGATCATTTAACATCTTGGAAATATGTCTTCTCAATTAGAATTTCTATCCCACTATAAATTTTTTAATGGAAGGTTTCATGTTTTTTAGACAATGAGGTATCTACAGGACCCTTCCCAAGTGATTGATTGGGATGATATTGATTTTGAACCTAACACCACTATGGTGGAATAGTCGGTTGGTTTTTTAGATCACTAAGATAATGTATTATATTTTAAAACAATTATATTATTCTATTTACTATGGAAGTGAATATGAGATATTCACAGTTCCAGGGAGTATGAATTTTTGGTGAGGAATCAGTGGCCTTCACTTTTTTTTGATCTATAATCATGGAAACATTCTAGGGGATGAAATAATTTATGGTTGGGAGATTCATAACAACCTGACTTATGTTTTCTAGTATAACCCTTTGTTTTCTGTTACCTTATTATTTATCACATTTATATTTGGTTACTTATTACCATCATGTTACTAATAAAAATTTTTTGTCTTTTGTGTTGATATCTACCAATATGTAAGGTCAAGTTGGGTGATATGTCATGTCAACCTGGGTTGGTTGGTTACACTTATTGGTAGTGTAATTATTGAGGTAATATCTTAACTTATTCCCACATAAAACCTATAATTAGAATTATAATACATGATAAATATTATAAAAATAAAAATAAAAGAGAATGGGAAAGGTAATGTAAAGGGAAAAACTTGTTTTAACCACAATGTGTATATTAGGCTTTTATTATCCCTAGCCAAGTAGCTCTAATTTTTATCCAAACATTGATGGTGGGTAGGTTTTCATTGAAATAAACCACCATGTATACCTCTAAAGAGACCAAGCGGTTTTGATATGATTTTATTAAAATTTGTTGATAACGGTTTCAGATTATGTAATTATTTTATTGGTAATTTATTTTCATTACATAAATCATGTTCAAACACATGTTTCTTATGATGTGAAGACGTTTGGAGACTAAATCATATGAATCTTTTGTTTGATCATAGTTTTCAAATATCTTGGAAGGATTTCATGATGAAAAATACTAAGGAGAACAATATCAGCGGTTCCACATTATAATAGAGTTTTTTCACCATATATGTTATTTAAGGAAGAAGACTTGAGATTTAATTTATGTCCATGTCTTAGCCAGCAAACATCAATTTGGATCACACTGAAAAATATTATACAATTCTTAGAGTTTATGAGTTAGATAGTTTAAGTGAAAATTTTTTATAGGACCTCACAATGTAGACTGAGTGACCTTTCCATATAGGAGGCTCACTCAATAGACTCCATGTTATAGTAATGTTCTATGATTCAGTTTAAGGAATTATTTATTTCAGGTGTTCTGGTTTAATTTGGAACCTCCACACTAAAGATAATTTTCCACATGATAGTAAAAAATAAAATATGGAAGACCATGTCCTAGAGTATGGATGAAAATATAAACGAGGAAGGTTTTTTATGGACATAAAATAGTTGATACCTTCACTCCATAGTGATTTAATCTTACTGCATTTGTTTTAGATAGTTAAAAATAACATTTTTAACTACTACCTCACACCACAATGCACGAGGTTTGGTTTTATTAGTGTTTTTCATTGAAAATATGTCTAATTTGGTAAAATACTCAAACCTCAGTATGTTCAGAGTGTTATAAATCCATTTGTGATTGGATATTTTAAGTATCTCTTTACTCATTTTAAGAAGATTTCATTTATTTTTATAGTCTACCATAGATAATTTGAATTCAAATAATTTAAAGATTATTTCAACATTTGATGAGAAAATATCTCACATATTAAAAGACTAGAAGATTCCATACATTTTATCTATCAGCTATATTATTTAGGAAGTTACAACTGATGATCTTCTCCCCTAAAATAATGGTGTTTCAATCACAAAAATAGATAACAAAAATTATAGGAAATATAGTCATGAAGATAAATCTATTCTTTTATCACTATTATAAAGTGAGTTTCAGAACATTAAATGACTCAAAATCTGTAAATATATCTTCTATAAATTTTAGAATATCAATGAATGAAAGAGTAAAGTGAAGTGATCTAAATAACAGTTTCAAAAACCAAATTATTTATTTATTCTAATTCATGATGATGATAGTATTTATAGTTTTTCCTAAGGATCAATGGAGTTGTGAGCACAGTCGTATTCTATGGTGATATGTTGGAATATGTTTATATTATTAAAATGACTCTATATATAATAGATAATATTGATTCTAAAGTCTCTTATATATAATAGAATTATCCATTTGATATTCCTATTGATTATGTTTATAGTACATTAATATCTTGTGTAATGAGTAAAGATATATCTATTAAGAATAAGTTGAAAAGTAAAAAATAAAACATTTTTAATGCCCTAATGAAAGTGAAGTTAGAGAATAATATTATATTTAAAGAGTTCTCTTGTGTTTATATTCAGATAATTACTTCGTGGAGATGTTTTATGAATTTTTGTCTTATCTGATTAAATGTGAGGATACGGAAATGAATCTATAAGTTAAATATATTTTATAGGTGTATATTTATTTAACATTATGCTAAAAATTATCCAAAATTCAATACCAATAATGATTGTAAATATGATTATGTTATTTCTACACATATATCAAAGAAGAAACCCAATAATCAAATAGATTCTTATAATGATAAGGATAAGAAGTTCCCTATATTTCATATAAGATGATTCTTATATAAATAATTTATATACATTGAGAATAAATATGAATATTAGTTTTCATCAGGTGGTGAAGATGATGAAGAACTATTAATTACCAATGTGAATGATGAAAATATTACATGTTATAAAGGTATCTCTAAAAGTGAATAATAAGAAGATACTAGTATGAAATTAATACTAAAGATATAATTAATATAATTTCTCACAAATATTTCCAAATAAGATAAGGGGACTAAAATACTGAAGAAGGATGAAAATGGTTTCAACAAAAATGAATCTATATTTTCAAAAGAAATTTCATAGATTCATGAAGAAGATTAAGGGCTGAAGAAATTTCATGATGATGAGAATTATCTTAAAAAACAATGAAGAAACATTGAGGCAGAAATTAGTGTAGTTTGTTCATTTACATCAAAACATGGTCAGAATAGAATAAGATTTTAATAATTACAAATTCAAAAGTTATAATCATATTTTAGATATTATAGAATGTTAAAATAGTTGTAAATATAAATAATATCATTTATAAAATAATATAAAAGATTATTTGCCTTTTAATGTTTGATAATTTTTATATTTTTTTCAAAGGGTTTTGGAGATGACTAGGTGGGGTTTGTAAGGGAACATAGATTTTTTCTATTGGGATTGTGTTGGGAACTGGCTGCCAAACCAATGTACACTATGATTAGAATTTTGGTTGTAAATTTTTTCTATGTAGAATCTATAAACAAGGTTCATTATATGAAATTGATTCCAAACATGAAACCTGGTCACATCATTATTTAGTCGCTAAATTGTTTTTAATGCAACAGAATTCCTTTTTCAATATACATGTATCTTGGAAGATTCACATTCTAAAACATGAGATCACAATGTGTAATATCTCTTCCCGATGAGTTATTATGTACTACATGCTGAATCCCATTTAATTTGATTGGAAATATCTCCCTCATACCCCAGGGTTTATCTAGGTTGTATGGCTGATTCCAACCGTCCTTGACATCTCCATTTAGAATATCATCTCTGGGTATGTTGGTTTCTCTTTCTTTGGTAAGTGGGATCCCTACTCTTTCTATTCCCTTAATTTTTCATGGTTGTGTTAGTGTAGTTGGTATATGATTTTTGATTCTTCTGATTGAGATGTGATCTATCTCAATCCCTTATAGTTTCCTTTTTTTGTTTGTATTTGAGTGGATAGTTCTTATGTAGCTTGTCGTGAAGCACATGATATTCTTGATTTATGTGTTGATATAACTTCTCCACCAACACTTTTGATCATGGAACTAGGTTTTAAGAAATTATAATTATTATTATGGCCTATGTTCATTGCTCTTGTATTCCCTTTCTACTCTTTATAGGTGGTTTTCCATCGAAATTTGTGTGTGACTTTAGATTAAGGTGGGTGGTTCTATATATACCCAACATAATAGAACCATAATTGTTTCGGGTTTTATTATTATTATTTTTAAATAAATTTGAATGATTTTTCTATTGGTTTATTTTTCTGTGTAAATAGGTTTTTATGAAATGATGGTTTTCCACATATTTTTCTAAAATATATATGCTAGTTTAAGAATGTTGAACTGGATTGTGAAATGGGTTTTCAAAGAAAAAATTTATATGATAAAGTGATTTTTATAATGGATTATGAAATGTGAAATCTATTTCAAATTGATTTTTTATATGCAATACTAGGTAGCCATGGGTATCTAGGTGGGGGTTTTAGTTTTAGGAATTACTTTTTTAATTTGTAGGTAAGTTCACATTTATAGGAATATTCCTATCATAGATCATATAATAATGGTATATAGGATCTAATTTATTTTGTAGGGGTCTCTATATGAGGTGTTCCTCTATTCCCCAAACTTTCATGCATGGGTTCTGGGGACTTGAGTGCAGACTACCTCCTCCAAATTTTTTTTTTCATTTTCTGAATAAAAACCACTTTTATGTCTGAGTGGGAACCTCACAACCTCCACCATTCAAATGTTTTATACACCAAAATAACAAGATAGGCATCAAAAATAGACTTGACTGAACACTATTAATAAATTATTTTTTTGGTACAAGTGATCCATCTATCAAAACCTTTGTGATTCTACATTTGTTTTACCATTGTGCTTTATCTTGTTCTATTTTTTCCGTGATATTCCTTCTTCGCTAAAATGAAATTGGGGGTTTAGATTTATTCTTTGAAATGATTTTAATTGTATTCTTTTAGAGCTTAGTAACAGGTGGAAATTTTAAACAATATTTTGATAAAAAACTATTCAACTATTTATCATGATTTTTTATAAATTTTGCATTTTTGGATTATTATACAAATACTTGATATGAAATGCCTAGGTGGGATCCTACGAGGCCTGTTTAGATCACACCCAGCACAATCCCTTGGTGGTGTGTAGGCCGTGTATTTTCTTCTCATCCAGGAAAGGGAACATAGTTTTATGGAGATGATGAGGTTCATGTATTCTAGTAATGGGTAGTTAGATATGATATTGTAGGGAATTTCCCATATAACACCTAGAGGTTTTGTTTCCTCTTTTAGGTTTTCCTTTGATTTTTTTGGATATTTTCTTTAGAGTTTTACCTTGCTACTTATGGGTTTTATCGTTATAGTTATCAATTTTTGATTATTGAATGTTATCTATTTATTTTTTCCATTCTATATTTCTTCCATGTATCTTATTTTATAATCGGTGAAATCATTCCCCTTTTTTTTGTTTGATTCTCAAATTATAGTCTCCATCCTATGGGGATCGAGAATGCCCTTTAGGGTAGTAGAGGTTCAGATTGGGTGTTAATTTTAGATGGTATCCTATGTTAGTTTAGTAAAATTAGTATCATTGGTGGTTTATCCTCATGAGTTCTTAATATTTTCATGCCTGGTACAATGGAGATAAGACTATCATGACATTATAGGTAGCTTACGGGGAGTGTCTAGATATATCTTACTATGCTGACCCACAAGTTACCAAGGTATGTTGGGATGTGCATGTCTATGAAATTGAGTTGTGACCATAATCTCAGTTTTCCTTATGGTTTTTTTAACTCTTATTATCAATCATCTAATCATTTGTTTTGCTTTAGTGTGTAGTAACATTCCACTAATAAATCATACAAGAATTCCAAAAGAGGGTTTAATGATAGTTTCTCCTTAAGGAAATCCTCCCATGGATCAAAATCATCTAAAAGATATCATACTGGTACATTATGCTATTAAATAAAATGTGACGTCAGATTAGAACCAATATTTAGAGGCATTATAGGAAGTGACAGGATATGGGGACTGATCAAGATAGTTTTTATTCATGAATCCCCTATCCTTTAAGAGTATAAATGATATCCAAGATGTGGATTACTAGATTGATAAGATCTATTAAGTCTTTAGATTACTAGATACATCTGAGGATATCAAAGTGAAGTGCACAATTTCCAATACTGATAATCTTAGGAATAATTGATTGGATTTTATTTTACAAGAATACTATCAAATGGTTTTGCATTGGAAGGGTTACAAGACCAACTTCTTCTAGAAATACCTCCAAAAGCCTCTAATTATTTTAAATTTCCAAATGTTCCCCTACATTAAATAGGTAGAGAGATCAACTTCAAATTACACAAAAAAATTTACATTGATGGTTCATTTTTTATAGTAAGTGATGAAAGATCATTTGATATCTCAAAAATACCTATAATGATTGAAACCAGCCATCTCATAATGGGTATTTATGTTGGAAATTACCACTTACACTGAAATGGTATATAAGGAAATGATGGATTAAATGGATATTATTAGAAATATTGGCTTATATATACATATATATATCTTCACATCAGCCTAATGGAAATTTTGGTGGTGTGTAATGATGGAATAAGAATTGGCATGATAATCATAAGAACAGTGGTTTTGGTTCGCAGTAATGGTCCCCATATTCACCACCATCAGTTCACAACAGTTTTCCCCTAAACATCTATCAATAAGGAGTGTTACAGAACACTCTATATTCTTTTCCCATACCTATGAAAATTTTCAATTCTTGTGATCACTAAGTCCATATGAATACTGTTTCCCAGGATATGTTTAATCCCCCTTATAGTTAAGGGTCATTTATTCAAATGGCTATTATGGGTAATTAATATGATTAATATTATATAGGGTTATATCCAAATGCCACATATGAAATCCAGCTTCTCATAGTGTATCAGTTTCTTCTTGTGGTTGAAAAAGGGCCCCATATTGTGAAATTTATCAACATTATTGCATTTTCTATAGAAACTAATCTCTTTGATACATGTATTTACAACTCATTTATATCTCAAGATATTTTATAATTTTCTAAAACTCCCAGAATAGGAAATTTACTTTATTATTTATATATTTTGACCAATTTGAAATAGGTGGGAGTGTTGGTTCCAAGGTTTTATATATTATCTATTGATAGTGGATGTGAAATTAGGCAGGATTTTTTTGGTTCTTGATCTGGATCTATTCAACATCATCATTGAGATGGACTGGATTATTTCTCATCATACCTAGATAATTTTTTATCATTGGCATGATCCATTATTTTCAACTGATTGGAACTATTGAGTGTTTTCGGAGTGTGGTATTTGATGTCTGTTCCGGTAGGACTTTCCTTCCCAAATATCAAGAGTTTATTGTACACCTCTATATTAATGGCAATAATTTTTCTTCTATTGGTGATCATTCCTTGGTTTTTAGGGATTTAATTGATGTTTTCTGATGATATATCTATGGGAATCCTCTATAGATGTAGGTAAATTTTACAATTGATCTTATAATGACCCACACTTTTCATACCTATATATCACATATTATTACCTGAATATTCAATATATAACATTAAGTCCAATGAAAGAATCATATAATTATTTTATATTTCGAAACATAGATTCATAAAATACATGTTCATAAGGTATTTACATCATATCCCACAAACTTATTCATAAATTGTAACCTTCTTAGTCTTGTCAGACTTTAATCTTTTATTCATTACCTGGGGAAAGGAAACATAAGAAAGGGTGAGCTATTATTCTTGGTAATGGTAATCAAGGGATATATCAATGATCACTTAAAAATAATATGATAATAAGGGTGTCATAAAATGAGCACAACCTTTAAAAACCATGCCCATGATATCAACGATCATAATCTCAAGTCATGAAAATAACATCTGACTTCATAATAAATGAATCATATAGTAATCAAGGAATATAACACCTAATATTGTAACAAATAAATAAGACATAAGTTTCTAGAATTTTCATAAGCATTGAAGAAATTTTCATTAGTATTCAAGTGTCACTACCAATAATATCTTATAAGATTGGGTTTACTCCAAAAAACCAATGTATCCTTAATCAAGGTTCACTATGAAAAATATAATAGTAGACAGAGTCCCATACTAAATTGGGTTCACTCCGAATTACGGCCCTAATTATATCATGAGATATCCCTCTTCACCCAAGGCATTATAAGGGTATATAATTCCATGACCACCCATCACATAATTAAAATTATACATATGTTTTTAGAAATGTCAAAAATCATTCATCATATCATAATACATGGAAATGAAATGGCTTTCATAAACATTTATTCATAGCATCATAACATAACTTTTGGAAGACAAACAAGTTTCATAGTGGTTTAATCTAAACATTTCCAACCCAAGGGGAATGCAATGGGTTTCGTAGAATCATAATTAAATAATAATAAGAATAACAAACCATATAAATAATTTAAATATATGACACTGTTGGATCATATCACTTGTAAAGAATAAGTAATTTTAGAGGATAATATCATAGATAAAAATACATTTTAATGATATTTAAAATATTTCTTGAGAAAAATAACCTTTTCAATTTTAAATCACCTCATTAAAATATAAAAATTTCATAAATATTAATGAAAAATGTTCTTTTAAAATAACATTGGAATCTTTTAAAAGATGTTTCAAATTAATTTGTGTGCATTATAGGGGAAAATTTTATTCCTGTCATGTATGTAATAACAATTATTTCTTGTACATTTTCAGTAAAAAGTAAAAGTACCTCATACATAAAATGAAAATATGATCCATTTCAAAAAAAAATTTTAAAGTAAATCAATGGTAAAAATGTGATTAAAAAATTATTGGAGAATAAAATCATTCCTGAAATTTTTTTTATAAAATAATGAAATTGAAGATAATGAATTTTTGACCAAATATAGAAATAAACTTGGTTTTCCTAAAAAAATATTCATTTAATATCTAGAGTACATAAAGAGAGTAAAATAAAGAAGAAAAATTTTAATATATATGAATAATCATAGTAGAATAAAATTAATGAGTTTCTTGAGATTTAAATCATAAAATTTCATCCTAAAAAATTAATCATAAATAATCTCTACAAATAGTGAGATTGTAACATAAAACCCTTACCTTATCCACCACCGGATTCAAACGTGCTCTAACAACAGGTATCATAAATTAAAATATATTTTAATTTTATACCATAATAATTTACATATTTATAATATCATATATAATCCCATAATAACATTTTATCACCCACTTATTAACAATTCCTTATTAATATCATTCTTTTCTAGGCATTAACTGTTGCATTTTTCAAGAAAATTTAGTATGGTAGTTCCAAACCTTATAATTTTATCATAGTTTTGTCATTTAAATAATATTATTCACTATAAAAATATCATATATATTCATTTTTTATATATATGTGTATGTTTTTTTATCTATAAAAGATCAGGATTTAAAAATTAATTACACAGTTCATGAAGATGATAGGTCATACGTATACAAGAACAATTTTTTCACTTTCCAAATTATTGGAAAAAAATAATGGTAAATATTAAATAACTTTAATAGGTTCATTATTAATCCCTATTTATCATATATATTCATTTAATTTGTTCTTTTTACAATTCCTGTAAATTATAAGTGTAAACTGAATCACATCGCTTCATGGAGGTGTTAGTCCAGACATACAAACTATTGACCTTATCATTTTCAATGGATGGGAAGAAGATTAATAATGGTTGTTACATTTTCATTATAATATTAATAAATATTTAATTTATTTAATTCAATATTTTATAAATGTAAACATGAGTTTAGAGTTATTATAAAAAGAAATAAAATTGATAATGCTCTGTTAAGAGTTATACCTCTTCACTGAGAACCCTTTTTTGGCATACACATTACACCTTAAGTGGATGGTATTTTGATGTAATATGTAGATCTATGATGTTATGGTGGAATATAGGAAGATATTATTGAAGATATTTTATGATTTTGATTGTCTAATTTTTTTGGGATGAGAGGAAAATAAGTGAACTTTTATAAACGAGGTGAGGGGAATACTAAGAATTATATAAATTATTAAATTAATTAAAATTAATTTTGAAAAAAAATGGTAGAAAATTTATATAAATAGATAATATTAATATTATTAATATAAAAACTCTTATACAAAAAAAATTAGAAAATTGTTTGTGGTGCTTAAATCCTTCTTATTTTTTATTTAACCCTCGTTAACCCTTTTAGACAATTAATATAATATTAATTTTTTTATACATAAATATCAAGAATCTTTTCATAAAAAGACAGTTGAATCATAAATGGATCATTGTTTAAATTTTAAATCATATCCCAAAAACATGAATGAATATATGTTTTTATTGAAATTTAAATCATTAAATAAATTATTAATTATTATAAAATATCATTAATGTCATCTTTTGGAACTATTCTTTTAATTTGAATTTAAAAACAACTTGAAAGTAACAAAATTATAATATTAACCATTCAAACTTCCATAATATGATATATGTTTCTAAAAAATTCTTGGAACATAATAATTCATCCGAATTATATTTCTTTTAGTATTTTTCAGTCATTTATTTTATTAATCTATTAATTAAATAAATATTGTGATAGTGTTGTTTAAAAAATTAATGTAATTATTCAATAAATATAAATTAAAAATAAATTACTATAATAAAAACTGTTTATTAATATTTTATATAAACATTTATAACTGAATTTATCCTCATTTTATCCTCAGGTACAAAATTTATAATTTTCAATCAACAATTGTAGAAAATTGATATAAATAGATTTTAATAATATAATTAATATAAAAACTCTTATACAAAAAAAAGGAAAAGGATTCATCGTGTTTAAATCCTTCTCATTTTTATTTAACCCTCATTAACCCTTTCAGACAATTATTACAATATTAAAATTATTTATACATAAATATCTAAAATGTTTTCATAAAAAGACAAGTGAATCATAAATAGATCATTGTATTAATTTTATATAATATCCCAAAAACATGTATGAATATAAGTTTTTATTGAATTTTAAATCATTAAATAAAATATTATTTATTATAAAATATCACTAATGTAATTTTTGGAACTATTCATTTAATTAGAATTTAAAAGCAACTTGAATGTAAATAAATTATAGTATTAACTATTCAGACTTTTATAATATGATATATGTTTCTGAAAAATTCTTGGAACATAATAATTCATCCAAATTATATTTCTTTTAGTATTTTTAATTCATTTATTTTATTAATCTATTAATTAAATAAATATTTTGTTAGTGTTGTTTAAACATATTAGGTAATTATTCAATAAATAAAAATTTAAAATAAATTACTATAATAAAACTAGATTATTAATATTTTATATAAACATTTATAACCTAATTTATCCTCTTTTTATCCTCTGGTACAAAATTTATAGATATTTAAGTTTTGATACTGACATTTTATATTTATTTATTTCTTAAATTAATATAAAGGTCATAATAAAATAAAAATTACACCATGTAGAAAGAAATTCAATAATTCAATTTAAACAGTTGAAATTCACTTGTAAAATGGCATAAATTCAGGTTTTTATTTGATATTGAGGTCATATTTCTTAGTTTAACCTTATTTACCACTTTTACCCTTACCGAGGTGGAAAAAATTACCAAAATTACTATTCATTGTGAATAAAAATAAATGGGGCCAACTTACCAAGCTAATATATCAAGATTATAAATATTGGATCTATTTTTTATGATTCAATTTCAATAAGTTTCATAAAATCATTTTAAACTAAGTGTGAAAAACGTGATGAAAATTGTTTGTTAGAAAAAAAAATATTTTTAAGCATAAAACTCAATTTATTCATATATTATTCCTAGAAAATATATTAGATAAATTTTAAAACAATTTATTTAATATATAATATATAAGTATAGTTAAAATTATTCATCAACAATTGTAAATTTAAAGTATTAAGATAAAAACAAATTTCATATATAAAAATAGTTTTCCAAAAAGACATCCATTTTTATTTTAAATGATTTTTTTCTCATTTATAATAATTTTATAACCAATGAATTAATTCCATATATGTGTAAATGATAAATTTTTATTAATTTAATCAATATTACTCATACCCACAAATCAAATGGCTAAGCAGTAACTATGAAATTAAATAATAGTATTTCAATAGTGTCTGCAGATTGTTTAAAATTGATGTTGCATGTACCTCATGATATTGAAGTAGTAAAATTTATTTAAGTGGAAATGTATCAAAAATTAACATTATATATCATTATAACCACATTAAAATGAATTTATCCTTCTAAATTCCATCACTTTGAAATGAATAAATAAGGATATCACGGTTTCATCACATCCTTGAGTTCCTAAGTATATTCTTCAAATTTTTAATTCACATGGATTACTTTTTCCAGGTGAGTATCCATGTTCTATAAAACATTATCTATATGATCCACTATTTATATTTATTTTTATTCACTATATATATCATGATCTAGCAGTACAGCCATGGAATTTAGTCAATGTTATGAATTTGGTATGTACTTTCTAAGGATATATACATAGAACATGTTATATACTTGAGAGAGGTTTGGTGGAAGCACCAAGAGGTAAGATGACATCCCTACTCAATAAAGAATATTGAAGGGGAAAATATATCATGGTCTATGCTTCCCCTTACTTATAATTCTCATTAACTTATTTAATGGAGAAATTACTAGGAATTCATTACACAAAATTTGAATTGTAGATTTCACTAACTATTTTCAGTATATATTCTCTATCATCTATGGTTTTTAGTGACGTGTTACTAAATTAATCTTGCATTGTTATAAATTTTATCATCTATCTCATGTCCTAGAAGATTTATATCTCAAAATTCATCTCAACATGTTTGAGTTATACACTTATTTCTGTAAAGGGCATCATAAGGATCCATATGAATGCTTGAGTGAAAACAATTGTTTTAAGAAAACTCAACTAGAGGGAGGTGTTTTTCCCAAACACCTTTTTAACCCATTTTCAAAATATAAAACATAATATACTATTGGGTTTGATTCGTTCTATCAAATTTTTCATCTATTATATATTTATTTTCATTACTAAAGCATAACATTATATCCATAGTTGGCTAAGGAATTTACGATAACATCTAGGTAAACCATGAATCTTGATATGATATGATATTTTGTGGCACTCCATGAAACCTTACCAATTACTCAATTTATATGCTATAAATCTGATCAGGAGATAAATTTTATATAATAGAAATGAATTATGTTCACTTCATAAGGTGATCGACTACAACCAAAATATCTTTATGGACTTTAGGTGTTTTGGATATTGAAACAACTAAATCCATGGAGATGTTTTACCATTTCCATTTTTGTATGGTTAATGGATAAAACATCCCTTCATATTATTTATCTCTTGAACCTAACTATATTATATAAAAATCACTTAGATACCAACTCTGCAATATTGTTTTCATTTTGCCCCACCATAAATACTCTTTTATATCTCAATACATCATCATACATATATGATTAATAGATAATTATTAATTATGGATTTCATCCAATAGCTCATTTTTCGACTCTAGTATTTAAGGGTTTCATAAATGGTTCTTTAACCATATCATTTCTTTATAATCAATGTTTACTCATTAATATTTACCACCTTCTTCCACAACTCTGCATATTTTTTATATGTCTCTTTAATCTTCACATGGATATATAGTTGGAAACTAATTTTAGATTGATATGATTTCTCCCCTTCCAAAAAGATCTCTAGATACAACATTTCTAAATCGAAAAAAATATATATCTATTTTATTCTCATCATAGATAATCTATCATAATCCATTTGAATCATTGAATCATCCACCTTTTCCACTTTCCCAAGGGAAAATTTATTGTGTAGTCACAGTCATTAATCAAATCTAACCATCTTCTATAACACATATTAAACTCTTATTAAGTGAATATATACCTTAAACATTTATACTCAGTATGTATATCACACCATTATCTATAATGTCAATTCCACTATATCCTTATTGAAAATTTTAATACAGATAACTTCAAATCATGAGTTGGTAATTTTTTTAATGAACATTAAATTTTTTTTGAGGCATAAGTTATATCTATATCATTATTTATAAGGATTCATACTAGTTCCATCTTTAATATGTCACTAGAGATTACAAACCCTTCTCCATTGCTATGAAGTGTAAGCACAGGAGCACTGACTAACATTCTCTTTAGTTCCTTGAAATTTTCATCACATTAAACTAACTAATTGAACATAACTCGCATCTAAGTTAATTTAGTGATTCGATTAGAAATACATGAGAAATTTTCCCCAAATAATCAATATTATATAATCAAATGAAGAAAATCTTGGATCCAAGTCACAATGGGTTTTATTGGCCAATTTTCAATAAATATTTTCTTTTGTGTATCCAAAGACATACCCTCAATTAAGATTATTTGACCTAAAAATGAATCCTTTGTTGCTAAACTTATCAATTTTTAAATTTTTCAAGAAACTTCTCTTTTGTCAAGGTCAAAAGAACAGTCCTCGTATAATCTAAATAACTCCCTTTATCTTTAAATATATAAGAATATCAACCATAAATACCACAAAAAACTGATCATGATAAACTATAATGATTCAATAAATTAAATCCTTGAATAAAGTGAGGGGATTTATAAGACCAAATTGCATCACTATAAATTCATAGTGTCTATACCTTATACCGAAGGATTTCTTGGGTATGTATTCACTTTTTACCCTATAATGAATAGTGTCCAAATAAAAGATAAAGCATGGAATAATATTGAGCAACTAATAAAGGAAAAAAACAAATAATCAATATAGGTTTGTTATATTTATTCATTATTTTGATTTTTTTCAATTCCTAATAATGCATGTAGTGACTCATTGATACATCGTTGTTATTAATAAAAAGAACAAGTGTTCCCTAAGGTGATACAATTGTATGAATGAATCCCCTATCAAGAATATCCTAGAGTTTATTGTTGAATTCCTACAACTCAATCAGGTCCATTATATAAGTATTTATTTAATTATTTATAACATAAGGTTTGAGTACTATTGAAAACTCAACTTCATGATTTTGATGAATATAAGGAAAACCTTCTAGAAATACACCAAAAATGTTTCACTGGAGCTTCAATTATAGTAATTTAACATTTTATTTCAATAATACTATAAAATAATTCACATTTTAATATTTCACTGAAAAAAAATCTAATTTGATAGGATGAATATCAATTTTATCTTACTAGGTTAAATACCTAGAATGAGTTATTGATATTTACCCATAGAAATAAGATTTTATGAATAATTCAAAATATAGTACTTAACTATTCCCCATTTTACATATAATAATTTATTATAAAATTTATAATTAACTATGTATTTACTTTCAATTTAATATAAATTTGGATAATATAATTTTTAGGTAAAAGGGGTTATTTTTCCTAAAAATAATTTCAAATTCATAATGTATATTAATTTTAATTAATAAAAATAATATTTAACAATGAATTATTTAAATATTTTTTATTTACTATATGTGTTATTATAGAAATTTAAATCCATAAATTTATTCTTACAAGTCTCGTAGTTAATGTAAGATTATCTTATTCTGGAAAATACATGTATTGAAAAATGGTTTTTACATCAACATTTGTGGGTTTATTTTAAAATTAAATTCTACCACTTATTTTAATTTAATTTTATCAAATTTATTTTATATTTTTAATAAGAATTTAAATTTTTTTAATGATTCCACTTTCATTTTTTGGTTGTAATAAATAGTTAAATTTGTTTTCCATGGTTAAGGTTAAAATGGGTTTACCGAGGTTAACATAAATATACAAGGGTTAAAATAACCTAAAAACTTTATAAAACTCCATTGGTTGGTTTAATTTATGCCATAAAATTTTTACACTAAAATATGTTTCATTTTAGAGACATATTTTCAAAAAAGTGATTTAATAATATTTTATAACATTGAAAATTTACAATTATGTCACTCACCTAAATAATAAAAGGGAGCCAACTCCTCTCACTTCTTCCCACCTTTAGATCCATTTAATTCTAAAAACCCTACAAAAATATATCCCCAACATACTTATCTACATTATAGAGTTTATTTTTATCCCAAAAGACCAACTTAGTATCCTTAATAATATCTAAAAATGTGGTTTCTCTAAGAGAAGGTAATTAATTTAACAAAGCTATTTATTTTTTATTTATTCTTTTACCATATTTAATTAATTTATAAAAATTGAAATAAAATAACACCATTATATCTCATATATTTATATCTTAATTTTTAAGTCACATAATATTCATCCACATCCTTCTCCGTCAAATGGGAAACAAAATCATCGCACGTCTGTACAGTGGAGTGACTCCTCACGAACCATGATAAGTTTTTTCTATGACCAACTCACATTTATTTTCATAATGATGGAAAAATGAATATTTATGATACTTAGAAAATAATTTTCATAATTAAAATTTAATATATCATTTACTTACATACCCTTCCACTGATTAATGAAACTATATCTTCGATTGTCTGTATGTATGACATACCATCTCTTTGAATTAAAATGATTCATTTTTCGTGTCGACATTTCAGAAATTATTCTAAAATTGTATTTAATAAATATATAACATTTTTAATACATTAATATCAATCTGGATATGTGGAAACTATATCCTATAAAAATTAACTGTAACATCTAAACAAAACATGCATGAGAAAATGATGTTGTGAACACCTGAAATAATAGTAGTAATGAATGATTATCAATGACTGGGTGATAAGATGATATAATTGGATAATATATGATATTAAAAATATGAATATGGTTTTCGTATAAATTAAGAAAACATTTAAACCCATTATACTGAATGTTAAATCGCCTTCAAAAATTTATGGTGTGAGGTAAAGAATTTCATCTTAATTTCCACTCTATTGGGACATATTTAGTATTATCAATATATTTAATTTAATGTACTATATATAATGAACCTTTAATTTATTTCACATAAATATTTATTTATTTATAACCATTAATTTTTTCATTACGTTTACACTTCTATGGGGTAACAATTGAAAAATAAAAAAGATGTGATTATTTATTTAAATAATATGATTTTTGGGATTGCCTTTATTTTCATTGAAGTAATATTATAATTCAAACATAAAAAAATCAATAAATTTTTATCCTATGGATATTTAATATGTTTCTTTATTTTCTTCCAAATTATCCTCTCTTTGTAACTATAATCAAGTAAATATATTTTTAAATGAGAAATTGATCTTATTTATTTTTGATCGAATATATTTATCTTCAATGTACATATTTTTATAAAATTTATTAGAAAATTTATTTTACACTACTCAAATATTATTTAATGAAATTTTATTTCATCTATGTATTTTTACAATGCTTTAATGAAATATTCATAATTTTTTTTGAAAGCTTCATTTTCAGATTCCACTACAAAATTTAAAATGAATGTTTCTTTTAATGTATATTTTGTTAACAGATTTTCCAAATCTAAAAAAATTTTACAATATTTTAGATTCTTTTTTTTCAATTATTTTACAATTAAATATATTTTATAAATATTTTCTTAGATTTTTATTTTATTTTCTTTTATTCTCCCAAAGGTGTGAATTTATCAAAAATTCTATATTATCTCTCATTATGTTTTTGGCCGTTAACTATATTTTGAAACATTTACTTTATTATGATAATTGGAAATTATATATCATTTAAATATATATTTATATTTACTATTTGTATCATGCATTTTATTATTTCTTAAATCATATACAATATATAAATATATTTTTTTTAATAATGACTATGGAAGCATTTGAAAAGTCCCAACCAGAATCAAAGTAATCACTGAGAGGTAGGGGTGAATTAGTGACATCTTGTTATTTTAAATTATTTTTAGTGACTAAAAACCTGTGTATCTATCTAAATATTTATCACATTGATGAAAGTAAAACATTTACACATCCATATGAACATAATTATTTATAAGGTAAAATACTCAATAATAGTAGTTAGTCATTTCCATGGTTTGGAAATAAGCCAATACCACACAATCCATTAGAAAACAATTAGTTTTTTTTAATATTACATGTATGAAATTTCATTACACTTGTTTAGCATTATGATCAATACAATAGTACATGTGATTCATTAATCATGAATGATGTAAAATGTTCTCGTAAAAAGTTTAGACACATAAAATTGTTTTTTTATAATCATTTCTTTATGTTCCTTCAAAAAATACCACATTTTAAAATATTCTGAAAACAATTCTACTTATTTCTACCCAATAGAAAGTAAAAACAACTTCTCTAGACTTCATAAAAATCTAAATTTGATTCCTCACTCTGATTCTTCAATAAGATTATACAGTCTAAAAAAAGTCATATGGACCTGTTTTAATACTATTTTGATTAGCTTCCTTATTTTTTCAAGAACTATCAATTTTATTACTTGGAATGATCAGAAAATCTTTATCACGACTTCTTCTGAGCAATTATACTATCTGGAAAATATTTCCCAATAAAATTTATCTAAAAACCATATTTGGTGATTTTTTTCTTAAAAAATAATTTTCTCCCACTCTATCTCATGCATGAATAGTGTTGAAGTATTCTATACTTTGACCTCTATTTATAGATGCTTCAAAAGATAAAAGGATGGAAAAATATTTTTTTCCTCGCTCACACTAATTTCAGAATCCAAAATTTAATTTTCATTTGAACTATATTTTGAACATTTCTAAATGCTTCTAAACTCTTCTATGTTATTCTAAAATCTTCTTGAACTCTAGATAACATCTAAATCTATTGTGGTAACATCCAAATATCTCAATCATGAAAACATATCACTCTAAATCTATTTTTAATTCCGATTTGTTTGGTTCGATAGAGAACATGAAAAATCTAATTCTTCCCATTCTAATGTTCTAATCAAACTAAAACTATTATTCAATAAAAATAACTAAAACTTCTATGGACATTAGAACCCTTTAATAAAATTCTGGTGGAAAATTCCACTTGGTTCTCCTTGTAAAGCACTTTCTTCATTTGACCAAGTCCCCTGATCGATGACGCTATGTATGATGAATCACATCATCCGATAAATTATATGTGTTATCAGGTGTATGATGGATAGTTCTTTATTTCCCTTCTTATATATCAGTGTCAAATCTTGTCAAATGAATCATGAAACACATGAAAAATAATAAATCTTGACATCTCACTTTGATGCTTCGTATCATTTGAATATGTTTTAATACATTGTTGTATTTCATCTGAATGATCACTCTCTGATTCCCTTGTGATTCATAGGTGCCAAAATCTTCTCCACTTTTTCAAACGTTGAAAGTCTAATCCATCCAATTGATTTTGGTGTTCTGATGCTCTGCCTCTGATGCATCTCTGTATTTTAAGTCTTATTAGTACCAGCCACTTGAGTGATGAGTCAATGTTTTCACCCTTTTGATGGATTAGTTTCTAGTTTTTTTGATGTTTTAGTATCAAAATTGACTACTTAATTTTGGAAACATAATAATTTATGGTTCAATTTTTAGAATCAGTTCATTTGATAGACTTACCTATCAGATGGATAGTTCGATCACCACTTTGTAAACCTTATAAAGTTTTCAAATTAAAAAACATAGAAACTAATAAAATTTTGCATCAGAGGATTATGTATCCTATTATTTGTATTTAGAAATTATCAACTTCCAAGAAACACCAATAAATCACCTTTTACTTTTCATTCAAAAACTAATGATTGTATCATGAATTGTTCAGGATTTTAATAACATTAAGATCATCATATAATTATCTGACTATGATTGTAATGTTTTATTAAATTATATCTTTTAAAAAACACTTGAAATTTCATCAAAAACTCAATTTTATTTCCAAAACATTTATTATATGAAGACATTTTCTCCCACTTTCATTCAAAAAGACTGAATCATATTTGTTTAGTCAACTTATGATAATGAAAACATTTTCTTTGATAAAGCATCATTAGAATTTTTTTTAAATACCTCTTAATAAATTTTTCCGCTGATACAACAGCCCCCTCCAATTGAAAAATATACATTCCAATGAAAGTTAGGTTTAAAACCAGGTTCATCTAGAACCCATCTCCAGAATAGAAAACCATAAAAGAAAAACATTCTTATGCAATATGTGTTTGATCCTATGTTTCAGAAAATCTTGAGTCTGATCACAAGAACATAACAATCGAATTTATTTTAAATAATTAAAACTAAAGAAACAGCATTCATAAAACCACTTATTCAAGAACCTAAGAATAAAATTTCATTAAACATGGTCACATAAATCCCTCGTTTTTTATTTTTTTTCAAATAAGTTTTATAAATCACTGAAAAATTTTATATTAATATATGAATCAATATTCAAAAAATGTAATCCTACATGATCAAACCTATTATTTTAAACAAGAATCATTGAGATAAATACTAGTTTTTCTATAAGTAGTTACTTAAGAAACATCTTCTACTTCATCTCTTCATAATTTCTTTCAATTCTTCACAACATTTCACCTTTCATGTAAACATGTTTCCTAAATCCACAGAAAATACTTGTAGAACCTTTCACACAATTACATGTTGAGTTCACAATTTACACCCCCCCCCCCCAATACATACTTCCTTAAAAGGATTAACACAGATAAATGTTAAAGAAGAAGAATTTTGTAAAGTCTCTACTTATAGAAAAAATGGATTTCCTGTCAGTGATTATTATTTCAGAAATCTAATTTAAAAACTATTAGAATAGTTTACAAACTTACATGGTTTTTTCATATCTCAAACACAAATCCCCCTAAATACATTCTTCATTAAAAGTATTATGAATATCGGGGGATCTATTTAGGAAACATAATGATTATCCCCATGGAAACAACTATACAAATACTAGAATATAGAGGGGATATAAATACATACATCAACCTTATAGAGAAAGAGGTTGTATGGCCATGTTCAACCATAGTTTGAAAAAACACTTCCTTCTGTAAAAGTTTTTTGAATATTTTTGAGAAAAATTCCGTTATTTGAATATACTCTAACTTGAGTTCATTATTTTCCCAATTCTCCTTGATTAAGTGATGTTTTATATCAATTTGTTTTAAATAATAATTTTTTACAAGATTTCATTTGAGATTTATATAACTATCATCATCACAATGCAAGATAATTGGTAATTGGAGACTAACTAACAAATCATCCAACTAAATATTCATCCAAATCTGTTACATTGTGTCTTTAGTAGAGGAATAAAATTTATCTTAATTCATGCTAAGAGTTAAAATAAATTAGTATGAAAACTAATACAACTCCCTACTAGAATTAAAACTCTATAAGATTGAGATCTTGTATCATCCACACATCCTTTTCAATCATTATTGGTACAACTAACCAAATAAATTCATCATGAGTTTTCATATTTGATTCTATAATATGTTGTTCATATGACCTATTTGAGAATACATTTCTAGCTAAGATATGAGATTCCATTGGAGAATGTTGAAATATTTCATATAATGTAACAACATTCAAAATATCTAGTCTTGAAGTATATTTATATAATAAACATAAAATATTCTACTGAAACTCTTTAGATCCCTCTAACTTTCCTTCTCTATATTTAGAAAACTTGGTTCCCACCAAGATTGGTGTAGAAATAGGATTTTAATTCTCCATTTCAAAATACATAAAAAGTTTCTCAGCATACTTATATTGAGATAGAAAAATTATCTTATTATTTTATGATATTTATAATCCAAAAACTTATTTCGTTTCACCAACCATGGACATTTCAATCAACTCGGGCATCCCTTCATAAAACCATCCCCGTGTTCTTTCATAATTCTCAACAATGGTAATGTAATCAACATACACAATTATAAAATGAAAAACCTCCTAATTTTTTGAGGTAAAAATCTATATCAACTCTTCATTCTGTGAAGTCTATCTTCTTTAAGAAGGTATCCAATTTGAAATACCAAGCTCTCCGATATTACTTTAATCCATAGAAATTTCCCTTCATCTTATACACAAAACATTCATTCTTTACAATTATAAAGCCACATTACTGATCAATAAAAAAAATCATTAATTTATCCACTAAAAATTCCTAATTTTTATAAACATATGAAAATATTTATATCTTTCATCTATTAAAATCGAAAGAAATATTATTATTGGTTCAAAATTTTAAATAGGAGAAGAAGTTCCATCAAAATAAATACCTTCAATTTGTGAGTCACAATTGAAAACTGATCTTCCTTTTTTCCTTATCACATCACCATATTTATTAAACATATTTTTAAAAAATCACTTTTTACAAATAATTATTTTTCATTTGGTTTTGATACAAGTCCATATGTATCATTTTTCTCAGTATGTTCCAACTCTTCATTCATATCATGAATCAACTCCCAATGCTCGAATGTTTCTTTCATATCATCTAGATCAATTTTTGAATACAACAAATAATGTGAAAACACCTTTGATGTTCTTCTAATCTGAAAATTTTGATTTGGATCTCTAATAATGTTTTGAACTTCGACATTTTTCATAATCCTAGGATGAGATGTACAAAGTTCTCCCTCATCACTAGAAATAGTGGAACCTATATAGTGACTCTGCCTTTTCTTACAATACTATTACATCATTTTAACGATAAACAACATAATAGTATTACACATAGTGGATACAATGGTTTAGTGTCTTGGGAAAACTAGGACCATAAATAACAATAACAACATCAAGGATTAACATTTATTTAATTTCTTCTTCTCTAGCTTCTTATTGGCACTTGTCCTCTCCTTAATACATGTAGTCACCTGAGGGTATACATTAAAATGGTTGATATAGAAGGCTAGTAAGAGGATAGATACGAAAAATATAGCTTGGGGTGAGCATAATCATAACATGGGAAAAATACCTTGAACATGAGAGGAATAATAAATATAGGACTTGAAATGTGGCAATGCATAAAAACAAAACATCATGTCTTAGTGGTTAACTACCACACATAGATGTGAACCAATATAGCATCTTGTGCACACATCATTTCACATTTACTCATGAGATTCATCACTTTACCCAATGAATTGGAGCACTGTATAATTCCGGTCACACCCATCAAATTCAAACATTCGTATTGCGCTATATAATTTCAGGCTCACCTGTCACATCATAATATTATCATTATCATATATTCCACACAGAACATAAATCAATGATGAGAATAAATATACCATGTAAAAGAATGTGTTTCATCTCATAAGAAAACATTAATAAACATTGGGTTCCCAAAATAAAGAGGGAATAACATACATGCTACAAAAAACGTCCACTTTGAGTGAGAAGTAAAAGGGCGTGTTCTTAAAAGAAGAGTTCTTTTGGAAAACATTTTTTCTGACATAAAAACTTGTGAAAAATAGGTATATCCCATAAATGGAAAGAAATGATGAAAAAATAATCTTTAATGAGTACCCATATCAAAAATGGAGTGAAAGAGGGAGAACACGATGGATGAAAGCTACGTTCGAGAATTTCCCCTTACCATGAACCCAAATGCTTCCTTCTCTTTAACGTCCTCTTAAATCTTCCTCTTCAGATCCTCCTTAAGGAAGCTAGGCTTGGTATTTTTATGAGACCAGAAGCTCTAGAACGTGTGAGAGGGGCTAGAGAAGAGGTTTGTATATAGTTTAGAAAAGGCTTGGAGCTTTAGAGGTGTGTGGAAATGAAGGTGTGAAGGGTGGTTTTTAAAGTGGAGTGGAGAGGGGTTTCCTTAATATAAAATTCATTAGTTTATTAATATCCCCTAAGACAAGGAAAAGTAAGTCTTGAATGACCAATAATATTAATAGTATCATATGATCCCCAACCAAGTGGGCTTAATCAGCAGAACGTCACACAAGACTCTATAATTAGCTTAATTATCTTATTTTTGTAAATTACGGTATTTCACTATTCATAAAAAATTCAAGTATTTTATAAAAATCCCAAAACATTTACCCCTACAATTTTTCAACGTGTAGAATCCAAAAAAAATTCCATTTTTCAAAAATAATTTGCTAAATATCATTAATTTAATATTTAATTATAATTATAATTTATATAAAAAATAGTTTTTAAAATTAAAACTGATTTTATAGTGCTTTAAAAAATTGTGTAGGGTCATATAAATTTATCTAAAAACTATAAGACATTTATTTGGTAATTAATGAACACATTTTAAGAAATTTTTTTTTTTAAATTAATTAATTAATTATAATTAATAATTTATGACTTAAAAAATACCAAAACGTTTTCTAAGGTCAAATTGCTACTTTCTAAGATGTCTAAATTTTATTTAATTATTAATGGGTAAGGTTAATCTTATGTTTGATGATTTACTATTCATAAGGGTCATATTACTATTCATAAGGGTATGTTACTATTCATAAGGGTAGGTTACTATTCACTAAAAATTATTTTTGTTTTATTAGACTCCAAAAATCATCTTGAGCACAACCATGTATGTAGGATTTTCAAAATTCAAAACATATAAGTGACAAACTTATGTTTAGTGGTCACTTAGCACTTAGTAGTTCATTATGTTGTGTTTTCATGTGATTTTATGACATAATTATAAGAAGGGGATTTCCATAGAAAAACTTTGGGTCGTTACATTCTTCCCCCCTTATGAAATTTCGCCCCCAAAATTTCACTTTACACAAACAGGTGAGGGTACTTTTCCTTCATTACCTCTTCTGGTTCCGAATTTTCTTCCTCAAACATATTGTTCCTCCACAACACATTTACAATATGGGTTGTCTTGTTGTATAGAACCTTATCTCTCTGTTCCAGAATCTTTACTGGCTGCTCCTCATAGGTGAAATCATCTTCCAGCTGCACCGCCTATGAGTTTAGTACATGTGAGGGGTCTGGTATGTACTTCCTCAGTAGGGATACATGAAACACATCATGAAATTGATCCATATTCAGTGGAAGTGCAAGATGGTAGGCCACAACTCTTATGTGTTCAAGGATCTTGAAGGGGAAAATATACCTTGGGCTTAGCTTTCCTTTCTTCCTGAATTGCATGACTCTTTTCCATGGAGATATTTGAAGGAAGACTTTATCTCCAACGTCAATCTCCAAGTCCCTTTGACGGTTGTCATCATAGTAATTTTGCCAACTTTGAGCAGATTTGATGTGTTTCTGGATGTCTTGATCCTTCTCTGTCATCTCTTGAACAAGATCAGTTCCAAGTTGCTTTCTTTCTCCAACTTCATCCCAACAGGTTGGAGTTCCACATTGCTTTCCATACAGAGCTTCATATGGAGCCATCTGAATACTCGAGTGGAATCTATTGTTGTATGAGAACTCAACCAATGGGAGTTGCTGATCCCATACACCTTTGAACTCTAGAGAGTAGTCTCTTGGCATATCTTCAAGAGTCTGAATAGTTCATTCAGACTAGACATCAGTTTGGGGGTGATAGGTCTTGCTGAAATTTAATTCAGTACTCAAAGCATGTTGAAGGCTCCTCTAGAATTCAGATGTGATCCTTGGGTCATGTTCAGAGACAATTGGGAGTGGAACACCATGCAGTCTCACCACTTCCTTCACATATATCTTTGAAAGATGTTCAAGAGATAGGTATTCCCATATAGCGATAAAATGGGCAGTCTTTGGGAGTCAGTCAACCACATCCCATATCCCATTATTTCCCTTTGAGGTTTTTCGGAGACTTGTGACAAAGTCCATAGTAACTTTTTCCCATTTCCTCATGGGTAGAGGAAATGGATGAGTCATACCTTTTACCTTTTGTTGGCCATATTTAACTTGCTGACATACCAAGCACCTTGATATATATTCCGTAATTTCTTTCTTCATGTTATCCCACCAGAAGATTTCTTAGAGATCACGGTACATCTTGGTAATCCTAGGATGGATAGAGAATGTTGAGCTATGTTCATTTTCCAATAGCTTCTTCTTTATCCCGGGTGATGAAGGCACACAAAGCCGCATTCCAAACCCAATCACACCTTCATCGTCGATATGGAACTCTTGCAGCTTCCCTTCCATTTCTGCATTCACCCTATTTTGTATCTCCACATCATCCCTTTGTGATTCCTTAATCTTCTCTTGGATGGATGGTTGCACAATCATTTGGGAAAGGTAGGATGTATCCCCAGACCTTATTATTTCCAAATCCATTTTTTTCATATCCAAGAAGATAGGTTATTTCTCAATCCACAGCATGGATAGAGTAGTAGGTTTTTTTCTACTTAGTGCATCAGCTACCTTGTTCTCCTTTCCAGGGTGATAGTGAATAGAGAAATCATAATCCTTGATTAGCTCTAACCATATCCTTTGACGAATGTTGAGCTCCTTTTGTGTGAATATATACTTTAGGATATTGTGGTAAGTGTATATGTCACGCTTCTCACCATAAAGGTAGTGCCGCCAGATTTTCAAGGAAAAAATCATGGCTTCCATCTCTAGATCATGTGTCGGGTAGTTCTGCTCATGGATCTTCAACTGTCATGAGGCGTAGGCTATCACATTGTCATTTTTCATGAGTACACATCCCAAGCCTTTCCTTAAAGCATCACTATATATCACAAAACTTTCTCCTCTTTTCAGTAGTGTGAGTACAGGTTTGGTGATCATCCTTTTCTTTAGCTCCTTGAAGCATCCCTCACATTCTTCCATCCAGACATACATTACCCATTTTTTTGTTAACATAGTTAATGAGCTTTACAATCATGAGAAGTTTCTCACAAAACGTCGGTAGAACCCAGGTAATCCAAGAAAACTATGGATATTTGTGACACTAGAGGGCCTGGGCCATTCCTCAATCACCATTGTTTTTTGAAGGATCCACAGAAACTACCTCACTTGTGATCACATGTCCCAAGAACGTGACTTTCTTTATCCAAATGTCACACTTGCTGAACATGGCGTACAACTTATTCTTTCTTAATGTCCCCAACTTAAGTCTTAGATGTTCTTCATGTTCCTCCTTTCTCTTGGAGTAGATGATAATATCATCAATAAACACTACCACAAATTTCTCGAGGTAATTTTTAAGGACACTATTCATCAAATCCATGAAGATTGCATGGGAATTAGTAAGCCCTAAGGGCATCACAAAAAAATCCTAGTTCCCATACCTTGTACGGAAGGTAGTCTTCTGAATATCTTACATATTCACCTTTTCCTGATGATATCCAGAACGATGATCCACCTTTGAGAAGTATTGATCTCCTATTAACTGATCAGACAAGTCATTAGTCCTTGGGATATGATACTTTTTCTTTATGGTGATCTGTTGAGTTCCCAATAATCGATACACACCCTCATTGTTTCATCCTTCTTCTTCACAAAGATCACTGGTGCACCCCAAGGTGATGCACTAGGGAATATGAACCCTATTTCCAGATGCTCTTGCAGTTTCTTCATTAACTCCTTGAGTTCGATAGGAGCCATCATATAGGGAATCATCGAGATAGGAGTAGCTCCGGGCATGAGTTCAATTGAGAACTCTACCTCACGATCCGGGGGAATTCAACTCTTCAGGAAATACATCATTGTATTCCCTCATGATGGAAATTTCCTCAAGGTTGGCACTTTCCTTAGACTCAACCATTTCGGCGAGGTATGCCTCTTCATAAGGAATCAACACCCACACAATTTAAGGATTTTTCAAAGGAGATTCACAATATTCCTTGAATTTATAGAGGAGCATAAGATGGTTCGGAATATGAAAAGATATTTCATTTTCCAGACAGTTGATATGTTCTCTATATAACGAGAGCCAATCCATTCCCTTTATAGCATCAAATTCCACCAAGGTAAGTATTACGATATTTTCCGGAAGAATCTTCCCACATACACCAACAAGAGAAGAGTCAAACACTTGGGTTTCCATGATTGCACCACATGGTGTTTTTATAGATATCTCTACTTCAAGGTTTCAGATCGTCGAATCTATGGTTCAACAAACTTGCAAGATATAAAGGAAAGCGTAGATCTAGAATCAAATACGATTTTTTCCATTCTTGAGTGAATAAGAAGTGTACCTCGTACGAATTCATTATCTTGCTCCACTTCCACAGTAGTGATGGCATAATCCTTCCCTAGTTCTTTTGGCTTTAGTGGTTGCTGATGCTGATTACCCTCGAGGGCTCGAGGTTTAGTGCACTAGTTTTCATAGTGCCCTAGCTCCCTACAGTTATAGCATTGAACCATGTGTGGTTCAATCCTTTCATCATCTACATTCTCTTTTATTTTCGTTTCTTTTCAACACTCTTGATCATGGCGTCCTTCTTTCCCACACTTGAAGCATTTCCCTATCCCTTTGAGGAAGTTCCCATGGTGCAACTTCCCACATTTTTGGCATGTGGGTCATTGAGTTTTCTTCCCAATTTTGTCATTAGAACCTTCATCTTGAAACTCCATCATTCGTTTCTTATCCCCATATCCATGGGACAATTCTCCAAACAAGATATCCACTTTGAGAGCACATCAAAAAACTTCTTCCTAACTCCCAATGTAACAGCCCGAGATTTTATGAAAAATATTCTTTTTATTTCACTAATGTCTTGTGTTTTACGCTACACCAAAAGGAGCTTGCACAACACGCATCCTTGACTTTCCTTGCATACACGCAATCGCGACCTTCCTCGATAGCGTGTGTAGTACGCAATAACGAGTTTCACTAAACAACGATATGCTATTAAAATATTATTAAAACTAGCCGTTATGAATAGTAATAACCACTTTTTAAAATTCTGTAAATCTTATATTTCAAAATGAACTTCATTTTTGGATTCGGAGTATCGAATTTAGCCTAAGGTGAAATTTTGGTACTTTTCGGATAACTTTCATATTCTGATGAATAGTGAAAATTATTAATTATAATTAAAAAACAACTTTTTTAATTGAAATAATTAAAAGTGATAAATTATTAATTTGAGTGGTTTTAAAGTATATTTAGAATATATTTTTACAATTTAATTCAATGTTGGTCATTGGTTGTAATTTCACTTTTAAACCAGACATAATCAAGTGTCAATCTTTTGATAGAAATTGTTTCTTAAAAACACGCTATTTGTCTTAACAGCGGGATTTAATTATAAAATTAATTAATTCAACTTCTATGTTATGAATTTGGTAAAATAGACTTCATTTTTGAATTCGGAATATGAAATATAGCTTAGGATGAAATTTTGGCATTTTTTCTGAAAACCTTCATTTTTTGATGAATAGTGAAACTACTAAGTGGTAGTTAAAAAACTGAATTTTTCATAAAACTTAATTTTACCGCTTCTGTGAATGGAATTTCAAAATTCCGACAGACAAGGTTGATATTAGTAAGTAAAATGTGGTTCAATGAGATAAAAATAATTTTTTGGTGAATAGTAACTTTTTACTATTTTTACCGCGGTTAATAGTAAATAGGGTAACTAAGGGTAAATATGATATCAATATTACCCTAACACATGTCCTAATTCTATTGGACAAGTGTAATTCGACCAAAAACAAACTTAGGAATAAAATATGACCATTTAGGCCCACTTGGATTAGATTAGGACATTTATTATTAATTTATTTAAAGAAGGGTTAAAATAGTTAAAATCAAAGTTTAATAAGTAAATCATTTTTAATATGGGGTTATACATAAGATAAATTCGATTGTAAATATTCATTAGAAAGATAAAAATATTTCCTACATGATGGTATTTTATTTTTAATTTTTAGACATCAAATAATTTAATTTATTTATGACACAAAGATGATGCAGTAATTATCTTATTAATGAAATATTGACATAATTGATAATATAAATACCAAAATAAATGTAATTTAAGACTTTTTATGAATTACACTAATTTTCTATGTTACTATGATATATTAATGTTGATTTAATCAACTTGGTTCGAACATATAATTCTGTTATGACTTTCACAAAAATCATATATCAAATAGTGTAAAAATTGACACAAAATAGTTTTTAAATCAAATATTATATTATTAATTGTTATTTTATTCCTAAAAATCTAAGGTTCGGCCAAATGACTTAGATAAGGATATATATATTAATAATAAACAATTTGGGGTTCGTTTGGCATGTTATAGTAAGTGTATTAACCATATAATGTAAGAAAACAAAAAGACAAGGTAAAAGTTAAATTATTTAACTTAGAGTTAAATCTAATTGATATGTTTAAAATAATACCCTAAACTTGTCTAAATCCTATTGGTTGATAGTATTTCGACCCATCCCCACCTTATCTCCGAAATAAGACCCTTTGTAACCATTATAAACCGATTTTGACTTTAATATAAAATAATATTTTGAGATATTCCTAAGGTGCCCCTCTCCTCCCTTATAAAAGGGCACCTCCTCCCCCTCCTCCTCACACCAATTTGAGCACTCAAACTCGGCCAACCCCTGCCATTTTCCCTTCTACACTTCCCTAGAATAATCCTAGAGGTCCTGGTCTTCTTCAAAGACCAATCTTATTTCCCTAAGTGAAGGATTCAAAGAGGCGTTTCAAAGAAGAGGTAATAACCAATACCGATCTTTTCAATTTCTTTCTTCTTCAACTTCTTCTTCTTTAGTTGTTTCATGATAAAGTAATAACATCAGTATTACTTACATACTGATATGTTATTATAAATATCAAACAACTCTAATTAACCTTCTATCCATCCTGCGGAAAAAGGAAATCACCGCGCGTGCGTACGTACGGAATACCGTCTCCACGGCGTGGTGTAATCTATTTTCCACCACCACCTTACATGGATGGGTATAATGGTGTAAAGAATAACTATACATAGTTATTACAACATCATATTGATTCTGATATATTGTATAATCCACTCCAATTCAATTCAATATTTATGGAAATGATATCATCGCTCGTGCGTACGTACGGACTACCGTCTCCACGACGCGATGAGATTCATTCTCCATGTTAACCATTTAAGAATGATTATAAAGTATATATAAGAAATAATAATGAAATATATGACATTATAAAGCTACTGGATTTATGTATATATATATATATATATATATGTATGTCATCTACTTACTTCCATTCAAGACAATAAGGAAAGGAAAACAGCGTTCATGCGTACGTACGGACTACCGTCTCCATGAACGGTGTTTTTCATTTCATTTATCTATCTTATATATATATATATATACTGAATATATATGATATATAAATCATATTTTATATTCTGGAAGTATGTAAATCATGATATAAGTAATAATAATGTCAAGAACAACAAGTCAAAACACCTATGATAAAATGAAACGATTTTACCCAAAACGCTTCTTTAACATGGAATTTACAAAAGAACGGGTAATATAATGTCATAAGTGAACCATATATGATATCATAACAATGAATATGATTCTGGAATAAGTCAATAACATTATTTAAACCATTATACAGGAGCTTCGGACATGTACAATGCAAATCGGACCTAAGGTAAGGGAAATATCACAATCTCATTTCTATCCGAGATTGTTTATTCGTAAGCATTTACTGGGGTGTATTTTATCATCCACATCCATGTTACCTCAATATGTAATATTATTTCCATCCTTCTACAATATTTTATATCCAATTTTACCCTTCGGTGAGTTTTTAGTAAAAGATACGAAAGGAATCTTTTGTCGTTTTTCGTACGAGGTACTTTTTGACTGTTCCAACAAAAGTACAAAGAATGTTTTTTTTAACTTATACGGCATGAATGGATTTTTAAAACATTATTTCCAAGAAGATTCCTTTACAAGTTTTCAAGTTTATTTTTAATCATCTTCTTTTATTTTAATGTCGTATGACATGTTATGAAAGGAAAAATGTTTTTGAAGTAAAAAGGATATTTTCCTCAAGAATGGAGTTCAAGTATTTTATCAAAATTATTTTCCATATAAGATAATAAAAGGGTTCTGTTTTTATCCCTATTATTACATGGATTTGATTATGTTGTGATGGAAATATTTTTATGAATTCCTTTATCTTATATTAATTGTTTTATGATGTCATGTTGTTTAAGAATTCCATTTTTATTACATGGGTTATGAAATGATGTATGGTTTATGATTTTGTGGCACACATAAGAATGGTATCATTATGAGATGGGTGGGACCTATATCTCCCTCCAATGCATTGGGTAAAGATTTTATATCTCATGAGATAGACAGGGCTGGAACGGTAGGTTATACCGGTTCAGTGAAACAGGACTGAAACGAGGGTTACTCGATTCAGAAAGGGACTTTGTCCACTAAGATAGTCTTGGAAATTAGTCTTGACTAACAAGAAATGATTCTCTATGATTATGTGTGAATGACACAAAGTTTCATGTTTTAAGTTATGATTATTGTGATTACATTTCACTTCTATGATTTATCCCATGTTATGAAATTATGCTCTCTTTTGCAGGTTAAGATTTCCAAAAGTTATGTTCTTATGAATATGATGTGATTGATTTTCTTTTGTTTACCCTTACTGAGCATTTGAGCTCACCCTTTTATGTTTTCTTTTCCCAAGGATATAAGGAATGGTTTTAGGTAAAAAAAGAAAAAGGGAAGATCTTTATGGGAGATATTGAGGATCTTTCACCACGATTAGAAGATTACGTTCCGAGTTTCCAAAGACACTAAACTATTACGATCCTTGTGTGTGTGTATTTGTTATGTACCAAGTATTCCGCAAATGTAATGTAATGTCCATGTAAGTCAAGCTTCGGGTCTCTACAGTTGGTATCAGAGGAAAGGTTTAGTCAACCTTTGGAAACTAGGATGCGAAAACGTTAGTGAGATCCCTAGAGATATTTCTAAGGTATGTCTAGGGATGTCCCTAAGGTTAAGTATACGTATAGGTTATAGTACTAGAACTACGCTAACGATCATAGAATTAAACCTAAGATGTTAGATGTTCAAGGTACTCCCCCTTTATTATGTTGTTTTCCCTAGCATGATTTTTGCCTCTCACGCTATTCTTTTTGGGTTTTAGAAAATGGCTGGAAACAATATGATTCACGATAATGGAGGATATGATGGACAATGGAATGATATTCTTCATGAGCAACCAAATGAAATGGGATTTGGAAGTCCAAAGATCATTATTATGCCGAATCAGCAATCTCATAATATGATCAATAAAGTAAAATTTGGTAAGTTTCCTGACTCGGCTAATAAAAGAAAGATGGAGTTTCATGATGATCATAGAGGAAAGAAAGTTTAATTTCCCCTATGTAAATCATGTGGGAAGAGGCATCAAGGAGAATGTTTCAAAGGAACTGGAAGATGCTTTGGGTGTGGAAAAGAAGGACACAAAGCAAGTAAGTGCAAAGGAAAAGGTTCAGTTAACACCATGGATGAGGATAATGGTATTGATATGACATCAACAATGGTTAAATGCTTTAAATGTGGAATGTACAGGCATTATGCAAACCAATGCCCTAAGGGAAAGTCTCATGAAGAGAATCAGTATGGTCGTATGGGAAGTATTTATATTGATGATGATGAAGAAACTACAAATGATATGTGAGATGAAAGAAATGTTGAAGCTCGGTCAATGGTCTAAGAATGTAGTGGAATGATTATATGTTTATCATGTGTAATATTGTATAAGTAATCTCATGGAATAAGGAGACATCTAAGGATTGTAACATTGTTGTCTGATTAATGTTACCAGTATCCATGAAAGGTTATTCAGATATTTTTGGAATGAAGATGATATGCGCATAATGAAGGGATAAGGAGAAAATGAAATGTTTGACAGTATTCATGAGCTCATGATTGATATAAGGACTAAGTGATATCATGGTTTGAGTATATAGAATTTTGAGGATTTCGGTATGTGAAAAGTGTTAACTTTTAACTGCATTCAATTTTTCACTAAGGTTCAATGGGTATTCAAGAGAGTACAAGATTAAGGCCTTTGAATGTTTGGAATGTGACCAACAAGATATATCTTATGATATATGGGGATCAACGATGGTATTAAATCTCTGGTAATCGTTTTCACTATGTTATGAGAATGGACTGCAGTATTATGAGCCTAATGATTGGAATGAATTATGTTGGACATAAGTTAGTATTGTTTAAGGATAGAAGGTTTTTTTTCGATATTATTCATGGGATGTTATAGTAATATAGTTTTATAAAAAGGACAACCTGCAGGACGGGCGACAGCCCATCGCTTCGGACAAGGCTGTGGGAATCGAACCCACAACCGAAGTGTGACTGGCCTTTATCGCCTACCACTGACCTACAGGAAGTCCCTGTTTAGTAGAAACTAGTTTTATTATATTAAGCAGTATGATATGTGATGTATAAGTTCATTTTAGGAACCATATATGATTAATCTCACTATAGATGGATTTATGTATTTTTTGATAACTTTTCTAACCTTTTGTTTGAGACAGATGGAATGACCCATCATTCTATCACATGATCTGCTAACACATCGCGAATGACAAATTCAACTTCATTTCTTTAAGAGATGATGTGGAAATTGTTAAAGGCACGGACAATAGTGAGATTGTACCAAAATAAAGTAAGTATTTATTCTAATTCAAATTTTCAACTTTGGGGAAATGATCTTGAAAACCAAAAATGTTGTCCTAGTGATCTTATACCTGATGAATCAGATGGTACCTTATATCATCACAAATCTATGGATTTGTGATTACTGGCTTTTCCATAGCCATGTTCTCTACCCCTCTCCATCAGAACATGATGGTTAGATTTCTCTTCCATATCCATATTTTTACCCAGCGATTAGTTTATTTGGGTAATCGTTACATTTCATACTTTAGTTTTTAAAGCCAAGTTTTTGTATTCCTTTTTACGATGTGGGATTCTATTAAAGAATCTTTCGAATAGTAAACCATTTATAACCCCGACGAATTTCGAGGGCGAAATTCATTTTAAGGGGGGTAGAATGTAACAGCCCGAGATTTTATGAAAAATATTCTTTTTATTTCACTAATGTCTTGTGTTTTACGCTACACCAAAAGGAGCTTGCACAACACGCATCCTTGACTTTCCTTGCATACACGCAATCGCGACCTTCCTCGATAGCGTGTGTAGTACGCAATAACGAGTTTCACTAAACAACGATATGCTATTAAAATATTATTAAAACTAGCCGTTATGAATAGTAATAACCACTTTTTAAAATTCTGTAAATCTTATATTTCAAAATTAACATCATTTTTGGATTCGGAGTATCGAATTTAGCCTAAGGTGAAATTTTGGTACTTTTCGGATAACTTTCATATTCTGATGAATAGTGAAAATTATTAATTATAATTAAAAAACAACTTTTTTAATTGAAATAATTAATAGTGATAAATTATTAATTTGAGTGGTTTTAAAGTATATTTAGAATATATTTTTACAATTTAATTCAATGTTGGTCATTGGTTGTAATTTCACATTTAAACCAGACATAATCAAGTGTCAATCTTTTGATAGAAATTGTTTCTTAAAAACACGCTATTTGTCTTAACAGCGGGATTTAATTATAAAATTAATTAATTCAACTTCTATGTTATGAATTTGGTAAAATAGACTTCATTTTTGAATTCGGAATATGAAATATAGCTTAGGATGAAATTTTGGCATTTTTCTGAAAACCTTCATTTTTTGATGAATAGTGAAACTACTAAGTGGTAGTTAAAAAACTGAATTTTTCATAAAACTTAATTTTACCGCTTCTGTGAATGGAATTTCAAAAATCCGACAGACACGGTTGATATTAGTAAGTAAAATGTGGTTCAATGAGATAAAAATAATATTTTGGTGAATAGTAACTTTTTACTATTTTTACCGCAGTTAATAGTAAATAGGGTAACTAAGGGTAAATATGATATCAATATTACCCTAACACATGTCCTAATTCTATTGGACAAGTGTAATTCGACCAAGAACAAACTTAGGAATAAAATATGACCATTTAGGCCCACTTGGATTAGATTAGGACATTTATTATTAATTTATTTAAAGAAGGGTTAAAATAGTTAAAATCAAAGTTTAATAAGTAAATCATTTTTAATATGGGGTTATACATAAGATAAATTCGATTGTAAATATTCATTAGAAAGATAAAAATATTTCCTACATGATGGTATTTTATTTTTAATTTTTAGACATCAAATAATTTAATTTATTTATGACACAAAGATGATGCAGTAATTATCTTATTAATGAAATATTGACATAATTGATAATATAAATACCAAAATAAATGTAATTTAAGACTTTTTATGAATTCCACTAATTTCCTATGTTACTATGATATATTAATGTTGATTTAATAAACTTGGTTCGAACATATAATTCTGTTATGACTTTCACAAAAATCATATATCAAATAGTGTAAAAATTGACACAAAATAGTTTTTAAATCAAATATTATATTATTAATTGTTATTTTATTCCTAAAAATCTAAGGTTCGGCCAAATGACTTAGATAAGGATATATATATTAATAATAAACAATTTGGGGTTCGTTTGGCATGTTATAGTAAGTGTATTAACCATATGATGTAAGAAAACAAAAAGACAAGGTAAAAGTTAAATTATTTAACTTAGAGTTAAATCTAATTGATAAGTTTAAAATAATACCCTAAACTTGTCTAAATCCTATTGGTTGATAGGATTTCGACCCATCCCTACCTTATCTTCGAAATAAGACCCTTTGGAACCATTATAAACCGATTTTGACTTTATTATAAAATAATATTTTGAGATATTCCTAAGGTGCCCCTCTCCTCCCTTATAAAAGGGCACCTCCTCCCCCTCCTCCTCACACCAATTTGAGCACTCAAGCTCGGCCAACCCCTGCCATTTTCCATTCTACACTTCCCTAGAATAATCCTAGAGGTCCTGGTCTTCTTCAGAGACCAATCTTAGTTCCCTAAGTGAAGGATTCAAAGAGGCGTTTCAAAGAAGAGGTAATAACCAGTACCGATCTTTTCAATTTCTTTCTTCTTCAACTTCTTCTTCTTTAGTTTTTTCATGATAATGTAATAACATAAGTATTACTTACATACTGATATGTTATTATAAATATCAAACAACTCTAATTAACCTTCTATCCATCCTGCGGAAAAAGGAAATCACCGCGCGTGCGTACGTACGGAATACCGTCTCCACGCCGTGGTGTAATCTATTTTCCACCACCACCTTACATGGATGGGTATAATGGTGTAAAGAATAACTATACATAGTTATTACTAAATCATATTGATTCTGATATATTGTATAATCCACTCCAATTCAATTCAATATTTATGGAAATTCTATCATCGCTCGTGCGTACGTACGGACTACCGTCTCCACGACGCGATGAGATTCATTCTCCATGTTATCCATTTAAGAATGATTATAAAGTATATATAAGAAATAATAATGAAATATATGACATTATAAAGCTACTGGATTTATGTATATATATATATATGTATGTCATCTACTTACTTCCATTCAAGACAATAAGGAAAGGAAAACAGCATTCATGCGTACGTACGGACTACCGTCTCCATGAACGGTGTTTTTCATTTCATTTATCTATCTTATATATATATATATATACTGAATATATATGATATATAAATCATATTTTATATTCTGGAAGTAAGTAAATCATGATATAAGTAATAATAATGTCAAGAACAACAAGTCAAAACACCTACGATAAAATGAAACGATTTTACCCAAAACGCTTCTTTAACATGGAATTTACAAAAGAACGGGTAATATAATGTCATAAGTGAACCATATATGATATCATAACAATGAATATGATTCTGGAATAAGTCAATAACATTATTTAAACCATTATACAGGAGATTCGGACACGTACAAAGCAAATCGGACCTAAGGTAAGGGAAATATCACAATCTCATTTCTATCCGAGATTGTTTATTCGTAAGTATTTACTGGGGTGTATTTTATCATCCACATCCATGTTACC
This sequence comes from Viscum album, assembly GCA_963277665.1. Taxonomy (NCBI): domain Eukaryota; kingdom Viridiplantae; phylum Streptophyta; class Magnoliopsida; order Santalales; family Viscaceae; genus Viscum; species Viscum album. Next base: position 816,931,719 of record OY728148.1, read on the forward strand.
TCAATATGTAATATTATTTCCATCCTTCTACAATATTTTATATCCAATTTTACCCTTCGGTGAGTTTTTAGTAAAAGATACGAAAGGAATCTTTTGTCGTTTTTCGTACGAGGTACTTTTTGACTTTTCCGACAAAAGTACAAAGAATGTTTTTTTTAACTTATACGGCATGAATGGATTTTTAAAACATTATTTCCAAGAAGATTCCTTTACAAGTTTTCAAGTTTATTTTTAATCATCTTCTTTTATTTTAATGTCGTATGACATGTTATGAAAGGAAAAATGTTTTTGAAGTAAAAAGGATATTTTCCTCAAGAATGGAGTTCAAGTATTTTATCAAAATTATTTTCCATATAAGATAATAAAAGGGTTCTGTTTTTATACCTATTATTACATGGATTTGATTATGTTGTGATGGAAATATTTTTATGAATTCCTTTATCTTATATTAATTGTTTTATGATGTCATGTTGTTTAAGAATTCCATTTTTATTACATGGGTTATGAAATGATGTATGGTTTATGATTTTGTGGCACACATAAGAATGGTATCATTATGAGATGGGTGGGACCTATATCTCCCTCAAATTCATTGGGTAAAGATTTTATATCTCATGATATAGACAGGGCTGGAACGGTAGGTTATACCGGTTCAGTGAAACAGGACTGAAACGAGGGTTACTCGATTCAGAAAGGGACTTTGTCCACTAAGATAGTCTTGGAAATTAGTCTTGACTAACAAGAAATGATTCTCTATGATTATGTGTGAATTCCACAAAGTTTCATGTTTTAAGTTATGATTATTGTGATCACATTTCACTTCTATGATTTATCCCATGTTATGAAATTATGCTCTCTTTTGCAGGTTAAGATTTCCAAAAGTTATGTTCTTATGAATATGATGTGATTGATTTTCTTTTGTTTACCCTTACTGAGCATTTGAGCTCACCCTTTTATGTTTTCTTTTCCCCAGGATATAAGGAATGGTTTTAGGTAAAAAAAGAAAAAGGGAAGATCTTTATGGGAGATATTGAGGATCTTTCACCACGATTAGAAGATTATGTTCCGAGTTTCCAAAGACACTAAACTATTACGATCCTTGTGTGTGTGTTTTTGTTATGTACCAAGTATTCCGCAAATGTAATGTAATGTCCATGTAAGACAAGCTTCGGGTCTCTACACCCAAAGACTCAAATTGCAAGATCCTTTCAAAGGTGTGGTTTTCATCCACTAAAGAATCTATCAATTTTTTTTATCATTGTTGATAACAAAACCCAAAGAATACCTTGCAAGCCTTGTGAAATTTCCTTCATAGGTTGTGACAGATTCTCCTTCTCTTTGCTTGAGCTCTATGAATTCTATCTCCATCTTCATGAAAATAGTTCTTTGGAAATACTTGTTAAGAAACATTATTAAAATTATTCCCATTACATTTCAACAATTTCCTCCCTTGGCTTGGTGTTCTAAATCAAATCCCATTATTGATAGGCTTCTTCGTCTTGACGATAAATGGGTAGGGTCACCTTCTCCATCTCGGAACAATAAAGAACAGAAAAGATCTTATCCATAGAGTTTACCCACTATTCTGAAAATAGTGTATCAAAAGATCCACAAAACGCCGGTGGTCATTGCCGCATAAAACATTCAATAGCCAGTTACTCCCTCTTTGGTGAAGGGGGATGTTCCCCATTATTATGGTTATTGTTAATAACCTGAGATAATTGGGTAATCATTACCACGATGTTTTGAAATCCACCTCCCAAATCATTGGGGATGTCATTCGGGAAAGCGTTGCATTGGCCCTCGCATGAGTTTTTGGCCTGATTTGTCCTGGTTCCCACCATTTTCTATAATAGAAAAGGTTAGAAAAAAACATAAGTGAACAATTCATGAATAACATATTCATTTAAAAAATTTATACCAAAAACATAGCATATGGTATCCCTATGTAAATATTCTTGTGTGCATTTTTGTACATAGTCTCATGCTAGACGTTTTCTCTAGGGATCACTAATCCTAATTCCCAAATTAACTAAACCATTCCTCGGATACCAACTATAGCGACCTTACCTTTTCATACATTAATATTACATCATTTTAAATATAAACAACATAATAGTATTACACATAGAGGATCCAAAGGATTAGTGTCTTGGGAAAACTAGGACCATACATAACAATTACAACATCAAGAATAAATATTTGTTTAATTTTTCTCCTCTTGCTTCTTATTGTCACTTGTCCTCTCCTTAATACATGTATCGACCTGAGGATATACATAAAAAGGGGTGAGATAGAAGCCCAGTAAGAGGATAGATAAGAACAATATAGTATGAGGTGAGCATAATCATAACTTGGTGAAAAGACCATGAACATGAGAGGAATCATAAATATAAGACTTGAAATGTGGTAATTCATAAAAATGAAACATCATGTCTTAGTGGTTAACTACGACACATACTTGTGAACCAAGATAGAATCTTGTTAACACATCATTTAAAATTTACTCATGAGATTAATCACTTTACCTAATTCATTGGAGAGATATATAATTCCTGGCACACCCTTCACATTCAAACATTCGTATTGAGCTATATAATTCCGGGCACACCCGTCACATCATAATATTTTCATTATCATGCATGCCAAATAGAACATAAATCAATGATGAACATAACTATACCATGTAAATTAATGGGTTTCATCTCATAAGAACACATTAATAAACTTAGGGTTCTCAAAAGAAAGAGGGAATAACATACTTGCTACATGAACAGTCCACTTTGAGTGAGAAGTAAAAGGTGTGTTCTTAAAAGAAGACTACTTTTGGAAAAAACATTTTGTTTGACATAAAAACCAGTGAAAACATGTATATCCCAGAAATGGAATGAAAATGATGAACAAATTATCTTTAAGGAGTACCCATATCAAAAATGGAGTGAAAGAGGGATAACTCGAAGGATGAAAGTTGGGTTCGGGAATTACCCCTTACCTTGTACCCAAATGCTTCCTTCTCTTTAATGTCCTCTTAAATCTTCTCATTGAGATCTACCTTAATGAAGATAGGCTTGATCCTTTTATGAGACCATAAGATCTTGAACGTGGGAGAGGGTCCAAAGAAGAGGTTTGGATAGATTTTAGATAAATTTTGGAGCTTGAGAGGTGTGTGGAAATGAGGGTGTGAAGGGTGGTTTTTATAGTGGAGGGGAGAGGGGTTTCCTTAATATAAAATTCATTAGTTTATTAATTTCCCCTAATATAAGGAAAAGTGAGTCTTGAATGACCAATAATAGTAATTTTATCATGTGATCCTGAACCAAGTGGGCTTACATCAGCAGAACATCACAGTTTCCTCTATAATTAGCTAATTTAGCTTATTTTTTTAAATTACGATATTTCACTATTCATAAAAAATTCAAGTATTTTAGAAAAATCCCAAACAATTACCCCTACCATTTTTCAACATGTAAAATACAAATAAAAAGTTATTTTTTTAAAAATAATTTTCTAAATATAATTAATTTAATATTTAATTAAAATCATAATTTTCATTACAAAACAAATTTAAAATTAAAACTAATTTGATAGTGTTTTCAAAAATTGCGTAGGGTCTTATAAAATTATCTAAAAACTATAAGAAATTGATTTGATAATTAATGAAATTTTTTTATGAAAATATACATTTTCTTATAAATTAATTAATTAATTATAATTAACTATTTATGACATACAAAATAAAAAACGTTTACTAAGTTCAAATTGCCACTTTCTATGATGTCTAAATTTTATTTAATTATTCATAGGTAAGGTTACTCTAATTTTGGATGATTTACTATTAATAAGGGTTGTATTACTATTCATAAGGGTAGGTTACTGTTCACAAAAAAATTATTTTTGTTTTATTAGACTCCAAAAATCATCCATGTATGTCGGTTTTTCGAAATTCAAAACATATAAGTGACAAACTTATGTTTAGAGGTCACATAGCACATAGAAGTTCATTATGTCGTGTTTTCTTGTCATTTTATGACATAATTATAAGAATGGAATTTCCATTGAAAAACGTTTGGTCGTTACAACCTAGTTCTTCAATTTTAATGGCCTCACTATTTTTGGAATTTTCTCATGTTTCTCAACCACATATCTTTTATCTTCTTCATATAATTCATATTCTTATTTATTATGTATTTGTGAAACTTATTATTTAGATTTATCTTGAAATTTTATATCATTGGAATCAACTATCCTTCATGTTTCTTTGTTTAAACATCTATATCCTCTTTCATTCGGTTAATATCCATGAAAGATATCAACTTCACCTCTTTGATCAAACACTCCAATATTTTAAATTTCTCTATTTAGTACTGGGATTTCAATAAACCCTTAAGTGTACCAATAATTTAATTTAGTTTTAGAAACTTTTATAAGGACCCATATCCAAATATATCCTATCGAAACATATATTCTGAATATAGACTTTTGTACTCATTTATTGACTCCCAATGAAGTGAGATAGACCATGTTCAATTCACATAGTGTGTAAAATATCTCCCAAAATTCTATCCCTAATTTTAGAAAATCCATTATTATTTGGTGTTTAATGATCATATAAATCATAAAAAATTCCATGTATTTCAAGATAACGTTTTAATTTTTCATTTTTTTAGTCACTACCATTACTAGTTTGCAAATTCTTCGTAGAATGTTCACAATCATTTTCTTCTCTTCTCCTAAAACTCTAAAACTTCTTCTGGGAACATGATTTATGTATCAAATATATAAAACTAGTAATATGAGTAAAACATTTAATGAAATAAATAAATTTCTTATCTTTAATTGATAATTGTTTAATCATTAGCCCACAATTATCAAATTCATTTTGTTCCAGAAGATGAGTTAAAAAATATACTTTCTTGTGCATAGGGTTTTTAATATTCCCTTTCTATCTAATTGAGAAAACCCAATCTCTTCTTCTTATCACACCAGAAATATCATGAACACTATCTCACTCCAACAACCTACTGATATTTCTCTGACATGTATTCCCCAAACAATTATGCCACCGCTTATTTATTTCTATCATGCTTAGATAACATGAATTGTGTATGTCACTAACATAAAACAACTTCCCCTTTGTATGTTGGCCTCTTCTAAAAAAATATCATCTTCAACTCATTAAAAAAACAAAATTTTACTAAAAAACTTTATTACCTTTATCACTAATTTATTAAACACTCAAGGGGGTTTTTCCCCATTAAAAAATATGGTTTTTTTCATCTTTTCTCCCCCAATAGTATCATATCAACCAAATTTTATTCTGATTAATTCATCATTTCCAAACATCACTATTACTTCTTTAAAATATTTCAAATTATTCAAAAACTTTAAATATCCCCCCATATGTGAGGATAATATAATATCGAAAATCTAAATTTGTTTCTATTTTTTATCATTAAAAGATGTATCTACAACAAGATATTTTTCATCTCCTTTATATTCCTTCACATTCGGAATTTGAGAATTTTTATAAAAATTTCCTTGTCCTAATAGAAAAATAGTACATCCTTTAGCAATATGTCCATGCTTTTCACATATTTCACATATAGTTTCCAGTGGTTGGAACTTATTTTCAACTTTAAATATAAAAATCTTTGACTTCATTATTTGAGAGGATTTACTCCCCCTCAAACTTTTATTCTTGTAACACATGGGATAATTGTTGTGTTCTTAATTAAACTAACACAAGCTTTTTCCATGACCAAATCCTCCACAATACCAGTATTAAGAAAAGAAAGAATACTTTACTATGTAACATCCATAATGTTTGGATTTGTAAATAAAATCATTACGTTTCTTACCTTCCATATCAAAACATTCTTGAGCCCCAAATATTCAATTATCACCTAGAATCTTCTTCATCAATTCCTATTTCTTCCCAACATTAACATAATTATGAGTAGTCAAAAGAATTTTTCGAACTAAGTAATTTTAGAAATGTCCAAATTTTCAACATTATCTATTTTGGAAACACACTTGATTTTCTAATCCTTCTTCTTTTTAGAAACATCTTAAATTTTATTTTCAACATTTAATGATAATTTTTTTCGATCATTCTATGGTTCGTAAAATCTAGATAATTCAACTACTTCATATATGGTGTTCTTGACACTTTTAATTCCTTGATCTGCTTTAGAGATATTTTTTAAACACATTATAACTCTTCCTAATTCACATTTATCTTTACATGAAGATGTTCATTCCATGTCATTTCTATTTCAAGATATTTCATCATGTGATCAATATATTTATGCAACTTAGCTTTCTCTTCAAAAAAATATTCTTTATTTTTTGATATAAAAATTTTCCTTTTTAACTTATTGAATCCCCTTTAAAGTCATAAAATCATTATAAGACATAATTTCATCTCTCTTTTCAAATTATTTTCAAATTGAGTCTCTTATTCTTTAGAACGTCTACTTCCTTCACCATAAAACAATTCATCATTAACATTAAAAAATAAACATGTTTTATCCAACAATTTTAGTGGATTCTTCATATTCATCTTCACTATCCAAATCATCATAATATTTAGAAATGAAGATTCTTATTTTCAACATGGGTAATTTTTTATTGTTTCCCTTGGAATAAGATTTTTATCTATAAAAATTTTTTTTGAAAAGTATTCTTGTACTTAAATAATATTCATCAATTTATTCTTCATTCATTTTCTAAGGAAACTTTTCATCAAAATGTCTAACTGATACATATTCAAAACATTTTAGAGGTATATTTCTTATATATTTTCATGTAATTCATATAACATTTTTTTAAAATAAGGACAATAGTTTATCAAAATTGTAACTAACAAATTCTTAGGAATCAAAAACACAAACACCTTATTTTTTAAGAACCTTCTTGGATTTTCCATTCCTAACATCTTTAAAAGAAATGTATCGATCATCATTTTCATTTCATTTCTAAACATTATCTATTATCATTTCATAAGTAATGGGAGAGTTGTGTAATTCATCGAAATATAGAGTCTCCTAATCCCTATCTTGAAAATATGAAACTTTGGAAACTAAATTTTCTAGAATAATATATAATATTTTTTCAGCAAAAGTGGAAGCGTCAAGCTTCTCCCCAAGACATAATGTGGTGTTTAGAACATCATTCACCTTTTTAAGGAGGTCACCTGTAGATTCATACTCACCAATTTTGAGATCTTCATACTTTAGCCTCAAAATTTGTAACATTTCCTTCTTAACCTATGTATTTCAATCCTAAATATTTTTCAAATTACCCCAAGTACCTTTAGTAGTTCCAACTCCCATAAACAATAGTAAATTAAATTTTAGAAAGTGATGAATTTAATGCATTCCTATCCCTTTAATAATTATCAAAATTCTCCTTATCCACATATATAGGAGGATTGTTTTCATCAAGAGTAAAAAATATATCTGTATAATCTTCTAAAACATCGTAAAAAAATACATGAGATATGAAAACATTATATCTTTATAGATGTCATATTTATTTCCATAGAAAATTTGAATCCTCTTACTGTTGACACAATTCAAATTCTTCATAAGAAATTCACTTCAGATAAATTATCCAAAAGTAAAATAATGGAACCTTGGATCTATTACGAATTCATAAATCCCATATATGATTTATCTAAACATTGATATTGGGATTGGTGAATTATTGATGTATTATTTTTATGTTGTCTTTATGGTATAATTAAATTCTCATCCTATCAATTATTTATTAGATTACTGAAAACAATTAAATTCATACATCCATAGGAACACAAGTATTTAAAAGATTCACACCTCAATAACTATAACTAGTCTATTTCATGGTTGATAAATAATACAATACCACAAAACCCTCTATAAAATAATCATTTTTATCGATACAATGATTTGAACATATCCTTACATGTGTGTAGCATTGTGATCAATACAATAGTGCATGTGATTCTTCTCTCACAAATGAAATAATTTTTTTAAAATTTTTTTGAAACCTTAATAATTTTGTTTAGAACATGTCACTATGATGCTTTATCAAATTCCTATTTTTCAAATATTCACAAATCAATTAATCTCTTTTCGGCTTATAATTATTTCAAAACTACTTCTATAGACTTCATATAAAAAATCATTCTGATTTCTCACTCTGATTCTTCAATCTGAAAATAAGTTAGATTGACATGTTCATATAATTAACTCGTTTGATTCTTTTTTTTTTCTCTAATTTTTAGTATATTTTCTCATTATATTCCAAAAAACATAATCACATCTTCTTCTAGAAAATTTTTCTATCTAGAAAATATTTTTTACCAAATTCTATCTAGAAACCATCCTTGTCCAATTCTCTCTTAAAAACACTAGTGCACTCACCATCTCCTTCATGTGAATATTTTTAGAATATTTTGTTATTTTACTTATATTTATAGGTTCCTTATAGGTGATAAAGGTGGGAGATTAATTTTTTTCCCTTATGACTATAATTTTAGTTCCTAAATTTCCTTTCCATTTGAACTCCATTTTAAGAATTTATCAATTTTTTTCAACACTTCTATATTGTTCTTGAATCTTCTTGAACTCTATGGAACATATTACTTCACAAAATAAACATCACATGATGGGAGTTCGGAAAAATTCTCACTTTGAATTTTTTCTGAACTCACATGATCTGATGGAGAATTTACAAAAAAGAAACCTTCCTATTTTGGTGCTCCAAACCAACTAAAACTATTTCCCCATAAGTGTTATTACAACATCATAATACATTATGACCCTTTAAAAACGTTTTCTACAAAATTCAATACATTTCACCATTTCATATTCTTTCATCATTTCACTAACATCTCCCACACTGGTGACACTACATATGATGAAGCTTAGTATCCTATAACTGATTGGGGTTAGTGTGTGTTTGGTGAATCAATCCCTATCACCCATCAATTAGATTTGTGTCAACTATTTTCTGATGAATTTTGACCCAGTTGAAAAACAAAAAAAATTGAGACATCCCTCCAATGATATAGATAACATGAAAATAGTTGGCTAAATTGTTTTATTTCCTCTAATTGATGCGCCCCTACTACCCTTACGATTCATCCCAACCAATAACTTATCCACTCAATCATACATCACAACATTGGTCTATCTAATAGATTTCAGTAGTCTAATGTTCCCCCTACAATGGAACTCTTCATCTTAATCCTTACCAGTACCAACCACTTCACTAATGAGTCAGTGTCTTCACCCATATGACTGATCAATGTCTCAGTTTTCTAGATGTGCTAGAACTACTAGTGAGTTGTTTCTTTCTAAAACTTTGAAACCAATGGTTCATTTGTCAATTCAGTTCATCAGATGGATCATCCATTCATATGGATCAGTTAATCAACAAATTTTTGACCTTATGACTTTGTAAAATTAAAACTCTCATACACCAAATTACTTATGCATCTATTGCTTTTATATCTAAGGATCTATATATGGAAAATATCAACATCATAAAAACACTATAAAATCCCATTTCTCTTAACATAATTTTTCTTCTTGCATCATGCCTTATTCATTATTTTAAGAATATTAATATCTATTTAGAAACCCTTAGATATCATTGGAATGTTATATGACATTACATATTTTTTTTAAATGCATGTATTTTCATTAAACAGTCAATCTGATTGCCAACAATTTGAATTCTCAAACACATATTCTCCCCTTTCATTAAAAAAGATTGTATCAAATGTTTTTAGTCAACATATGAGGTCGAGAAATTTTTTTCATTTCAATGAATCATCAAATTTTTAATTGAGAAACTATTTGGACATTCTACTTCTAATAAAACATCCCACTATATTCTGAAAATATTCATTACAAAAGGGACACTAAAAAACATGTATATCCAAACCACATATTTAGAATATAACACTATAAAAAAATACATTCCTGTGATATATGGATCTAGTCCTCTATGTTTAAAAATCCTATGTCTAATCACCAACATATAAATATTTACCTAATTTCAAGAAATTACTATAAGAGACATAAAATTTAAGAAACCACTTCTTCCGACATCAGAAAACAACTTCCAACAAACTTAGTCCCAACAATATAGATCTTCCACATTTTTTAATCGATAAGAACATTTTTTAAAAGGAATACAGTTTATAAATTAAATTCATCATATAATATTGGATTAATTTATTGTACATGTAGTTGAAAGTGGTTCTTATTACCGATGTCCCATTGATGCATCAACAGGTCTCATGAGACAAACCATTTAGCCAAACCTAATAAAAAAATTGGTGTATATCGACCCAATAATTAAACTATCTTGGTGTAAGAACTTGATAGTAAACTTTTCATGATATCTAAGATCACGAGATCCAATATTAATAATTTCATTCATTAATAATTCAGTAATTATTATCCATGACATTATTTCATTTATTCTATCCATAGATTCATTTCCTACTCAAGTTATTGATTAAATGGAACATGTTTTCATTAATTTATCAATCCATATTATTTATGTCTTATTTGTAATTGATAGATTCCTGTTAACATAACCATTTCTGATAATTTATTTTCACAAATATTTATTTCCATTCCGTAGGATATGGACATTAATTATTTGAATAATTTCATGGATGCCTAATGTTTTATATTACTATTTTTTTATATTTTATTTCCAATGTAAATATATAAGAATCATGTATGTGTCTAGTTCTTTGAGACTAATAAGATATTTAGTCCACTAGCATGTGATCACTTGAATCTTATTCCATTATAATAATTTAAACATCAACTCTTGATTATTGGAGATTGGGTTATTATAGTTCGTATTAGAATATTTTTAGTAGAAACATTGAGAACTATATTTGAGAAAATAGATGTTAGGGAACGTAACCATGTGATGGAATTTAATGATATTTATAATTGTATTAAAACATCACAAAAGTTTTTTTAAGTTATATACTATGTGGTTTACCTAGTAATGAATCTCTTTGGGGATACTGTATGTGGACATGGATTTGGAATAGATACATATAGGTGTAATAAATCTGAAAAGAGTTGGTTGAGTATATCGTAGTCATCATTCTAATGCATGGTGATTATTCCCTTATTATGAACTAGTTATAAAAATACTAGGGGATATTATTGGATTAATTAACATTTTCAATGCAAAAAATTGTGAAATATTTGAAAAATATATGATTTAAATATTTTTCCAGATAAACAAATTTTATAATTCTAATATTTACAATTAATAAATTTCCAATTTATGTTCTGTTTTAAATCTAATTTAGAATTAAATATTATGATTTAAAATTAATAATTTTATAATCTAATAAAGTATATTCTATTATTTATAAATGGTTTCTTAGATAAAGAATGGTATTAATACTCATGGATAATGTTAAAATTCACCTATTATGAAAACAAATAAATCTAGTGTTGTAACCAAATGGATCTTGATTATATTTGGGCAGCTCAACCACATCATGACTAATAACTTGACATATATGGAGAAAAAATATTATTTATATAATGATATAGCTATGTTTAATCCTTTCATACTATATAATCCACCATATTTTAGTGGACCTATTACTCCCGTGGTAGCTGATTAGTGGATGAAGTCCCTTGAAAAAAATATTTATGGCCTTGTGATGAAATGGGACGGAAATTGTTATGTAAGAAATTAATTATCTTAAATATTATTTTGATAAATGGTGTTTGTTGATCCAGAATACTAGTTTATAAGAAGATATATTATAAAAGAAATTGGGAGATTTTAACATAACATATATTAACAAATATATCCCTCATGAGAAACTCACTAAAATAAATTACAAGTTCCTCTACTAAAAGAAAATAATTATAATAAAGTGTTTTGGAGTATGAGGATACCATTATAAGACTATATAGGTATAATATACATTATATTTGTAATATAGAAATAAATATTGACCATTTCGATAAATCTATTAATCCATGCCTCCGAAGGGAACTAGTTTCTTAAACAATTTCATCATATGATGAAATAGTATTATGTTGAATAAAAATAATAAGAAATTATCTAGATATTATATATTCAAGGGAAATAAAAAATTAAGTGTTAGGAAAAAAACACCAAGTAAAATAGAATGGATCGAAGAAGAGGTATTAAATAATGTAATTTCCATTATATGAAAATTGTGGAAAGAAAGATCCTGAGAAATACATGAAGGTAATGGGAGTTTGTTACATGTTTTATGATAAGAGGCATCCAGTAAATGAATGTAAGGGTTAAGAAATACCACTATTATCTATTGATTCAACTATAACTAAATGTTTCATTATTTAAAAAATTTTCCAAGCATCATTGGAATCTACCAAAGAATATTCTAGTTAGATAATACCAAGATTTTTTTATCACTATAATTGAGGTTGAACTTCCTAATGTTGTGGTGGAAGGTAAATTAATCATACCCTCAAATTTATCTAATTCATTATTTGATTCCATATCATTGAAAACATTTTTCTATTTAATCTTTTCTAATAAAATTAGTTATTTACCTAACACATTAAGAAGGGATTTGTTAGTCAAAACATTATGTAGAAATCTCTACACAATAAGAATGTGTTATCATGTTCTCATTATGACCCATAAATGTACCCTATTAATTAAAATTATTATTATATCTATGTTATAATTTGACATAATAATTAGTATGGATTGGATTTTTAAATATGATAAATACATTTATTCTAATGAAAATAAAATTCAAATTCATGATGAATATGTGAAATTAATTATATTTATAAGGGGGATTCATCAACTAGGTCATACCATGATCCACTCCCATTGTCTCTTCTAAATGATATTCTTAGGAAATAATAGGAGACACTATATATGGATAGAAAATGTAATATTTAAATTGGGTATGTATATATTTTTCGGAATACATTGATATATTTCCTAAGAAATAACTTGTACATACACCAGAACATGAAGGTTTATTTTTACTAATTTAATCACTCATCTAAGACTTAAATAAATAAATCCATATATAATAGACACTATGAAATTTGTGGAGTTAAATACAACTACAGTATTTTTTTGGTAAGGTATTTATATACCCTAGTGTTTCTCCTTGCAGATCCACTATTCTTTTCGTTAAGAAGAAAGATGAATCTATGAGGTTGTGAAAAGATTATAGGGAAGTATATGTTATTATGATAAACAAAAAGAATCATTTTCCTCACATTGATGACTTATTAAATCAACATCAGAGAGATCAATATTTTTTAATGATTAAACATTGATTTCTGTTTCATAAATTATATTTAAATGAGGAATATATTTCAAATAAATCATATAATATTAGTTATAGCCATTAAAAGTTTATAGTAATTCCTTTTGAATTAACTAATGCACAATGTGTTTTTATGGATCTAATTAATATAGTTTTCAAGTAATATATCAATGTTTCTATTGTGGTATTTATTGATGATATCTTAGTCTACATTAAAATCTATTCAGACCTTTGGAATCACTTAAAGATTATTCTTAAGACTCTTAGAGGAACATATTTATATGGTAACTTGTTTAATTATGAATTATGGCTTTAAAAATTTTCTTTTCTTGGGAATATTGTCGCCAAGGATATAATCATAGTGAATCCTTTGAAAAAAGGGAAACAAAATAATGACCTGCACTAATGAACATAATTTTGGTACATAGTTTCATTAGTTTTGGAAGATAATATCTATGATTTGAGTCAAAAATTATGATTGGATAACCCATTAACCGAAATTACATGTAAAGGGAATGAGTTAACATGGATAAAGAATGTGAATAATGATTTGAATAATTGAATAGGAGATAGATCAATGCTTTTATTTTGACTCTACCATCAAGAAATTATGCATTTTTTATATATAGTGATGAATAAAAGAAGAAAATTTTTGGTTTCCTTATACATAATGATCAAGTTATTACCATTGCATCAAGGTATTTATGGAGTCATGAAAATAACCATCCAACTCATTATCATGAGATGGAATCTGTAATCGTTTCCTTAATTATATAGTGACCATATATTTTTGTGGAATGATATGAGATATAAAAGGACCATTAGAGTCTAAGATAAATATTTTCATATAATGATATCAAGATGAGGAAAATATAATTGCTTTAGATACAAATGGATTATGATTTCTCAATATACTATCACCTAGGGATGGAAAATATGGTAGTAGATACATTAACCAGTAAAGATCATGGATTTTCAATGAAAATTAGAGTTAAAAAGATCATATGATAATGTATTTTGATAATATTCATGTGGTAAATATTAAGAATGGGAAAGTCACATTCATATTTTAAATGGTTACTGAAACATATTTAATAGATATATTAAAAAGTTCTCATACTGATGATAATAATTTTCAAAAGTAAATTAATGTACTGAATGAGGAGAAATTGAAAGAATTAATATATGATGATGGAGTTCATAAATTTAGAAAGAGGTTATGTGTAATATAAATAACTGAAAAGAAAATTGAATTATTGGATGACACTGAAAGCTAAAATTTCTGAATACACCCTAGTAACACCATGATATATAGGGATTTTAATGAAATGTTTTTCTAGGATAATATGAAGTGGGAAATTGATGATTATATATAAAGATAATTGTTTTGAAAAATTATTAATTGCAAGAGACAATATCGTAGAGGATTAATTCAACCACTTACTATTAGTACATGGAAATGGGATAAGATTACTATAGAATTTTTTATTGTATTACTAGACTCCTATAAATAATGTTTCAATATGGGTCATTGTTGATCGCCATACAAAATCTTCACATTTGTTTATCATGATCCACAATTTACATTGAATTTATAAATAAGTCTTCATAAAGTTTTTGATACCGAGATTTATTTGAGCACCACCTACCATCATCATATATATAGATAGTCTAAAGTACTTTTCAAACACTATAAGATATGTTGGGATCATGCTCACATTACATTAATGGTATGTGGGATCATTATTTACCTTTGGTATAATTTTACGATAATAATAACTTCCATTCAAGAATTCATTTGGCATCCCATGAAGCAATTTATTAGAAGTTATTTTTCACTCTAACTTCATGGGATGAATTTTATGAATCGAATCATTGAGGCCTAGATATTTTTGAGGAGGCAATGAAAATGTTAAATACTATTTAGACTCATACTAAATAAGATCAAATCAAGAAAATGTGTTATGATAAAAAATAGATGAATTGTTTATAATTTATATTGTAGGATTTTGTTTTCTAAAATATTTCTCTACAAAAGTGTGTTAAAAGGTTCTTTCAGAAGAAATAAATGACCCCCTAAGGAATCATACCTTTCTGAAATTATTGAAATATTTGGATATATACATTTCCATTGGATAATTCTACCATGAATATCTAAAGTACATGATTTTTTCATATATCATTATTTTAGAAGTATATTCCAAACCCAACAAATATTCTCACCTTCGAAAAAATAGAATTGGAAAAAGTTTTATCTTATTGTTAAGAGTCAATATAGATTCTGCACACTATAGGGCCAGTGTTGAGTAATCATTTGAATAGACTGGTTAAGTTAATTTGTAAAAAACATAAAATGGAGTATGAAATTTGGGAACTTGAGGTTTTTAAAAATAATAATAACTAACATAAAGTTTTTAGAAATAAATATCACTGAAACTTTTGAGGTTGAAATTTTTTAGGGGGATGAATATAACCCCAAAAATTCATTTAAATAAAGTGGAATTTTTTATATTTATAAAACTATATTAGAGTCAAAATTTTAATTATTCATGGAAACAAATTTGTAATTTTATAGGATGAGTAACTATTTTGAACTTACTATGACAAATTTATAATAGAATGAGTTATTTAAACTTTTCCAAAGAAATAATATTTTATGAATAATTGAAAATTTTATTTTTAACTATTACTCATTTTATTTATAATAATGTGTTAAAATATAAATAATTAGTCATATATTGATAGTCAATTTTATATAAATTAATATAAAATCAATTTAAGATAAAAAGGAATATTTTTCAGAAAAGGTTTTTTAAATACATAATGTATTTTTTTATAAATTAAAATTATCATTAATAATATATTATTTAAATTAAATTTATATATAATATATCTAAATATAATAATTTAAATCCATATTGGATGATTACTAGTCACATAATTAATTTATGATCATATTATTCTTGAAAAATGTATTTCTTGAAAAATGTATTTCTTGAAAAAACATTTATCATCATGTTTTGGAGGTTTATTTTTAAGTTAAATTCTTCCACTTATGTGAATTTAATTGATAAAATAGATTCAATTTTTATAATCATAAATTTCAATTTTATAAATGTGTGAACATTAATTTTTTATCATAATGTATATTTAAAATATTAAAAATAGGTTACCTTGGTTAAGCAATAAAACGGTTTACATAGGTTAACATAAAAATATGTCTTTTAAAATGATATAAAAACCTTATAAAACAATATTGGTCAATTTTATTGAGACATTAACCTTATTTTATTTTATCAGGATTTGTTTTGGGGAAATTTTTCCAATATGCTCTCACAATATTATTTTATAACTTGGAAAAATTTCAACTGTTTCACTCACCTCAATTCTAAAAGGGAACCTCCTCACATCACTTATTCACACATTTTGAGCAATTTATCACAAAAAAAACCCTACCAAAATATCTAAAAAATACATATACAGTTTATTGATATTTTTTTAGTCCCCAAATACCTACCATGTTGTTATTAATAAGATATCCAAATAAGGTTTTTCTAAGATAAGGTAATTGTATTAAAGATGCTCTTTATTATTTACGTCTTCTTTCACCACCTTCAATTGTGTCCTAAATATTTCGATATATTAATTCCAATATATAACATATAATAAGATTTTATTATTTTGATCAAATTGTATTTATCCATCTTCTCCTCCATTAAATGGTAATTATGACCACTGATCGTGTGTGCGGCAGACTACCTCCTCACAAACTGATATAATTTTTTCCATCATCAACTCCCAAGAATAGTAATAATGATGGAACTGATGAATATATATGTTAATTAAAAAATTATATATAAAATTTAAATTTAATATATCATCTAAATTTTTTGACATTCACCTATTAAGAAAATGATAATGTCACTGATGGGTATGTACGACCTACCATCTCCACGAAGTGATGCGATTCATTTTCCATTTCCACCATTCATGAATTATTATAAAAATATATCTCATAAATAAATATAATATTATCAAAATTAATATAATTCTATGTATTAATAAAATATATCCTATTAAAATGAACATAAAAAACTGTGATGAAGCCATCATGAGATAAGGAAGTAGTTAACACCTGAAACAATGGTAATAATGAAATACTGTCAACAAACAAGTGATAAAATGTTAAAAGTGGATCATATATTATATTATAAATATTAATACGGTTCTACTATAATTTAATAACAATTATAAAATTATTATACATGTTGTCAAAAAAATTTCAGCAATATGGAAGCATGAGGTAGAGGATCATTTCTTAATTTCGACACCATTGGGATATATTTGGTATCATGCACCTCTTAATTGTTATGTGGTTTATATACCACTCATTTTATGTATTTAAAATGAATATATATTTATTCATAATAAATAATCTTTTTATTCAATTTTACACTTCCAAGGGTTACTAATTGAAAATTTACCAAATTCCAACGAATTTATTTTAATAATATCATTTTTTGGATTTATTTTATTTTCATTCAAAAAATATTATCATACAAAATTCATAAAACACATCTATTTTCTTATCCTATTAATATTTAACAATTTTTTCCTATTTTTTCCCAACATTCCATGTCCTTGGAACATCAATCGTGCAAATGAATTTTTAAAATAGAAACATTTATTATTCCATTTTATTCGGATATATTCTTCATCCATGTCAAAATTTTAAAAAAAATCAAAGGTCATATTTATTTAATAAAATAATTTATTAAGGAAATTGTATATTATTAATGAATTTATAAATTGTTTAAATGGAATCTTTTTAATGTTTTCAAAATATTTTATTTTTTACTTTTTTTATAAAAGTCAAAAGGAATTTTTCTTTTAACGCATACGGCGTAAACAGGTTTTACCAACAACGTAAATAGTTTATTCTCTTTTAACTTCTTATAAAAATTTTTAAGGATTGTAGAAGGAAATAAATTTTAATGAATATTATTTTAATATTTCACTTTTTTTAATTTCTCCATGAAAATACATGAATTAATCAGAAAATATATATATTATATCTAATAAATTTTGTGGTCGTTATCTTTCTATTGAAATATACACATTCTTGTGATCATTGGACATTAAGTTTCTCTTAAATATAATTATTCTTTGTAACATGTATATGAGTATTTTTATAACTGTATACCATTTGTAAATATAGTGTTTAATTTTGAATATTATTCATTTTTCTAGTTAAATATGTATATATTCCATATTCTTTACTCAATATAAATATTTATTAATAGTAAATTATGTTTATAAATAGAATTGATCATTCAATATATTAGGAATGAATTATACATGCAGTGATTTGTGGGGGAGAACCATATATAGCCCCTCGATGCATCAACACATATCATGAGACCAAAAACTTAGATAAACTTATTAAATGGTTTTTCTGGGTATACCAACCCAAAATTAAAATTTCATAGTGCATGACCTTGGTGGAAAATATATCATGATGTATGATATTATATCATAAATTATTATGAATTTCGTTTATTGTGAAGTAAATTATTATAATCCATAAGATTATTATTCTAATATTATCTATGGATGCATATTCTACTCAATTTATTGATTAAATGTAACGTGTTTTAAATTATTTACCATTACATATTGTTTATGCCTTATTTACTCTTGATAGGTTATATTACACATGACCCTTTCTGAAAATTTGTGATCACCCTTATTTTTTCGCTTTCCCTTAGATATGTTGAATAATTATTTGAATAAGTTTAAGAATTTTAACTATGTTATCTTACTTAATTTTATTTTTTATTTCCAATTTTATAATATTTTAATAATATTTGTGTCTAGTCCATTAAAAAGATTAAATTATTCATTACTTTGGTATATGATAACATGTATCATATTCCATTATATAAAATTACACAATGTCTCTGGGTTACTAGATTTGGGGTTATTTCAAAAAAACTCTCATAGAATTAGATTATCCTCAATTTTGAGTTTCTCTCTAACCATTTCAGATAAAAAACCATTTAGAATTGTAGTTAAGACCTATATAATGGATTTAATTTTCATAAAAAGTTCATATTTTCCAGTACACTGATAGATTATCATAGGTTAGTTCATAATATAAAAATTGAATTCCATTCCTCTGAAATTGATGTAGGATTACATAGAGAAATAAAATACGTTACTAATATAAAATCATTTTCAACTAGAGGGAGAAAAATAATATTTTCAGAAATAATTTCCCAAAAAAATCATTATGAGAAGAATCATAGACTTGATTTGTGATCAATATACCATTAATGTTTTAACTAATAATTCAACATCTAATCCTTTACGTTTTATTATGATACCCTTAGAATATTATTAAATATAAAATAGTGGGAAGATCCATAATCAAATAAGACATTTGATGTTCTACAGTTGATCATAAGTGTGACCTTCACCATTTTCTTATCTTACTTCACTTCAAAAACAGTGATCACATGACATTACTTTTTTCCTCCAAGAATAATATGTTATTTTCATCAATCCTAATTATTAAAAATTGTATTTGAGCATTGGTTAGAATAATTAACATAATAATTTCCTTTGAAACACTAGAGTGTGGGTGGTTTGTTTGCTGGTTATTTATCTCTATCATTATTTAACCTATTCTTCTAATCACTTCAGTATTTAATTGCATGATGACCCATCCGTTCCACACATAAATCATTTACCAGTCCCCTTAAGAAAATTTCCTCCATGTTTCCTTCCAAACATTTAGTATTAAAGAAATCTTATATTTTTACCTCTATGGTTTTTATAATCCCATTGAATTATATGATTCTTCCCTTATCAAAATCATGATATTGATTGATAACACCATTCTCCATATACACCTTGAGAGAACATCACAAAATTTCTTCATAGCTATTGAAGTCACTTTTCGATGACACCATTTGAAGGATTATCTTTAAGTCACTAAATAATTGATCAACCATTATTTTATGTTGGATAATAATACTAGAATTATGCCATGTACATCTGGTAAAAGTTTCCACATAGGTACTATAAACGTCACCCTCCTTCTATTTTACCTTGAGTAATTTCTTCTCAATTTTAATATAAAGCATGTGAGGAATGTACTTATTGAAAAATAATAACTTAAACTCATCCCACACCAAGGAGCCATGTTCATCCCATTTCCTCAGGTTATTAATAAAATTACACAATAGATATAATTTTCATCCAAATGGTAGACATCCAAAAAAAATTAATGTTATTAACACTATAGAATAGAAAATATATTTTCCATTTTTGTTCTATTTTATACAAAATATTTGATCAATGGACCCACTAAAATATGGTGTATTTTCCCTTATGAAGGACTCCACATAACATAGTTCCCTCCTTTTATCTTTTGGAATATCAACATGATGCATCCCTTGAGAAAGATACATAATCTTTTGAATAATATTTTATATTTTATATCCAAAAAATTTGGTTTCTCAAGAGGAAAATAATTTCATTTTCTATTTCATTCAACATTAACACAGTTCCTCCGAGTTCTAGGAATTGAATAAAACTATAAATCAAAGTGTGAGATATAATTTTCAAAGTGGAAACCATGTAATCAAGAAAAATAAACTATTGTATATCTAAATCATAACAACTTATTTTAAATATATGACTCCTTAAGTGTAAAATTGTTAATTAGTTGTTAATATATATTAAAATCCTTCATGATGGTTTAAATATAATTTTTGAATTAACGTGAGATTATCCACTTGGAGTTTAAAACTAGGTGTGTAGTAAGGGAACACTCACTGTGCACTATAATGATGGATGATATATACTCGAACAACTCCTTTTAGGGTTACTACACTAAGTTGTATGTATTCCAAAACTACATCCACTTCAATATTCTACAAATTTCTTCTTTTCTCTTCAAAACACACTTATTTATTTACCAGGAATATCGAAATTCTTCTATACAATGGATTTTCCTAAGCTTATTCACTAAATATTTCTCATCTATGTTTCAAAAGTTTCATTAAACCTAACATTAATACCAACTATTGTGACTCATAAATTTCATAGATAAATATCACATCTTTTTAGATGAGTATTAAATAAAAAGCATAATGATCTTTGCTATAATTATATAAGTGTAATGTTTTGGAATATTTGATACATAAATAAATTGATTATAAGATATCTACATCATCTCCTACTATTTTTTTCATAACCATTTCCATTATAATAAATATAATACTTAAAACCATTATTTATAATCTGGTGAATGTAAACATAAGAAAGGATAAGCCCCGATTCTTAGTAAAAGTAAACAAGGGAGATATTAATGATCACATAATTATAATATGATAATAAGGGTATTAGATCATTAGTATAACATTTTAAAATAATACCCTTCATGTCATAGATCATAATATTGACTTGTGGTATAATGTTTGGCTGTTCATAAGACATGAATAATAAATTAATCAAATAAGATGAGCCATAATAGTATAGAATTAGAATAATGCATAAAATTGTGTCATGCACATAATCAATAAAATTATTTCCTTAATAGTAAATTATCACTTCCTAGACTATCATAGTGGATTCAGTCACTCCCTAAATTGTCATTTCCTTAGTCAAGGTTCACACACAATGCAATCATAGATGATAGAGTGACTTAATGAACTGGGTTCTCTTCCAATTTCAGTCCTTATTATCTCATGAAATATACATAATTTTGCAATTCATTAGAGGGCTATATAATTTCAGGCCCATCAGTCACATAATAAATATCATACATATGTATTATAAAACATATTAAATCATTCATCATATCATAACCCATGTAAAGGAAAAGTGTTTCATTAAAATTAAATCATAGAATCGCAATATGTGTATTTCATACAAACATTTTATGTCATTTTAATAAATTATTTTCTTTATTAATGTGATTAATAAATACAATTTGTGAAATATTTGACTTGTTATATATTTTATTGAAGGATATAAACTATCTTTGTGAAATGAGTAAAAATAGACTAATTTAGGATCTAAAAGGAACTTTCAACCACAAGAAAATAGAAGCAGCATAACACCATATATTTTAATCCTAATTCTAACATCATGTTAATGGGAATATGTGGAACAAGTGTTGGTTTTTCACACATTTTCTATTTCATTACATGATGTATTTTCATCATAATTTTCCACTACCACCATTGAAATTCGTGACATATAAAATGTTTTTAATGGACATAAAATGATGTGTACAAACTATTCAAAGTGAAATTTTTGATACAAATCATATATAATGAATTCAATTTTGATAAAGACTAAATTTTGTGTAAACAAACACATCTTGAATGTATTAAGAATTTGAAAAATGAAATATAATATAAGACGAGGGTTTAAAAAACCTAATAAATCTATTTCCTTTGAAGAAACAAGGGAGGCTTATTTAATTGAGAGGAAGATAGGATACTGAAGCACATGTTCTAGAACCCTACTTCACTACTGTTCTTAACTGCCATTATTTCTCGATTATTATTACTGCACATTCTCATCTCTATTGGAATGAGATAGTAGTATTTTTTGAGTTAGGTGATGCGATTGTAGGGGGAAGTGTTTTACAGACTATTTTTACCTTTTCTTCTTATTTTGGATTTCTACAAAACTATTTCTTATTTAAAATTATTCTTCTTATTCTTTCATGATCATTGTAGGTTATTTGAGGAGTTTTATTTTTTTCATTAGTTAATTTCCATGTTTTTTGTGTGGTTGTTACGTAACCTAGTGTAGTTATGCTTAAATAGGGTTTTGGGTTACCTAGTGTTTTGACCGAAAATAGAATAGAACTATTCCAACAGTGAATCAGAGGATTATTGTAGGGTACATGGACCACAAATCCCCAATGACCCAATTCCATCACCAAATATGAATGAAATCCTAATCCATAGAATGTTGAGTCCACACACGAAAAAATAACTAAACATGGCATATCTTCTACCTTGATTTCAAACCCATTATTTTTTATACTTTTTTTATTTCTTTAAAAATCTTACAAGGAAAATATCAGTTTCTATTGTTAATTTTGAATATACAGACCATCCTTTTGGGTTCGACACATGGATTTTACAAGTACCACACTTTTTTAGTTATAGTTTCTATGTTCTAATATTTTATTAAATTTTTGTAGACTTGTTGGATTTAACGATGCACTATGATCTATCACATCATAATATACCCTATGGAAAATAAATTCAATTCATAAATGTTTCATGATAACATAATTAACTTGTTGGGAAATAAATTGGTTTCATTGAATCAACATTTAATCATCACCATAATAAACCATACAAAGAATTAATGTGAATGGTAACATTTTATCGAAACCCTTGTAAAGTATATATAGCATCAAAGGATCTCATCATATATGAAAATACCATTAAAAGATGTCTAGAATATTTATTTAGGAAAATAAACATTTTATTTGGAAATAAATTCTTTGAAATATAAAAACATCGCATATATTAAAGAAATAATTTCATTGTAATTAAACTTGGAAACATGTAAAGGATGTTTCAAAGCATTGATCATTCATGATTTTAGGAAATTACATTCATTCCAAGTATGTTAAAATAAATATTCCTATAGTTTTTTTGGTATAATTTGAAAAGTACCTCATTTGGAAAATGAGAAGAAGCTTAATTTTTTAAAAACAAATAAAAAATTAATAATTTAAAACATGAATTAAAACAATCATATTATAATTAAAAAAATTTAAATAATTTTTACAAAATATGGATATTAGAGAAAAAAGAATTTAGACCGAATAGAGAAGTAAATTTTATTTTCATTAAAATAGTTGTTTCAATTTATTGAGTACTTAATGAGAGTAAAATAAAAGGAAAACATTTAATAACTATAAGTAATCAAATTTTTAAAAAATATAATGATATTTTTAATGGTATATTATGAAATATCATCATCAAAAACATAATCATAAATAATCCTGGTAAATAGTGAGATTGTAACATAAAATCCTTACATTATGTTCCACTACATTCAAAAGCGTACTAACCTCAGGTGTAATAAAATTGATTTTATTATAATTATATAATATAATAATTAAAATTCTTATAATATAATATATATTTCTCCTTATAATATTTTAACATCCACCTGTTAATAATTCCTTTTTAAAATTTTTGTTTGTGGGAGTTAACCATTCAATTTTTCATAAGCATTTTGGTTCATTAGTTCTAGTCCTTATACATCGATCATAGATTGTTCATATCTATAATGTTAATAGTGATATATATTTCATATATATTCATTATATATAGAGATTCGTCTATAAAAAATCAAGATATAATAATAAATTGCACTGTTCTTGGAGATGATAGGTCGTACGTATGAATAAACATTGTTTTCACATTTTGATAGAAAGAAAGAAAGGTAAAAATATTTCACCTTTAAATAATAATTATTATTTAAAATTTTTATTAATATTCATTAAATTCCACCTTATTACCATTTTTAAAGTGAAATTCAAGAATTAATCTCATCACTTCTTGGAGGTGGTAATCCACACGTATGCACGAGCGACATTGTTATTTTCCAATGGATGGGAATAATGTGGATAATGGTTGTTCCATTATAATAATTACAATTAAGATTAATTAATATATTTAATAAATTATTTTATAAAGTATAACATGAATTTTGTCGGAGTGAAGGAAGAGATAAAATTACAAATTCATGGTTAAGTGTTATAAATCTTCATTGAGAATCCTTTTTTAGTTTAAACGTTATGCCTTGAATAGAGGGTATTTTGGAAATAACAAGAGATCTAAGATGTGATAAAGTAATATATTAAGTTATTATGGTATTCTTGGCTCTTATAGATCTCTCAAAAGTTGTGAGTATGAGTGTATAATAGGACCCCTTTTATAATTGAACAGAGGGACACTCTTCAAATTATATAAAGTATTAAATGAAAATTAATTAGATTTTATGTATAAAATGGATCTAAATTAAAACAAATTGATTAAAATATTATTATAATTCTAAATACACTCAAAAAAATAATACAAATTCCATTTTTTAGTTTATCACCATCATATATTTGTTTTAACCCCTGTTATCCATTTTGACAATTACAAAAAAATTAAAGTTCATACTCTTTTGGGATCAAGAATGTTACCATAAAAAGAAAAGTGAATATAAAATGGAACATAATTGATATTTTCAAACATATCCCATTCACTTTACCAAGTTTAATATCTTTTTTAATTTAATATCATCCAATAAAATATTATTTATTATAAAAATCATTATTACACTTTTTGAAAATATTCATTTCATTTGATATTTAAAGTAATTTGAAATAAAATTAATTAATATATAAACCTATAAAAATTACTTAATATATAATATTTATCTAAAATAGTTTTGGAACACAATAACTCAAAAAAATTATATTACTTTTAACATTTTTGAAATCATTTATTATATTTTTCTATTAATTGAATAAATATTGTGTCAGGATTGCTTAAGAATTTAAGGTAATTATTTAATCACTAAATATTATACAAATATTAATATGATAATAATAATAATATTTATTTCAAATAATCATTATTAAGTTAACTTGGACTCTTTTTTTCTTTATATAAAAAATTTCGACAAATTATAGTCAAGAGAGAAACATTTTTTATTTATTCTTTTATTAAATTAATATAATGGTTATAATCAAAGGATAATAGAACCAGGTAGATCAATATTTTATCAATTACTTAAATAGGTTAATCAAATATGATAAATACATATTTTGGGTTCATTTGATATGTTATGTATTTTTTTAAACTATATTTACCCATTTTACGCTTTCCAAGGTGACAAAAAAATATCAAGGATACTATTCATAATAACCAAAAAAATATGGGACCTTTTTAAAAAATTCGGAGATAATAATTTAAAAAATTTGATTCTTTTTTCATGATTTATTTTCTATAATTAGTATAAATACATTTTAAAATAAATTCATAAAAGGAAACAAAAACTATTTTTTATAAAACATCTTTTCAAGAATAAAAATCGATTTATTATTATATGATGCCTATAAAAAATATATTATATGAATGTTAAAACATATTATTGAATATATAGGTTTTAAATTTCATTAAATAATTAACTAATTATTATCAATTTAATTTATTAAGATCAAACTACATTTTGTGCATAAATATAGTTTTTCAGAAAAAACCCCAATTTTAATTTCAAATAATTTTTAGTCATATTTATAATCAATTTATAGAAAATTATTTTTTTTAAATTAATTCTTCATAATTTATTTTTTCATACTAATTCCCATCAATCCAACGACTATCTGGTAACTATAACATTAGATAATAATTTTCAATTGTATATCACGGTTTTTTAATCTTGATGTAGTGTGTTCCCCAAGAAATAAAAGAAAATAAATTATTTTAATAAGAGATATATCCTAAAATATCATGGTGTTATAGATATAGTTCTGGGTATGCAACTAATTTCTATAATCTCTTATCATTTGTCACCAGAAAAGCTAAAAGAGATCAAGATCCATCTTGATGATCTGATGTCAAATGGTTTTATTCACTTTAGTGTTTCTCCATAAGAACCAATGAAACTAGTTTACAATAAGGATGATGGTTTACATTGTTTTTTTGTGGGTCTATCAAAAGTTTAACATTGTATGTCTTATGAATTGGTTCCCTTTTCCTCATGAGGATGAATAGTTTAATCAGTTAAATGGGGTGAAGTATTTTTTGAATATTCAGCACTGATCAGGTTATCATCCAATCAGGGTTAACAATTTTAATATTATGAAGTCTGCTTTTAGGGTTAGGTGGGTACATTATGAATATCATGTAATTTATCTTGGTCTAAGAAACCCTTATATAGTTTTAATGTCTTTGATGATCCTGATATTTTAAAAGTATCTTAGAACCTCCATTGTGGTGTTTTTCTATGATATCCTAGTTTATTCAAGATTCAATCTTGAGAATGAGATCAATTTGAATTAGGTTTTATAGATCCTGAAGAGGCACATCCTTTATGGGAAGATTATAAAATACAGTTTCAAGATCTAAGAAGTTATATTTTCGGGTGATTTAATTTCAAAATGTGGCCTATCAGTCAATACAGAGAAGGTAAAGGTTGTCTTTTCAAGGGAATATCCCTAGAATGTGTTCGATATACAGATTTTTTGGTTATAGACAGATATTATTAGTGGTTTTTCAAGTATTTCTCAAGGTTTGAATTATTTTTAACCGATCATACCAAGAAGGTGTTGAAACTCACTAAGGATGCTAAATGAAAAACTTCTTTCAATGATTTGAAATGGATTTTGAAATCAGATCCTATTTGGATCTTAACTAAACCTAGTAAGGGTTATGTAGTATATTTTGATTCTTATAGTATTGGAATAGGTTATTTTCTTATATAGGATGATAACTTCATGAACTATGTCTCTCACCATAATTCGAATCATAATAAAAAATCATACAATTCACGATTTGGAGCTTTTTGCTATTATACCTTACCTTAAGTGTTGGTGACAATATATTTTTTAAGAAATGTTCATTGTTTTTTCTAAAAATAAGATCTTGAGTTATATCTTTTATTAGAATGGGTTGAATATTATATAATGGTTGTGGGTGTAATATATTTAGACATTTTGTGGACATTTTATACATCCTATTGAAATAAAATGTCATTGCTGAAGAACTAAGTAGGAAAATCCTCCCACATACAATCATATAATTGAATGAAGAGTGGAACATTATGAGGATATTCACTCAATTTCATATAAACATATAGAATAAAGATTTAGTAATGGTTCTGAAAAGTATTAAGTTATAATCATCTCTCCTAGTTTCTAATCTATGTTACCAATAATAGGATAGTGAGTTTAGGGGAATTAGGGAAACATTATATGGTGGGGAGACCATTTCTAGTTGGTCTATCCATTTTTATAGTATTCTCTACCTCATGATTCAAGTTCCAATCCCATCATCTATCTAGAATTCTATCAGTCATGATTTCTATAATTCATCATGTGTTATCCACCCTAGAACTGTAACACCCCAGGTAAATAAAGAATACGAAATTTTTTTTGTATTTTTCCATATTTGTGAATAAAATATTAATATTACTTTAAAGGGGATGTTATGCTCGATGGCGTACCCAATACACAACAACGAGTTTCTTGGGAATCTTACGTTGCACTCTAACAATAAAATAATATTATTTTAAATGGTAGTTAATTCCTAGCTATTGTAATGGCGGAAATGAACAGATATAACTACAGAATGATTATATATGTTTGTAAAATATTTTTACTCTTTACAATAAATGATAGAGGATTAAAAATTCGAATGAATCCAATTTTAAGCGTAGACAGTCTAATATTCTTTAAAAGGTCGATTAACCGCCTTTTGATGGCAACCCTCTTTTAAATCCACTTTTTGACAATTTTATGTGTTATATATGACAAAATAAAATTTTTCCTTATAATCGGGACATCAAAATTTACTTTGTGTAAATTTTTGGTATTTTTCCGAAAAAGTTCATTTTTTAATGAATAGTGAAAAATGTTGTATTTTAATTCAAAACCTCTTTTTAATATAATTTATTTATATGATTAGATTATCTTTTTAATTGGTTTTAAAGTGTAAATATAATATATTTTAACCATTTAATCCAATGGTGATCATTGTAATTAATATCACTTTAAGATTGGACATAAACGAGTGTCAATCTTTTGAAAGATATTGTTTCATAAAAACACGCTATTTTTTTTAACAGTGGGATTTAATTATAAAATTAATTAATGCAACTTCTATGTTATTAATTTGGTAAAATAGACAACATTTCTGAATTTGGAATATCAAATATAGCTTAGGGCGAATTTTTGGTATTTTTCTGAAAAACATCAATTTTTGATGAATAGTGAAACCACAAAGTGATGGTTACAAAATTTGATTTTTCGTTTAAATGCGAATTTACCACTTTTGTGTTTTGAATTTAAAGAATCCAATTTAAATGATTTTAATTGTTAAGTAAAATGTGGTTCAATGGGATGAAAATAATTTTTGATGAAAAGTAACTTTTAAGTTTTATTAATCGCGATTAAAGGTAATTAGTGTGATTTAAGGTAAAAATGATATTATAATAAAATGAAAATATATTTACACTTGTACTAACCCTATTGGATGAGTTATGGCCGACCAAGACAACCTATGGGTCTATTTGTGGTACCCCATGGAGCCACTTGGGTTTGATAATGACATTTATGCCTTTTATTTAAAATAAAAATAAAAATGTCACAAACATGATTTGTTTTACTAAAAAAAATTTACATGTGGTTATACAAGTCATAATTTTGACTATAAATAGTAATTGTAAATCTAAAAAGATTTCCTACATCATAGTATTTTTTTATAATTTTTAGACATTAAATAAATTAAATTCTCTATGACATCATAATGATGCAGCGATGACTTCAATATTTAACGATTTAAATAAAATGGAAAGATATTGAAAAATCTAGGACCTACACATGTCAAAAACCTATTTTATGGGTGGATTTAGAACCCTTATCACCTTATCCTCTAAACACATCAATGTGGGACCATTAAAATCCGAAAACCATTTTTAAAATAAACTAACATTTTATACATTTCCAAGAGTGCCCCTCCTCTCCTCTTATAAAAGGCCCCCACCTCTACCACCTTACCCAAACCTCTCAAACCTTTGGCTCATCCAAGATCTGATCATTTTCTCTCTCCACATCCCTATCCGCATCCTAGAAGCCTTAACCTTGGCAGGAAGCACTTCAAGAAACCCTTTTGGTTCAAACCAAAGGGAGTTACCCAATTTTAATGTAACGTCTTCACTTGTGCTCTTTTGTTTTATTTTGCCTCTCCAACCCCCTAAACTCTTTTTATTAATTTATTTTGTAACAAATACAGTATATTCAATATACTAGGATGTTTTTATAATATTTATTCGAGCTATACTTACACACACCTTCATCTAATGGTTAAAGAACATACAGTTTCTGTGGATGGCAAATTTCTGCCTCACGAAACGATGATTGTTCAACACTCATATAACACCTTCAAAGGTGGCCATTAAGATGTCACTATGTTTATATATGATATATAATATTTTTATGTTTTACTTAAGCTTCTGTATTTTTCATTTGTGACATACCTTTATGGATTCCATTATGTGTATACACGATATCTTCATTTTAGGAAGTGCGGACTACCGCCCCCACAAAGTGATTTGATTCATTAATGCCATATGTGGAATGTATAAACGCTGTGTTTAAAGTTATTATATATGATGTTATACTGTAATTATAATATAACTTTATATAATTATTGTTTTCTTTCCAATAAAGTATGAGATAGAAATGAAAGTAGCGTTCATGCGTACGTACGGCTTACCGCCTCCATGAACGGCGCATTTCATTTCTTATCCTCAAATGTAATGTACTATTATAAGTACATATAATATATATATATGATGTATGATACATCTAAAAGATGAATATAATTATGGAATTAAAAATATACACATCTCTCATTTAGTTTTAATTCCATTAATATGACATAGAAATGAAAGTAGCGTTCATGCGTACGTATGGCTTACCGTCTCCATGAATGGTGCATTTCATTTCTTACCTCTAAATGATTATGTAATATTATAAATACATGTATAATCTGGATATATATGATATATATGATATCCAAATCAGGAATGTCATTCTGGATATAAAAAAACTTTGACCACACGAACAACATGTAATTGTAAGAAGTCCACTTTTGACTTAAGAACCAAATATCGACAAAACAAACATTATTAACATTAATGATTACATAATGTTTATAACATGTCAATAATTGATATAAAAGGAATAATGAACTTGAAAAAGGTTCTTAAGCAAGTATAAATTAAATCATGTTTATTATTTAGGATGTTAAAGAATGATCGAGTCAAGTCGGACCCGAGGTAAGGGATCCTACTCCTCTCTTTCTTTTTAAGTACACTCTTTTATATCATTCCTTTTAAAGCTCATCTTTCTTGTTATTGCGATGTTATTTTATATTACCCTTACTTCAATTTTTATGTTCATATGATGGGAGTCCCTATTTGATCTCATCAATCCATTTTGGAAGTTTTAAGTGGCGCTGTTAGGCTGCCGAGTTTTCGTTAGCGATTTTTCATCTCACTTTTATTCCAGTGAGATTTATGCTACATTTGCCACAATTTCCAATGAGTGGTGTATGTACTTCACATTATTTTACTCATTGTGTAATATAATTTCATTTATGAGTATTTACATCAATGTTTTGTTGTCCTTCTTTCACAGGGTGTATGTTTCGAAAGATGCCCATGTCGGTAAGGGAACCTTTCACCCTCTCTTTTTTTAAAAAGACTTCTTTTGTTATGTCTTTTAATTCACATAATATTATTTTGGGATATGTTCTTCTATATCCTTATTTATGTAAATTTTATGTCCAAGTTATGATATCCCTTTTATCTCTCTCATCAACCCTTTTTGTAAAATTTTACGTGACGCCTTTAGGCTGTCGAATTTTTCCAAGGGAACTTCTTAACCCAATTTCGAGTTCTTTGGGTTCAACATGTAGTTATAGAATATGTCATCCTATGAATATGTGTGAATAACCTTTGATTGTTTTACACTTAATATCCAATTATATTGGGTGTATTTATATTTGTCACACATAATTATGAGATTGATTTATCCTTAATTTAAGGATACCTTCATTATAATGGATTTCATCTCATTTTACATTTCTTTTGAGACTTAATTGTTGTCATGCACTAATTCACTCTTATATGGTGTTCATACTGTACTTTTACATATTATATCATTAATCCCTTTACTCTCATGATATTATAAAGTTCGGATTAAATTTTATTCCGCTATTATTTGTATTCAAGAGTCTCTCATTTTGTTAAGAACTCTTTAACAAAAATATCATTTTAAATGTTTTAAATATTTATTATTATAAATCATTATCTTTAATGTCCATGTTTTCAAAATGGTTTTCAGTATTTATTTATATGGACATTAATGTTTTAAAATTATAATTCCAATAAAAGATTCAAAGTGGTATGGGACACTTTGATTCAAAAATCTCTTTTAATGATTTTTGAAAATGGATTGATTAATTCAATATCATGGAATTACATATTTTAATTGAAAGTGAAATGTTGTTATTGAAATGTTTATATTTTCAATATTTTATGTGTAATGATGGTACTTGGACATTTTACGGGTGTTTATGTGATAAACTATATGACGGGTGGTGCCGTGAATACCAGGATGGGTGGTTATGTTATAACCTCCAATGCATTGGGTATAGAAGTCAGCCGTATGGATATTCCATTAAGTATGTATGGAAGTTGGCCGTATGGCTATTCCATTGAGTGATGTGTGTGGAAGTTGACTGTATGGTTATGCCACTTAAGAATGTTTATGTCCCAAGTTACCTTTATATGTTATGTGATCATTATATGGGTTTTATGGTAATCTTTTGGTTACAGAAGGGTAAGTAATGAAATTTTATTCAGTGAAGAGTTTTTACTACGTCTAAAAGGTGAAAAGTATTACTTTGATAATGTATACATGGTTTACTTGTTGTGTTGATAAACTAACAGTTTTCATTATTTGTGTATCCCTTACTGAGCTTTTTATGCTCATCCCAAGTTTTTGAAATGTTTTTCACAGGACTTAACGTGGAATAGGGACAAGGATGGGATCAAGGGAAAGTCATGCAACCTAAAACATGGAACTGGACATGTTTCTTTTTTAGAGTTTTTATTTTATGGAAACTTAGTAAAAGTTTCTACTTTGTAATCTTTTGAGATGTAATAGTTATGTCCTAATTCTCTAAAACTCTAAACCTGAAAAGATCCTCAATGTGAATTATTCATTTAATTCGATATTAAGTAAGGTTTAAGGTCGGGGCCTTATAGTTTGTATCAAAGGTCAGTTTAGATAACTTTAGAGGTTAGGGTATCCTCTAAGCATAAGTGTCATTACCATAATAGTTAGGATTTCAGAAAGAGTCCTAGTTTTAGATAAAGTGAATGAGTAAGTATATATTAGTGTTTATCTTTCTCATTAGTACATGATGGTTTTGTTGATATACTCACACTGACATTTCTGTTTTTAGTGAATGGATGGATCCAGCAAGCACCAAAGTGACAATATGTTTGAAGGAAACTGTGTTGGTTCTCTGAATAAGAGACTGGATGAAATGGTGTATTCAATGAGGAAACTCGTAGTTGTTCTAAACCAACTATCAAGGAGTCATGATCAACCACATGAACCATGTTATGTTATGTAATGCATCATGTACGAGATGATCAATCGATGTGGAAGTTCAGGTAATAATTATAAAGGTAACCATTAGAGTTTATATGATCCTTATTTTTGAGGTAATTATGGGTTATTATATGATATGATGGAAAATGAAAGGCATGAGATAAAAATGAGGTTAAAATATGTTATGATTATTTTTGGAGATTTTATCTCGTTTTGGGGAATTTTTTGAGAATTATACAGTTTTGGAAAAAGGACAACACGCAGACCGTGTGAAAACCCGTCGCGTCGGACAAAGCTGTGGGAATCGAACCCACAACCAAAGTGCGACTAGTATTTATCGCCTACCACTGGACTACGTTAAGTCCCTAGTTAGTATGACTTATTCTTTTTAGTTAGGTGACTTTATGAATTAAGAGTAAGTTGATTTCGGGTTTTTATGAAAATGATTAACTTATCATGGAGGATATGTGATTAGGTTAATTACTTTTCAATACGAGACTTTAGGAGCAACTGATGTTGTTTTGGAGATAAATGTTATGATTTAACATGGAAGACTATGTGACTAAATCCTTCAAATATTTGGGTTTCAATCATAGTTTGGTTTACTTTGAATAATTTTATGGAAAAATTGTTTATCGAATGGTCCTCGTTGAACTTTGGGTTTTGTTGGACAAATTTTGGAGATTAAGAATATATTTTTTTTTATAAAGGGTTATCGTTTTATGGATTATCTGATCTTGTACTAACCTTTTTGGTTTTGGTTTTGGATTTGTCTAAAGACATGGGAAATATATAGTTCTATTTTGTGGATTAGGTGATTCTCTAGAAGTTGACTATAGTACTCTTAATGTGAACAAGTCTTCTTAAAAACTCGTCTTTTGGAGAAAATATGAGTTCCTGTAAGAAATATAGTAAAAGTTGAAAGTCAACATGACAATTATGTAAGCTTCCTTATGTTTTAGTTAAGCTCATAAATAAATTCCTCAATGAAGAGTAACTTAAAACACAAATGTTGTCTGTTAACTTTTCCTACTCAGAAATCGAATACCGTTTAACCAATCACAAGTTTGTGATTTTCTTATGGTTAACTTTCTCCTAGACATGTTTACTATCACTCTCCCTCAGAACATGACCCTTTGTTTTTTCCTCCATCTCCATATTTTCATACTTGGAATCCTAGTATGGGTTAACTCGGGTGACCTCTGTACGTATCTTTCTTTATTTTAATGTGATTGTTTTACCGACTCTTGTTCCGATGTGGGACTTTCAAGGATGTTTCAAAGCATAATTTTAAAATTGCGAGGACGCAATTCCCAAAAGGGGGGAAGGATGTAACACCCCAGGTAAATAAAGAATATGAATTTTTATTTGTATTTATGCATATTTGTGAATAAAATATTAATATTACTTTAAAGGGGATTCTATGCTCGATGGCGTACCCAATACGCAACAACGAGTTTCTTGAGAATCTTACGTTGCACTCTAATAATAAAATAATATTATTTTAAATGGTAGTTTATGCCTAGCCGTTGTAATGGCCGGAATGAACATAACTAACTAAAAAATGATTATATATGTTTTTCAAATATTTTTACTCTTTACAATAAATGATAAAGGATTAAAAATGCGAATGAATCCAATTTTAAGCGTAGATAGTCTAATATTCTTTAAAAGGTCGATTAATCGCCTTTGGATGGAGAACCTCTTTTAAATCTGCTTTTTGACAATTTTATGTGTTATATATGACAAAATAAAATTCTTCTTTATAATCGGGATATCAAAATTTACTTTCTGTAAATTTTTGGTATTTTTCCGAAAAAGTTCAATTTTTAATAAATAGTGAAAAATGTTGTATTTTAATTCAAAACAACTTTTTAATATAATTTATTTATATGATTAGATTATCTTTTTAATTGGATTGAAAGTTTAAATAGAATATATTTTTACCATTTAATCCAATGGTGGTCATTGTAATTTATATCACTTTATGATTGGACATAAACGAGTGTCAATCTTTTGAAATATATTGTTTCATAAAAACACGCTATTTGTTTTAACAGCTGGATTCAATTATAAAATTAATTAATGAAACTTCTATGTTATGAATTTTTTAAAATAGACATCATTTTTGAATTCGAAATATCAAATATAGCTTAGGGTGAATTTTTGGTATTTTTCTGAAAAACATCAATTTTTGATGAATAGTGAAACAATAAAGTGGTGGTTACAAATTTTGATTATTCGTTTAAATGAGACTTTACAACTTATGTGTTTTGAATTTAAAAAATCCAATTTAAATGAAATTAATTTTTAAGTAAAATTTGGTTCAAGGGGATGAAAATAATTTTTGATGAAAAGTAACTTTTAAGTTTAATTAATCGCGATTAAAGGTAATTAGTGTGATTTAAGGTAAAAATGATATTATAATAAAATGAAGATATATTGAAACTTGTCCTAACCCTATTGGATGAGTTATTTCCTACCAAGACAACTCATGGGTCGATTTTTGGTACCCCATGGAGCCACGAGGGTTTGATAATGACATTTATGCCTTTTATTTAAAGTTAAAATAAAAATGTCACAAACATGATTTGTTTTACAAAAACACTTTTTACATGTGGTTATACAATTCATAATTTTGTCTATAAATAGTCATTGGAAAGATAAAACGATTTACTACATCATTGAATTTTTTTTATAATTTTTAGACATTCAATAAATTAAATTCGTTATGACATCATGATGATGCAGCGATGACCTCATTATTTAACGATTTAAATAAAATGGAAGGATAATGCAAAATCTAGGACCTAAACATGTCAAAAACTTATCGGATGGGTGGATTTAGAACCCTTATCACCTTATCCTCTAAAAACATCAATGTGGGACCATTAAAATCTGAAAACCTTTTTTAAAATAAGCTAACATTTTATACTTTTCCAAGAGTGCCCCTCCTCTCCTCTTATAAAAGGCCCCCACCTCTACCACCTTACCCACACCTCTCAAACCTTTTGTTAGGTAATTCTCTTATCATTGTGTCTCTTCACATCCCTCTCCTCATCCTAGAAGCCTTAACTTAGGCAGGAAGCTTTTCAAGAACCCTTTTGGTTCAAACCAAAGGGAGTTACCCAATTTTAAGGTAAGGTCTTCACTTGTGCTCTTTTGTTTTATTTTGCTTCTCCAACCCCCTAAAATCTTTTTATTAATTTTTTTTGTAACAACTCCAGTATCCTAAATATAATAGGATGTTTTTATAATATGTATTCTAGCTACACTTACACACACCTTCATCTAATGGTTAAAGAACATACAATTTCTGTGGATGGCGAATTTCTGCCTCACGAAACGATGATTGTTCAACACTCATATAACACCTTCAAAGGTGGCCATTAAGATGTCACTATGTTTATATATGATATATAATATTTTTATGTTTTACTTAAGCTTATGTATTTTTCATTTGTGGCATACCTTTATGGCTTCCATTATGGGTATACGCGATATCTTCATTTTAGGAAGTGCAGACTACCACCCCTTCAAAGTGATTTGATTCGTTAATGCCATATGTGGGATTTATAAAGGATGGATTTATAGTTATTATATATTATGTTATACTGTAATTATAATATACCTTTATATCATTATTTTTTTCTTTCCATTAAATTATGAGATAGAAATGAAAGTAGCGTTCATGCATACGTACGGCTTACCGTCTCCATGAACGGCGCATTTCATTTCTTATCCTCAAATGTAATGTACTATTATAAGTACATATAATGGATATATATGATGTATGATACATATAAAGGATGAATATAATTCTGGAATTAAAAATATACACATATCTCATTAATTTTAATTCCATTAATATGACATAGAAATGAAAGTAGCGTTCATGCGTACGTACGACTTACCGTCTCCATGAACGGTGCATTTCATTTCTTACCTCTAAATGATTATGTAATATTATAAATACATGTATATGCTGGATATATATGATATATATGATATCCAAATAAGTAATGTCATTCCGGATATAAAGAACCTTTGACCACACGAACAACATGTAATTGTAATAAGTCCACTTTCGACTTAAAAACCAAATATCGACAAAACAAACATTATTAACTTAAATGATTACATAATGTTTATAACATGTCAATAATTGATATAAAACGAATAATGAACTTGAAAATTGTTCTTAAGAAAGTATAAATTAAATCAATTTTATTATTCAGGACGTTAAAGAATGATCGAGTCAAGTCAGACCCGAGGTAAGGGATCCTACTCCTCTCTTTATTTTTAAGTGCACTATTTTATGTCATTCCTTTTATAGATCATCTTTCTTGTTATTGGGATGTTCTTTTATATTAATCTTACTGAAATTTTTATTTTCATACGATGAGAGACCTTATTTGATCTCATCAATCCATTTTGGAAGTTTTAAGTGGCGTCGTTAGGCTGCCGAGTTTTCGTTAGCGATTTTTCATCTCACTTTTATTCCCATGAGATTTATGCAACATTTGACAAAATTTCCTTTGAGTGGTGTATGTAATGCACATTATTTTACTCATTGTGTAATATAATTTCATTTATAAGTATTTACATCAATGTTTTATTATGATTCTTTCACGGGGTGTATGTTTCGAAAGATACCCATGTCGGTAAGGGTACCTTTCACCCTCTTTTTTTTAAAAAAGACTTCTTTTGTTATGTATTTTAATTCACATACTATTATGTTGGGATATGTTCTTATATATCCTTATTTATGTAAATTTTATTTCCAATTGATGAGATCCCCTTTATCTCTCTCATCAACCCTTTTTGTAAAATTTTATGTGATGTCGTTAGGCTGTCGAATTTTACCAAGGGAACTTCTTAACCAAATTTCGATTTCTTTGGGTTCAACATGTAGTTATTGAATATGTCATCCTTTGAATATGTGTGAATAACCTTTGATTGTTTTACACTTAATATCCACTTATATTGGGTGTATTTATATTTGTCGCACATAATTATGAGATTGATTTGTCCTTAATTTAAGGATACCTTCTTTATAATGGATTTCATCTCATTTTACATTTCTTTTGAGACTTCATTGTTTTCATGCACTAATTCACTCTTATATGGTGTGCATACTGTCCTTTGACATATTATATCATGAATCCCTTTACTCTCATGATATTATAAAGTTCGGATTAAATTTTATTCCGCTATTATTTGTATTCAAGAGTCTCTCATTTTGTTAAAAACTCTTTAACAACAATATCGTTTTAAATGTTTTAAAGATTTATTTTTCTAAATAATTATCTTTAATGTCTATGTTTTCAAAATGGTTTTCAGTATATATTTATATGGACATTAATGTTTTAAAATTATAATTCCAATAAAAGATTCAAAGTGATATGGGACACTTTGATTCAAAAATCTCTTTTAATGATTTTTGAAAATGGATTGATTAATTCAATATCTTGGAATTACTTATTTTGATTGAAAATGAAATGTTGTTATTTAAATGTTTATATTTTCAATATTTTATGTGTAATGATGGTACTTGGACATTTTACGGGTGGTTATGTGACAAACCATATGACGGGTGGTGGCGTGAATACCAGGACGGGTGGTTACGTTATAACCTCCAATGAATTGTGTATGGAAGTCGGCCGTATGGCTATTCCATTAAGTATGTATGTATGTTGGCTGTATGGATATTCAATTAATTGATGTGTTTGGAAGTCGACCGTATGGTTATTCCACTTAATAATGTTTATGTCCCAAGTTCCCTTTATATGTTATGTGATCTTTATATGGGTTTTATGGTAATATTTTGGTTACAGAAGGGTAAGTAATGAACTTTTATTCAGTGAAGTGTTTTTACTACTTCGAAAAGGTGAAAATTATTACTTTGATAATGTATACATGGTTTACTTGTTGCATTGAAAAACTAACAGTTTTCATTCTTTGTGTATCCCTTACTGAGCTTTTTATGCTCATCCCATGTTTTTGAAATGTTTTTCACAGGACATAACATGGAATAGGGTCAAGGATGGGATCAAGGGAAAGTCATGCAACCTAAAACATGGAACTGGACATGTTTCTTTTTAAGAGTTTTTATTTTATGGAAACTTAGTAAAAGTTTCTACTTTGTAATCTTTCGAGATGTAATAGTTATGTCCTAATTCTCTAAAACTCTAAACCTGAAAAGATCCTCAATGTGAATTATTCATTTAATTCAATATTAAGTAAGGTTTATGGTCGGGGCCTTATAAGAACTATGAAGATTTATTATTAAATGAGATGAAGTTTTTGTGGCTAGGAATGAAGAGAAACATCGCTAATTATGATTCCTTCCATTACACCTACCAGCATACAAAGTTAGAGAACCCAAATCATTCTCATAATCTCTGTCCTCTTCCAATGTTAGTTTGGAAATGGGATTAGGTTTCTATGGACTTCATTATTGGATTTCCATATACTCCCAAGGAAATAATAAAATATGATTGATTATCGATTGGTTTCTAAAATCAACTCATTTTATTCAATTTAGGTACACCATCAATGTTGAAGATCCATCTAAGATATAGGTAATGTCGATTTTTATATCAAATAGTGTTTCTTGTAATTGTCTATATATTCTAACCATGTTACTTTTACGTTTTGGGAGTTATAGTAGTTTGGAGGATTCCTGATGAGGTTCTGAGGAGGTTTGAGAAACATTTTTTTGGTAAATTTTGGTTCAATATTTAAAAGAATAATTCACAATGTGATTTTATGATTCATGGAATGTGTGACTCATGGTTCTGATATTTGGTTTGGGAAAGGGGTTATGTGAATAAAAAATTCACATTGTGAATTAAATTAGGTAGATATACAATGAATTTTGGAATAATTTCACCATGTTAGAGTTTATATGAATTCTTGACTTAAATCATTTTAACAGCTTGAATTGTTTGATTGTTAAAGACTTATCATCAGGAATATATAATTCGCAACCTAAATAAGGTGATATACAGCCTATTTTTAAGTATGAGGTTCATCCAAATTCTTTCATTCAATAATTATTCATCTTGTTTTTTGGGACAACACTATGTTTTTTTGGGGATCTTCCAGGCCCATTTTTTTTTATCCTTGGGGTTCCATTGTTTAATAATTGACAACATAATGTGATTTATTCTATTTATCCCATTTTTATTTCATTATTCTTTTGGGGAATCATCCAGGTGATGATGTCCTCATTTCGGTAGAATTATGACTATGTTCTAATTAATAAAGATAATTTATTATCTATATTTATAATTTTTGAGAATGAGGATAAATTGCATGTTTTATTTCATTTCAGGTTATTTATAATATAATTATACATTCTTATTTCCCTTACTGAAAATCACAGATATTTGGGTCCATCTTTTAATTTATTTGATATGAATGTGTGACACTAGATGTGTTAAATATATTATATCTAGTAAAATAAAATGACAAAAATGTATATATGGATAAAGAATTGGTTTCCCAAGGAAATTTGGAATATTTTTTTAATTCCTATACTAAATAATTGTGTGAGGTAATATGATCTATTGAACCAATTTTTGGAAAGTTGTTATGTTATGATATATGTGGTTTTTTTATTTTGTTTCCTTGTGTGGTTTAGGATTTTATTTAGTTGTATAGGTGATGAGATTGGTTGTGGAATGTGTGGGGTAGTGATGTGATGGTTGGTTGTATTAGGATACGATGTGGATGGTTTTGCGATGGTGGGGATGTGCGGTGGTTTGGTTTTATGGTGGTTGATACATGTGTTTGTTGTGGTGAGATTTCATGGATGATATTGTGTTATTTAAGTGGTTGATGTGGTATGGATGAGTTTTTATATGTGGTGAGGTTCTGTTAATCTTTTGGTTAGCCATGGAATAAACTACGATAATGAAATGAAATGAAATGGGTTGGTAATTTAATAATAATGGTATGGAATTACCATGTTGTAATTGGATTAATTAATCCATATAATAAATGAATGGTTTGTTTAATTGTGAAATGTGGTGGACAAATAAATTGGAGTTAGAAGGAACTCATTAAATCAATAAAATGGTAGAATTGGAAATTAAAATTGGAATTGTGTGGCTATATGTGGTGGTCATGTTTGTGATGAATTTAGTGGTGGTAGTGGGTTTTTTGGATATTTTTGGTGAAATGGAAGATTTGTGGTGTATGCTAGTGATGTTCATGTGAACCCATTAGTTTTTTATTGTGTTCAATCTATCTATAAGTTATTGTACGTTATTTTTATATGAACCCTACCTAATTTATATAACATTACCTACTCCTAGAAGATTTTGGTTTTGGATTTGTTCCCCAACATCCAAAAAAATGGTGATATGGATACATGACTACCCCTCATCCCTGATCTTTCTTCACTAGTGATGATACAATTTGTGGTTTTAGATTACCCAGTAGTGTTACAAATGTGAGATGTGGTGGGGGTCATGTGTGGTAGGAGGTGGGAATGATTTTGTGGCCCTTCATATTTTTGATACCCTGTTATATTGGTTATTTCATGAGGTTGTGATGTGATATGAAGAGTTTGTGATGTGATGTGACGAGTTTCTGATGTGAAGATGATGGATGACGGCACTAGATATTAGACCTTGTGAGGGTGGGTGGGTAGTGATTCCTCGTGACCTACATCAGATATGGATGGTTATGATATTTGATATGTAATCATGGGATGGGAACATAGGATGCTTTACTTTGGGTCATCATTGAGGAAAATCAATAGGGATGTGGCATTAGGATTCCTTTATTAATATGTTACTATATTGGATGTGGGATTTGGTGAGAGAGTCATGGTGTGGTTGGGATTGGTTTGTTGAAATGTTTTGGTGGTTTTTGGTTCTTTTATGTATTCACTGGTGCACTAGTAAACTCTTTTATTATGTCCACTAAATATATTGGGTATGATCGAAATGAGTAAAAATGTCTACTTACCCTACATATTTATAAATTTTTATATAGGTTTCCATGAGGTATTTGGGTAATGATATAGACCATTCTAGTATGTTATTAGAAGCTAATATTCATTTTTTGTCGTAAGTCTGGGATTTTAGTGTTTACTTAGAAACTTTTATTATATCAATTGAAATTTTTCATGCATTGTAGTGTGGTTATAGTTTTAATTTTTCCATATAATATGGAATTTCTTGGTGGATTTTTATTCAATATACTAATAATACTTTATGACAAAGGTTAATTCCTTTCATATACGATATTTTCTTACCCTCTGTGATTATTTCCAACCTAGGGCCTATAGAAGGTATGACTTCATGGTCATCATCTATCATCCTTCTTATCAATCGAGGGAGGTGTACCCTTGTAGAGAGGTATTAATGAACGATGTGTATCATAGGTTTTGATATAAAGATACGGTGGAATTTAGAGTTAGTCGTTGTGATGGTTGCCTAGGTTGGTGGGGAAATAGTGCCAGTTTTCCTTGGTGCATAACATGGGCCTAAGTGACTAGCTTGGAAATTGGATTTTAGGGCACCGATGATTAGATTCAAGGACTCTCAATTTTATTAATGGCCAAGTGAGGTGGGAATTTTCACTTGGTAGAGACCTAAGATCTATGAATGTATCACTAATTGTTATATTCATGTAAGAAATGGGTAGTTCTGGGAAGTTAATTGATTAAATGGATTAATTAAATTAACCTTGATAAAATTCCAATCTATCGGGCTTAGGATTCCTCTATTATTTTAGGAATGCAACCTGGTTATCATACATGTGTAGCTCAGGTGGTTGATATTCATTAGATTGTTCTAGTTAATCATCGAAGTATTGAACCAATAGATGAGTATAATGCATGGTAGAGGGATTCACATGCCTTTTAGCAGAAAAGTTTAGGGAAGTGTGAGGGGAGCATCTCTAATCAAGAGATAGAGTAATGGTTGGATGATCTCGCTATTAGATTCTGTCTAATTTAATCTGAGTCAGTGTTATGGGTACCATTATCAATAAGTTAGATTTGGGGAGATACACATCAGTTGTAGGAACAATATCCTACTAAAAAAAAGGTGGAAAATGTTTTGTGTCGATACATTCGGAAGGAGTTCCATTTGAAATTATTGTCACTGATGAAAAAGGAAATGATATATCTGTAGTTTCTCTACTTTCAATAGGGGATCATAAGTGTGTAGGGGATTGGGATCATGTTGAGGGCCTATTTTTCTTTTCACTGGATGTATTTCTAGTTGAGGATTCTATAGAATGACGTTTGTCAGAGGACTTTCACCCAAAATTCATGTATGAAGTCACCCCATTTACAGATTCTACATACCTAGAGGCGTGTATGGAGGTGGTGGTTATCGATTGGATATTTTATGTAGGATTTTATCCTTGTGAGGGAATCCAATAAAGCATATTATGTAATAGAAATTCATGCAGTTGGTGGTGGATGTTCAAATAGTCGGGGATTCAACAAATAGAGATTTGACTGTAGAAGGTCCATTCTCATCCTTTTGGGAAAAGTGGCATTAAATAATCTGTTGAGGGATTATCATTTATATTTAATGATTGCATAGGATATGGTCACATACAATATCATTCTACTACCTCTCAGGGATTCCAATTTTAGATAGTCAATCAAACCCCTTTTGGGAATCATTGTAAATTGACTTCAAGACATTTTTTGCAGTCGGGGCCATCGATTATTATCTAGCAGCTAAGGAAATGT
Organism: Viscum album; assembly: GCA_963277665.1. Taxonomy (NCBI): domain Eukaryota; kingdom Viridiplantae; phylum Streptophyta; class Magnoliopsida; order Santalales; family Viscaceae; genus Viscum; species Viscum album. The sequence goes on from OY728148.1 coordinate 816,976,221, forward strand.
GGTGTTTTTTGGGGAACCCTAGTGATAGTCCTCTTATATGGGGTAATATGATAGATCATGTTTATAGATACATATTGTATAGTGGTAGAATATATTGGCATGTTTATATGCGTGTTTTAGAGGCGACAACTCGCATATGACCACGACTTGTTATAGGTAATATCATTTTATCATATACTCCTGGTTGTGCCATGTTTGATTTCAGAATCTTGCACTCATTTACTACTCCTGCATTATAACATGGCTTGGGACTAGATATAGAGTTACATCTAGTTCCCCAGACATTATCTATCCTCGATGTAGATCATGCTACCTTGTTTGATCTATGTCAGGGATGCAGACTTCTAATGGAGAAGCACCAATTAGTGGGAGATTTTTTTTATAGATTTGTTCATACAATTTTATCCTTGGAAATAATATTTTGTTTTCTATTTAGGCATTCATGGACTATTTTTTAAGAGGTATTTTTTTATGTGGAGGGTTATAAATTGATGTTCTTTGCCTAGAATGGTTATTAGTTGGGTGGTAGGAAAGTTGATCCTATGGTTTTATCTATTGAAGGAGTTGGTAATGGAAACTCAATAATAGTATGTTACCATGATTTTTGGAGAGGTTCCATGATGTTTTACTATATGAGATTATAACAGTACCCCCCCCCCCCCCCCGACATGATTTCATGTTTGCGGTTGCTTTTCAACCATGAATTTTAATATTTTTGACATATCCCTACTGAATGGAACCTTTGGAGTTGAGTGAGTTGCGTTTTTAGTGGATTTTCTTGTGAATACGGGTTAAATTCAACCCATTATGCATCCTTAGATTTATCTAGTTGTGTTTTCGAAGAATCCAGACGGTAGTTTGAGGTTGTGTCTAGACTACTGAGGGATGAATTAGGTGATGGTTAAGAACTATTACACAATTTTTAGGATAAAGGATCTATTCAAATTGATGAATGGAGCAAGTTAGTTTTTGAGGATTCACTTATGGTTGGGATATCATCATATGAGGGTGAAATATGAGTATATTCAAAAGACTTTCTTCAAGTGAAAGTAGGGGAACATTGTGTTCATTGTCACGATGTTTTGTGTCACTAATGAACTATCTTTGGTCATGGAGATCCTAAACTCCATATTCTATGAGTTCTTGTACTATTTTATTATCATATTTATTAATGATATATTTGTATACTTGAAGTCATAGGAGGATCAGTAATAACATATCATAGATTTATTATAGGTCCTTCGATACCCCCATCTTTATAGAATGTTTTCCAAGTTCATGTTATGGGTGTGAGAGTTAAATTTCCTTGGGAATGTGGTGTCTCGGAATGGTATTCATGTAGACCCATTTATGATTGAGACATATTTTTTCAAATAATAACCCAAAAATATGGAATTGGTTTATAGTTTTCTTTTTCATTACATCTATTTTTATAGATCTTTTTCTAATTTTTAATGGTTTGTAGCTCCGCTGACAGCTTTGATTAAGAAGTACCAATGATTGTTTTAGACTGACCAGTTCTAGGAAAAATTCAGCTACCTAAAAGTGAATTTTATTAGTGGTCTATTTCTTTTATTGCATAAGGATGGTGTCACTTTTGAGTTTTCAATGACACTTCCCATATAGGATTGGGATGTATCTATATAAAAAATATCTTTGTGATATCTTATGGATCTTGGAATTTACTGTCCCTTGAGCCTAACTATACCACCCATTATCTGGAGCTTGGGGTAGTCATTTTAGTTTTGAAACTATGGTGGAATTATCTCATCAGTGCACAATTTTTGGTTCTCATAGCCCACATGATCTTGAAATATTTATTCTATCATGATATTTTAATCTATGTCATTTATGTTGTATGTATTTTCTCTAGGATTATGATTTTTTTATAACTTACACCCCTATAAAGTGGAATTTTATTTCCTATCAATTTAGTTTGATATACTGATTAGATATGGTTTGGGAGTCAGTAGATTTTTTGGAATTGATAGGGGAGCTTACAACAATTCATCTTAACATGGTGGAGAGGAGTGGTCGAGTTTTTCCTCGCAAAAGTACTATAGAGTCTTACTTGATGAAATAGTTAGAGATGTCTTAGTTTGTAGACTCAAAGGTAGTGGTGATGTAAGATTGTGTTATCCATGGAGATTCTCTATAGAGATGCTTCAAGGATGTTCAGAACCAGATGTTTTTTTATGAAATTTTATTTGTTTCGTTGGTAATATGTGAGGAAGTTCACTTTGAGATTAATAAATTACCTTTTACCATACATCTGGGTGATTCTAAGATGTATCATAACTTGAGGAGATAACTTTGGTGGACTGGGATGAAACATTAGATGGTAGTTTTTGTGGATAAATTTATAGTTTTTCAATAGGAGATAGTAGAACACTATGTTCCCGGAGAATTGTTACATTCCTTGGATGTTCCTAAGTTGAAATTGGAGGACATATCGATGTATTAGTCATCAAGTTACCCTATACTTTGGGAGAATGTGATGTATTTTGGGTGACACTGGACTAACTGATGCATTCTGCTCATTTTCATGAAATATGTGAGTCATGTGTCATGGATTTAAATGTTTGGTAGTATGAAGATGATGTGGTTTGGTTACATGGGGTACTAAGGATCATCATATTTGATGACGATCTTCATTTTACCTGTTGTGTTTGGAGTCGATTCTAGCATGTATTTGGATCATAGTTTGATCTTAACACTACATTCTACACTGATGAAGGATGGGATGATAGAGTGAAACATCTAGACAATTGAGGATATGTTGTGAGAAAGCATCATGGATGAAGAAATGTTTTGGTTCAATCAACTACCTTCGGTTGAGTTCTTCTATAATGATGGTTATAACTCATCCATCCCGATGGATCTATTTAAGGAATTATATGGGTATCTGTTTCATTATTTATTGTGTTGGATAGAGTTTGGTGATTCAGTGGTCCCTGGTATTGATGTAGTGAAGATCATGATTGAGAAGATCTAGTGGGTATGAGAGAGTATGTGGAATTTTTAGAACCATTAGAGGGACTATGATAACAGTAGTTTGAGGCCCTTTGAGTTTTATATTGGATACTATGTGTTATTAATGGTTTACCCTTGATGGGGGAATTGGAGGTTTTGGAATGGGAGTATTTTTTATCCATTGTTTTTTGAGCCTTTTGATGAGTCCAGGTCTATTGGAGAGGTGTAATATAAGTTGGAACTCCAACCATATATTGAAAAAATTCATGACACCTTCCATTTGTCCCATCATCAACATTATCTTCCCGATGACTCCCTTGTATTTGATTTAGGATACATGGATATAGAGAATGAATAGGGTTTCATAGTGTGGAAAGTATATATCCAGGATTATCAAGAAATGATAATGTGAGGATGGTCCATCTCATTAGTTAAGATATTTTGGTGGAATGGTGGCCTGGGGAGATTACTATGGAACAAGATACACAGATTTATGCCTGGTACCTAGATTTTTTTGATTTTTTTCATGTGATGTTTTTCTTTATGATGTAATGGTGGAACCATTATAATTTAGGTATATGTGATTTCTTTTCCTTACTGATGTTTTGGGTTATGGATTCATGAATATTAATAAAGGAAAACCCCTTCCTAATCAATATTTTTTAGGTTTATGACTTGTTTTAAATCCTTGAGGGTGAGTTAGTGCCTCCCAAAGTAGACAATATCTTGATATGGGGGTGGTTTACATGGTTTGTGAGCTTGGGATAGTGTTGTGTATTTGTTAAGGAGGTTTTTTTTGTTCTGTAGAGGTTGTAATGATAGTGTATATATTTGTGTGTAAAAGGGTTTTCCTATGGTTAGAGTCAGATTATGTGTTGTTCTTCAGGGTGAGAGATGGTGATGTTATTGTGAGGGGTGTTTTTTTATGTTTTTATTTAGAATTTTTTGTTAGTGGTAGTGTTTAGGGTGTAACTAAATCCTTAAAAGGTATCCCCTGAGGGTTTGTTCGGACCCCCTTCTTCCTTTGGTATTATATTCATTCTCAATGATCATAATTGATTCAGATGTATCTAATTTAATAAAATTTTCCATCTCATCCCACTACATTGATAGTTTGGGAGTTAGAGGTGTACGAAGGTGGTCGAAGTAGGCTTTTGAGGAGGTTGGAGCTATAGTTATACAATATTATGTGGTTTATCTCATGAATTATGAATTTAGAAAATGATTTAATGATTCATGGATGTTTTTCCGCATGGTTAATAGCTTGGTTTTGGGCGAGGTATTATGTTCTGAAAAAATCCATGATGTAAATTAAATCAGGTTTTGATTCCATAGATTTCAGAATAAGTTATATGTGTTTAAGTTTTTAGGATTTCATGGCTTAAATCAGTTTTGTAGATTAATGTTTTAGGCCTCATGATACTTCACATTATGAATATGAAATTCATGACGTGGTTGAGGTGAGTGACAGCCTATTTATATGTAACAGGTTCATCCAAATTAATTGTTTGGATCTCATTCTCGTCAATTTTTTTTAAAAAAACTAACATTTTTATAGAACATATAAATCCTTAAATTCTATATTGATACTTGGGTTATTAAGTTTAATAATTGGCGATCTGATGTGGATTCTTCCTTTTATCCCCTTGTTTCCTTTGGTTCTTATTTTTGGGAATTATGGGGTGATGTTTTTTAAGTTTTAGAATCATTTGGGTAGTATTTTTATGATCCCTTAAATTTATCTAGGTATGTTCATGTTTTTCCTTATTGTTTGTGGTCTTCCGAGGGTTTCTCATTTTATATATTGTGAGCATTGAATTGTAATGCTACATTAAGGTAGGGGTCCTTGTTCTCTCATAATTAATTTTCATCTGTGTGGATTACATGATTTTTCCTTCAACTTGGTGGATTGAAACGTTTATCAAAATAAATATAATAAATTGGATAAATCATTAATTTTTGGCAACAAGAATAAATATCTTGTTTTACTACTTTTTATTTTTTTCTAATGTTTTTATAAATGCATGTTTCCATTTCCGAAAATCATGGTTGTTGGGAGCATTTCACGTGATGTAGTTGATATGTTTGTGAGAAACTTACTATGTTTATTGTATGATATCACCCTAAATAAAAGTATAGGAATGTATATGTGTCTAATGAATTGGTTTCCCATGGAAATATAGAATTTTTTTAGAATAAAAAATCTAAATAATGTAGTGACGTAATATGATCTCTTAAAATTAGTTTGTGAAAGTTGGTATGTGATGTTATGTATGTTTGTTCTTGTTGTGTTGCCTTATGTGATAGGGACTATTGTGTGGTTATAGAGGTGACAGGTTGGGTTATGAAATATGTGTTTAATAGATGTTATTGTTAGTTTTCAGGCGATGCGATGTGGATGGTTGTGCGATGGTGGTGATTTTTGGTGGCGGTGATATGCGATAGTTTTGATGTGTGATGGTGGTGATGTGAGGTGGTTGTTTTGTGAAGTTTTTGAGGAAAGTGGTTTCTATGCTGATATGGAGTGGATGATGTTGTGTTATGGTGGTGGATAAGGTGATATGGGTGGTCTATTATGTGTTGTGTGGATCAATTAGTAATCTGGTTAGACATGGAATACACTGTAATATTGAAATTAAATGACATGGGTTGGTAAATAAATAAGAATGGACCAGAATTATCATGTAATAATTTGATTAATTTATCTAAATGTTAAATGAACAGGTTGTTTAAATGTGAAATGAAATTACATAATAAATATATGTTTTTTGTAACTTGTTAAATCTTTAAAATGGTGGAATAGGTAATCAAAAGTGGAATTATGTCACACTATGGTATGGTTATATGGTGTGATGCATTTGGTGGTCGTGGCAGTTGTGGTAGATGTTTTATAGAGAAATGGTGATGTTGGGGTGTGTGCTACTATAGTTGATGTGAACCCATAAGTTGGGTATTATGTTATATCAATATATCATGTATTTTATGTTATTTTTATAAGCACCCAACTAGATATGGATAGCCTTACCAATACCCAAAGGGTTTTCATTCAGGGTGTTTTCTCCGACATCTAGGATAGTGGTGATATAGATGGATGAAGACCCCCTCTTCCAAGTTCTTCCTTTAACAGTAATGATTTTGGTCAATGTTGGAGATTACCCAGCTATGGCGAGGATGTCATATATGGTGGAGTTCATGAATGGTAAGAGGAGGTAATGAGGTTAAATTCCATCACATTGATGATTCTATACTACAATGGTTATGATATGAGGTTATGATTTAATGTGATGTGATAAGTCTAGGATGCAGTGATGAACAATGCACGCACCCAATTCATAACTTTGTGAGGGTGGGGTAGGTGGGGATGCATTCAGAACCACATCAGAGATGAATGGTTTTGTAATGTGATATGTATGGAAGGTATGGGAGAACAAAACATTTCATGTTGGGTTGTGTGAAAATAAAATCAATGGCGAAGTGGTAGTGGTCCTCCTTTGTTAGGTTTTTGATACTATGTTACTATGTTGGATATGTGATTTGGTGAGTGATCATTGGTGAGGTCATGTTTGGTTAGTTGACCTATATATGTGCTTTTGGGATATTTTATTTACTCACTCCTACATTAGTATGCTCTTTTCAGATGTTCACTATAGTCCTTAGGTATAATCATATGGATTATAGATATATGCTCTCCCAATGTATGGCTAAACTATTTTTCATGATTCATGGAGAACTTTGGGGACTAATATGGACATTACTATATTCGGATTTTGAGAATCTATTGAGTCATTAGTGTAGGACTTGTCTTTTGATATTTACTTGGAAACTTTCATTATATATATTGTCATTTTCAAGCATTGTGAGTTGTTTTGGGATTAATTTTATTTTATATATTGTATTTTCTTGTTGATTATTTATCCTATATCTTGATCCTACTTTATTATAGTGGGTGATGCCTTATATATGTGATATTTTCAGACCATGGGTTATTTTAACCAACCTGGGGCCTACTAGAGGTAGGAATCAAGGGTTATCATTTCTCTTCCTTTATTGACTACTCGCTATGGGTGCACTTTGAGGGAGGGAGTGGAGAAATTCCCTCTAACATTATTTTGAATAGGGATCCCATGATTACATATAGATTTTGGAAGAGTCTTCAAGAGGTGATGGGGACTATAATAAATTTAAGTAAACCTTATCATTGGTAAATGGATGGTTGGATAGGGAATGTTATCATAATCATAAAGGATATTATTTGTAGATCTATCTTTAATTTTTTTGGATCATGTGGTATCCATCTAGGACTGGTTGAGTTTGTGTATAAAAATTGTTTTTATACATTGATCAAAATGGATCCGTTTGAGGATTTCGTTAGTTTCTTATGCTAGTCATCTCTTTATTGGGAAAAGGTTTGTAAGTCCTCTCTTGTTGGACTGTGTCTTGTTTAGGATATATCATTGATAATTCATGAAATACATCAATTCATTATTTTAACATAGAGTCTTAAGATGTCATATATGGATCATCAACATCACCCTTTAGAGTTTTTTGTTGGTGAATGAGTTTTCTTGAATGTTTTTCCTTTGTTGTGCCACCATAGTCTATGGAAATAGGGAAATATAGCTATAATATATGTTGGAAAATTTATTATCACTAAGTGACTTTAAAATGTTTATTTTTGATTAACTTTTTTGTCTTCATTGTCACGAATACAAGTTGTTTTCTACATATCTTAGCTCAATAAGTATCATAAAAATCCCTCTTATTTTATGATTTGGGAGAATATTGTGTTAAACATAGATTTTTAAATTATGGATAAACTATTGAAGGTACTGTATTCTCAATAGAAATTATTTTTTGGAAATCTATTACATCAGTTAATGTTTTGTCGCAACATGGACCATATTATCCTAATACATGGGAGCGTGAATTGTCCGTGAGGGAGAAGTGGCCTCACCTTTTTTAGGGGAATCATTCTTCTCATAGAAATTATGTTGGGTAAAAATCCATCAATGTGTCCTCTCAGTATGTTTTGGGTGTAATTTTGTTGTTTTGAAAAATTCAAATGACCGTGAATGAGTATGGTTGGTGTTTTCTCAAGATATGTTTTTAAGGTTGTGCAGTTTCCCAATGTTTTCCAAATGTTTGGGCCTCAAAATTGGGAATTTTTTTATGGAAAATGAAGTTTTTAAGCATGGAATTCAATATAATTTAGAAATGAAAATAATATGAGAAAAAATAAGTTAATTGTGTAACTTAGAATATGGACCACATACCATGACTGATAATAGTTTAAGGTCACATACCAGGCATCTGAAATGGAACGTGGGAGCGGTTCACTAAACTGATAAAAGGGTTCTAGTGAAATTTTGTGGAGAAGGGAATTTAGTGTGTGGGAGGCATGAAATTTTGTGGGATGGAAAAAAGGAATGGATTTGCATAGGAGAAAAACTAGTACATGGACTACAGTGAAAAATGTTTTATGGAATTGGTGTGGTCCGTGATGAGAGATGTGGTGTGTGGAGAGGTGTGTTATTAATCAAGGATTTGGTAAATCATGACTTAGTACATTAAGAAGATATATTTTACTATATAAACATTGTTAATCCCACTGATTATAAGTGAGAGAGAATATCATTATAGAATATCACTTTGCTCCGGGAATTTGGTGAAGTCTGAAAGTGGTTTGTGGGGAGTGATTCTGCAAAGACTCAAGCGTTCATGAAATAGTGCATGAAAGTGTTTTTTAGGGATGGTGTTTTCCATAAAGGTAGAATATGTTGTCAAAGAAGTAAGAGGTATGCGGGGGAGGAAGCTTTTTTACATGAAAGAAGGATTTCTGAAGGTGGTAGTCAGTGGTAGAGGTATTCTATGGACAAAGAAAAGTCCGCAGACAGAGGACAGTTTATGGAGACTGTTTAAAGAAGAATTTATTAGAGGAGGTTCTCATATTTAGTACACATAGGCAATATGTGACATTGAAGGCGTGTAAATTCTGCAATAGAGGTAGTCCATAGATAGAGGTGGTTTAAGGAAGGTGAAAGTGGTACACATAGAAGTGATCCGCATAGCATACCCAGTACTCAGTATGCGGACAAATCCTGGTGGTTCAAGAAACTCTCAATGATTATTGAAAAAGAATCAAACTAGTTTGTTAAAGTATTTTATAGTATCTAACAGTACTTAAGAAGTTGGGATTCATTTGAAGGTGAAAAATGGGCTTCAATAAAACATCTACATATAGTTGAGGATGCATGAATTCATGAAAATGATGGGACCAACATGTCCATAAACTGTGTTTTACCTAAATTTCTATAAACTGTGTGTGGATTCCTTTCCAAGAGCAATTATAAAAGTATGAGGAAAATGGTGACGCTTTTCCCTTGCAGTGATCCAGAGAAAGAGGCATAGGGATCGACCCTTGGGAATGAAGTTATAATACCCTACATTTTGTAATGGAAGTGATCTTGGGAATAGATGATTGGAATTCATATTGTACTAATTAATGGTAATGGGGATTTGTGAATTTGGTACATCAGAACACCATTGCTGTATTCCCCTTGTACATAACCCAATGAGGGTAAACCATGTTAAAATCATTATTTCCTTATGCATCTATTACTTATTTACATTCAGTGCATCATCATCAGGTAAAATTAAATGGACATAAACATTAGAGATCATAACAAGTGATCCATTTAATAAATATTCCAATATACAGTTGGGAAAAAGGAATTTTGAAAAGAATATGTGTACCCTAATTCACCCCCCCCCCCTCATGGTATCTAGGCCCCTTTTCGACCTAATAATTGGTATCAGAGGAATGAATTATTTTATCTAAATTTGTGTTCTCTAACATGGTTAGGTAAATTGATGAAGTTAATTATTTAGTCTTCTCTTATATCAGTTTTCCATGAAAAAGATAATAACTATAAAGAAGAAGTAGAAGTTAGGTTGTATTCCATAGTGTCGAAGTGTCTACGGAAAAAGTGTTATTGAGTTTATGTAATCCAACAGTTTACTAAAGAAATTTTTGGAGGAATCAGAGAGATAAAAGAGATATTCCCTCAATGATGATTCAAGAATGAGTTAATAACTTGATATATCAAGTGATTATGAAACTACTAATGATGAAGGAACTCTAAGAAGGATAAAAAAGGAATAACTCAATGAAACAAAGGAATTTGATCATAAATTTGGAGAATAAATTAAATCTAGAGATATCTGGATCCAAGAACTAGAGATTGAGATAAAAAAGATAAGAGGCTTAAATAAAAGGATTATATATGTGTATACTAGCATCAAGGAGAATAATGGTTCTCAAGGTGAAGAGCTACAAAATTTTTCATCGATGAAAGAAAACCTCAAAGATGATGACAAGGGAAATAATATGTACTAAGAAGAAATTAAGAATCTAAAATCCAGATATTATAATCATAATACATATCTATCTACACTAATTTTGGAAATTAAAATGTTTCAATAAAAGATTTCATGCTTTTTTTATTCTTTTGATCAAGAAAAATTGAGAGTAAAAGAGAAAAGTTATGTTTTGGATAAGCTCACACATGAATTGGAAGCAAAGATGAGTAGAGGGAAGAATCTCATGTGATAAATTAATGATAAATTTGGGAAGAGGTATTTGAATATTCAACAATTGTAATAAGAGTTATAATTAGTGAAGAAATAAGTGGAGAGATCCAATGTCAAAGGAATGGTTAAAATAAAGGATTCCTTGCACTTACTATTTGATTATCCTTTAGAAGGTGATGATGAAATGAAAATAATATTTGTTAATTCTAAAGAGAAACAAGAACATATATTCTCATCTAAAAGGGCATACATTTAGGGAAAATAGGAATTTGATTTGATGAATCTCCTTCCATGGATGAGTGGAAGAAATATGTGAAAAGTAATAGAGATCAAAAAAATATTGTAGGTTCTAGAGATAAAACTAAAAAGGATTTTATAGTATTTAATTACTAAATTTTCTATTTATTTGGAAGGTATTTTCATACTTCAAGATTTTTCTTTGTGGTGTTGGAATATATATCATGTTGGGAAGATAGAAATATTTCTAAATCAAATAATACGAAGAGGAATCTTGAGAAATTTGAAAGAATATTCTCTTAAATGAAAGTATCCATGAAGTGGTTTTTTGTTGAATAATGGGACACACCATGAGTATGTTTAAGGAAGATCAAGAGATCAATGTTAGAATAATAAATCAAGAAGAATCAACATATAAAATAAGAAATAATGAAATGAGGTATGCCATTGATGGAAGTGTCTTATATGTTCTGATCATATGAATTTGGAAATAAATTTATGAAATAAGAAAACGAGGAAGTAAAAGGAACCTAGAAGGAGATCCCCATCATATGAAATGTATAACAAAAAATCCCATACTTGAAGACAACATGGTGAGCTAGAAAATAGGTATACAGCCTCAGGAGAATCACAAGGATCTCAATGAAAGGTGTATCAATAACCTCCTTTGTTACAATCACAAAGGCTCTCTTGGAATGAATGTGAACAACCCGAGAGGAACAAGGGGAGATCTACTCTTGTTGTGAGTAAGAAGATTGTAAAATTAGTGGAAGACTCAAGCTCAACATGAAATGGTGGAATGACTCGGACAACTGATTAAAGAAAAATGAATAAATCATGTCTTGGAAAACACACCTATCATGCCACATACCGATAAGTGAAGGAAAGATAAATATCTCTCTAATAGTGGGAAAAGTAATAAGAGATATCTTATGGATACATTCCTACTCATAGAAAGAATAATGAGAAATGGAATGTTGGTGGAACACCAATAAATAAAATGTGTACTAGTGGGTAAAACCCACAAATTGTAAAAAAAATATAAGACTATAGAATCTATATATCAGAAAAGTCTAAGCATGTGGGTAAATAATGGATAGTTATAGGGATAGAATAGTTGAAGTTGACCAGGCAGTTGGAATAAGAAAAGAAAAAGTATAATGCTTTACAATAATTTAAAAAAGGTTTTATCCATCAGTGTTTACCAAAATCCTCTCCATGAGGATTATAGTGGATTACCCTCTCCCCATGTGTATAAATTTTTCTAACTAATGTTCAAGTGACTCAGGTTCAAGTGGACATATGATCCGAGGGGAAGTCACATCAGAAGTTGAAACGTGGTGATGTAATGTGCTCTAGAATGTCTTCTGATTCAAATCAGCTACACGAATTGAGGAGTCAATCTGGAATAATTACTACAAAGTAGTTGATTTTTTATGGCTGCATGAGATGTATTAATGTTATTGAGCATAATGGATTGTGATGATGTTATTAACATTATCTCTTGTTTCCTACATTTAGTTCCTAATCAGTAGGCTTAGAGGTTTTTTTATTGCTGGTTGATATGATTCACATGTGAAGGATAATAATGTGGAGAAGAAGAAAGTAAATTCTCAATCAACACAATAGTCGATGAATCAAGCTGAAATTGACAGATTAAAAAATCATTGGTGATTGAACAGTGCTACTGAAGAGACTGAGGATTAAGAATCTATAATAAAAAATATTACGTATCCAAGGGAGAGCCTAAATTAATTGATAAAGCAGCAGGATATAGAATTGGGTTCAATCCATGAATGAAGAGCTTGACCAAGTTGATAAAAATTATACATTGCAGATTTCTTAAAGGACATATGGGTTTCTCATTCATGAATATGAGAACTGATTTTGTCGGTTGAAGAATGCACCATATGGATTGACGAAACCACAGAAAACATGGTATTCAAGACTTGATCAGTATTTGAAGAAGATTATCTTTAAGTATGGTGGATTTGATTACAATATCTATTTCAATAATGCTAGTAATCAATGTATGATGGTAATGGTTTATGTTGATTACATAATATTTGACGGATTAGATGAAGAAAAATGTAGACAGTTTTCTAAATTCATGAAAAGTGAGTTCAAAATATCAATGATTTTGCGAGCTGACATTTTTCCTTGGTTTATAGGTAACACAAGAATAGAATGACACTTTCATTTATCAATATAAATATTCCAAGGAGGTTTTAGGAAAATTTGTAATGGAAACTTCCAAGGATATGAAGAATTGTGTGGCTACTCGGATGAAAATATCAAAGGATTATAATGGAAATGTAGTTAATATAACAGAATATAGGTAAATTAAATGAAGTTTACTGTATCTTACAGTGAAAAAACCTGGAATTTTTTCCACAATACATGCATTGAAATATATATGCAATACCAAGAAAATATAGATTCTTTTAGTGAAAGGAATACTTCGGTATATCAATGGAACTGTGGATTTCAGTTTGATTTACAATGATAAATCTCTATAAGAAATGTTGAGATACATAGATTCTAACTGGGTTGGTTCAGTAGATTACAAGAAATCAACATTTGGATGTCCATTCTATCATGGTGGATTGTGTATTTCTTATCTTACAAAGAAAAAATATTATATCTCATTAATCACTGTAGAAGATGAATATATTTCAGAAACTCAAGTGTGTACACAATTGTTGTGGATACAGAAGAATATTGAGGATATGGGAGTTGAGGTGAAATATTTGATAGGAACTCATTGTGATAATTCTATTGTTATAAATCTTATCTAAAATTCAGTCCATCACTCAAGAAAAAATCACATTAAAATAAAGTATCCTTTTATCAAGGAGAATGTGGAGCATTCTCTTGTGATGTTTGAGTATGTGCGTATAGAACAACAAGTTGCAGATAATTGGGAAAATGCCTTACCGAAACAAGAATTTGAAAGGTATTGACTAGCTTTGAGATTCCAGTCAACCCCTTGAACCTAAAAACGTGTGGATGTTTGACCCCCTCTCCTTGATGTATGATGTCTCTTTCCATAATATACGTATTTGTGTTCTTTACCCTATTGAAGACAACCTTGAAATTCCCTTCAGGTTCGTTGAAAAAGGGTGAGAAAATGTGTAAATATTCTAGGGGAGAATTTTTTAAGTAGAGAAGCGAGGTTGGGTGACTTGTAGCTAAGCTAATTTTTTTTTGAGAATCAGAAAGATAGGGGGAGCATTAAATCTGACAATTCAAGAAGTTATCAATCAAAGATTACATATCACAACAGCTGAGGTTCATGATGGAATTAGTTGATTGGTTTCAAGAGCCGGTGTCAGGATAGAAGTGATTCATTAATTAAATTTTCATTATACTCTTATTTCTCATGCCGATCATTGATCATGTGGGATTAGAGTGTGTGTTGAGTAATTCATTAGTCATTATCATAATCTCTAGAAGCAATTTTTGGTGGATGATCGAAGAAACCATAATGAGGTATCAAAATGTGAAGAATCTTTATGAGAAGAGTTGTCAACAAACCCAAATAGGATATATTGTTGTTAAAAACCCTTAATGAGTCATCTTGGTATGTTTTGGTTGTGATTTGTTTTTGTTGAAAAGGTCATATGACCACGAATAGGTATGGGTGGTATTTTCTAAAGATATGTTTTTAAGGTTGCCCAATTTCTCAGTGTGTGCCAAACTTTTGGGCCTCAAAATCAGGAATTTGTGTTAGGAAAATGATAGTTTTCATCATAGGAGTGAATTTGATGAATAACTGCAATGAAAATAGGAAAAATTAGGGAACTACATACCATAGAACATGGAAAGCATTCCATGTCCAAGAGTGGTTTGAGGCAGCGTACCAGGCCACATGAACGGTATGTGGGAGCAGTTCACTGAACCAAAAATGGTTCATGGTGATGGTTGGCAGTGAAGGGAGTGTGTTATGCAGAAGGTGAGATGGTTCGTGGGAGGGCGTAATACGATGGTACCACATTGGAGTAATGGTAGTACACTGACCATAGTGAAAAATTGTTCATGTAATGGGTGGGGTTTGCGGTAATAAAAGTGGATTGCAGAGAAGGATGTGATGAATCAATGATTTGGTAAATATAGATTTATAATATTGAGTCGATATATTATCCTATATAAATAGTTCTGATCCCATTGATTAGAAGTGATATAGAATATAATTTTAGAACATCTCTTTGCCCTGTGAATTCAGTGATATCTGAATGTAGTTTGCGGGAAGCGATTCTATAAAGGCTAAATAATTTCATGAAGCATTTTGCAAAAATTGTTTTTTCAGGATGGTGTAGTCCAAAAAGGAAGAATAGTATATAAAATAAGAATGCATTACATAGAGAAGGAATATTTGGTATAAGACAGAATTATTTATACAGGTGGTTGGTAGAGGAAGAGGTAGTCTGGGGATAGAGAATAGCCACCAGACATAGGATAGTTCGTAGAGACTGTTTACGGAAGCGGTTCACAGAATAGGTTAACAGAGTCAGTATGCAGAGGAAATAAATTATAGTGAAGGTGGAGGCAGTCTATGAGATAGGAAGTCTATAGATAGAGGTGGTTCGTAGAAGGCGGAAGTAGAATGCGAATAAGTGATCGACGAAGCATACCCTTTACTCAGTATGCGGACAAAGCAGGGTGGTTCGGGAAACACTCAAGGAATATTTAAAAAGCATCAAATAAGTTTTTGAAATTATTTTCCAATATCTAATAGTACCTGAAAAGGATGACTTAATATTTGGGTGAAAAATGAACATTAATAGAACATCTATCTATAGTTGAGGATGTAGTAATTCATGTAAATTAAGGGACCTACTTGTCCATAAAATATGTTTGACCAAGAATTTTATAAACTTTGAGCAGATTCCTTTACAAGATAATTGAGGGAAGTAAGAGGATGGAGGTGACCCTTCCCACTAGTAGTGATCTAGATAAAGTGTCATAGGGAGTGACCCTTGGGAATGCAGTGAGCAGACCCTAAATCTTGTAAAGGCAGTGAGCCTTGGCAAATAAGATCTAGCCTAAATATTGTCCACTTTATTGCAAGTGAGACATAGTGAATTTAGTACATTGGAACACCACCATTGTATTCTCCTTGGACGTAGCCCAGGGAGGGTGAACCAAGTAAAAATATTTTTTTCCTTGTTCATTCTTTACTGATTCACATTCGGTGCATCATCATCAGATAAAATTGGAAAGTACATTAACATTAGAGAGAATAACATGTGACCCGTGTAATAAAGAGGTCAATATCCAGTGAGGAAAATTAATTTTTAAAAGAATATCAGTACCCTGATTCACCCCTCCCCCCATCTGGGTATCTAGTCCCCTTTTAGACTAAACACTTTCTGGGGATGGAAATATCTATGGTGAGGAAAATTGTAACATCATAATTATTGGATGATATATTTTAATGATTATGATTTTTTTATTTAGGTTCAGAGGGTGTTAGTGGTGAATTGGGTGTTTTGTAATGGAATTGGGAGTTTATCTATAGTACATGTGATGGCTGAGGTGTGTAGAACCAATTCATACCATGAACTAGATTTAGGATATGAATTTTTTTTATTGGAATAATCTTTAATTTAGGTTCATTATTGGAAATAGATTCATGATGTGAATCCCATTCATGTCATGAATTGGAAGCTCGAGTTTTTTTAATCTAAGGAAATACATTTTTTGTCATACATGCAACCTAGAAGATTGAAGTTGTGAACCATTTGTTCAAGATATGTAATGTCTCCCAGCCCAACATTTTTTAGAAGTTCAATTTCTGAATTCCATCTCATTAAATTGTATATCTCTTCATTTAACCATATGACTAGTCTTTGAATATTGGCTGATTCAATCCCTTCTAGAATTTTCTGTTGGGTGTTTAATCTCTAGCTTGGTTGGTTGATCTTCTTTTAGTAAGTGTGATTACTCTAATTTTAGTTTCCTTCATTTATCATTGTTGTGCTAGTGGATATAGGCTATGCTTATGGATTCTAATGATAAATATGTGATCTCTCTCAATCCCTTATAGTTTTATTTGGGTATATGTCATCTTAGGGTTGGTTCTTGGGATGATTGTTGTGTAACATGCACGATTATCAAGGTATGTTTCAATATATCTTCTCATACAACCATTTTCTTCAAGTAACTATATTATAAGATATGAAAATCCATTTTAGTGCCTTATTTCATTTCTATTATGCTCCCTTACATCTCTTATTGTTTGTTGTTTCGCCATGGTAAGTGTGTGATCTACGGTTGAGGTAAGTGGTTCTATCTATAGCCTATTTAATTCAACCATAACTGTACCTGATTTTACAAATTGTTTTTTAATTAAATATGCATGCTTATATTATTGGTTTATTTTTTTGTAAATGGGTTTTTTTTAGAAAATATGGCTTCCCCTCATTTTGGAAAGAGAAATGTGTTTTCCAAAGAATTTTGAAATGGACAATGTAATTATCTTTCAAAAAAATTGTGTTAAATGTTTGTTTTTAATTGTTTATAAAATGTGAAAATAACTACTAAATTTATTTGAAATTTTCTAATCATGGGAGCCTTGTGTACCTAGTTTGAGAGTTTATTATTGGTCATTATCTATTGAATTTTTGGGGAATTTTACAACGATATATGATTTACTATCCATGATTATATATTCATGGGATCTTGGACTTGATTGAAATTGTATGGGGGTCACTTTCTGGGGTTTTCAACTGTTCCCCATACTTTTATGCATGGGTTCATGGTTATTAACTGTGCATTGTTTATCAAGTATTGTTGTAGTACATGTGATCTAGTTATCTTGCCCATTACTATCATATAATATTTTATCATTTTTCTTTTGATTGTTCTGTTTTTCCTTGATATACATAATTTGATAAAATGTAAATGGTTTGATGGAATTGTAATTTGAAAATATTTTACCGGGATTGTATTGGAATTATAGAAAGATAGGAAATTTTTTACCATGATTCTGATGTAAAATTATTAAAGTATATATCATGATTAATTTTTGAGCATTATGCATATTGTGATTATTATACAAGGACTTAACATGGAACACTTGGATGGGATCTTACTATGACTTTTTAGATAACCCCATGCACACTCTCTTGCGGGATTATAGAACTTATATTTTCGTCTTATGTTTTAATGGTATTGGCACCACAGTAAGGTGATGAGGTTCATGTTGGTTGGGAATAGGTAGTTGGTGGTGAGATGGTGGGAAATTTCCCATATATCACTTTTCATAGATCTTTACTATTATAGGTTGTACTTTGGGTTGTTGGAAATATACCTTGATGTTTTACCATGCTACTTTTAAGTTGAATCACTATATCTATCTTTATTTTATTATCAAATTTTATCTGTTTCCTTTTTATTTTCTATTATATCCCATGTATCTTTTTTCAAATTTATATAAATAATTCTCCTTATTTTTTTGATGTATGGTTTCTAGTCATCAACCCTTGAGGATCCATAATGGTGTTTGGGTTTGTGGTGAATCAGTTTCAGTACCTGGTACAGAGGGTATCCCATGTATTATTATTATTCCAATATAAATCATTCCATCAGTATTATAATATCGGTTTAATTTTTTTTAGATATAGCTGAAGGAGAACAAATTCATGAAGAAAGCGGTTGTGGGTAAATCAAGTGATGTTCCAAAATCTGGAAATTTTGGGATCAACAACTTGAGTGAAATTCTAAAACAATTGGGGGGTATGAAATTACATGAAAATTTATTGATGTGAATAGAAAATATTTTGTATTTTCCTAAAATTTTGTTTGATAAATATGATTTTAATTTTTTTTCTTGGGGAATGGTGAAAATAATCCAACAATCTATACAACATGTTACATTCAAAGGTAAATATTCTTCCTATTATTATTGTTGGAATTTAAGAGGCTTTGATCACATTGAAATTATATATTAGTTCAATTACCAGCATCATAATCAAACTAGAATTTATTATATGATACGGTTGATGGGGATTCAATCCTCTAAAAATAAGGAATGTTAAATAATAGTTTCTAAAACTGTATATAATTCACAAAACAATGTTTTATATACATGAAGATATATGTGGATAGTGTGATAAACATGGTCAGAATGATGATTATTGCCTTGTCATTTTACCATCCCAACAAAAATATGAGTTTTAGTACTCAAAATTCTCAATAAAAAAGAGAAAAGGAAAATATAAGGTCTTGATTATAGAAGTGTGACCTAATTTATCGAAATATGACAGTCCATAAAGCTTGGATAGTGGATATTTATCACATGTGAAACTTTCTCTAAAACTCTTCAAATATGTAAAAAAATTAAAGATTGAAAATTGAATTCTGATAATGATGGGTCTGTCAAGATTTAATCAGCTATAATTACCATTCTTGGGAAATAAATGAAAATGTCTATAAAAAATTCTTTTTTCTTAATGATTGAAACACAAGATCTTAAGTGATTCACATATTTTTTATAAAAAAAATCAATTAGCCTTCTAAATGGATGTCTTCTTTATTAAGAATATTGAAGATGGAAAAATTGTGTAAAAAGGATAATCAACTAAAGTAATCTTATTTCATGTTGATGACATTGGAAACTCATGCTATCTAAGTATAAAAGAATAAAATTAATTACGGAATCAATGGATTGTCCTTTTTGGACAAAATAAGATGAATTTAATCACTCTAGGAAAAAATTTCTTTGATGTTCTTTTTCAAAGAAGAAACATATATTGGATCTTCTAAATATTTCCAATAGATAATATTGAAAAATGTTCACATGATAAAATGGAAATTAAATCTAACTAACCCTTGGATATCATTCTAAAAAATCTGTGAATTGGTTTTACTAATGGGATGTTTTAAGCTTATCTAGATAAGATTCACATCTGACATGACCTCATGGAACCATTCATACCTTAATAGAATATTGTGGTGAATGTAAGAACATATTCTTAGTGGATATGGATTAGAAAATGTTGGTTTAGAATGATAATGCTTGTTATTTTTTGACACAAGATAATGGTACAGTGGTTCATAAACAAAATCAATTTCTAGATGCTTTGAATTTTAATATGTCACCTTATGATATGTATTATAAAAATTCTCAATGTTTGAGGTATATTTGGTTGTTTATCAACCCTATTGTTATCAAGAGGAAATGTTAGAATCTTTGGATGTTTGGAGATAAATGTTTTGAAGGAATCATTTGTTGATATACTCCAAATAGAAGAGTTTATCATTGTTTCCATGAAATTAAATTGGAAATATCATTATTTCATGGAAATACTACATGCCTAGAAGGAACAAAATGTTCTCATGAGAACTGGGCAGCATATCCTATTTAAAATATTAGGTAGGTTGTATATTTAAATTATTTCATTCACATAAGGTTCAAAATTTTTGTTTTGTGAAAAGATGACCCAAATGGTAGGAAAAAAATGCTCTAACAGTTTCTATTTTGGGGGGATTTTAATTCTGTATAGTCATTAATATCGATTTTAACATTGATTTTTATTTTACATAGAAACTCAAAATGGTTCCCATATCCAAAACATTGTATGTGACTACATCCCAAGCCGGGTGGATAATTTGGGTTTCATACCCAATGACACGTACGAACTAAAATTAGTTGATAGGATGGGAGTTCAAGATTATCACCCCCTTTTACGGGGAAGTGTTTCCTACTCTAGAAATATCTTGTATATTTATGATATGTTCTTGAGTCTCTTCATAATATAGATACAGTGTCAGGTACCTTAAAAAATTATCAATTTGTGGATCATTCTATGTGTCAAGGGGATCTATTAATGAGACCATCTATTAGTATACGAGGTTATTCATCTTTTTTCCATTAATAGGTAGATTCTTGTATTTTAATGTCTTATCACCAGGATCACTGGAGTTTATTTCCAATCAAGGAGGTGATTAATATCTTGAGGATGGCATTAAACCTTTTTGATGCATCCAACAAATCATGTTTGTAACAAGAATAAAAACCCAGGTAGTATATTGAACCAGTGCAGTTTAACATCATGAAGAAAGTACATGTATGAGAGAACATAGGCACCAAATATTGAGATCAATCCCCCGAGAGGTGTCCTACATATCCCTCCTTTAACATGAATTAAATTCATTATAGTTTAATTATTCCCATGGGGCTTACACCTAGGTAGATACCCTTTTGGGGGGTTATAATATCATGTCACTGAATGATGCTTCCACATTATGGTTTTCCAGGTTGGTATAGGATCATGATTCAAGTTATAAAACCATTGAAAATACCTAATCCCACATGATCCATGCTTGGATTTTGAAAAACGGCTAGCAATTAATCAGTCCGACTGCATATGGATGTTGGACTTATGCATTGGGGTAGCCCATATAGGGTGATTGATATATATCATAGCCCTTATGAAGGAATCCTATGTATTCTAGTTGTGGTAGAAGTCTAATTATTCATATTTAATTTTTTATTCTCTATCTATTGATGGATGATGAGTATTGATAAACCCATGGGATAGACTGGATATCGGTGGTTATAATGTCAGAGATATGGAGAGGCTTACACCAATGTGGATGCCTATAGTACTGCAAATTGGACCTTAACAGTGCTAGTAAAAGGGATTTATCATCACTACAAAAGCACTGATAATAAAAGCGATGTTAAAAGGTTTTATTTAACAATTCTCTTAAAAATCACTGATAAAGGCCCCAAAGATAATGGGTATAAATTTTATATTCACACTCACCAATTATCATCACTCCCCCACTCTTTATCAGCCCCCCTCCCCCCACTTTATCAGTGCTTCCCCCTCCACTTTATCAGTGATTTAGTGTGTCTGCCTACCTCCATAGAGTTTCAAACTGGATACCTCAATCTTATACACGAGTTCCTTTTCCACTCCACTATTCTCTTGTATTACATTTTATGGTATATCTATATTTTTTTTATATTTTTTTATATTTTTTATCCATATATATTTGAGTGTGTGTGTATTTACATATATATTTTTATATTAATGTGTACATTTATATATATATTTTTGATACATATTTAGTTATATATATATATATTAAAATGGATATTAACACTCAAAACCTTGAAACTACCATAACTTCTGATCCAAGAGTCCATTTTACCTCCACAACTAATCAAGTAAAAGGTAATAAAATCATATTAGATTTGATATGTGGTATAATCTGATGGGACACCTTGATCGAATGTTATATCCATTTAAATTTTAATAAATCACATTTGGAAACTAAAAACATAGTTTTTAAGTCCTTATATACCTTTTTAGGGTTGAAAATAAGAAAAAAAGACATAAAACTCATTTGTGGACACTATGTGGCACATATCTCATCAAAATATTCGATTTTATATGTGGTAGAGCCTAAACAGACACCCATATCAATATTTATAGAAATTTGATGTTTGAGTTTGATTTCTTAATTTTTTTACACTGTAATATATTTTATTCCTTTGATTATCGCATGATTTAAATCTCATGTGGTTTTATCCTATTTCATGATATTTTATTTGAATCATTATAGAGATGAATTGAACCCCTTGATCGAAATTTATGATCCTTTTGGTGTTTTTTTAGAGGTTTTAAGGGGTTTTTACATTCGATAGACTTTTAAACAGCCATATCTTTAAACATGGTGTTGGTTTTGCCTATAACTCATGTTAAATAGAATCTTGTGATGAGGGAGACATCTCAGTGACCCAAGGTAACCCACAATCACCTCTATTGAGGCCACAAATGGCCATAATTCTTCCAAATGATCATAACTTCTACTATAGGTGTCTGTTAATGAAGTTTCTAAATATACCCTTTATCAACGCTGATAAATGGGGGTATTTATCATCCCTTCTGAAAAATTAATGATAAAGACCACACTTTTATCTTCACTTTTTTTGAATCCCTGGTAAAGACCCCAAGTTATCATTTCTTTTTTAGAAGGGAAGATTAATACCTGTTTTAATGGTGCTATTTTACTAGAGCTGGTAAAGGGGGGAATTTTTTGGAACTATTTTACAAGCAATAATAAAGGGAACCCTTTAACAGTTATTTTTTATCACTGTTAAATACCCCCTTTAACTATTCTAAAAATCATTGTTAAAGGCACCCTTTAACAATAATTTTTCAAGCACTTCGAAAGGGTGTTTTAATAGTACTTTTAACGAGTATTGTTAAAACCCTAGAATTTTATAATCCCAATTTTTAGGAGTAATATTTGAGCTCTATTATTATGTATCAATCATAAATATCATATTTATGGAAGGAATTATATTTCTCAAAGTTCATTTGGGGTTATACCTAAATATAGCCACTAGAAAAGGTTATATTGTCAGAGGATGCCAGTTTGACTTGTCTGGGTTGTTTGGATAAAATTTCCTACTTTATGCCTTCCATATACTTGTTTTATTATTGAAATGACTAAGGTTTCCATATGACATGTATGAAGATGTTCAGAAATGTCATGGTTTCCTAATGAAAATTTCCCAAAAAAATCACACGATACAATCTAATTTACCCTGTGACATTGCATAATCTGAACTAATTTTTGGGAGGACATTGAATGATTAAGAGGAACAGGTTTGGAGGGTGTTGTAAGACTCTAGTGATGTAACAAGAGTGATTAAAATGAACTTAATGAAATATCTTAGAGTTTGTTACATGATTAGTCCTTCATATCTAGAGGGTCTCAAATAATTGAGGATGACATGTCTAGAGGGTACCACAAGATCTGGAAGACTTGTTTGGAGGATATCATGATAGCACCCTGGTTCCACCACGAGACCTAAGAGACATTCCCGGGTTATACAACAAAACATGGAAGATATGTATATAATACATTTATAGATTCATCTATCAAGTAAATAGAACTTCATGAGACTTGGGTCGCGTGCATGGAGGGTGTCACATGATTTCTTAACATGTCCAGAGGAAATATCATGATCCATGTGACGTGTCTTAGTGATGTTTCATGATCTACTTAGGTCATGTGAAACACATGAAAATAAGAATACTAATCTTTGTATGAGTCTCTCATATTTTTCAGTCTTTATTTGAGTATTTAAAACATATTTTCCTTTGATTTCACTTGTTTTCTTTAATTTAGTTTTTATATGACACAATTTACATGAAGGGCCTCCTTAGCATGATATGGCTGACACATAATAGTTCCATCACATTATCTATATAGTGATCATGTGAATAACATAATGTGTGATCCCTTAGGTCATTTCATAGGTTTTACCTAGATTAATACTTTGTGATCGTATGACCTTCCACTCTCAGAACTCCACTCATGCACTCTCGTTATCAGCTAAAATAGGGTTCTATCGATTAATCTATTATTATGGAGGGGGTGGTGAATTTAAGACACCCATTTCCTTGATTAAACTCTACTTTTCATGGAACATATCTTTAAAAAATGACATGGAGTTAATGGAGGTATTTTTGAATCATGTGATTTGCATGATCCTGCTGAAGGTCGTTTGGGGGAAATCACATGATATTTAGTGACAATAATAATTTCCCACTATTGCCTCATTTATTGGACCTCATATTATCAATGGTATTTGACATAATCATTTTTTCATGTTTAAAACCATTTATAAGGTCATGAAAATATGTCTAGGAGTCTTTGTAAGGTCAATATTCCCATGAAAAGTCATCTGTGTGATTAAAGATGACTTTTCTGGAGTTATCAATGAGACTAAGGAAGTTTATCTTGTTATCATTCATAAGATAAGAAAATTCTGTCTAAGGTCCCTCAAGAAATTATAATGGCTATTCGAGGGGCCTATCATGATTAATGGAGATCACCTAGGGAATATGTCATTTTTCACATAAAGGATAGCATATCCTCACTCCATAAGAAGCGTTTTTTCCTTTCCCCTTCTATTTCATTCTTTATTCTTTATAGATAGAAGATCTCATAGAGTCGTGTCAATATTATCAATGAAAATTACTTACCTTTTCTATGATTCATCACATTACCAATAATGTATCTTCTAGAAACATGAAACCATTGTCATGGGAAACCCTTCTAAATTTTTATGGAGCTAGAGGTGCAGGGCATAATCGAATAAACACGTCTGAGTCCCTTCAAAGGATGATGGTGACAAGCTAACATGATCTTGCATGATAAGGTGGATATTATTCTATGTATCTTGAAAGGCCTTATATATTTTATGGGTATTTCACAAGAATTTCAATGACTACATATGGTATGTTCCTTTTTCATATTTTACCCATTTTTTTGTAATTATTTTTGGATGATTTTCAGACCCCAGTCAATTGACAAGTTGCCTGAGTAGAAGAGCTTGTCTGAAATTCCTCTCACGATCATCATAGATTGTATATGTTCCTTTGAAAGAATATATAGGGTTGTAAAAGGGGCCTCACATGATCAATAGTAGATCATGTGATGTCCATGATCTGTTGTATGACCTTCTGAGGGTCATGCGATCAAGTTCCCTTCTAAAGGTTACACAATCCGCATACATCGATCGCATTATCTTTATTTGTTTTATGGATAAAATAATACCAATGTTTCAGGTATTTAATCCCTTATATATTTTCAAATGATAATTTGGAATGATTCCATAGTCACTAATTTTTCTGATGTGAATGTGCTAGAGATATCAAAGAAAGAATATGTACATGATAATGCAGGTTCCCTATGTGATGATGATATTGTTTCTTATAAATATCTTGAATAAATTTCAAGTATATATTACATTATTGAAGATTTACTACTTGGTGAAGAAGATTCAACCATTTTTAGTTATTAGTGGGAATTTTTATCATCTATCCCATTGGTCAGAAGGCATGTTTAGGTTCAAATCACCGTTTAGGATCTTCAATAGCAGGTGCAACTAGGTGTACCATGAATACCTCAACTCATACTTCTTTTTAATCTCAAATTAAACGTAGAGGTTTTCAAGAAAAATAGAAACCTCAAGAAATGGTTGTTGCTATAATTGAAGAATCGAATAAAATATAGAATAATGACACTTAGGAGTTAGCATCTAAGTCAGCAGACTAAATTTTCATTTGGACAAAGTGGGTGTTCTAAAAGAAACAGAATGAAAATGGGGAAATAGTTAAAAATTAAGAAAGATTAGTTTTATGTGGTTATTCATAGGTTGAAGGGGTTGATTTCTATTTGACATTTTCTTCAGTTTAATTTCTTTGAACCCTTATAGTATTTCTTATTATTACAACATTATTTAAATATCATATATTCCAAATATATGTCAAATCTTTCTTCAATAATGGTGAGTTCAAAGAGTAGGTATATATTGAGAAACCATGTGGTTTCTTTCATAGAGAAAATGTGATTTTTTTATGAATGATAGTTAAGGATTTGTAGTGGATGAGACAAGCCCTCGTAGTTTCGTTTTCTAAGATGGATACATGTGTGAACAAGTTGATTTAGAAAAACAGAAGAGTGGATAGCAATATCCACATCCATGATGACAAAGAGGTATCTCTTCATATTATTCTTTATAAAGATGGCATCAAATTTTCTAGATATGATAAAGAAGATTGTGAGAGTTTTCCTAAAGAGTTGAATGGGTTATTTCAAATTTTTATGCTTAGTAATATGAAATAATTTCGTAGCTTACAAATCACTCAAAATAAATGTTAAATTTTATTTTCTCAAGAGTTGTATTCTAAGTAACTCTTGAAAATGTTTGGCAAGGAAGACTTGAACACTATTTCCATACTCATTTCAGTGGGAACAAATTTATCAAAATATGAGCAAGGAAATGATGTTGTTCCTAGAGAATTTGGAATTTTTATTGGAATTATGTTATATCTCACAACTTCAAGGCCAAATTTAGTTTATAATATTACAAATTGTTGAAAGTATCAAATTGCACAAAAAGAGACCCATTTGGTGGAAGGAAAACAGATTCACAGATATATTAATATTATAATTGACTCGAGGATGAAATATGACAGTATAAGAAAATTAATATGTTGGATTATATGTATGATGATTAGGTAGGTTGTGTGGATGGAATAACACTACGAAATAAAATCTTTTTGTGACGGGTTATTTGTGACAGAATGGGATCCTCTCACAAATAAAAAAAATATAGTCTTATTCACAAAAAAAAAATCTAACATATATAAGGCCCCAACCAGAATCCTCTTCATCACTCTTCGGATCTCATTCCCTCTCCCCTTCATTAAAATTTTTATGTAGTATATTTTTTATTTTTTTAACAAAGCTTTCAAAAATTCATCAATATCTCTATTTTGGTACAATAATTAGTATTAATATGTTTCATTTAAATTTTTTAAATTTTCCAATTATTTTTTTTATTTTATAATTGGAATAAGTAATAATAATTTTTAATAAATGTGAATTATTTTTATTAATTTAAAATTATTAGAAATAATTACTAATACTTTTAAATAATATGTAATGATCACTAAAAGTTACGAACAATTAGTAGTTATTATGAACAATTAGTAAAATATTGCACTGATTCATAATAATTAGAAACAATAAGGTATAATTAGTCAAAATTAGTAATTATTAATCATAGTTATTAATTATAAGTCATGTATATTAATAACTAGTCTTAATTAGTAATAATTATTGATAATGAGTAATAATAAGTGATAATTATTAATAATTAGTAATACATAGTAATATTTATCAATAATTAGTAATAATTATCAAATATTTGTAATAATTATAAATAAATAGTAATAACTAACAATAATTAGTAATATTTATCAACATTTAGTAATAATTACTAATAATTTGTAATAATTCGCAATAATTACCTATAAGTCATAATAACTACCACTAATTTGTAATAATAACACGCAATTTTGTTATAATTGGTAATAAATTACAGAAATTATTATTTTAGTAATAATTACATATAATTACAAAATAATTACTAAATAATTACAAATAAATATAATTAATTTCAAATAATTAAAAATAATTATCCATAATTATCCATAATTATTAATAACTACCAATAATTAGTAAAAATTATTACTAATTACCTGTAATAGGTGATAATTAGTAATAATTAGTAATAATTATTAATAATTGATAATAATTTGCAGTGATAAGTAATAATTGGTAATAAATTCTCATAATTAGTCATAATTAATCATAATAGGAAATAATTACTCATAATAAGTAATAATTACCAGTAATTAAAAATAATTACTATTAATTATCTATAATTTTAATTAATTAATAGGTATTATCAATAGTTAGTAATAATTAGCTATAATTGCATTTATTTTTACTAATTACCTATAAATAGTAATAAATAGTAATAATTACTAATTATTAGTAATAATTAGTAATAATTTCCAATGATTATTTATAAATTTGTAATAATTAGTAATAGTTTATAAAAATTGGTAATAATTACCAATAATTATTAATATTTATTGATAATTAGTAATAATGACTGATAATTAGAAATAGATACCAATAATTAATAATAATTAGTAATAATTACAAGTAATAATTAGAAATAATTAATATAAATTGATAATAATTACCTATAATTACAAATATTTTCCATTAATTATTAATAATTGGCAATAATTAAATATAATTACTAATATTTATTAATAACTAGTGTTAATTAACAATAATTAGAAATAGTTACTTATAATTAGTAATAATTTTTAATAACTAATAATAATTAGAAATTGCTACGAATTATTACTAACAATTATTAGTAATTAGTATTAATTTGAAATAATTAACAATAATTAGTAATAATTATTTAAATTTCCAATAATTAGTAATAATTAGTAATAATTAGAGGTTACTAGTAACAATGGTAAAATATTTGTTGTAATGACCAATAATTATTAATAATTAATAATAATTTCCATTAATTAGAAATTATTAGTATTAATGACCAATAATTACCAAGTATTAAAAATAATTTATAATAATTTTTTAAATTTACTGTAATTAGAAATAATTTCCATAATTAGTAACAATGAGAAACAATTATCAATATTTATCTATAAATATGAATAATTATTTGTTTTTAGAAATAATAAACAACAATATTCAATAATTACCAATAATTAACAATAATTGATAATAATAACACATAAATATTAATAATCTATAATTAAAGATAATTAGTAATAATTAAATGTAATTAGTACTTTTATATTCTATCAAATCATACCTTCCTTATATCAGATTAATCGTAATCAGAATTTCAATTTACTATTATTTTTCTATAAATCTATGGAATAAAGAAGTAGCCAGCAATTTCTGCTATGAGCTATTTGTTGGATAAATCATCTAAAAAAATTATTACAGTATGAATCCGTTATATATTTTGGGTGTTGAATTTTTTTTATCATTTACCTCTTAAAATTCAAAATTTGTTTTATAAGGGATAACTAATTGTCTATGTAAGAAATGTGGTTTGAGGAGATTTGAAATGTTTGACAATGTTGGTGTTTATCAATTATGTTTTTTATTTCGGTAATATTTTTTGGTATCATCATTGTGAACATAATTAAAGAGATGATAAAAACAAAATTTACCGAATCCATCATGGTTTCAAAAATTCAGTACATGAGGTTGTTGACCTATCATTTCAATAAACATAAACTCAAAATAGATAATTAAAATCCCAAGTTACAACCATATAAAATTTTTGAGTTATGTAAATATGCGGAGGAGGGGTTATATCCTAGTTGTAAGATATGAAAATTTGAATTTGTTAAAAAATTTGTGGGTACTATATCATATAACTAAATATCAAATACATGTTTTGATTGAAGGTTTTATTTGGTTAAATCATTGTTGCCTGAGGGAAATTTCTTGCCTATAAATTTCAATGAGGGCAAGAGGATAATATGTAATTTTTTCCTTGGTTATCAAAATAACCATGTGTGTTAAAGAGTTTCCATCATATATTATGGGGAAAATTATTTGTTATTTAATTATCCTACGTGTGTGAAATCTAGGTATATAGTAGTGCAACAAGGGAAGATCATATTTTTCGGTTAAAAAGATGAGATACTTCCCACTTATAGCTAGTTTCAAGTGATTATTTATATCTTAAAAAACAAAATTGTTGATAATGTGTCACAAATACAATATTTTCATCATTAAAAACATAAATAATCTATATGATAGATATTTATCAAAGCATTTTGTTTATGTGAATCCTAATTTTATTCAATTTGTCAAAACATGTTATTGGGTATTTTTAGTGATGATTATTGTCAATTTTATTATTATGATAGAAAATATGATGCTCAACCTACCTTTATAACACTTTACTACTCACCTTCATAGAAGTTGATGAAGGAAGCATATATATTTTTGATATTACTAATTCCAAGACATCCAAAACATAATATTGATGTTTATATCCATTGATTGATGGGTTAAATTTATTCTAGTGTAACAGTGTAAATATATATTATGTAGTTGAAACCCAAAATTTCATAATGAAAGTTTCATTAATAAAGAAAATTATTGACTTTAAAACTTTTAAATTTTTATATATATTGAGTATGCATGTTCCAAAATCATGTATGTAATATATGAGTGATAGATAATTTTTTATTCATATCAATCACAGGAAAACTCATTTATTTATCTATGATCATAGATTTCTTCTTAAAAACCATCCTTTATGAAGAACCTGAATTAATTTTTGAAAAAAGTAAAATTAAAGTATGTGGATCACTGATAATGGCTCAGGTATAGATATGAAATTTAGTACCTCCTATTATATTTGGATAGATTATAAATCTATAAGAAATAGGTGGTTCTGGGAAATATCTCAATTGAATAAGGAAGAAATTTTTTTTGGGACCTTCCATATTCTTCTAACATTTTGGTACTACCAATGCTATATGTAATGAATATTTAGAAGAACTATTTTGAAAAGATATTATATATAGTTTTGGACACCCTTGGTTAGAGTAAAGGTAATTTAAAGGACTGATTAGATGTTGAACATATTTTTCGGCATCCAAAAATTATGTTTTTGGAAAATTATATGTCACAGAAGTTAATAAATACAAAAGTGTACTATGATGTTTTGAAAGATAATTTTTATTATTCTATCAGTGGATTTAATATTTAATGTTACTTTATGTTTATGTTTATAATGTGGCTAGATATTTTTGAAATAGTTATATTTACATACTAAAAATTCATGATTGGAACGTTCTAATTGATATAGTACTTTTGATTAGACTTAGGGGTTTTATCTATTCTATGATTTGGTATTTACTAAAATAAATATATTATTTTTCGTGATACATTTGTGTCGAAAAAATAGATTATGATGAACCAAGTACATAGCAACAAGAAGTTGTCTTAATTTATGTAATTGAAAAAAAGCCATTGATTCAATGAAACATTTAATATTAAATTTTCCACATGAATAAAAATGTCAAGCACCAGTATAATTCTGATGGATGTACCCATATGAGAGATTCACATAAAATTTGAATAGAAATGTATCTAACAGAGAATAAATTCAAATTAAAATTGCATAAATGTATTTGCAAGAGGAAATTTGATTTTTTACTTTTATAATTTTCAATATGAATATAATTAAAAGCATAATCTAATGTGTTTTAATGTGTAATATTTTTATGATGTAATGAACCACCAATTATCAATATTTAATCACCATGAACATGGTTTTGGTGGAGTTCATAAAAAATGAATTTCATATGAAAAAAAATGAAATTATCATACATATGTTTTTCTCAATTATGAAGAAATTGTACAATTTGTATAGTGAGTGATACTTTCACTTATTTGTTTATGTAAATCAATATTAATTCATTTAAAGATTATACTATGTTTGTAATGATCCAAAACTTGGGTCCTTCATTGTTAATGGAAGGATGAGCTGACATAACCCCATGATTGTCTCATATATTCTAGCTACTGGGGACAAGTGTTGTGAAGTTATAATTATAATGGAAGGACTTTGGATAATGTGGATGTACTCACATTCCCAACTATTTCCATAAAATAGTTCCAAGGAATAATAAAAATGTTCATATAATATATAGTAAAACCATGAATGAAATAACCTCTATGGAATACAATAGAGTATGACAAAATAAAAGCAATGTGTAATTGGGGAAAATACATGCCCAACAAAAATGAAGTCCCGACCAAACAAAAACTGGAATAATGAAAATCAGAGAGATCATAACACCTGATCTCCAATCCTGACAACAATAGTTGGTATATGCACTTGATTATCCCTATGATCCACAAAAATCACTTATGATATATCTATCATCTGCATAAGACAAGACATGTGTTTCTAAATAACATGCATGGGTGAGTATATGAATGCCCAATAAGATGCCCTAAAACCTGAATGTGGGGAAATATATGATATGATAGAATTATTTTTATCATCCAAAATTAAGAGTGAAATAAAACCCAACAATATATATATATACACATTCATAAATAAACCCATATGAGGGAGAAGGGGGATCTCCATCTCAAATCCAATCCCTGGACGATGGGTCTTTAACATCATTGAAGGTCAATCTTCGATGCCCATCATTTCATGTGTTTTTCTAAATATTTCATGAGGAGGACTCACAACTTGACACTACTTAAAAACTTGAGGATTATATCATCATGAAAATGAAGACTCGTGCCCTAGCATGATAGGGGATGAATCACAATAGATATCTAGAGGACTCATGCCTTGGTATGATAGGGGTATGTTACTCAAGCAATGAGGACCCACACCCTAACATTATGGGGGTGTAACTCGGTGGGTATTCGTATAGAACCTTCACCCCCATGCATCAAGGGGTGCCGCATTGTAATTATAAATAAAGGACCAATTCCCTTACGAAATAGGGGGATTCTTACTCTATAATTGGAGAACACATGCCATAGTACGATGGGGGTTTCCAATCATGGTTAGAGGACCTAAACCCTAGTGCCATAGGGGTTTCCACTAAAACTCGTTAAAGGTGTGTGTGGGACCCACATCGTAGTACAAAAGTAGAGTTTACAACCCTGACCTCTCTCTGATGATCTTTTCTTATCACAATCTTCAAAAATTGTCACCTAAAGAAGTATCACACTAGGTACATTCCATGTCATATGTCGAAATACACTATGAAGACTAATATCATGTTCTTTGTGAAAAAATTCTAAAGATAGGCTACTCATAGACTAAAATTTGAGTCTAAATGAAGGAGATATGTTAGGTGGACGTTTATTATATGGGTACATTACAGGTTTGGGGTCCACACAGAATGTGGTCCCACTCCACTACCTAGCTATTTTCTCATCTGGAAAAGGCTTGGAGTCCATGTTATTGTACATGACATGTGGATCCATCCTCGATGCCCATCATTCCCTAGAAAATGATTTTGATAGGATCATGAACATATCTCCAGAAATGTGACTCATAGAATATTTCATGTACCCTCTCCAAATATGGGTGTATGTAAAGGTGTTAATAAACTGTACAATCCATTTATTGGATTTCATATGGACCAAAAATCCTTAGGGATATCTTTTTCCCTAGCCAAACCTCTATAATAATCTTCATGGTGGGACTCTAAGTAAAACATGGTATCCCTATTTTAACTCAATGGAACTACGACATTTATATATATAATATTTATGTCAGATCTAGGTTTTCTTCAAATTATATTGGATCACCTAAACATTATCCATTGTCTCCTTCACCATATTCTTATTAAAAATATATTCCTAACAAATATAATTTTATCACAAGGATGGCCTTCATGGACTTCTGTATAAGGCATCAAAAGGTGTCTTGTTAGTCATAGAGAAATAGATACTATTATAGGTGAACACTAACAATGGAAATTGATCATCCCAACTATAAAAAAAGTCCAAAACACAAGCTCTCATCATATCCTCCAACACATGGATATTGCACTCAGTATTCCCATATTTTTGGGGGTGAAACACCATACTCATCTACAATAAAGTCTTGAATTCCTCCTACATGACTCCCTTAAACTATGATGTGAACAAAAAAACATGATTATAGACAATCTTCAAGGGTATAACATGGATTTAGATGATCTCTAGTACATAAAACAGTCCCAAACTCTTCACTGAACTCTACTCCCCCATTGAAAGGAAGTGTGCCGTCTTCATGAGTCAATCAACAATAACCTATATGGAATCTAGAAAACTTGATATCAACAAAACCCTTTTCATCAATTAAATGGATATTTCATCCCATTTCCACTCTTGATCTCAAGAGACTGTGTCAAACCTATCAGTTCCTAGTGATCATCCTTCACCGTATATCATGTGATACACTCAGAGATGAACTCATATACTCTCTGCCTCATTCTACCCCTCCAAAACTTTTTTTATAGTCCATGTAGATATCCAACCATCCATGATGTACAACCAAAGGGGTAGTTTGAATCTCCATCTTCACCTCCTCTCACATCATGATAGAAACTATCGTCTATACCTGGAAAAGGAAAACATGTTCCCCTACATCCAAATATCCATCTGGTGAATCTTATGAATATATGTGATTATTAAAAACCTCGCAATTGATATATCCTAACCAATTCCCACTCACGTGATGGATAATATTTGGAGTTAAGACTATTGATTGAAGAAATGTTTCACCCTACTCCTCCACTATGGTCAGCAGCCAAGAAGCTAACTACTCAAACACCTACTCCATCAATTGAGAAATAGACTTCCTATAAAGGTTATCTTCTACCATGTTTATCTTCCAAAGAGTATATAAAATTTAGAATTAATAGTCCTTTAGGAACTCAAACTAGTGTTTCTATATTAGGTTAGTATCTCTCTAAATAAATATGTACCTAAGGCTCTAGTGATCTGAGTAAAAAAAAAATTCCCTCTAGAAGTTACTACATCCACATATTAAGAGAAAATACTTCAATTTCCTAATCCAGTTCATGAGTCATGTAATTATGATTGTGGGGTATCATGTTTGTGGACCCATATGAAATCAATGCCTGCCTCTTCCTCAAAAAACAGTTGATCCTAGCTCCAGAGGCATCATGATACACTAGAAACTTCATGCCCCCCTCTGGTAGTTTCAAAATAGGTGCACTAGTCAATCTCAACCTCAGCTACTTGAAGTCTCTATGACCCTACTCGGTCCATGTAAACAGATACCATTTCCAAATTAGGGTGTTCAAAGGTGCTACATTCATAGATAAGCCTAACGCACTCTTGGGTGACTCCTAATAAATCACAATATAAATCTTCATTGGGAAAAAAGATAATCCATTATCAGATATGACATATCATAGAAAGTCAACCTCACAGATCGATAACTAAAACTTCTAAATATTAACATAAATATTGGGCTCCAATATTAAGTCTAGGAAAATCCTTATATTCTTTGAATGCTCCTACTTTAATGTAGAGTATAAGAGCATGTCATCAATGATGAAAACCACAAATTAGTCTACGTATGGATAAAATATTTAGTTCATAAAATCAATAAATATAGTAAGAGAATTAGTTACACTGAACGGAATCCCCAGAAACTCATAGTGTCTGTTGAAACATCATAATTTCATATTATGAATATAATACTAATAAAACCTCAAATAGTGGTAGCTTGACATAATATAGATTATAGAGAACCAAATCGTGCCTCAAAACAGGTCAAATATGTCTTCAATCCTCATCATGTGGTACTTATTCTTCATCCATTCATTGTTTAGGCCATGATGATCAACATAAATCTATAATCCCCCTATTCCTTTTTCATGAACAAAACTGCAGTTTCATAGGGGGAGACACTATGTATGATAGAAACATTCTCTTGAATGTCCTCTTTATGCACCCTCATCTCCCAGATATTAGTTGGGGTCATCGAATATGCGACATAATATATCGTTACAGTATCAGAGAACACGTCAATTTTGAAGTCCAAATCCCACAATGGGGGTATTCATGGAAAATCCCTAGCAAATATGTTTATAAATCCCTTCAATACTGAAGGAATCTAGATTCTTGAAGTGTCTGTTATGCCAAGGGATAATCTTTTTGAGTGGTTAGTGTTGGGTTGTATCCTCCTAATTTCATGTCCCACTCTCTCATCCGTGGGACCACCCTCATCCACAAAGGATAAACTCATCCCATCATTCTGAAGGAATCTAACCCATCTAGGATGACAATTGATCTGGTCTTGAACTATATAAAACTCATCTATAACCAAGATTATGATATATGTTTTCATCAAGATTACCAATAGTTCCCATGTGAAACTATCTTCACCAATCAATAGCTCACACTATTAGAGGATAATAGATATCAAATAATCCCACCCAATCAGAACCTATAGAAAAAATTATTATGATAATCTCTTAATAGGAAACTCTAGATTGAAACACTTTCTATAATTACTGTGGAAAGATTATAATAATAATAGACTGTAACTCTTATCATCCAATGAGTTGCCATTTAATAAACCTCCATGGCCTATAGCTACCTATGACCCCAACCACCACATAACTTATCCTAGAGTAGGGATTATGGTAGTTGTTGTGGAAGTATCTTATAGAATCTCTCTCCACCAGTATCTCATACTCATAGATATCTACCAGATCCTCAACCATCACCCCCTCTCTAGGGGCCACCCTGGCCATGCATGCAAGAATATTGATCATTACATTGCAACTATCATAGAATTCCATCCATTTCTTTCCTTCCATCCTAAGCTTGATGGTTCAAGAAATCATATTTCATGAAACATTTGCCATCACTACATGGTAACTCCACTCTCATGGATTACCTATTCCCATATTCAAACCCTACTCTACATGTCCTCTTGACTGAATCTGGACTTGTGGAGTTCTCTAAAACTGAGATCCTACTAACTTGTCCCTGCTATCCATTGTAAAAGACTCATCTCCATAACAACCACTTCCAAATATAGCCACATGTATTCCATCATATAGAAAGGTCTATATAACTAGTTCCTACTCTAACTATAAGGACCTGACCATATTACATATATAATCATGATTTTGTCAATAAAACACTTCCTTTTACATTAAGGATCTTTTCAAGTTTAGGTATTTGGAGAATTTGGATAATACATTCATAACATTACACATTATTACTGAGTGCATACAGTACAGCAAAATTCACAGCTCACGGCGGTTTTTTTGGTTATGGAATTTGTTTCTACCGCCACTCTATACATCTATGGTAGTTTCTGAAAACCACCACAACATTGTGTGTCAGGACACTATTGTCGGCGGTAATAAGTGTTTCGTGGCAGTTTATTGGAATCGTCGTAGTTTGAGCATTTTGCGGTGGTTCTGATGTCTTTTATAGGTGGTTTTTCCGGGCCTGGTATTATTTTTTTAGTGGTGGTTTTAACCATAGCTAAAAAATGTAACTCCCTAGTCAGGAAACCGCCGCTAAAAACATCATAACCACCGCAAACTTCGTGTGGAAGATGGGACACTGTAGCTGCGGTTATAAGCTCTGCTAATAGAAAAATTATGACATTTAGCAGCAGTTATAACTTCCACTAATAGAAAAATGCTGACATATAGTGGTAGTTTCAACCGCTGCGAAAAATAGATTTACAAAAAAAACAGCAGCTTCTACAGCTTATGTACCAGTGCCTTGAAAAAAACAATTCAAAGAATACCAAAATATTCACACCACACTCCTCTAGTATAACAAATGATTCAAAAATCACCGAAAACCACACATATCTAGTGTGTACTACCCTCATATAGCATGTATTTGTTTGGAATAAAAAACTAACACACACTCTCTTCTTCCCACTATAGAGTAATCCTCTAGAACTGTCTCACTGGTTCTTTCCCGTAATACTAATTAATATTGCCCAAACCTAATGGGTACACACTCCCATACTTCATTATCATATAACTATAATCATGATCCAATGAATCATGTCTGGTTATATCTGGTTCATGTTCCCAACCCACTTACCATGAACCACTACATGTTAGTAAATTGAAAATCCCATAGAATCTTAGGCATACAAAGGCTAACCACATGATCACCCACCACATATGATTCACTGTAACACCCGAGACTTTTATGTTATATAAATCATCAAAGGAATCTTTTTCTACACAACACTTTCTTGGCTTTCTTTACACGCAATCACGACCTTCCTCGATAGCTTGCGTTGTACGCAATACCGAGTTTCACTAAACGCCGATATGCTATTAAAATATTATTTAAAATAGCCGTTATGAATAGTAATAACCACTTTTTGAAATTTTATCTTTCAAAATGGACTTCATTCTTGGATTCGGAATACCGAAATTAGCCTAGGGTGAAATTTTGGTATTTTTCTGAAAACTTTCAATTTTTGATGAATAGTGAAACCACTAAGTGGTAGGTTAAAAACTGAATTTTGCATAAAACATAATTTTACCGCTTCTGTGAATGGAATTTCGAAAATCCGATAGACACGGTTGATATCAGTAATTAAAATGTGGTTCAATGAGATAAAAATAATTTTTTGGTGAATAGTAACTTTTTACTTTTTTTTACCGTGGTTAATAGTAAATAGGGTAACTAAGAGTAAATATGATATTACTATTACCCTAACACATGTCCTAATTCTATTGGATAAGTGTAATTCAACCAAAAACAACCTTATGAATATAATATGACCATTTTGGTCCACTTGGATTAGATTATGACATTTAATATTAATTTATTTAATGAATAGTTAAAATAGTTAAAATCAATGTTTAATAACTAAAACATTTTTAATATGGGTCTATACATAAGATAAATTCGATTATAAATATTAATTAGAAGGATAAAAAGATTTCCTACATAATGATATTTTATTTATAATTTTTATACTTTAAATAAAATAATTTATTTATGACACAACGATGATGCAGTAATTACCCCTTTAATGAAATGTTAACATAATTGATGTTATAAATGCCCAAATAAATGTAATTTGAGACTTCTTATGAATTCCAATAATTTTCTAGGTTACTATGATATATTAGTGTTGATTTAATCAACTTGGTTCGAACATATAATTCTGTTATGACTTTCACAAAAATCATATATCAAATAGTGACAAAATTGACACAAAATAGTTTTTAAATCAAATATTATATTATTAATTGTTATTTTATTCCTAAAAATCTAAGGTTCGGCCAAATGACTTAGATAAGGATATATATATTAATAATAAATAACTTGGGGTTCGTTTGGCATGTTATAGGAAGTGTGTTAACCATATAGTGTAAGAAAACAAAAAGACACGATAAAAGTTAAATTATTTAACATAGAGTTAAATCTAATTGATAAGGTTAAAATAATAACCTAAACTTGTCTAAATCCTATTTGTTGATATGATTTCGACCCATCCCCACTTTACCTTCTAAATAAGACCCTTTTGAACCCTTATAAACCGATTTTGACTTTAATATAAAATAATATTTTGAGATATTCCAAAGGTGCCCCTCTCCTCCCTTATAAAAGGGGACCTCCTCCCCCTCCTCCTCACACCAATTTGAGCACTCAAGCTCGGCCAACCCCTGCCAAAATCCCTTCTCCAATTCCCTAGAATAATCCTAGAGGTCCTGGTCTTCTTCAAAGACCAATATTAGTTCCCTAAGTGGAGTATTCAAAGAGGAGTTTCAAAGAAGAGGTAATATCCATTACCGATCTTTTCAATTTCTTTCTTCTTCAACTTCTTCTTCTTTAGTTGTTTCATGATAAAGTAATAACATCAGTATTAATTACATACTTATATGTTATTATATATTATGAAACAACCCTAATTCACCTTCTATCCATCCTACGGAAAAATGAAATCACCGCGCGTGCGTACATACGGAATACCATCTCCACGCCGCGGTGTAATCTATTTTCCACCATCACCTTACAAGGATGGGTATAATGGTGTAATGAGCAACTATATATTATTATTATAAAGTTATATTAGTACTGAAATAGTATAAATACACTTAAATACAATTCCACGATCATGGGAACAATATCATCGGTCGTGCGTACGTGCGGAATACCGTCTCCATGATGTGATGCGACTCGTTCTACATGATCATCATTACATAGTAATTATATAAATCAATTGAATGAATAAATATGATATATGTTACACTAATACCATTCTGGATATAATATATCTATAACCTTAAAATAATAATAAGAATTTATTCGGCAAAACACGCATAAGAACAAAAGGCAATAAAGACCCGAGTAACAAGTAACAATGAAATATTACTAATAAGAAGCTAAGAATATGACCATATATGATATCATATCAATATGTATGATTCTGGAATAAGTCAATAACATTATGTAAACCATTATATAGGAGCTTCGGACACGTACAAAGCAAATCGGACCTAAGGTAAGGGAAATATCACAATCTCATTTTTATCCGAGATTGTTTATACTTTGGTATTTACTGGGGTGTATTTTATCATCCACATCCATGTTTACTCAATATGTAATATTATTACCATCCACCTACAATTGTTTAAATCCAATTTTACCCTTCGGTGAGTTTTTAGTAAAGGATATGAAAGGAATCTTTTGTCGTTTTTCGTACGAGGTACTTTTTGACTTTTCCGAAAAAAGTACGAAGAATGTTTTTTTTAACTTATACGGCAAGAATGGATTTTTAAAACATTATTTCCAAGAATCTTCCTTTATAAGTTTTCATGTTTATTTTTAATCAACTTCTTTTAGTTTATAATTGTATTACATGTTAAGAAAAGAAAAGTGTTTTTGAAGTAAAAAGGATATTTTCCTCAAGAATGGAGTTCAAATGTTTTATCAAAATTATTTTCCATCTAAGATAATATAGGGTTCTGTTTTTATCCCTATTATTACATTGATTTGATTATGTTGTGAGGGAATTATTTTTTAGAAGTCATTTACCTTATATGATTTGTTTTATGATGTCATGATGTTTCAAGAATCCCATTTTTGTTACATGTGTTATGCGATGATGTATGATTTATGATTATGTGGCACACATAAGAAAGGATTCATTATAAGATTGGTGGGACCTATATCTCCCTCCAATGCATTGGGTAAAGATTTATATCTCATGAGATAGACATGGCTGGAACGAATGGTTATTTCGGTTTAGTGATACAGGACTTAAACGAGGAGTGAACTCGGTTCAGAAATGGACTATGTCTGCTAAGATAGTCTTGGCAATGAGTCATGACTAACAAGAAATGATTTTCCATGATTATGTGTGCATGCCACAAAGTTTCATGTTTTATGTTATGATTATGGGGATCTCATTTTCACTTCTATGATTTATTCCATGTTAAGATATTATGATCTCTTTTGCAGGTTATGATTTTCAAAAAAATATGATATGATTTTTATTTCCTTTATTTGCCCTTGCTGAGCATTTGAGATCACCCTTTTTTGTATGTTTTGTTTTCCCCAGGTCAGGAAGATGGATATTAAGTAGAATATGCTAAAAGGGACCCTAGATATGATGAAATAAATGGGAGACACTGTAGAAGATTTATGAACCAATTGTTTATGTTTCCCAGTTTCTAAAGACACTATACCTATACGGTCCTTTGTGGTATTGTCATATGTTGTAATAAGTGTGCTTCAATTTTGAAGTATTAACAATGTATGTAAAGTATGGGTCGTTATAGTTGGTATCAGAGGAAAGGTATAGTCAACCTTTGGAAACTATGATGTGAAAGACTTAGTAAGAACCCTAAGGATTAGTCTAAGCATAGAACACAATCTTAGTGTTTTAGAAATGGCCATGAATAACCTAGGAAAAGACCTTAAGCGTGAAAATTTTATTCTTGAATTATGTGGTTTTCCTATTATAATTAGTGTTGCTCACACTATTCTTCTTGGTTTTAGTCAATGGCTGGAACCCGAAAGAACCGTGTTAATGCGGAATGCGATGGGAAATGCAATGATGGTCCCCCTGAGCAACCAAACGATATGGGAGCTGGAATGAAAAATCTTTTAGCCATGCTCAAACAACTTTCTCAAGCTATGAATCATGTAGGACTTCCAAACGAGAAAAGGAAGGAGCAACATTATGTTGAATCCTTCATGAGGTAGCGTCCACCTTCTTTCAGCGGGTCTACTGATCCATTAGTTTCTGAACAATGGATTAGTACTACTGAAAAGATATTTTCAGTTCTTCAATGTTCTGAAC
The DNA here is from genome assembly GCA_963277665.1 of Viscum album. Classification (NCBI taxonomy): domain Eukaryota; kingdom Viridiplantae; phylum Streptophyta; class Magnoliopsida; order Santalales; family Viscaceae; genus Viscum; species Viscum album. Next base: position 817,018,288 of record OY728148.1, read on the forward strand.
ATGATAAAGTTATCCTAGAAGTGTATCGTTTGGAAGGAGATGATGATCAATGGTGGAATCTTATTAAGAATACGAGGAAAAGGGATGAAATTGAGTCCATGGAATGGGACGAGTTCAAGAACTTATTTTTCAATAAGTACTTCCCTCGTATTCTCCGAACAAAGATAGAGAAAGAGTTTCTTGAACTGAAGCAAAAGGATGATGAATCTGTTGGTACCTATGAAGAAAATTTTACAAGACTTTCAAGGTACGCTTCTGGTATTATTATCCAACCTGAGAGTAAGATCGATCGATTCTTTAGTGGCTTAAAACCAAGTCTTCGAAAGGCGTTAGCCATAAGGGACTTCAATAGCTACGAGGAAATCGTTTGATGTGCTCTCAAAGTCGAGATGGAGATTGGAGTAACCCATCAGTCATATGGGTTTGATAAGAAGAGGAAAATGGAATTCAAAGGAAAATCTAAAGAGCACACTGAAAAGAAGATGAGCTTTCCCTTATGCTCAATGTGTGGAAAGAAACATGGAGGGAGTTGTCTTAAAGGGACAAGTAAATGTTTCAAATGTGGAAAGGAAGGTCATCGGGCATTTGAATGCCGCAATAATGGGAAGAAGATGTCTAATGATGCAAATAAAGGAAGGGATACACAGAATGAACCTACTACACTTCAATGTTTCAAGTGCAAGGAGATGGGGCATTATGCCAATCAATGCCCAAATCCAAGGGTTGATGATGATGGTCGACGTCAACAAACTCTTAAGGCTAAAGACAAAGGAAAGTCACATGCAATTTCTATCAGTGATGTGGAGTATGATAACGAAGTGGTGAAAGGTACACTTACCATCCACTCTAAAGTAGCAAATGTTTTATTTGATTCTAGATCCACCCACTCTTTTATTTCTGAAGAATTTTCTAAGGGTATCACCATATTACCTCAGCAATTAGATGTTGAGTTAGCTGTGAAAACACCTAATGGCACATCAATAGCATCAAAAGATTATAATTCTTCTCTAATTGACGTTTGTGGGAAAGTGCTTCCTGCAAATCTTTTGATCCTTCCTTTAATGGAATTCGATGTGATTCTTGGCATGGATTAGCTTTCTTTATATGGAGCTCATATCAATTTCCAAAGAAGGGAAGTCACATTTCATATTCCAGATCAATCTATGATCGTCTATCAATGCAAGGATGAACATAACCTTCCAGTGGAAATTTCTTCCATTTTATGGGTATTGATTCCACTAAATTAAGGTTATTTATCTCAAATGGTTGGTGAGAAACTCACGATTAAGAATATGCCCATCGTACGGGAGTTTGATGATGTCTTTCCGGAGGAATTACCGGGTCTTCCACCAAATCATGAAGTTGAGTTTTCAATAGAACTCGTACCGGGTGCTTTGCTTATTTCAAAGACACCTTATAGAATGTCCCCAATTGAGTTGCAGGAATTGAAGAAGCAACTCCCAGAGAATCTTGATAAGGGATTCATACACCCTAGTGTGTCACCTTGGGGAGTAACTGTTCTATTTGTTAAGAAGAAAGATGGATCAATGAGACTCTGCATTGATTATCGAGAACTTAACAAAATCACTATCAAGAACAAATATCCTCTCCCACGCATTGATGACTTATTTGACCAACTACGCGGAGCTCAATACTTTTCCAAGATTGATCTTCGTTCAGGGTATCATCAATTAAGGGTCCAAAGGGAGGATATACCAAAGACATCTTTCCGTACAAGGTATGGACACTATGAATTTATAGTGATGCCATTTGGTCTTACTAATGCCCCTGCTATCTTCATGGATCTAATGAATAGAGTCTTTAGAGACTATCTTGATCAATTTGTGGTAGTCTTTATAGACGATATTCTTGTCTATTCAAAGAGCAAGGAAGAGCATGAAGATCACTTGAGAATTATATTTAAGACCCTGAGAAAGGAGAAGCTTTATGCCAAATTTACCAAGTGTGAATTTTGGCTTCATAAAGTTTCATTTTTGGGTCACATAATCTCAAAAGAGGGGATATCTGTGGATCCAGCAAAAACAGAGGTTATCGAAAGATGGTCGAGACCAACAACAGTAACTGAGATCCGAAGTTTTCTTGGTTTGGCTGGATATTATCGACGTTTTATGAAATATTTTTCACGATTATCTAATCCACTCACCAAGTTAACTCGGAAAGAAGTTAAGTTGGTTTGGACAGAGGAATGTGTAGAGAATTTCAAGGAGTTGAAAAGAAGGTTATCCAGTGCACCTGTGCTCACACTTCCTTGTAGTGGGGAAAGGTTTGTGATCTACAGTGATGCATCCAAGAAGGGATTGGGGTGTGTTCTTATGCAAAATGATATGGTGATAGCTGATGCCTCACGACAGTTGAAAATACATGATCAAAATTACCCAACTCATGATTTGGAGTTAGCTGTAGTAATCTTTGCATTAAAGATTTGGAGGAATTACCTTTATGGTGAAAGGTGTGATATTTATACTGATCATAAAAGTTTAAAGTATATTTTCACACAAAAGGAGCTGAATATGCGTCAAAGAAGATGGTTGGAGCTGATTAAGGATTATGACTGCTCAATCCATTACCACCCTGGGAAAGCAAACAAGGTGGCAGATGCATTAAGTCGACAAGACCATGCTAGTTTATCCATGATGAGGATCACAAAAGATCCAATATTTATGGATTTACAAAGGATGGATCTTGGAATTATAATGGAAAGGGGAAAATATTATCTTTCATAAATGAATGTTCAACCATCTATACATGTGAAGATTAAAGAGGCACAGAAAGAAGATGTCGAGTTACAAAAGAAGGTGAGAAATGTTCCTGAATTCAACCTTGATTGTGATGGGATAATAAAGTTCAGGAATCGGGTTTGTGTTCCTCCCATCCCCGAATTAAAGAAGGATATGCTAGATGAGGCTCATAGTTCTTCATTCTCTATTAATCCTGGAAGCACGAAGATATATAGGGACCTGAAAGAGTACTTCTGGTGGGATGGCATGAAAAGAGATGTTGTTGAATATGTCTCTTGATGCTTGGTTTGTCAACAAGTTAAAGCTGAGAGACAAAAGTCTAAGGGGATGTTACAACCATTACCCATACCTGAATGGAAATGGGAAAATATCACTATGGACTTTGTCACAGGACTTCCTAAAACATCCAAAGGCAATAATGCTATCTGGGTCATAGTTGATCATCTTACAAAGTCTGCACACTTCATTGCTATTATACAGGATTCTTCTCTAGATCAGCTTTCCAGGATATATGTAAAGGAAGTGGTAAGATTGCATGGAGTACCACTTTCTATTATATTTGATCGGGATCCGAGATTTACCTCGAAGTTCTGGGGAAGTCTTCAGCATACTCTGGATATAGAGTTGAGTTTCAGCACTGCTTATCATCCTCAGATAGACGGTCAGTCTGAGAGAACAATTCAAACCCTAGAAGATATGTTGAGAGCTTTCTCTATGGATTTCAAAGGAGGTTGGGATCAAAACCTACCTTTGGTGTAATTTTCTTATAATAATATCTTTCACTCCAGTATTCAGATGGCTCCTTATGAAGCTCTCTATGGAAAGAAATGTAGGACTCAAACTTGCTGGGTTGAAGTTGGGGAAAGAAAGCTATTAGGACCTGATCTCATTGATGAAATGGCAGAAAAGGTCAGATCTATTCAACAACACATAAGAGCAGCTCAGAGTCGACAGAAAAGTTATGCCGACAACCGAAGAAAAGACCTAGAGTTTGAAGTGGGCGATAAAGTGTTCTTACAGATATCTCCCTGGAAGAGAGTCATGAGATTTGGAAAGAAGGGGAAGTTGAGCCCTAGATATATCGGTCCTTTCGAAATACTGGATCGTGTTGGGAAGGTAGCTTACCGATTGGTGCTTCCACAGAATCTCTCTCAAGTTCACGATGTGTTCCATGTATCTCTCTTGAGAAAGTACATACCTGATCCTTCACATGTACTCAGCTCAGAAGTTGTATCGCTGGAGCAAGATCTTTCTTATGAAGAACAACCGATAGAGATTTTGGATCGTAGTGAAAAAGTCCTACAAAACAAGACCACTCAATTGGTGAAAGTTTTATGGAGGAACCACCAACTTGAAGAAGCTACATGGGAGCTTGAGGATATGATGAGGGAGAAGTATCCTCATCTGTTTGTTACAAAGTGACGAATTTCGAGGATGAAATTCTTTTTAAGGGGGGTATAATGTAACACCCGAGACTTTTATGTTATATAAATCATCAAAGTAATCTTTTTCTACACAAAACTTTCTTGGATTGCTTTACACGCAATCACGACCTTCCTCGATAGCTTACGTTGTACGCAATACCGAGTTTCACTAAACGGCGATATGCTATTAAAATATTATTTAAAATAGCCGTTATGAATAGTAATAACAACTTTTTGAAATTTTATCTTTCAAAATGGACTTCATTCTTGGATTCGGAATACCGAAATTACCCTAGGGTGAAATTTTGGTATTTTTCTGAAAACTTTCAATTTTTGATGAATAGTGAAACCACTAAGTGGTAGGTTAAAAACTGAATTTTGCATAAAAATTAATTTTACCGCTTCTGTGAATGGAATTTCGAAAATCCGACAGACACGGTTGATATTAGTAAGTAAAATGTGGTTCAATGAGATAAAAATGATTTTTGGGTGAATAGTAACTTTTTACTTTTTTTAACCGTGGTTAATAGTAAATAGGGTAACTAAGGGTAAATATGATATTACTATTACCCTAACACATGTCCTAATTCTATTTGATAAGTGTAATTCGACCAAAAACAACCTTATGAATATAATATGACCATTTAGGTCCACTTGGATTAGATTATGACATTTAATATTATTTTATTTAATGAATAGTTAAAAGAGTTAAAATCAGTGTTTAATAACTAAAAAAATTTTAATATGGGTTTATACATAAGATAAATTCGATTATAAATATTCATTGGAAAGCTAAAAGTATTTCCTACATAATGATATTTTATTTATAATTTTTAGACTTTAAATTAATTACTTTATTTATGACACAACGATGATGCAGTAATTAACCTTTTAAGGAAATGTTAACATAATTGATGTTATAAATGCCCAAATAAATGTAATTTGAGCCTTTTTATGAATTCCAATAATTTTCTAGGTTACTATGATATATTAGTGTTGATTTAATCAACTTGGTTCGAACATATAATTCTGTTATGACTTTATAAAAAATCATATATCAAATAGTGAAAAAATTGACACAAAATAGTTTTTAAATAAAATATTATATTATTAATTATTATTTTATTCCTAAAAATCTACGGTTCGGCCAAATGACTTAGATAAGGATATATATATTAATAATAAACAAATTTGGGTTCGTTTGGCATGTTATAGTAAGGGTATTAACCATATATTTTAAGAAAACAAAAAGACACGGTAAAAGTTAAATTATTTAACTTAGAGTTAAATCTAATTGATAAGGTTAAAATAATAACCTAAACTTGTCTAAATCCAATTGGTTGATAGGATTTAGACCCATCCCCACTTTAACTTCGAAATAAGACCCTTTGGAACCATTATAAACTGATTTTTACTTTAATATAAAATAATATTTTGAGATATTCCTAAGGCGCCCCTCTCCTCCCTTATAAAAGGGGACCTCCACCCCCTCCTCCTCACACCAATTTGAGCACTCAAGCTCGGCCAAACCCTGCCAAAATCCCTTCTCCACTTCCCTAGAATAATCCTAGAGGTCCGGGTCCTCTTCAAAGACCAATCTTAGTTCCCTAAGTGGAGGATTCAAAGAGGCGTTTCAAAGAAGAGGTAATATCCATTACCGATCTTTTCAATTTCTTTCTTCTTCAACTTCTTCTTCTTTAGTTGTTTCATGATAAAGTAATAACATCAGTATTAATTACATAATGATATGTTATTATATATATGAAACAACCCTAATTCACCTTCTATCCATCCTACGGAAAAATGAAATCACCGCGCGTGCGTACGTACGGAATACCGTCTCCACGTCGCGGTGTAATCTATTTTCCACCATCACCTTAAAAGGATGGGTATAGTGGTGTAATGAGAAAATATATATTATTATTATAAAGTGATATTGATACTGAAATAGTATAAATACACTTAAATACAATTCCACGATCATGGGAACAATATCATCGCACGTGCGTACGTACGGAATACCATCTCCACGATATGATGTGACTCGTTCTACATGATCATCATTACATAGTAATTATATAAATGAATTGAATGAATAAATATGATATATTTTACACTAATACCATTCTGGATATGAGTTATCTATAACCATAAAATAAGAATAAGAATTTATTCGGCAAAACACGCATAAGAACAAAAGGCAATAAAGACCCGAGTAACAAGTAACAATGAAATATTACTAATAAGAAGCTACGAATATGACCATATATGATATCATATAAATATTTATGATTCTGGAAGAAGTCAATAACATTATTTAAACCATTATACAGGAGCTTCGGACACGTACAAAGCAAATCGGACCTAAGGTAAGGGAAATATCACAATCTCATTTTTATCCGAGATTGTTTATACTTTGGTATTTACTGGGGTGTATTTTATCATCCACATCCATGTTTACTCAATATGTAATATTATTTACATCCACCTAAAAATGTTTAAATCCAATTTTAACCTTTGGTGAGTTTTTAGTAAAGGATATGAAAGGAATCTTTTGTCGTTTTTCGTACAAGGTACTTTTTGACTTTTCTGACAAAAGTACGAAGAATGTTTTTTTTAACTTATACGACAAGAATGGATTTTTAAAACATTATTTCCAAAAATATTCCATTATAAGTTTTCATGTTTATTTTTAATCAACTTCTTTTAGTTTATAATTGTATGACATGTTAATAAAAGAAAAGTGTTTTTGAAGTAAAAAGGATATTTTCCTCAAGAATGGAGTTCAAATGTTTTATCAAAATTATTTTTCATCTAAGATAATATAGGGTTCTGTTTTTATCCCTATTATTACATTGATTTGATTATGTTGTGAGGGAATTATTTTTATGAATTCATTTACCTTATATTATTTGTTTTATATTGTCATGATGTTTCAAGAATCCCATTTTTGTTACATGTGTTATGCGATGATGTATGATTTATGATTATGTGGAACACATAAGAAAGGATTCATTATAAGATGGGTGGGACCTATATCTCCCTCCAATGCATTGGGTAAAGATTTATATCTCATGAGATAGACATGGATAGAATGGAAGGTTGTTTCGGTTCAGTGATACAGGACTGAAACATGGAGTGAACTCAGTTCAGAAATGGACTTTGTCTGCTAAGATAGTCTTTGCAATGAGTCATGACTAACAAGAAATGATTTTCCATGATTATGTGTGCATGCCACAAAGTTTCAAGTTTTATGTTATGATTATGAGGATCTCATTTTAACTTCTATGATTTATTCCATGTTAAGATATTATGATCTCTTTTGCAGGTTATGATTTTCAAAAAGATATGATATGATTTTTATTTCCTTTATTTTCCCTTGCTGAGCATTTGAGCTCACCCTTTTTTGTATGTTCTCTTTTCCCCAGGTCAGGAAGATGGATATTAAGTAGAATATGCTAAATGGGACCCTAGATATGATGAAATAAATGGGAGACATTGTAGAAGATTTATGAACCAGTTGTTTATGTTTCCCAGTTTCTAAAGACACTATACCTATATGGTCCTTTGTGGTTTTGTCATATGTTGTAATAAGTGTGCTTCAATTTTGAAGTATTAACAATGTATGTAAAGTATGGGTCGTTATATTCACTCTCAATATGAAGATCATAAGCCTATTATGTTCTCAACATTATCCTTACAACCTAAGAACTCAATCTATACGGATTGTTATCCAATTGACCCTACCCTGTCCCGTGAACTAAATACCAAAACCACTCAGAGTGTTTCTCATCCCATAAATAATGAATGGCCATGACATTTCTCAACCCTTTCGTGGTTACCCGCATAACCACACTTTTTTTATGTAAAATATAATAATTAAGATATATGAGACAACACTATATAATATGCATACCATGACATTATTCAACCCTTTAATTCCTAATTTTTCCCTATTCTTCAATATGGTAAAGTTTTTGGACAGAGAATGGTTGCTACTGTTAATGATTTTGTATGGGACTAATGTAGGCTGTTGTGTCCTAAATATGCATACCACCCTCAAGAAATCAATACATAAAAGCAAACATTAGAAATCAATAAAATACATAAAAGGAAAGGTGACAAATCAAGAAAATTTTAAGTCATGAAAATGTTTTGTGGAAACTATGTGCCACACATGATACATATAAAAACCGACGATGAGCACATATCGTCACCCTCTCCACCTCCAACATATCAACAATACAACTAATCATTTTCTGATGATGAACACATATCTTCACCCTCTCCACCTCCATCTCCACTTCCGGCTTCCACCTATAAGAACATTATATTGAAAATTAAATAGTGTTTCATATTTATATTTAAACTTAATACCAATAAAATATTTCAAAGTAAATGATTTTGAGTTTTTTGTGATTTACCTGCTCACCACCAGTAGATACAGTACCATTGGGGGCATATCTTCTCATCTTCTGACGTATTTCATTCAAATCTTTCTATAAAGTGGATATCTAATCCCCTTGCTCGTGAACTGTGTTTCGAAGAGAAAAAATCTCTTTCTTAACATATATGAGTATGGGATGACTAAAACTAGGGGTAGATGTAGCTTCCATCCCCTATGACCTACTAAAAACCTTAGATATGAGTCCCAAACCCATCCCACACACTCTACCAGGATGCTCCTTCCCAAGCACATTAGCAACCGGGTCATCCTGGGAGATTGAGTAGGGCTGCTTAGGATTGACATCTCCTAGTTCTTTAATTTTTACCTATAAATCAAATATCAATATGTATTAACAAAGTAAAAACTGATAATTAGTTATTATTATGAAAAAATTAGTTAATACCCCGACTTCATTGACAGGCTCAATAACAAAACTTCCATTAGATTTTTTGTGAACATCCAACCGCACTTCAGTTCGGGATGCTTCATAACCTAAACTCTGTGAATACATTAAACAAATATAAATCAATAATTTAATATACTAAACAGATAATATTGTCTTATAAATATTTAAACAAATGAAAAGATTACCAGATTCGGTCGGCTTCTAGAAAAGCTTTTTGTCCCCACAGTGTGAAGGATGACTTGCTTTGCCCGGCTTGATGCATTCTTTCTTGAGAGATTTTGAACTAAATAAAATGGAATTTAATAGTAATGTATTCAATGTCACCTCCTCTTCATATACATGTATAAATGTAAAATGAGGTTAATATAATAATATATATTTAAACACCATCTTCTTCTCATCATGATGTCTGTCAACAAAAACATTCCATTGTTCTATGGGTACCCCATTGGGTATCTTCTCATAGATTTTTTGGATGGACAATGAAGTATCATTGACATTTCCCCAAAATCTCCATTTTAAGTCTTCCTATTTCATACCAAGAATTTTCAACGTCCACTTTCGTGCTTTCACATCAGCAACTGTAAAGTGGAAAAACATCTGTATACATAAATTAATTTTGAACATATTAATAACATGACATTAAATTACACCATAATGTAAAAAAATTACCTTTATTTTTGAATCAAAAACGTTATTTTTCAAACATGGAGGCATATGTCTCCAATAATCATATGAAATTGGAAGGGAAATGGGCTCCGCTGCCAGCTGGCCTAGAATTTGGCCAAGTAATCCCAAGGCATCATCCGAAGGGACCTCATATGAATCGAATGGGACAACTATCTTCTCTCCATTCATATTCCACACATCTGAACTTTTTATATTTTTCTCCACATTTGGATTTTTTCATCTTTAATGAACAAACAGTTAGTATAAAAAAATATTAATAAATTTATTCATATTAAAATTTGTACATATAACAGTGACCGTCCAGTATGTATGTGATGAACTAGAAGTGGCGCACCACCGCTCGATTGATGAGGCTGCTGAAGGGGGATTCGATGACTCATCTTCTAATGGGACACTCATAGATGGTGTGGGATATGGTGTAGGGGTAGACGGGGTAGGGAGTAGGTAGTTGGTGGCTCAAATGCCGTAGGGAGGGAGACATATTGATAATCATCTGTCGTAGTAGTGGATGAAATAGTGTATCACATCCTCCTTGGAATTCTTGTCATTTAATCAAATAAAATTATGTTCAGAACATATATTTCAAAAAAATTATGCAGAAAAAAAATAATTAAAAATGTTAATATATTCCCAATACTAACAAACAAAATATATATAACAATTATAATAAATGGTTGCATAAATGAAATAATAGGTTGTTGAATGAATAAATAACTATACATACAATCATTTTCCCCTTAGATCATGTGTGTTTCCTACTTCATTACTTCATCCACTTCATCCATCCTTTATAGACTAATATTTTTAATATCATGATTGAAAAATAATTATGTTTCTTGTTGTTGATGAGATTCAATTTCAGAGGTCAAATCATCCACTTCATCACCTGTATCATACAAATTTCTTTGTATTACATGAGCAACTACACTCTCCCATTCATCCACAACATCATTCAAATAATATACCATTTTTTTCTTACGATTATAAGATATATGGATCATGCAGTTCATGATCACCAACATCTATCAAGCGATAGAAGTTCACATAAGTAAATTGCTAGGAATCTCTTTTAACACCTCTGATAATATCGACCCAATGGCATTTGAATAAAACAACTAAAAAATGCCCGTGGTAGATTAATTCAATTATATAATTCATATTTCCATAGTATTCCACTTCAGAAAATGTAAATATACCACTTTTCTGTGTTTTCAAACCCTCTTCTCGATCGACTGTATGAAATATAAATTCATTCACGTTGTAAGTGTCGAACTTTATAACTTATTTTAGAGGACCTCAACAAAGAAACTTCAAATATTCTTACACGTCTACTTGAGTATCAGTATTCATGATCTAAAAAAATAAAAATACTTTAGTTTATATACAAAAATATATGTTTCAAACTAATATTCATATTTATTTGAATATTTATGAACTTACATGTTGTTCAAACCATTCTACAAGATCTTTATTAACATCATTCTTTATATCTTTCTCATTTCGTGTTCGGCCTCTCATTAATATATTTGTTTTTATCCTCAAATCTTCAATAAATGGATCAAAAATATCACTATTCAGTAGCACATATCTATGTTCCTGTAATAATTCAAATTCTGTTAGGGTCACATTTGAGGTCCTCCCAACTAATCGGCCAAAAGCAAGAAATGTTATTGATTTTTGATGTATTTGAGATTCAGTTGATGTGTCATCAACACGTCTAACTTGATTAAATCTTGTATCAATATCATCCATGTATCTATAATAAATGGTAAGACACTCTTTAACCAAATAGCCTTCAACAAAAGATCCTTATGGTTGAACTTTATTTCTCACGTATGATTTCAAATGCCCAAGATAACTGTGAAATAAAATATACATAATTATGCATTTAATTAACTGCCAAAATTTTTTTACATAACTAACAAACATATAAATAAAGTACCTCTCAATTGGATACATCCATTGAGAGTGAACAGGGCCTCCAAATTTATCTACCTCAACCAAATGCACAGTTAAATGCATCATTACAGTAAAAAATGATGGTTGAAATATCATCTCCATTGCACAAAGGGTCAATACAAACCTCTCTTAGAGGTTGTCAAACTGAAATGGATGTAGATATTTCTCACATAGTTTCCTGAAAAATGTGTATAATTGGAGTACAACAACATTATTTTTTTCAGGTAATAATTTACGCAATGCCAATGGTAGTAATTGTTGTAACAAAATATGTGAATCATGAATTTTATTTCCATGTAACTTACGATTATTCAAGTAATCAGACCTCAATATGTTACTTGAATACCCATCAAATACCTTAAAATTTGTTAAAATATGAAGGAATGTATCTTTATCCAAATTTTTCATTGAAAAAATTTCCAGAGGATACTTTTCATTCTCATCTGGCCTGAGATAACGTTTTATGTTCATTGCTTGTAAGTCTCTATGAGCATTGAGATGATGCTTCAACTTTCCATGCCCATTAAGAAATATTAAAATCAAATTGTCACATACATTATTCTCAATATGCATCACATCAAGATTTTTTCGCAACAAATTAAATTCCCAATGTGGAAGTTTGAAAAATATGCTTTTTTTCTTCCATTTTTGCATTACGATTTCGCTTGACGATGCACTTCAAACCCATTTCCCACTATCATTCAAATGGAGAACCTTCCCAAATTTTGTTTCATAATTTACTAGTTGATTCAATATTTCAGAACTAGTTAATAACATTGGAGGTGTTCTACGATCAGTGAAACTGTTAAATTTTGATCTCATCATCCAAAATCTATGAGATGAATCGAGAAATCTTCGATGGTACAAGAAGCACCATTTTCTACTATGAGGTACCCGTTTGGGCTCAAAATCAAAGTTATAATAAGACAATACAAACCCATGTAAATGTTACAACCAGATAAATTCCCAAGCCCAAGGAAGTCACTAATTGTCCACATTAAAGTAACATGCATTTTGAACATTGTCTTATAAGAAGCATCAAATGTATCAACACTGTTACTCCACAACTCTTATAATTCATCAATTATAGGCTGCAAGTATACATAAATAACATTTTCAGGAATTTTTTTTCTAGGAATAATCATCAAAATGATAAAAGACGTTTGTTTCATACACAACCACAGAGGCATATTATAATGGATCAAAACAACTGGCCAAATTCTATAACTGGTACTCAAAGTCCCAAATGGGTTGAATCCCTCGGTATTCAATCCCAATCGAACATTACTAGGATCAGATGAGAAATTTGGATGTAATGGATCAAATTTCATCCCCGATTGTGAATATCGGGGATGTCCCATTAACCCATCATTGGTATTATCTGCAGAATGCCACTTCATGTGTTCGGCGGTTTTCAATGACATAAATAATCTTTTAAATCGTGGATTTAAAGGAAAGTAACGCAAAACCTTTGCATGTGTGTTCCTTTTCTTCTTCTTCTTCATGAAATTATGTTGTTTCAGACTTCCAACATCACCCATTGATTTCCATCTAGAAGATGAAATTTTTTTACAATCATGTCTACTTGGATCCTCTTGCCAATAAAGCATACAATCATTGGGACACGCATGTATTTTTGGATAATTCAGACCAGGCCTGTTAAAAAATTTTTTTATTATCATAAAATGAATCGGGGATATTTTCTTCAGGAAATTCATCATTTAACAATTCCAATATCATGGGCATTGGATTATTTTTAATTCCACATAGACATTTGATATTGTAAAACTTCATCATAAAAGAAAGTTTTGAATATTTCAAACATCCACTAAAAAACTCTTTATTTCTATTGTCAACTAAATCATGAAAAGTATTTTCCTCAATGAAGTTTTCTATTATATTATTCTCCATATAATCAAGCGGATGATCCACTAATACGTTACAATCTTGATATGGTTTTCCTATATACACAAAAACATCACTTGTCTCATGGCTATTTGTAGAACCATCATTGGGTTGTTATGATATGTTTTGATGTTGATGGTGGTCTCTTACAGTGGAGAATGCATCATTTATAAGGTTTTACATTTCATTTTACATTTTATATGATGATGGGAGTTCATTCTGTGGATTGACATCAGTTCTCAACCTTTCTGTAACATTCGATTATCCGTGCCAAATCCAGTGCAAATATTGACCCAGGAATTGCTTCAATATTAAATGTTCATAAATTTCATCTCTCTTCAACCATTTTCTAAATTTACATTTAGGAAATGGACATCTTATTCTCCCTTCAATTGATCAATTGGAAATTGTTAAATCTAAAAAATCATTCAAACCCTATATATACTGAGGTGTGTTCCTCAGTAATGCGATCCAGCTTTTATCCATGTATATCACAATGTGCCTACAGAATATTAAAAAAATTAAAACACATAAATATTACTAAATAGAGAAAGAGATTCATATATACTAGTAGAAAAAATATATATATATGTTACATAAGGTTTTCCTATATCAATACATATGGTAAATCACCCACTAGTGGTGTCATCTAATGTAGTACCACCATAAAAGATTAGAAATAAATTGGCAGATTAGGGTGAGTGAACAAAGTCCAACCACATTACTCAACTTAAGAAAGTTAAAGGTTCCCCTCTCCCACTAAATTAAATAATTCTAACCATTGTTTGATGTGGCCCAATATTTAGGGGGAGATATGATCCATGGGGTGGATGTGCTAATAATGTGCATGTTATTCAGCTAAATGAAGATCTGATTAAATCCAAAAAATGAATGAATAAGTGATGTAATAATAATTTAAAGTCTCATTTGTTATAAAATATGATCAAAACGTGTCAGGGATGATCATGACTCATTAAATGGTGTTATGAAACCACTTTTTCTCTTTAAAACATGATCTAGAAGTTTCAAGCTGAGCTAAAGTCACTTTTTGAATCTAGAATTATATGAAAAAGGGATTATTCAAGAATAAAAAGTGGTTTCCAAGCCTTAACTAAGAGAATAAATGATTTCATATTGAATCTAGTTTATAACAAGGGATATCAAGTACTAAATTTTGAAGAATTGGGCCACTAATAAGGAAGAAGTACCATCCATACCATCTCATAATAATGTTTGTAAATCTCTTTTTATGATGGGAGTGGGTAGGAAATTTTTTTTTACAAGTATGGATTTTGAAATGTTTGATGGAATATTCCACCTTAGCTAAGGTGGATAAGGAAATTAAGGATGTTGGTTGCCCTTAAAGATCTAAACAAGTTATAAACAAGACATAATGTCATTATTCAAATGAAATAAGATGATCACGGGTTTTGGATCAATATTGTTGTTGTAACAAATTCATTTATTGTGAATTAGATTTTTGGTACTGACCTTTAAATGAAAAATTAGAAATGAATCTAATTATATGGGATAGAAATCAAGATATTAAGAAGAAACATCCATAGGTTAAGAGAAACATGTATACATAGAAAATAATTGGAAATTTTTAAAATTGGTGTGATGTAGAAAAAGTAGTATTCATAGGATTGGTCTATGTTCATATCAACCTATCTGTTAATAGAATAGGAAAATAAGTCCATATAAGTTAGGGAATAAATAAAAATCATCATTAGGAAAAAGTGAAATAATATTGTAAGAAAAAAACACCCTAAGAATATTTCAGATAGGGAAGGTAAGAGGCCTTAGAATCTAAATTTGATAAGTTTATGAATGGTTGATCATCTAAAAGAACTAATAAAAATGGGGGAGGTTAGCAGTATCCATGTTGAAAGTTCAAACATTCTACCAAAAAAAATTACATGTTAGTTATATAGATGGAAGTTATAAAGAAAATTTTGAAAATAAAATAAGCACAAGAAAAGTACAGTCAAAAAGTAAAAGAATCAATTCCCCATAAAGATAACTTAGTTTAGTTTTTGTGGTGAAACATGGATGGAGACACTCTTAGATATTGTTTTAAAATAATTCCATATTACCAACCACACATAGAAATAAAACCTCTTATAATACTATTTTTTAATGAACCAACTTGGGTCCCATAGAGTATTCCTGATCACCATGGGCAAGGGATAAGAACCTAGCTATCAACACACATAACCATGGGAGTGATTTAACACTAAAATAACAAGACAATATATCTAATATATAATAAGATAAATATAATCAATCATATTACATCATGGTGAAAAAATTACAAGACCATGAGATATAAATAAACTAATCCAAAAAGATAAGCATGAAATGAAATTAAAACAAAGTCTCCATGTGACTATCTGTTACCACTATCCAAACCCACCATTAAAGTGACAACAACCCATAGATGCATTCAAGCTACATGACACTATTCTGTTTATCTAAATAATAAAAGGCCATACCTCCATACACCCAATAAAATATAAAAGGTTTGAGAAATATTCATAGTAATATACCACCATGAATCTATACAATGACTATGACCATGGAAAATTTTGTTATATCATTAAAATGAAACAAATTTGATAAAGTAATTTATTTTGAAAACAATTCCAATTAAACATCCATTGGTTTTATTTAAAACATTCCATATTCTAATAAATTCATAATATGAAAAATAAAGTTAATGAAATTTAAATAAATTGAAATAAAAAAATAATCTATAAGATAAACATGTGATCATTAAAACATGAAACACTTCCATCACGAATAAAACCAAACACGAAGCATGAATGGGATCTAGCCTATAGGAATACATTACTAAAACCCATAGGAAACACTATAAATTAAAATTTGTGTCCCATTGAATCAGATTCCTTCCATTTTCTAAAATTATCAAAATCATACCACTAAGTTGTGATAAACTCACAAAAGGTTGCATATGTCTATAAACCTATGAACTGAAGGCTCCAAAAAAATATGAAAAACAATACCTATGACTATGAAAACCACTAATGGTAGCAGAGGGGAGCCGACCTAGGGTGCGAACTCGATAGGGTCGGGGGAGAAGGCAACATTACGAGTGTCAGGGGGGAAGGGGGGTCTGCAGAAACGAGCAGCGAGGTCACCGGTGGCACAGGAGGGGAGCGGGGCTAGGGTTGGGGCTTGTTGGGGGGAGAAGCGTCGCAGGTGTCGGGTGGAGAAAAGGGTCGGCTCGGGTGGGGGGGGGGTGTCACCACTGTAAAAAATTAAATGGGTTTCATAGCAGTTTTTAATAAAACGCTGAAAAACCTTTTTAAGGAAAGGTTTAGTGGTAGTTTTCTAAACTGTCTCTAAAGGACTACCGTAAAAGGCGATTTCTGTTTTAGTGATACCATAAAAACAGTTTCCATTTTTTTCAAAATATAAAACATTAAAACATAAACATGACTCCTTGAAAATTCTTTAACATTTAACATGGCTTCCTTCATTGACTTACACATCCATTAACCAGTGAAAATCATTTAAAAACATGGAATAAGAACAAAATCTCATTAAGGGATAGAAAATAATGAAATATCACATTATTCCATGAATACTCGTAATGTATGAAGGAATTTTGAAAAGACATTCTTGACACCCATATATACTTACTTTGTGTAACATGATATTTACACAAGATTCATACAAAACATGAGAACATAAACACAATCATAAAGGTATCTTAGGGCATTACTTACATAATCTTGTAACCCTATCGTCTACCTTATAATTTTTAACCCTCACAGTTACCTTACAATTTGTGTAACCATCGTAGTTACACTTCAAGTAAACATATGGCCAACCTCCAACAAACACATACCCAATGCATTGGAGGAAACTATAGGTCCCACCCTTCAGCACAAACAATTCCCACTAACCAAACCATAATCATACAACATGAATAATAGTAGAAAACGTTACTTTTGAACTTTGTAAAATATAACATTAAAAGAGGATTTTAAAAGAAAGGCCCATTACAAATATCATATATTTAAAGAGATAATTAATAGAGTTGATGGAATATGTATATACACTGTAATAAAACATAATTCAACATAATATAAGAAAAACCCATCACACAATCTATTTTAATACCATATAAATAATGAAGTAGAAGGTTAGCCCAAAGAAAGGAAATCGGGTTAAGAATTCCATTACCTTAGGTTTGTCTTACTTCAAACATGTTTAACCTTCCTGTATAATGTCTAAAAGAGTGCTATTGGTATTTTATAGAAAAATTTTCATGTTTATAACATCTTATATTATCATTTCATATCATCATTTTACCCTTTAATTGTTAGTATTTTTCTCCTTGTACTATTTTTGGGTGAGTTTTTACATGATTTCCATAATTGGATCATGGTGGATATTCTTGTCTATTGGAAGTGAAACTCCAGAATTGTAATGGATTAGTATTTAAATATATCTAGTAACATAAATTATACCATTTATCATTTTTAATTAATACATGATGATGATTCATAAGTTAAATCATTAATGATGTTCGTCTAGATCATTTTAGAGGTTCTTTGATAACAACAACGTCATTTTGTTTTATAAATTAAAAACATGTATAGAACAGAATTATAGATCCATTGATGAGAAATAATACTTATATTATAACCGGGTTCATCCAAAAAAATTGTTTCATGACCAGACTTGAAGGAATTAATTCTAATTGAACACATCACGGACAATGTTTTTAATTCCTTGAACAAGTGGTGGAAGAGAAGAAGGTTGATGATGAATTTTCCATGAACATGATAGAATCTATAATATAAACGATTTTTTAGCTTTCATGCCTCTTGTTTAAGAGGAAGTGAGGAAATAAGAAGAAAATAAAGGAATCTTTAAATTAAAGAAAACATGATAAATTTCTCACGAAATTTCAGCAGTCTAAGGACATCTCTTAAAATTTCATAAAAAATAGTTTGATGACGTGAAGTCGATATCTCATAACTCATACATAATATGGATAGTAAGGGGGTATATGGATGGAAATATCCTTACATAAGACAAAAGGAAAAGAAAGGGAATAACATAAAATGAAGGAAAATAATGAAAATTAAAAGTGGATGTTTATATCTTGATCTCTTCTCCGTGAGATCCTTCTTATGGGTATTAGTTTTGGTATTTTTATGAGACTAGCAACTCTAAGACGTGTGGAAGATCCTTTGGAGGAGTATTAGGTAGAACATAGGCATGGCTCAAGGCTTTATATGTGTGGGAAGAAGATGGGAGTGAGGGTGGTTTTTATAGTGGAGGAGAGGGGTATTTTTCATTATTTTAAGAATTATTATAATATTTTTTCCCAACATTAGGAATATAATTAGTTCATGTGACCTAAAATAGTACAAATGTCATGTGAGTTTGAACCAAGTGGCCTTGCATCACTTATTATGTCATAAATAGTGTATTTTATTGAGATTTTGATTAAACAGTATTTTATCATATTTCACTAATAATTGAAAAAACCAGAATTTCATAAAAAACCAAAACATTTAATCTAACCATTTTTCGACGTGTAGATTTCAAAAATGAAGTGAATTTTTGAAAATAATTTTCTAAATATATTAATTTAATGTTTAAATAAATGCATACTTAATTAAAAAATTTACAATTTTAATTCTATAACAACTTCTATATCACTTTGAAAAATTAACCAAGATGTTATTATCATAAAGCCTAATAAAATAAAAAAAATAATAAAATTTACTATTCACGAGGGTCATATTACTTTTCCTAAGGGTATGTTACTATCCACACAAAAAATGTTGGTTTCATCGAACTCCAAATAACTTACTGAACACAATTGTAGATGATAGTTTCTTGAAAATCAAAATATAAAAGTGGAAAAATTATGTTTAAAGTCTAGTTATAAATATCTACTTAAAACAAATTTACATGCATTTATATTTATTTTCAGAAAAACTTGCCATGTTACATTATCCCCACCTTCAACAAATTGCATCCTCGCAATTTTATTTACTTATTAAACAACTAAGGGTACATATCCCCCATAACATTTTTAGACTCCCATGTTGCTTCTTCCACCATGTGGTTTCTCCACAAAACCATTACCTGGTGGATTACCTTATTTTGAAATACCTATTTCCTTCTATCAAGAATCATAACTGGCTTCTCTTCATAAGAAAGGATCTCCTCTAGCTAAACTACTTCTGGGCTCATGACATGTGATAAAACTGGCACATACTTTCTCAACATTGAATAATGAAAAACATTGTTTAACTGAAACAAACTCAGAGGCAAAGATAAACTGTATGAAACTGTTCCCAATTTCTCTAAGATTTTAAAAGGACCGATGAACTGTGGACTCAGCTTCCCTTTCTTACCGAAACACATCGAACTTTTCCAAGGAGATATTTTAAGGGAAACATGGTCACCTACCTCAAAAGAGAAGTCTTTCTTTCTATTATCTTGATAAATTTTCTACCGGCTCTGATCTGTCATCATGAGCTAAAGGATCATCTTCACTTTATTAGCCACTTCTTCTACTAATTACATCTTCATAAAATTTCTTTCAATGACTCCATCCCAAGACACTGGAGTCTGACACTACTTCCTATACAAAGCGTCAAAAGGTTCCATATGTATACTGGAATAAAAACTATTATTATAAGAAAACTCATCTAAATAAATATGTTGATCCTAACTTCCATGGTAGTTTGTTTGAACAATCTTGAAGCATATCATTCAATGTTTGAATCGTTCGACCCGACTTACCGTCTGATTGAGGTTGAAAAGTTGTTCTGAAATTTAAATCTATGTCCAATGACTTCTGAACTCCCTTCCAAAAGTTAAAAGTGAACCTGTGATTCCGGTCATATACAATGTAAAGAGGAACTCCATGTAACCTGAAAATATCCTTGAGGTACAATCAAGAAAACGTTGATACAAAGACATTGTATCTCGAATGGAAAGAAAATGTGCAGATTTTGTAATCCGATCAACAATAATCCAAATCGCATTGTTACCTCGAGAAGTCATTGGTAGTCCCAACATAATGTCCATGGATACATTCTCTCATTTCCACGTTAGCACTAGCAAAGGCTGAAGCATGACCTTTGGTAACTGCCACTATTCTTTAACCTCTTGACATGTCAAACATCTCATGGTAAAATCTACAATATCTCTTTTCATTCCATCCCACCAATAATAATCCTAAAGGTCCCTATATATCTTAGTACTTCCAAGATGAACTGAAAATGGAGAACTATGAGCATCACACAACAAAACATTCTTCAAATGAGAATCACTTGGCCCCCACAACCTTTTTCCAAATCTTAAAACAAAATCTTTATCAAGGTTAAATTCTGTAAACTTACCCATTTTAACAAATTCTACCTTTTTATGTAGCTCATGGTCTTCCTTCTGCACTCGCTTAATTATATCTGACAATAATGACTGCACTCTAACCTGAAACAAAAGAGATGTATTCCCTACACCAAAAACTTCTATGCCAAAATTCATCAAATCATTAATCAAGGGATCATGTTCCAAATGTAATACGATTAATGATTCATGATGTTTTCGACTCATGGCATCCACCACATTGTTTTCTTTTCCAGGATGGTAATTGATCATGAAATCATAATCCTTTATTTTTTCAAGCTATCTTTTCTGCCTCATTTTATATTTCGTCTTGAGTGAATATATACATCAGAATTTTATAGTTAGTATATATTTGACATTTGGATTGGTTTAAATGATGCCTCCAAATTTTAAAATCAAAAGCCATAACTGCCAATTCCAAATCATGTGTCAGATAATTTAGCTCAGGATGTTTAAGTAGCCTCAAAGGATAGGCAATTACCCGATCATTCTATATCAAAACACAACCATGTCCCTTCAATGAGGCATCACTGTAGATTACAAACTCACCATTCTGGGAAGGTAAGGCCAAAACAAGAGAATTCACCAATATCTTCTTCAGTTCTTGAAAAAAACATCATATTCTCATGTCCAAACAAATGTAACCCCTTTCTGTGTTAACGTAGATTTTGGGTTAGATAACTGGGTAAAGTTCCTAAAAAAACATCGGTAATAACCTGCTAATACATGAAAACTACGAATCTTTATAACATTTTTGGGTCTAAGACATTCATCAACAACTTTTGTTTTCATAGGATCAACCGTTTTCCATCCATATTTACAATGTTCCCAAAAAAAGAAATCTGTTGTAACCAAAAATCACACTTTCGGAATTTTCCATACAATTTCTTTTCTTTTATGGTTTGTAAAATAACCCTTATATTTTTTTCATGCTCATTTTTATTTTTAGAAAATACCATAATGTCATCAATAAATACAACCAAAAACATATACGAGAACTCATGAAATACTCTATTCATAAGATTCATGAATACATTAGGTGCATTTTTTAATCCAAATAGCATAACAAAAAATTCATAATGCCCTTATCTAGTTTGAAAATCTATTTTCAGGATGTCATCCTTTTTCACCTTCATCTGATGGTATCCAGATCTCATGTCAATTTTGGAATAGTACTGAGCTCCCTAGAGCTGATCAAGAAATTCATCGATATGAGTCAAATGACACTTTTTTTAATAGTGATGTTATTAAAAGCACTATAATCAATGAAATGTCTCATGGAAACATCTTTATTTTTAACAAACAAAATATGGGATCCCCATGGTAAAGTTATAGGACAAATGATTATTTTTTTAAGAAAATACTACAACTGATTTTTCAATTCAATAAGTTCTATTGGAGCCATACGATATGGGGTTTTGAAATTGTCTTAGCATCAGGATCTAAGTCAATTGTGAATTGACATCTCGATCATGTATTACACTAAGTAACTCATCCATAAAAACATCAAGGTATTCATTTACCACTAGCAAATCATTGATTTGAATAGTTCCCTTGTTTTCAAAAATATGAGAAAAATAACTTTCATTTCCATCTTTCAATTGTTTATCATCTTCCTGATATGTTATCAATTGTATGGTTTTTCTCTTCAATACAAATAAAAACACTTTCTGAAAAACAACTTCTTTATCTCTACAGTCAATCTTTGCATGATAAACAGAAAGCCAATCTGTTCCCAGAATAACATCAAACTTGAATAAGGTTAAAACAACAAGTTTTTTAGGTAAATTCCTTCCACATTCCACAAAAAAAAAATCTTATAATTCCTCTTTGAAATAATATTACCTCCTGGTGTTTTAACAAAAAGTTCAGGTATCATTTGTTTAGGTGATATTTTCAATTTACCAAAACATTTATCAGAGAAGATGCAATGTGTAAACCCCGTATCAAACAAAATATTAGAAAAATTTGAGTAAACAAACAAAGTAACTGATATAACTTCATTGGATGGCCTGACATCTGCTGACATAGTTGTAGAGGATCTCACTACACCTTTATTCTTGTATTCTAGCTTCTTTACATCATTTGGATCTCTCTTTGGGAAGGCATTTGCATAATGACCCATTTCACCACATTTAAAAAACTTTACCATATTCTTATCATGATTATTCTTAGTATCATTTTCATTTAAATATTAGGTCATATGTCTAAACATACCACATTTAAAATAGTTCCCTGTTTTTCTAAGACATTCCTCAGGGTGTTTCTTGCCACACTTTTCACAAACTGGAAATTGGATTTTCTTACCATCAGATTTCATTGGTTGATTCTTACCAATCGCTTCCAATCTAGACCTCTTTTTATCCTTATTTCCAAAATGAACATGATCATCAGAAAAATCTATCTCTACCCTCTCAGCACATCAGATATGTTTCTCATAACTTTTGAATTCACGGGAGGCCAACACCATTTGATACCTTGGCTTATATCCTGAGTAAAAGCGGTTGATTTTTCTATCAAGATCCAGAATAATGTTTGGAGAATACCTCTCCAGTCAAGTGATGTTCTCTTCATACACGGCCACTTAATCTTCCTCCTTCTCTTTCAATTCAATGAATTTATTTTCCATCCTATGTCGCGCCACCTTAGGAAAATATTTTTCAAGGTAAATACTTTTAAATTCATCCCACTCTAAGGCATAAAAATTCTCTCTACCCCTGATATTCCTTACCATTGACCACCACTGATCAGATTCCCCTTAAAAATGATAAATTGAAAGGCTAACCTTTTGATTTTATGAACATTTCATAACATCAAATATCTTTTCAAGGGATTTGATCCATCCTTCAGTTTCTACTAGGTCAGATGATACCTTGAAAGCAGGATGGTGTTGTCACATAAAATTTCCCACTACTATCATGTTCTGTTGTGGTGAATATTTGATCTCTTGCGTGGATTCCACCTCAATTTATTGCATGTGTTAGCTGATCCATTACTATCACAAACTGCCCAGTTCCAATCCCTACCATTCGAGGCTGTAGATCCGGAAGGATGTCATTCTATAGGTGCCTCTCCTCTTCAGAATCCATGTTCCTTTTGTGGACAACCATTCTGAACAAACATATCCTAGATGAAGAAACATGGTAATCTTTAAATGAAATAACATTTTAAATTAATCATAGAGTGAAAATCATTTATTGTATTCTATTAACATTACCCTAACCCCTAAAGTTATCTAAACCATCCTCTGATACCAACTATAAGGACCCAACCTTACTATATAAATAATCTTGAATTTAGTGAATAAAACACTTTTTATTACATTAAGGATCCTTTAAAGATTAGATATTTAGAGAATTGGGACAATACATTCATAACATTACATATTATTACAGAGTGGATACCATAAAAACAGGTTCCATTTTTTTGAAAATATAAAACATTAAAACTTTAACATGACTCATTGTCAATTTTTCAATGTTTAACATGGCTTTCTTCTTTATCTTACACATCCATTAACTTATGAAAATCATTTAACAATTTTGGATGTGCCCAAAATCTCAGTAAGGGATGGAAAAGAAAGAAAGAGCACATTATTCCATGAATACTCGTAACGTATGAAAGCAGTTTCAAAAGACATGCTTATCACCCATATATACTTACTTTGTGTGACATGAGATTTAAAAAATATCCACACAAAACATGCGAACATAAATTTAATCATAAAGGTATCTTAGGGAATTACTTATATAATCTTGTAACCCTCTCGGCTACCTTATAATTTGTAACCCTCACGGCTACCTTACAATTTGTGTAACCATCGTAGTTACACTTGGAGTAACCATACGGACGACCCCCAATGTACACAAACCAAATGAGTTGGAGGAAAATATAGTTCCCTCCCTTCATCATAAACAACTCCCATGAACCAAAACATAATCATACAACATGAGTAATAGCATAATATCATTGCTTTTGAACTTTGTAAAAAAAACTTTCAAAGAGAATTTTAAAATAAAATTCAATTAAAAATATCATACAATTGAAGAGAGACTTAATAGAGTGGATAAAATATGTTTATACACTGTAATAAAACATAATTCAACATAATATAAGAAAAAAACATCTCAAAATCAATTTTAATACCTCATAAATAACAATGTTGATGGTTAACCCAAAGAATGGAAATTTGGTTAAGAATTCCCTTACCTCAGGTTTGTATTACTTCAAACTTGTTTAACATTCCTGTATAATGGTTAAAAGTGTGTTATTAGTATTTTAAATAATCATTTTCCTGTTTATAACATCTTATATTATCATTTCATAACATCATTTCACCCTTTAATTGTTATTATTTTGCTCCTTGCGCTGTTTTTGGGTGAGTTCTTTACCTAATTTCCATGATTGGTTCATGGTGGATGTTCTTATCGATTGGAAGTGAAACTCCAGAATTGGAATGGAGTAGTATTTACATATATCCAGTAACATAAATTATACCATTTATCATTTTGAATTCTTACATGAGTATGATTCATAATTTAAATATTAATGATGTTCATTTAGATCATTTTAGTGGTTCTTTCATAATAACGACCTCATTTTGTATAATAAATTAATACCATGTTTACAAAAGAATTCCAAAAAAATTTATGAGACATAATAAATATATCATAACCTAGTTCAAACATATAAATGGTTTCATGACCAGACTTGATGGAATTAATGAAAATTAAAATCACATCGTCCACGAGGTCGGTAATTTGACACATCACGGACAATGCTTTTAATTCCTTAAACAAGGGGGGGGAAGAGAAGAAGATTGATGATGAATTTACCATGAACATGAGAACATAAAAAATTTACAAGATTCTACAGATTTAATTCCTCTTGGTTAAGAGGAGGTGTGGAAATAAGAATAAAAGAATGGAATATTGAAATAAAAGAAAACTTGAGAAATTTATCACAAAAATTCGGCAGCATAACGAAATCTCTTAAAATTTCATAAAAATAGTTTGATGAGAGAAAGGGGTTATATAATCAATAATAAATAATATGGAAGGTAAGGAGGGATATCTAATGAAATATACCAACATAATCCAAAGTAAATTGAATAAAATAACATAAAATTAATGAAAAGAAATAAAATAAAAGAGGATGTTTACCTCTTGATCTCTTCTCCTTGAGGTCCATCTTAAGTGCTTCAGTTTTGGTCTTTGGGGGAGACCAGCTTCTCTAGGACATGGGTAAGAGCCTTGGGAGGAGTATTAGGTAGAACGTAGTCATGTATCAAGGCTTGAGAGGTGTGGGAGGAAGAGGGGAGTGAGGGTGGTATTTATAGTGAAGGAGAGGGGGTATTTTTCATTATTTTAATCATTATTATAATATTTTTTCCAAAGATTATGAATAGTATTAGATCATGTTACCTAAAATAGTAACAATAACATGTGAGTTTGATCCTTGTTTCCTTGCATCACTTATGATGTCATAAATAGTTTATTTTACTGATAATTTGATTATACGGTATTTTATCGTTTTTTACAATTCGTCGAAAAAACAAGAACTTCAAGAAAAATCCAAAAAAAATTTAACCTAACAATTCTTCGACGTGCAGAATTCAAAAATGATTTCCATTTTTGAAAATAAATTTTTAAAAATTATTTAATTAATTTTTAAATATATGCAATCTTAATTCAAAAATTAACAATTCTAATTCTATAATAACTTCTATATCACGATGAAAAATTAACCAAGATTTTATTATATTCAATCATTCTGAAATAAAATAATAATAAAATGTACTATTCATTTGGGTAATATTAACATTCATAAGGGTATGTTACTATTCACAAAAAAATATTGGTTTCTTCGGACTCCAAATAACTTACTGAACAAAATTTTAGATGATAGTTTCTTGAAATTGAAAACATAGAAGTAGAAAAATTATGTTTAAAGGATACTTATAAATATCTACATAAAACAAAGTTACATTCATTTCTGTTTATTTTTAAAGAAAACATGGGGTGCTACACTGACAAACTAGTATTTTTGGGAATTCATAAGGTTATAGAATTGGAATAGACATGTCTATGGAGACCCTACTCAAACATCCACACTCAAAAGTAACCATCCTTTACCATGTCGGTGGATTACTTTCTAAATTAAGTGAACGTCATTTCATACGCAGAAACCATCATACTACCATGTTGTAGCTCTAGAAGCTCCTCTATTTAAATTAAGCATAATCATGAGGGGTACTACTCCCTGGTAAATAGCTACTGGAATTCAAATAATGATACAATTATCTCATCATTTGTCTACATGTATAGACCCCACTTATACCCATTTTCTCCATGGAAAAGACTATCTACCAGCATATCTATTTGATCAGTTGGGGTCTATAGGAGCTGAAAACTTGGATCACCGACTAAGGCCAATCCTCCTCAATCTGGAGATCTGAATCACCATAGAATCTCAATGAACTCTAGTGTCAAAACTCACAGAGTGTGATAAGATAATGTGCATCCTCATCTTTCCTTGTTGGTATAATATACTACTTTAAAGGTTGGGTGATACTCTCTTCCCATATGGAGGAAATACCTCACAATATGGCCCCTGAAATGAGGCCTCATCACTCATCATGATGTCATCATAATACCGAATCTGAAACCTAGATGGTTTTCTTCATGAATGAATCCTAAAATTGATCCATACTTACCATTTTAATATGAGAATATTTATATATATATGGGGAGATGAATCGTGAAAGAAATTCGAAGGGATCAATACTATTTGATTCATGTACCGAGGTCCCTGCACATATGTCTTGGTACTCCAAGTCGATAAGTGATACTTCACAATCATTGTGCATGGACATGTCAGTTTCCACAATGAAATTGGGGTATCTTATCTAAGATCCACACTTGAAACACTTTGACAACGTTACCTTATGTTCCCCACCATGTACTCACAATAATTCTAACTCCAAATCTAACATGGGGATGAATCACCACTGATACAATTCGTCAATGACCTGATTTATCATGGCTGACCTAACCAATTGACGACTGGTCATCTATAACCCCAATATATCTTTCAATAGGCTCGAAGCTATTGAAAACTACTTAGAAGGAATCACTATAATGGAATTACTTTCCCTAATGTACTTGTGCACACACACCTATCCATATCCCTGGAATAGTGTTTATGAATAATAAAACATGTTATATATTGTAGAGTAAAATCATCCATGGAATAACCTCTCAAGAATAAATTAGAGTATGAAAGAATAAAACCAACATGTAAATGGGAAAAATAAGCACCAACCAAAAATGAATTACCATCCCTAAAACAACTAAAATAAATAAATTCTAAGAGAGCTCGGATCCTCCTATCTAATCACAACTACCAAACATGGTCTATGAACCCATGTGTCAATATGTTCCATTAAAATCACTTCTAATTATTCCCTCATCTCCATATGATATAACATGTGTAGAAAATTCTCATGTATGGGTGAGTATATACATACCTAGTAGGACACCTTGAAAACTGAAGGGGGAGCAATATAAGATATGATATAATTAGTCAAATCAAAAACAAAAATATTGTAACAAAACCCAAAAATATATATATATATATATATACTCCTAAATAAACTGAGATGAGAGAAAAAATGGATCTTTATTTCATATCCCATCCCTTGATGATGAGTCAACCTACATCTCCAATGGTCCATCATTTATGTGAATCATCTCATGTTTCTACCTGAAGAAGTCATAAAGAGTATTAGTACCTCACCATTTCTCCACAGCATGAGGGGGCACATCTCCAATAGAAAAAGTATGATAGGGGGTTCCACTTAGTGGGTAGAGTACCTAAACCCTCTTGAAATAGGGGGTTCCACTCAAATTAGTGCAAGGTGTATGGGAAAACACATCCATGTACAAAAAGTGTTATACCAACCCTATCCTCTCTCTAATGATACTTAATGATCTCTTAATTTTTTATGTGTCTCCTAAAACATTCCACATGATATATTGAAATCCACTACCAAAATTATCATCACATTCTATGTGGAAAACTTCTCATCATAGGCTACTCATGGTTAAAATATGCGTCCCAAAAAATGATATACACCATGTGAAGGATTATCATTGAGGTATATGGAGTGTATGGGTTCCACACTGAATGTGGCCCTACCTTGTTGCTTGGTCGTGTTCTCCTTTAGACATGGATCGAATGACATATCATCATACATGTCCTTTAAGGGGTCTCACACAATGTTTCTCATCTACATGAGGTTAGCCCATGTTCTTTCATCTATATCCTTATACCCAGTCATATACAAGGATTTCCTTAGATATTGGACCATGCCCATTTACTCTTAGAGTACACAACATTTCCTCCCATACAGGGTCCTAGCCATGTGTAGTTGGCCCACGTCTTATCCACAAAGGGAGGGTCATATGGTGTGTGATCCAACCACATATCATGTCATCCTTATCTCCAAAAAAACTTATTTTTTGTAGCTAGGTGTGTCGACATGGAATATGTTGTTTGCTACACAATGTACATTTGAATTTTCCAATGTTATTACCTATATTAATGCATTCACAAGATCTGTTTATTTCACCATGAGTTTTCCATTTGACCACTCAAAATCGATGGGGTCACCTCTAGACATCATTTCCCAGCCTCTGGAAGACACGAAATTGATTCTATTTGTTCACATGAAGAATGCACGCTACTCAACTCACCTCCCATCATCCCATGGTCAATCCCTTCACCTATATAGATTTCAGATCCATAGATAATCTTCAACTACATTTGTTCTATCCAAACACATATTTTATTTTCTAATCTATTCATCATATGTGAAACTTACATGAATCCATGGGTTCATTCATGTTTGAACCCTCCCTAGAAAATTCAAACCCTGACCCCATAAGCTGATAGTGAAGAAAACAATGAACAGGGTAGTGAAAATCCTGAGAAAAAAATTAATCAATATATAGAAATGTTTTTTTTCTGAAGATCAATGATCATGGATTTCTAGGGTGATAACATGTTCAGCAAGGAGAGAAATATTGAATTAACAATATGATAGGAAACATGGATCATGAAAAAAGGACACATAAATCACATCAAAATAATAGTAGTTAAAATCCATACACAATGTTTTAATAATGGTTATAAATTATAATTGATGATCCCTATAATGATTATGAATCGATCATTGGTGAAGAACATGTTTTCTAGTAATAGGGAGGATATCCAACATTCACCCCTTCTTGATCTGATCATTATTCATCATCCAATTCTAATTCACCACTAAATAATGTCCAATTATACTCTAAAAATACTAAGGTTTTTTGACTAACCCTATAGAATTACTATAGAAGCAATTTTATAGAGGGAATTAGAATTTGGGTATTGAATGATGGAATTAAATTAATTAAATAATTAATCCACTTAATGTACCCACCAATAGATGACTTATCCAAAATTTTGGCACTGACCATCTTTAGGCAATGCCTAGGATAAACCCCATGTTTTGAATTCAACCATAGTTTTAGATTTCTTATATGAGGCTCCATTTGAGATTTATCAAACATTTTCAGGGAAACTACAAGTGTGTGATATTAATATATTTAATATATTTAGAATATATTTTTATGAATCAATGAGCCTCAGAATCCCATGACGTATTAGAAACTATCTCAGTAAATGTTATTTAATATATATCATGGTCTTAAAAGGTGAAAAATTGGTCCCTAAAATGATAATGTCAAGAAATAGTTCAAAACATTACACCTGATTATCTTGAAGAACACCAAAAACGTAATCTTTATTATTGGTTTCAAATACGAGTAATGTAAAATTTTTTGAACATATAAGATGAATTTACTATTTAATATATTACTAAATATGTTTTTTTTTTTCAAATATCATAACATACAGATAAAATTTATAGCTGATTATGTGTATTGAGTGACCTACAATCCAAATTTCTTAAGTAATATAATTTTTATATGGTTAATGGATTTTTATTTCATAAATGAACATATGGTGAATAAAACAAACAAATAACAGTGGTGTTTTATTGTTAGGAACTCATCGTAATGAAATATTACTTGTCTTTTATGGATTTTCTAATCAAATAATTGAGTTGTGCTATCTAGGAAAGAATTATTTAAAAATATTTAAATTTAAGTTGTTTGATACTAATAGAGTGTTGTGCGTCCATCTTGGACATGAAATCATTAAAATTAAATATAAAACCATTCAAACAAAAAATGAAAATTTTATGTTGGCTCATTATGAACATTAATTTTATAATACAAATTATTCTGTTTCTTCCAGTGATTTAATTTAATGGTGAACAATAATAAAAATGAAATATCATTAAAATCAGTTTATGGAAATTGAATTTGGTTTTTTAAAAGTGAATGAAATTGAAATTTTTCATGATACATCATTAGATAAATACTTTATGAAAATGAATACAAATATATATGATGAAACTCCATATTTATGTATCAATAGTGTTGATAATGTTGGTGATATAACATATTTATTTGAAATGGAAAGGGGTGATTAATCTGAATCCCATATATAATTTGATGAGGAGGAGGATGAATATAAAGGTATTGTCAATAATTAATATGAATATGAGGATGAATATAAAAAATGATGCAATTACATACAAGTTATATTCATAAACAATATAAAGTATCACATTTTCAACTATTTGAAAAAAATACTAATTTTATGTTTGAGATGGATGGAGAAGATATCAATGAGCTATTTCATAACCTCAATTATGTTGACCTTTCTAGTGGTCATCCTGATGACCCAGTATCTAAACCACAGGTTTCCTCCACTACATCATCAACTCGAAGGTCTAATGGTCTATTCAGATGGATGAATCTAGAATATATTTTTGAGTGACATCCACCACTTGATTTAAATCCAAAATTGTAAAGGTATGATCAGTTATATATTTTTAATTAAATTTCATTATTTTATTTATATAATAATTTTTTTGATTTTTTTTAATTTTTTATCATTGTTTTTCACATATAGTTATTAGACAGGTGGTTGTGATTCTATGTAATTATTTTTCTGGATCATGGGTGTTGTGGGATCATATTTTCATGGATACTAATTAACACATGTTTGATCATTGAATGGTATATAAATAAATAAAATTTATTATTAAATTTATTTAATTATTAACTTTTTATTATTAATTATTTATAGGATTTATGGAATCTTGGCGATGATAGCATTAGATCCTCTACCTAGGAGTCATGGGAGTTTTTAATTCATGAGTTTTGTTTTCAATATTTATTCATTATGATAAAGAGATCTATAGAGAGATATGGAGTCATATTTTTTATTATTCTCTCTATAGTCATTGAACTACTTATATCTCAGCCCTTGTTTGGGATTTATTATGCTCTAACTATACATGAAACTATTTTTAGGGGAGATTATCATCAGGATAATAGATACAAGGGAGATAGGTGGTTACAAAAATAATTGGAATTTTTCCCATTAGTATGAACTGATGATATATATTATGTATTTTAATTTAATAATTGTCATATATTTTAAAATTACTATTTTTAATTTATATTCAAAAAGGTATTTGAGCATCTTGATGTAAAAAAAATTCATGTTTATTTGAATATGTAAGAAAATCCTACCAATGGAGATATTATTGGTGACCGACAGTGTCATATTGTGGTTAGTATAATTTTTTTATTTTTAAAATTAAAATAATTTAATATTTTAACTATTTTAATTTCACATTTTATTTTAAAAGGGAATATAATGTTATAATTATTGACACATAAGATAATAAGGTCGAGACTGAGGGTCAAGAAATTTTTTATTCAGGTTTTCATGAGGCATCTTGAATGCAAATGGCCCATCATGCTATCAAGAAAGGACAATCGATTCATATTGGTTCTTGATTGACATATTTTTGGTTAATATGGTACTATTTTGTAGTCATTATGCAGCTCTTGGAGAGATCATGCATATTCTTCATCATCTGTAGTATATAAGGGGAGGTTTAAAGCTCATAATGATATTATAAAATGCCTGAATAGATATCTAGAGGAGTAGTGTTGATAGTATAAGTAGCATCAACGGTTGGAGTAATAGCGTAAGTAGATGTAAGAATACATGTGTTGACCTCTGTATGGTTTAGGGAAGAAGTTCCCTCTTCTCAGACCTTCAGTTTATTGTCCCCTTTCATTTTGATCCATGGTATTCTATTGATAATGTTTTTTTGATAATTTTTGTGTACATATAATATATGAAAATGGTTAATAATTCTAATGTGAAAAGCTCCATATATTTGGTTTTTAAAATTTTGTTTCATTTTTTAATTTCTTTTATTTTTATCATTTTATTTATCTGTACATTAATTATTTTTCATTAATTTTGTATATACTAATATTTTTATTATTTTTTCATTTTCCCAATAGTTTTTCACATGTAGTTTCTGTATATGTCAGTTTGATTCTAAATAATTATTTTTCCAGACCATGGGAGAAGTGGGATCAGATTCCCATTGATTTTCATTATCAATTTTATAATTAATAGATGGTATGTAAATAATTAGTTTTAATTTTGAATTTTATTATTATTGATTTTATATTATTTATTAATTTTATAAATTATGGTATCCTATAAATAATAGCATCATATCATCCATCTATAATACATTATAGATTTTTATGTGAGATCATTTTCATCATTTTTATAATATTATAAAAAGAGACATGGAGAGAGATGGAGTCATAGTTTTTAATCATTCTTATTGTAGTCATTGAACTAATAAAATCTCATCCTAGTTTTGAGATTAAATGTAATCCTACTATATATGAGGGAGTCTTTAGTGGAGATCATCGTCATGTTGATATAACCATGGGAAATAGAAGGTCACGCCTAGATATGGGATTCATACATTTAGTATTTATTGACAATATATGTTAAGTAATTTTATTTAATAATTTATATATACTCTAAATGTAAGAATGTTATTTTATATTCATATATTTATTTTAGTATCATAATGTTATGTAATTCAATATTTATATGTAGATGTACACTAATCTAATAATGGGAGTGATTATCAGAGACCTAAAGTGTCAGATTGTGGGTAGTATTTCCTTTTTATTTGAAAATTTAACACAAATTAATATTTATACTATTTCATTTCTAATTTCATTTGATTATGAATATGAGACCTTGAATCTTATTCACATGAGATTCATGATGATATTTTCGGTTAGGATGCATGTGAGTTTGGATTTGAAGAGGCAATTTTGATGTAGGAAACCCAACATTGTATTAAGAAAGGCCAATTGATGGGTATTGGTCCTAAATTAATTTCATCCAATTATTATGATATTATTGCATGTTCATCATAAATTTTAATGGGATCTCATGAAGAATTATTTTTATCTTCACAATATGAGGATATTTTAAGAGATCATAATGAGATTATACAAAGCATGCATAAAGAATAAGAGGAGAAGCATTGAAAGAAATAACAACAGCCGGAGGAGAGACATCGATGGTAGGAGTAGAAACATGAGAAAATAATGGAATACATGTGAAAATTTACACATGTTTTCAGGATGCAGTTCCCTCCACTTAGTCCTTTAACTTATCATTCTCCTTCATAGCGATCTATAATATTTTTTTAATAAACATATTATGATAATTTTTGTGTGTACATAGTATATATAAAATTGTAATTATTTTATATGTGATAATTATTATATATTCGGGTGTTTTAATTTTTTTCATTTTATTTTTTATGTTTTTTTTCTTTTATTCCATGATATAAATGGAATTCTATCTCTGATAAAAATTTCATTATTATATTTTATAGGTATGATAACAATCAAAAAAACAATTTGAAACTGGAAAAATTATTATTTTCAAAAACATTTTTGTGATTCCGTTTTCTACCACTACTCAATTATGAAGGTACCCCATCACAAGAGGCTATTTATTACTATAAATAATCATAATTTATCAACCACAAATATTTTAAAAATTTATGTATATGTCCATCTTCTGTTGGAGTTTTATTTTTTATAGAATGGTGTGTGTGTATTGGCACACTAAGAAGAAAATATCTACTTATTTGAGAGAGAGAGAAAACATAGTATTAAAAATTTATGATCTTCAAAATAAATTAATCATAATATTATAAAGAGGGCTCAAAGTATCCCAAGAATAATCATTTTATTTCGCAGGGTTTTTTTGGAAGTGAGGAAAATAATAAAACATCTGATGAAAGGCCTAAATTTATAGAGGGCCTATAAATGTTTGGAATTGTAGCACAATTGTTGATGGAAATTCTCTTGAAGGGATAAGTAAACCAAATATATTAATGTCATGTTTCAATTTACTTGCTCTGCACCTATTTAAAACTTCTTTAACTCTCATAATTTTTTATTACTATGTAAGGACATACCACAATAGAGGTGGTCTAATTGTTTAAATGATTCACTAAAAAACATAGAACATCCCTGAATGAAGCCACAACGAAATAAGAGTTTCAAAAAATTAAAATAACAAACAAGGAATATCCATGAATCCACCTGCCCAATGTTTCACATGGAAATTGTTGTAACCACACTATAATGTCCACTAATGGAAATTTAAATAATCTCTAACCATGCCCTTAACTTCATGAACATAAATTCTATTTCCATGAGGATTAATATGTAAGGGTGACTTAACTCCCCCAACACTTTTTTATCTTTAATCCAATATATACAAGTCTTCCCCTTTACCAAAATACTCTTCTAAACTCATACTCCATGTTTGAATCTAGTCAATATATGACCAAATTTCTAACCCATAAAACCAACAAAAAACTCTCATGGAATATGTCCCACATCATGACACTAGGACATAA
The DNA here is from genome assembly GCA_963277665.1 of Viscum album. Lineage (NCBI taxonomy): Eukaryota > Viridiplantae > Streptophyta > Magnoliopsida > Santalales > Viscaceae > Viscum > Viscum album. The sequence goes on from OY728148.1 coordinate 817,054,238, forward strand.
TCATGACTCAGCCATTCACAGTACAACAGACCATAATATAGATGCCTCTCAAATAAGGATCCTTTCACTATTGAAACATGCCTATTATTATTATAATAAAACATCTATCACCATATCCTTTCAACCAACCTTCTCCTGACACCTCCAACTCCTAAAAACATATTTTAACAATCTATAAATTTTTTGGTTACTACATTAGATACCTTTAGAATGATTTTAATCCTTGAGAATAATAACCAACACTAGACAGATTAGAAATGACGAAAAATGAAAACATCCCTTGGATATACCTTTGAAATGCAGATCATGACAATACCCAAACACAAATGTGAATAATGGTATTACATCCTCAATCATAATATAAAAAAGATAATTATATAAACATCAAATCAGTCTAGGTAAAAGAAACTCTTAATATTGGACCACTAAGAGAGTTACCCACCCAACCAATATAATGAAATATGAAGAACAAATCCCCTAAACCCAATGAGTATTAGACCATTGAAGGATATTCATTCTTATTCTAATTGTTTAATATACCAAAGGTAAAAATAATCATCCACTACCTCACCTTTCTTGACTTAATAATTATAACACAACTATGTCCAACATTAATAATGAAATTTTCTATAACCTAAAAACCATGTGAGGTACCTCTTAAATTTAATTCCTCTATTAAATGGGGCTAAACGTAATAGAGAATAGAAGAGGAAAAAATTGTTCACTCCCACCTAAAATTTTACCTCTATCTTTCTAATTGATATTCCTTTCATAATAGTGAGATAATTTCATGTAAAACTGTTTCTATATCAAATCATTCATAAAAAATGAATTTTAGTTTCCAAAAACCATAATTCGTTTAATTAATACATAAAAATCCTTCAATACTAACATAATAAATGAATAGAGTTTCAATTTTAAAATCCCATTGAGAAGATCTAGAGTCCAAAAATTCCAAATAATCTAATTTAAACTAATAATTTTAAATATATTTCAAAATGAGTCAATTATGGACGAAATAAATCACTAACGTGGAATATACTCAATCATAAATACTTAAACCAAACTCATTTTATGCTAATTTACATTCCACAATAATCTGAACACCCTACTAAACGAATCAACTACTATAGATAAACCTCAGAACATGATGAATCAAATGGAACACCTATTACCAATGGACCACCAAATGACCTTGAAATATTTTCAACATATCCGATGTACGATTACTAGAGATACACAAACCAAAGTCTTAAATCCATGCCCAAACATTGAGATATCACTTCACCTACTTTATTTACATACCAAAAGACTCACAACTTGAGGCTTTATCTTTAGATTTCTCAGTATCCTAAATAAAACCCCTTTCAATCACCTCATCATGATATCTTACCTATAATCATGACTTTATCCACAAACTCAACACCCTATATTGAATCTTCACCTAAAAGAAGACTCCAAATAACATGATTTTAGATATTCATTGTCTATGATGTTTGAAAATAGGACCATCGTTAAAAAGAAGTGAATTTTAATATAGTTCACACTAGGACCCCCTTACTCAAACTCCTAGAACTAATTATTATGTTTGTCCCTCTACTCTTGATGGGAAGCACCTCCTCAACTAACGTAATAAACTCTTACCATGAAACATCTTTCAATTGACCAATATTTTCTTTCTCCCACAGACAATTTACAAACTAAGATGAAGAAAACCCACTTCTATGGAAACATAAAATAGATATATAATATTTATTAATTAAAAAGTTAACCCAACCCCGATTAAACATTCCTTATCTTTAAGGCTTGACACTCAACTATGGAACTTCAATAATTTATACTGTTAAAACTTGAATAGCACTATATCATATGACTCCTTCATCTTCCCATGCACAACATCTTGATGGTTCCCTAACAACATATCTTCAACCCAAACATAAAAATTAATAAATTTTGTTCGATAAATAAAATAAAGAACCAATATCATTGAAAACATAGAAACACTTCAAGAATAATATCTACTCAGACACCTTTGAATCACTAAAACAAAATATCCTTTATAGAAACATTCCATCACCTTAACATGTCAATAAAATTCATTCCTCCAACAAAAACATTACTTCATCACTAAAATTCCATTGTCTAACAAATCATTAACCATTTAATTAACACCTTTATCTCCTAAACAATCATTTCCACCTCCGAAGTTGTATAGTCATCCTAGTCTAAGGATGTAAGAAATACCCTCCTTAGAAACAAAAATTCAATTTGAATAAATTTAATCACTTAAATCATGCTTGATGTGATCTTAAAACCAAATATTAGTTTAAGACATGAAAACATTCCTTTAAACTCATGCATATAAAACCATAAACATACACCACAAGTTTTCCCCCAAAACATAGCCTTTTCAATACCTTTCCAAATGAAAAACTTTTAGTCTACCTTTAAACTAGTTTTCAACTGAACCCCATTACATAACACTCCAAAACCATTTTCCAAGACCACTTTTTAAGTAAACGCAAGCATTCAAAAAAAGGTAAATCTACCATTTATTTATGGAAACTTATAACAAATATATAAATAATTATTAATGAATCTATGTAAACATTATTAAGAATAACATTACACATTAATACACAACATTGAAAAGACATCATAGTATCAACATGCTCAAATTAATGAACAATTCACTAGAAACCCCTCATTATATATTTGATGGATTGAATTACTCAATAATGTTTACAATTTATCATATCATGCATAGTATGATATTAGTTGTTAATATATTAAATTATTAAAATTTTCTTTTCTTTTTTTATAATATATAAAAAAACATACGAAATTTATAATATAGTAAAAATAATGGATAATATATAATAATAAGCATGATCATATTAATAATACCCATATCTCATAATATGAAATATTATATGATTTCATTATACATTTAGTTCAACTCATGTAGTCTACTAAGATCATTGTTTGATTAGTATCAATATGTTTAACATAAAGATATGAAATCTACATTAAATATAGAACATTTTTTCAAACATGTAGCACAAAAATTTAATTTTATATAATTGAAAGTTGTTTTATATTACAATCATATCTTCAATTATCAACAAGGAACCAAGATAAACCCCCAAAATTTTGAAAATAATATGTTTGTTGATGATATTTACACGGTTTCCATTAGAAATTTACTCCAAGGGAAATCATTTTCTTCTTACAGTTAAAAAAAATTATACATACATAAATATGAATAAAACTAGAGATAAAATCATAACCACATATATATATATATATACAAATTTATATTTAATAATAAATGTAAACAAGATATTACCCACAACATAGAGAAACATTACACCAGTGAGTTGTCTTGAAAGAAGAAATAATAACAGTGAGAATTACAATAATCTCACCTTTCAAATATTATAAAATATATCATATTTCCCAACTTTTAAATGAATATATAATCCCGAATCATGGGAATTTAGATAAGATCAATTAATTTTCTTCAATTTTATTTCTAAAAATTATCGAAATTTATTTACATGCAAGAAAAGACATACATAATGTACCCATTCTAGGATTATACCGAACAATCAGCATTACCTCCCTTAGAATGTTCAATAGGATTATGGTCCTTATATTGGATTATAAATGGCTCTGATCACTTATGTCCTTGTGTTTATCGCTTTCTACATCAGAAACTAGGATAAAAATGGTTTACCTTCCAAACCCATAAAATAATCACCAATAAAAAACTCTAGTCACCACTATAGATCCCATCCATATATATGATACCACATTTTAATGAACTATGCCCACTAGAAACCACTCCCTAGCTAGAACTAAAGAAGAGAATGTCCATATATCCATACCTACAATAATCTATGGGTTCGACACAATATCTAAGGATATAAAACACACAATTCGGAAGCATTATCATCATAATTCTATGATCATATATGAAAAACACTAATGAAATCCTTAATAAAAAAAATTAAAATATCCCAAAAATAAATATACATTACATATAGAGTTAATGTTTCTTTACAAATTATAAAATAAAAGACATTTGGCTATGACCCTAAAAATAACTCTAAACCTCTACCTAGTAATTCTTAGCTTAATCACCAATTACCACTTAGAAACCTAAACCACATGCAGACACACACAAATATATAAATATATATAGTCAATAGAATACATGTATACTCTGTAGGATCCTCCTTGAGGAAACTTGTGTAATGTGGGAAAATAATAATAATTCTTTTTTGAATAAATAACAAAGCCAACGTCCACTTTTTCCAAGTCAACTATCACCCAACATCACCTAGTAACTCAAACCTAATATCTCATCCATTTATTAAAATATAGAATAAATATAATCATATCAAGAGAGTACCCTACAATCACCTCCACATTGGTTCTTTTCTCGGATTCCCTAATAGAATACATCATGTGCATTAATCACTTATTTATCCTCATATTTTTGTATCCATAAACTATACAATACACATATTCCAACTGTATATCACATTCCCACCACATTTGGGTATAATGAACATAAATTATATCAAACTCATTGTTTCCTATTAACATAAATATCCACCACCATGTAGCCATATAATAATCACATTTCCCATAATAATGGGGTTTATGAACATAAAGGACATCATCCTTGTTCTATCCTCCTATCATGTGTGACCCCACCATATATCATCGTTGTTAACAAGACCAGTTAGAATATTACATACTACATATTTATTAAATTATAGTCTATATACATATAACAACTATTATCCATCACATCATGTAATATTATTGAATGGAAAGTGGGGAAGAGGGAGTAATAAACCATTTATCCCCGCCCCCCACTAACTTGGATGTTGGAAAAAACTCTCAAGACCAAAAAATTTGGGTTTTGATGACAATATATGACTCAATATATCATTATAATAAATAATAAGTATAATATAACATATATTTTATCCACAAACATGCTAAGCCTAGGTGTTTTTACTAAACCCCACTAATGATAAATATCAAAATTGCAACACCACCACTACTATAGTCAACATCCAATATGAACACTTTACCTCAAACCATCCCTACAATTCCAAAAACAACAACTGTGAACTAATCATTAACTTTTCATTTTTGCATAATTTATCAATAACTATATTTACCATTAAATCACCCACATTAAATTTGTTATTACATTCAATTTCTATATTTATTATCAATAAATTCATTGTTCATCACCAATATTTAAATCATCTAAAACATTTAATTTTTATCATTTAATGTTCATTAATAGACCATCATTTATTCAATACTTTCTCATTTACCATTACCATATTCCTTATTACCAACCACATTCATGCCCTTGGTGAACTACAACACAATTCAAAATAACTATACAAACCACTGCACAAACCAACACGTGATCCAATGCTAATAGTCACTAAACATTTACAATCTAATGAATATAAAATTATTTCACCTTACCCCATGTTAATGACCTCAAACCATATAATTCATAATTATTTCATTTAAAATTATAATTCTTTATGAAAACATCATCACCATAAATTCTATATTTTTACACAGCAAATTTCCTAGCAGCTTTATGTGATTTAACTAATTATGAACATGAAAGGTATATCTATAGTAACTTCCAAAGTCATTATAGTAGCACACATCAATCAAAAATACATCTAGTAGAAAAAATTAATAATCATAGTTCTAACTTGCATTAATCATGTAGAAAATAACCATAAAAATCACTTTTTATGCACCCTCCATCATATAAATTAAATATGGCTATAATTAAAACTATTAACATAGATTTTTTTTTTCAACCACACATTTCATTGCCATCATCAAAATATTATCCTTTTATGAGAGGTGAATATATTAATATAATCATAAAAATAACACATAAATAATTTATTGAAATAAAACTCCTTGAAATAATGTTAAACATCCATCAATCATAAAAAATCATAAAATCATATAAAATACAAGTAAATCCCCCACCCAACCTCTAATTAATTCATTTAATTATATTTATTTTCTTAATACCTACATTAAACCTAATAAAAATAAAATTCATAATATATATATATATATATATATATTGGATATTTCTTCAATCCCCTAACTCAATCTGAGATTCATTTATCATTGTGTATGAAAAAGGAAAAACTGGGTGATCATAATAATGAAATCACCTAAGGAAGCCCATTAGTATCCATTATCATACCTCTATCCAAAATTATCTTCTCTTAGAATAACAAAAACTAAATTAATACCACTACCAAAAACCCCTAGAATAAGGTACAATAGAATGGGAAGAAATAATATGATAGAATATCACTTGATATTATTGATTAATGGACCCATAAATCCAATAGTCAAATGACATAATGCAGGAAACAAAATACCCCAAGAAATTACACTCTATTTTACAAGGGTTCAAGTGAATTTTTAAAAATAAAAAATCATTTGATTTATGGTCCAAATTTATCATGGAAATATAAATTTAAGGATTCATCATTTCTTTAGAGGTCATAATCATTTTATGAGGAAGCTAAATCGATCTGATATCTAAAAACAAAAAATATATACCATATCTATAACATATTTGTTCTGATCAACTCTTTTAATTAAATTTAATGATAGACGGTCAAAGAAAAAAAAGGATTTTAACTCCATTTACAAGACTCTCTAAAATTCATGCCACAAATTGGAACCATTCTAGGGTGAAATAGGATATCCATAGTTTAATGATACCAAAAAAGTTAAAAAGCATGAAATTATCTACCGAAGGATTCATGTTCTAATAAATGTTACAACTCCATACTGAAAACTCATAGAAAAGTAATCAAAACATCCTCATGAACATTCATTATATGACAAAAACTTTCTATATTATGAGGATTCATATGAATTGGTAACTAAAAATGCCAAAAACATTACATATCATCATTTCAATACATAAAAGTTTTCCCTTATACAAAAATACTCTTATGAACCATTCATATCATAACCATTTCTAGTCATTCCATAACCAAATGTATTCATTTCATGACCAGACTTCCAACCTTAAATAATTTGGTACCAAACTACCATGGATTAGATCCCGTGTTATGGCATTAATTCCCTAACATGAGTAAACAATTCATTGTGTGACAAACTAAACTACTTGAAATAATTCTATCCAAAATATTTCTTCATGTAATCACACTAATATCCACATTGTGTCACACCTATTACTATTTAAATATCAACTCTAACTCCACCTACCTTCTTAAAACCCTCTCCCAAAACCTCCAACACCATCAAAACCAAATTTAATAGTTAGTAATGTTGTTTTTTATTTTATTATTATGGATCAAAAAAAGTTTTAGAAGATTATTAGTAAGTTTATTTATTTCATATAATCTAAATAAAACAATTTATATTTTCTTAGGTTCTTGAATAATTCCAAATAAATCCAATTTTTTCATTAATTATATTGGATAAATATATTTTATGATCCATCCAAGGGAGTCTTGATTAAATTTTGAGGAATTATTTGAAAAATAAATGAAGAGTTATATAGTGTTTCCAATATACATTTTAAAAGACTTATTGGTGATGAAAGTTTTATTTCTAGATGTACATTCATTAGTAAAGAAAGGTAGGTTTCATGGCACTACAAAGACAAAAATTCAATCACATTTTTCTATGTAAAAAATGAATATACAAATACATATAAATCCATAACACAAATGTTAAGGATGAAATCCCAATATAAATACCATAGGTAAAATTTTTCATATCCTTTGATGATTATTAGGGATCATCAATATACAATCATCTTGTTATGTAATCCATTGTAACAACAATGGTCAAAGAATATTAACATCAAGTGCCTATACATTAATACGAATTCTGAATTTGGAGATTAAAATTGAGGGTGAGATATAGATATTTCGATGAATATGATTTAAAAGGAAGCCTTCAAGAACATGATATTTTTATTAGGAGGGAATTCTTTCGTATAATTAATAAAAGTTATATTATTTATTTTCCTTTATCTACCACATTGATCTTGTTTAAAAGTAAAAATAATAAAAAGGATATTATATTATAAAGGGGAGAGACACTATATTTTCTTTTTATGATGATAATAATGGAGGAAATTTATAATATAGGGGGAGTCTTAAATATATTTTAATTGAAAATAAATGTAAATATTTTATATGATTTTATTTTGGATGACCATGGGATGACACGTGTATTAGAAAAAAAACCCCAACTAAAGGGACATAGGATAATTGGGGGTGATATTTTTGCCCTTAAAACTTGAGAAATTGATGAGTATAGGTGTTTTAAGTCCCTATTAAAGTGATCAGATAAAGTATGGGTTTTGATTTTTTATCAATTGATATATGGTTAATAATAAATTTATCACACACTAAGATTTGATAACTCTCAAAAACATTATTCAATCCTATTTTTAGTGTTTTGGTAACCATTTCATGAGAGTTATAATCTGAATTTTTGGTTGTGGAAACTCATTATTGGTATTAGTGGTGTTTTAAGGTTATATTTATTGAAAACACACTCTTAGATTATCGATAGACTATTTGTTTTTGGATTGAATGTATACTAATTAAGTAATTATGAGAAGGAATTGTCTATATTATGGTGGTTGTGAAAATAATTATGTTTATATTCCAAGAATAGCCTTTTAAGATTCCATTTTAAACATTTATTATTTTGTTTTATTTTTTCTAAATGCTTGCCATGATAAAATAGAACATTTTGATATAACTACAGGAGAAGTTATTATAATATGAGGATATTATGGATGGAAATAATGATGAAAATAGTTATATTAAATTTTATGGTCAACTATGGAAAATCCAATAGTGAGAGTGCATGTGATAGGAAGGATTTCATATTTAAGACTTGATTAAGGATTTTAGATACACCTCATGAGGAAAAATAAATGGAAATTTCATATGAATTATTTTAAGGGATAAATACTAGAGTTAAATAGCTAAAAAATCATGTCATTCATTTATAGTATAGATATGAGATGAATAAATTAATGATCAATCATAAAATGACCTAGTGAACCTGGAATTCAGAATGAGATTTTGAGGTGGAAGAAATGGAGTTAAATTTTCATGGTAAAAGTTATTTTGATTACAATTTATATCTAAAACACAATAACATAATATAAAGTTAATGGAATGAGATAAGATATTGTGTAAGATCATGATGATGTGAGTGATGAAATGAGAGTAGTAGAGGATTATACACCAAGGTAATGTACTGTCTATTAATAAATGATGAGTCACTCCTTTATATATAGGTAAAAAAATAAGAAAAATATTTATGATAATACACTGGGTATTATTGGTAGATTTTATCATGGTATAAAAATAATAACAATGGTGTACATAATACCTAAATTTCAGTTGGAACATGCTGTAATTAGACTAAAAAATAAATCGACATGTTTACACTCAATGCCATTCATGTTATAAGATTTCTTGGTAATTACTATGATAAAATACTTTTTCTAATTGATAATATAATAGGCTATTTAATAATGTGATTGAAACCATTTTTTCACAAAGTATTGTACACATATTAATATAGTCAAATAAATATTCTGAAATATCATTATGTCATGTGTGTTATTTCTCATTCTATATTTCATCATTATATCATAACAATTGAAATGGAATTACTCTACATGTTTATGGAAATAAAATAAAATAAGGTTTTTTATAACCTCATTCACATCTTGTCTTAGATATTTTATACGTACTCTAGAGAGTATCACCATAACTAGGACCTTCAACATGATGATGTGATTCTTTCCCTTGAAATGTCTGAAGTATATTCTTTTCTAATAAAAATTTAATATTTTTTTTCAAAAATGGTCGTTACAAATCATTTCTTAAACATTATAAAACTCTTGTTCAAGATGATTTTTTTCATTTATATTATATTTAACATAATTTTTATTATAGTCCAAGTAATAGTAATATTTTTAATGAAACTATAAATATAATGTTTTAATCTTATTCTATAAATATTCGATGGATATATAAAAATTAAGAAGAATCATTATAGAGTGACCTGTAGAATTAATGGAGGATATTGATCGGTTGTTCTTGTCATGAGTTTAATTTGTTTAATAATTTTAGGATCAAATTAAACATGATAAATAATCTAAATATTAAAGTTAATTTATAAGTAATATTATAATGTTTGATATTCCATTAGTGAATAATAGTAGAATAATGATAAAAACATTTATTTCAATTGATGGATGTTTGTTCTAGTTAATTAATAAGGATAGTGAATATTAACTTTCATTACCCTAGTTTTTTTCCCAAATGTTTCTATAATGATGAATTGATAAATTATGTAATGATAATAATGGATATGAATATAATAACAAATTTTATAATATTCTATTTTCCTTACCTATTAATACTGTTTGAAATAATATTGATGCCATGTTTGTTGGCTATAACCAATACCCATACCATCATTTATATAAGATGGTTTCCATTGTTTTTTTATTGGCCTCTTTAATTTGGTCATTGAAATATTTAATTTGATAAATTATTGATTGAACAAATATATTATATAATTTTCATCTAATTAAATTATTCTTTTCATTAAAGTATTTCGATATTTTGTTCATCCAGAATATTAATAAATTTAAAAAGAGCTATCCACTATTGTTCTTAATTGACACCTCGTATTTATATATGATTTTATGAATGGTATTCATGATAAAAATAAGATCACTATTAAAGGTGATCCGATCATATTTTCCCAATTAGATTACTTAATAATATTGGTAATTCAATTATTAGAGGAAATGATTCTTGCTAGAATCTCATATTTTGGATAGAGGTGAAAAACTCCTATTCAATCTGTTTTTAATAGATAGTGGTGGTTATCAATTATTTGTAAAAAAAATATTTATTTTAGTCCATTTATTACAGAACATGTCATTGTCCCCTATCCCAATTGATGTTTGTAGGGTATCACTTTTTCTACTCAAATTTTTCTATTAACTAAAATTGAAATCATGATTGATTATAAATTTCATTCTAAAGGATCAATGATATAAAAAAAATATGTCTATCATCAATGATTCCATCTTAATTTAAACAATCAATGTAACAAAAAAATCATAGACTAGGGGAAAATGACTAAAAAGTATGATAATATCACACTAAGATATATCAGCCCATTTAATGTTTATGAATGTCATGTAGAAATATATTATCAAATTAAAATAGCTATTAAATTGAAATTTATCCACATAGTGTTCTATGTGTCCCAATTGGAGAAATATAAAATGTATTATCCTCATTTTCTTGGTTAGAATTATATAGATATTTAATTCTATGCTAATTATATAGAATAACATATTTAGAATAACAACTAATGATGTATTTATATTAATATAAATAAATACCTTTCCTTTTATTAAATTGTTTGTATAGTGTTAAGAAGTATGTGGCCTAGGATTTGGGATCCTGTATGTGTGATTGATGTCCTTATATATTCTCTTATAATGAATGTTGATGAAATTCTATTGGTAGAATGTGGTATTATTGGGAGAATTATGACCACTAAAAATTCATGGTATGTGTTTTTTATTATTAATATTATTTAATCATTTTATATTTATATGTTATTATGGAATAATTAGAATATTTAGATCACATTTTAAATTTTTATATATTAGTTGAATTACCAAATTCTAGTTCAATGTATAATGCTTAATATGGATGAAATATATTAGTTTTTTCATGGTCATGAATATTATTCATTCAGACTAGATAGGATCAAAATATATATTTAATTGTTATTTATGACATCTTTTTAAGATATATTCTTGGATTTAATTCTCAGTTTTGGTGTTATTATTTCCTATGAGAACTCATGGGTTTTTTCCAATATCCAACCTCTATTAACATTATTCAACCACAAATCATTCCTATATAGTAATCTAAGTTCAATATACCATACATATTCATTATTATACATTGTATTCACTCAATAATAAATCCTACGGAGATATATTTAATATATATAATTTCAACATAACCAGTGAGTAAGAAATTGTTTTATTATATGTTGATATTTGAATTATTTTAATATATATTTCTATAAATGTTAATCATTTTATAAAAACATTAGTTACTTCTTGATCATTGTTTTCTTTGTTTTTACATATAGAGTTTTAAAATAATATAAAGTAGTATTTAGAATCATACTTCTAGTTTTTTTTGAATTATATCTATTATAATATCGATAATGAGATAAATGTTTCTATCATATTGTGGAATTGGTTAAAGAATCCTCCTAGAAATAATTTATTTTGTATTTTATTTTTATAAGTATATCATTATATGTATTTTTAAAATCATACTAATACATTAAATATATTATATTTTATATATTATAGGTCTATATTGAGATCGAAACACCATAAATTTCACTAGTTTTTCATTGGGGGAGCACCATAGGGAAAATTTCATTCATTCTTTGTATAGGTTGTGTACTGATACAAAAAAAAATTGACATATTTTTTTTCATTAATTTTTTATTTCATTTTTAAACAAATTTTGTTTCAAATTTGTTCATATGTTTTTTACTCTAAATTTAATTTGATGAGAACTAGATAATGAATTAATAAAATACAATATGATACATTCATATTGTTTTCTTTTATAACATGGGATTATAAAAAATTAAGTGTCCAAAAATTAGAATGATAAAAAGAAGAAAAAAAACACCATCATTCTATAATCTGGTAATGAGACTTTCAGTGAGAGAGTTACATAATACCCATATAGGGGTTATTCCTAAATATTATCCCCCATACCAAATTGACACAACCTCATTCCGAATTATGAAGGTAAGATTCATTCAATCAATATGTTTTTAGAGATATAAATTTTTTAGTACATATTATCATGATTGTCTAATATATATCATCATCAGATAGAAGGTCAATTATGTCATGGAAGGAAATAATGGGGTATATTAACCAAGGTAATGAATAGACGATATTCATGAATTAACTATTTTTAGGAGACCATGAATGAAATGGATAAATAAGATTTATTAATTGACAAGATTTGATGATGTGGATGGTATTAATATACAATTTTATAATGAAAATGTAAATCCCCTAACTCTGACCACCTAGAGAAAATGAGTTATTTGATACTTATTAATCATAATATTTGACATTTAATACCTATAAACAAGTTCTACTACAAATTATGATACTATATAGAAAATAATTACATTATACATTGACATATAACATAATTTGTGAAAATTTTGTTATTCTATGATATTATCCATGGATATGATCAAGAATTTCACTCTACTTCATTTCATGAGGAAATAAGAAAAATAAGAAATATTTGATATCAAATTCTCGGTGAGGGATAGAAGATAATATAAGATAACATGGTATAAAAGTGGCGTAGATGAAATTACTAGAATTTATAAACATTAAAAAGGAAATAATACAAGGGTTTCATTTTGATATAAGTAAATAATCACATGATTAATAACAAGTGATCTCTTATTAATGGAAATGGTTCAAAGGAATAATGTTTGATATTATAAAATTTCATTGAGGGAATATGTTGATACATTCTATATTAAGAGATGTCATAATGATATCAATGAGAATAATGAAATATTTTTTTGAGGTTAATATCTAATTAAATAATAATATGTCTGAAAATATGGTGTTTATTTGTAAAAAATATCACGAGAAAGGTTGGAGAATTGGGTATATAAATTATCATTAAAAATATAGTTTTAAGGAATTGGTAATATAATTCTAGAGAAATAATAACTATGGAATTTTATATGAAAACTAAAGGTATACAAGAATAGTTATAATGAAAATAGTCTTTCTTTTAATGAAATAATGAATGTGAATAAATACATAAAATGGTAATCATATAAAACAATGGAGGCACAGAAAATTTCCCTTTAATTAGTTTTGGTTTTAAATAATACATTTGGGAAATAAACTTAAGTAAAGTATTTCCCCACAAAATTAAGGGAGAAAATCTAGTTTTATATGTAAGAGACATATATAAATAATAAATAATCATTAAATAGGATCAAATAGAGATATAAAGTGAATTAGAGAGATATAATTCATAACCCAAAGAAAAAGGGTGGTTCGGAGGGATCCCTTAACTTATATTACAAAGTCATTTTTCCCTTCCAATTAAGGTCTAGAATAATAAAATTTGATTCATAATTTACATAATTCATAACCTTTTATATCTATCTATGATTTATTATAATTTTATAATTATCATTTATAACTATTTCAATGATGTATAATTTTTAATTTCTTTCTTCTGAGGGAATCCATATCATGGTTCCATGGTCGGAATTGGACAAAACCTTTAAAGGTGAAATAAAATGATATTCATTTCCTTAAAAAAATTTAAATGGTCCAAATATTGTAATTTTTTATAACAGAGGTATGATTAATTTATAAAAAATGTTAATATTATATGCTTAGTTCATTTATGTGGTTTTTTAGTCTAACCCAAAAAAGATTGATTTCATTTAATTAAATGATTGTTAAAACGTTATAGTACATTAAATAAGTCCTAATTTACTTATTATTACCATATTTAATCAAAATATTTTTCTATAAAAATCCTTTAATGTGGTGGATAAAAATTAAGTGCATTGTTCATAGAGTTGGGGAAACAACCGTATTATGAACAATTATTTTCTTATCGAATAAATTAGGATTTGGTTAGAGGATTGATATTACACCATAATAATAATATAAATGTATATTTATAATACTAATATTAATTTGTTTATATATATGGGGAACATATGTGGGTGGTGGAAGAAGAATAAAAATGAAACATGTTAGTTGGGAATTTTACCTCTTCCATTGGTCACCTCCTCTTAGTATACCCCTTAATGGTCCTTAAATATATATTTGGATGATACATATAGAACTAGGATAATAGGGGGGATTGGTAATATATGTGGTTATAAATTTTTCATGCCCCAAGACTTATAAATTGTGATGATAATGAGAGGTATTTATATGGGGATTATAGGTGTGTTTTTAAGAATATATTCATTTGTTTATTAATTTGGATAAATACAACCAATATTATGGATTTGTGTGATTATATATATTAGTGGTTCATTATAATTTAAAATATTTGGTTCTTATGTAATCAAGGACTCAAAAAGTCATGCATTTATCTTATAATGTTAAATACTATATATTACCATATTTCATTATTCACCAAAAGATTAAACTCTTTTAAAATATTCTAAAAATATCCATTACATTTTTCAATATGTATATTAAAAACAAAATCCATTTTATAGAAATAATTTTTCTAAATATGATAAATTTAATTTTAAAATAAAATCCTCATTTGTTTGGACGTCGATGGCATCGATGGTAGGGGTGATGATGACGAGATGGCAGTGGTGTTGTGTGATGGTAGTGGTGTTGTGTGATGGTTGTGGTGATGGACGACAATGATGATGGTTGATGGCTGGAAATCATTTTTGGTTTTTCACTAGTACATTGGGGAATGAAGACGACGTGTTGAGATGGTTTCCGGTGGCTTCGATGGGATCTGACACTCTCTGATGGTATGGTGGTTGAATGACGACGTCAATAGCGACAATGGATGGTGATGATGACAGGGGTTCTCATGATTTGGGTGGCAGGTGACTTGACTTTAGCAGATGTGGATGAATCTTTTCATGATCTTCTTGGTTGTAGTGAAATGTTTTGAATTTTCAACCTTTTGTTCCAGTTCCCGCTCACCCATAAAGCAGTTTTGGAAAATCAAATAAAAATAGATTTTGTGGTGACAATTTAAATATGGTCTAATAAAATTATTTTACCATTATAATCATACACAATATTAATATATATATCAAATTTATGAATATTATATTTCCTTTTAATCATTATATTTATTATATAAGTATAACTAAAAATGTTATTTTTTAAAAAATACAAACACTTCATTTATCATTTTTAAAACATTTAATTACATGTATCGTGGTTTAAATATATAATATTTTCAATTTATAAAATATATAAATATTATTATAGACATAAAAATTTGAGATTACTATTCTAATGGTTATTTTACTATTCTTAATGGTCATATTACTATTCCAACCATTGCATTACTATTCCAATAAATGGAATACTATTTCAATGATCAAATTTTTAATGTTGATATGTGTTCCCTACTTCCTATAATTACCTTTTATTCCATTAATTATCCATTAAATTATATTTTCTCTCAATGTTGTATAAATATTTTAATTTTCAAAATTCATATTACCCTTATAATATTCTGATTCATTTTTACATTGTTTGTCTAGATTATAATTATTTTGGAAGATGGAGGATATCCAAATTTTCTTATTTTAGTTACATTATTTCCCATTTTTTATCCATTTGTATTATTTCTAATTCTTATGGATATTTTATTCTATAAATGTAATTTAAAAATTAATATGATTTAACAATGTTGGTTACATCATATGTCACATGTACTTTATATTGCACTACTAAATATTATATATTTTTATTGATTTAAATCACGTTGATAAAATTATAGTTTGTTACAATTTTATAGATTGGGTTCATATCATTAGAATGTGTATCCTTTAAGGAGATATTTTCATGTTCAAATCTTATACAACCTAAAACAAGATCACTCTTTATCAAGTCCATAAGTTCTATCACTAAAAGACCTATTCCAATTAATGAATTATGATTTGTAAAGTACTTTTAACATTATTCAATACCTAAATGTATATTATTTATGTTCTTGTAATCATACGAATGGATTTAAACCTCTCTAAGATGTGGGTGGAAGAATTACTGACCACCTAATGTTCAAAAAAATGAAAATTTTGGATGTGTGTGATTCACGTTCAGTTCGTACGAAAAATCAATTATGTAATAAAATAACTAAGTGTTTTCATACCATGTATTTTGAAAATGATAATTAGATTGTTTAAATTTCTACAAAGCCTTCAAATTTTGGTAGGTTTGAAAAAATCAAACATAAGTTAGATATGAAAAAAATGATCATAGTTTCTTTTTATTATTTCACTATCTTTAGACATTTAAAAACTACTTGATAAATGTGGAGGAAATTCCCAATTTGAACTATGATAAATTTTGACGAATGTACTCTATATTATATTTTATTTCATCAAATGAAACTTTTCTAATTAATATTGAACTTCTTCTTAACCCACACCTAGATAAAGTTATTCATTATATATGATTTTAAAATAAATTAACATATATAGGTACCTTTTACATTATTTTTTTAGTTTTATGTAAAGAACCCCTTATTCTTGTTTTATATCCATGTATAAATATCTTATGTATGTAAAGTTTTTCCCAGTTAGGATTCAAGTATCACTAAGAGGGGGAGGGGTAAATAAGTGATATCTTTTTCATTTATGTTTCCTTAATTATGAAAAACCCTTCACCTCCTGTTAAATATTTCTTTCCATCTTAAACACAATTCAACCACACGTCCATTCGTATACACAAATATACAAGTTTCACTACTCAACAAGAGTAGTTAAATCCTTAGTATGGTTTGGAAACAACCCAGTACCACATAGTCCACTAGAAAAAAATCTGTTGATATTGAATAAAATGAGTATCATGTGCCATTAAACTATTTTAGAACTATGAAAATAATCCAATAGGATGTTTTTTTATTCTAGAAAAAATGATGTAATATAATTTCACAATTCTTCTTGATCCACCCCCACAAATTTGATCTCTTAAAAAAAAAATTTCTATCCAACCCAAAAGATGTTAAGAACTTCATAGACGTCGTAATGAAACAAAGTTAGATACCATAGTAGGGTTTCCATGTTCTATTAGACCTTATTTTATTCTCTTTGAAAGATTAGTTCACTTAAACTAGGCATTCAAAACTATTGTTCACAAAGCTCCCTTATGCAGCTCACAACCCTCAAGAAGCAACCTACCTTGAAGAACTAACTACCTTATTGAATCTTATAATGTAAACAAATAATATACCAACACTGTGAAGCTAACATTACATAGAATCATTAGAATCATTCAATACTTTTTTATTCTTTTTGCGATTCTCAGGATTTCATAAAATTCCAGGTTCATAGAACTAATCTTACTTTGTGAAATCAATGTAATTATAAATTTTATTTATTATTTCCATCCCAAATTAAGTGAGGGGCACCACAAATTTATAGGCTCTTCGGTTTGTGATGCTACACTGCCTCCGGTACATTTTTTTGGATCACTAAAAATATATTTTTGGAACTCCTCCATTCAAGATGCTCCATTTATATTTTTCATTTTCACAAAGATCAGGGTCAAAACATTGTGCGCCCATAATGCTCCACTTCTAGTAATTTCAGAGATCACCCTCAACATTTTTTATCCTTTGTGAAAAACCCTTTTCAAATCCCATCTGTATAAAACTCATGCCTTTTCTATATTTTCATAATGAATTTAAGATAATCTATGTTTTGTGATGATATCCATCCTCCAAATTTTGGACATGGAAAATTTGGTAAACACTAGGAAACTACACCACCTAAAAAATATTCTTCGTAAAAACCAACCATGATAATTTTTAGTCATCCAAAAACATCATTATTTCCAATCATATTAGAAAACCATTGGAAGTACCATTTCTACCCCTTACATTCATAAGTCTTGCATTACATGTTCTCTAAATGGCATATGATATTTTTTAAATACAAACAAGAAATGCATTGTCAGATTTACTAGGTAAAGTATTTTAACTTCCTTTCCTTCCATTAATATATTTCCTTCCAAATAAAATTGAATTTCATAAGAATCATAAATATGATTTTCTGAGTATGAAGATTAGTCTGATCATCAACTTATATAAAGTGGGGTGATTTCCTTTCTTCTCAAACTTCCTTGACACAAAAAGAAAATAACTGAATATTATACTCTTCCTTGTCAGCTTGGTCCAAATAGTATGTACATATAATATTGAATATCTCAAAAAAAATATTTAACCTAATTATCTGATCACTTTTCAATAATCTTTAATATTTTATGTATACTTAAATATGTAATTATCTAATTCTTGTGTTTTTCTCTAATGATTAATGATTTATTCTCACGCATTTTTCATTAATATTCTAATAATTTTTAATATCGAACTTCATTTTTTAAAATTACTCCTTACATTTTATAAATTTATTCATTAGAATAGCTTAATTTGTGAAATTCTTAAGATAATTGATTAACCCTTGAAAAATGTGGGATTTGTTTCATTTATCTTTAAACATGAGTATATATCATCTTTCAGTGGAAGATAAGAGAATTTAACTAGAAAATATTTTAACTCTATAAACATCCTAAGAATATCATATAATATAATCAAATGATAACTACTTATAGATTTACTATTTTTACTCTTATTATACACTGACTCTTATCACTGGCTCTTTATAATTTCATTAATTAAAAAAGGAAAGAATGATTTCTATTCATTATTATGTCAATTCAATAAGGGGTATATATACATACAAGACAAAATGAAATTTATGATAACATTTCATTAATGTTATAATAAATTTTTATATTCTCTTTATTCTGACATTTTTAACCACCACATATATTCTTAATTGTTTCTCAATAACTATTCTAATTTTTCTATTTTTAATGACCAAAATGGGGGAGAATTTTTATAATGGTTTTGTTATGTTTTTCTATATTTCTTATAATATAAGGAATAGTCTAACGATGTTCATATGGAGATATTTATAAACTATAATTTGTTGAATTTTTTTAAGGTGTAGAATTATTCTAAAATAAGGTTATTTTTTGGGATATATGTTTTTAAAAACACTATATATTTATTAATGGATGTTTTTTTATATATTAAATGTTATATGTAGAATATATTTATAATAAATTACAAGGATTTTTCTGTTTGAATTTTCTTTTAAACATACCTTTTATTTGTGTGTTATGATTTTCAAAAAGATAATACTTTTTAATGATTATTGAGTCAACAAAATTTTGTCTTATTTTTTGATTTAAAAAATAAATAATACAATTTATTAAGGTTTTGATTTAATATAGAATTAGTTTTTTGAGTTTTTTTTTTTGTGAAGACTTATAGTTAGATCATATGTTTTTTTTATGAAATGATTTTACATCTATCAGAACAATCTTTTTGTAGTGATAGAATGTAGAGGTGAACTCATTAGAAAATATAACATTCATAAAAAGAATACATTTTATGTTTTTCAATGTTTTATCCATACCAAGATAGTATATAATTCTAGTATGTGAGTTTTTTATGATAGAATATATAAATTGTAACACCCCGAGATTTTATGAAAAATATTCTTTTTAATTTCATTAATGTCTTGTGTTGTACGCTAAACCAAAAGGAGCTTTCACAACACTCATCCTTTACTTTCCTTGAATTACACGCAATCACGACCTTCCTCGATAGCGTGTGTAGTACGCAATACCGAGTTTCACTAAACAACGATATGCTATTAAAATATTATTAAAACTAGCCGTTATGAATAGTAATAACCACCTTTTAAAATTTTAGAAATTTTATCTCTCAAAATGGACTTCATTTTTGGATTCGGAGTATCGAATTTAGCCTAAGGTGAAATTTTGGTACTTTTCGGATAACTTTCATATTTCGATGAATAGTGAAAATTACTAAATTTTAATTAAAAACAACTTTTTTAATAAAAATAATTAATATTGATAAATTATTAATTTGAGTGGTTTTAAATTATATTTAGAATATATTTTTACAATTTAATACAATGTTGGTCATTGGATGTAATTTCACATTTAAACCAGTTATAAACAAGTGTCAATCTTGTGATAGTTATTATCTCTTAAAAACACGCCATTTGTTATGACGACGAGAATTAATTTTTAAATTAGTTAATGTAACTGATATGTTTTGAATTTTTTAAAATAGACATCATTTTTTGAGTTCATAATATCAAATATATCTTAGGCCTAATTTTTGGTATTTTTCTGGAAACTTTAATTTTTTGATGAATAGTGAAACCACTAAGTTGTAGTAAAAAAAATGAATTTTTCATAAAACATAATTTTTACTCTTCTGTGAGTGGAATTTCAAAAATACAAGAGATACGGTTGATGTCAGTAAGTAAAATGTGGTTCAATGAGATGAAAATAATTTTTGGTGAATAGTAACTTTTAACTTTTTTTTAACCACGGTTAAAAGTAAATAGGGTAATTAAGGGTAAAAATGATATTATTATTACCCTAACACATGTCCTAATTCTATTGGATAAGTGTAATTCGACCAAAAACAACCTTAGGAATAAAATATGACCATTTAGGCCCACTTGGATTAGATTAGGACATTTATTATTATTTAATTCAAAGAAGAGTTAAAAGAGTTAAAATCAATGTTTATTTACTAAAACATTTTCAATATAGGGTTATATATTAGATATATTCAATTGTAAATATTAATAATAAAGCTAATAATATTTCCTACATAATTATAGTTTATTTATAATTTTTAGATATTAAATAATTTAATTTATTGATGACACAATGATGATGCAGTAATTACCATAATAGTGAAAAATTATAATAATTGATATTATAAATACCCAAATAAATATAATTTGAGACTTTTTATGAATTACACTAATTTTATAGATTAATATGACATGTTAGTATTTATTTAATTAACTTTTTTAGAACTAATCATTCTGTTATGAGTTTCAAAAAAATCAATTACCAAATAGTGTCAAAATTGACATAAAATAGTTTTTAAAACAAATATTATATAATTAATTGTTATTTTATTCCTAAAAATATAAGGTTCGTCCAAATGAATTATATAAGGTTATATATATTAATAATAAACAAATTGGGGTTCTTTTGTCTTGTTATAGTAAGTGTTTTAACCTTATAGTGTAATAACACAAGAAGACACGGTAAAAGTAAAATTATTTAACTGAACGTTAAATATAAATGATAAGGTTAAAATAGGAACCTAAACATGTCTAAATTCTATTGGATGAGATTATTTCGATCCATCCACACCTTAGCTTCGAAATAAAACAATTTGGAGCTATTTAAAACCGAATATGACTTTATAATAAAATATTATTTTTAGTTTTCCAAAGGAGCCCCTCTCCTCCCTTATAAAAGGGCACCTCCTCCCTCTCTTCCTCACACATCATTGAGCATTCAAGCTCGGCCAACCACTGCCAAATTCTCTTCTCCACTTCCCTATAAATATCCTAGAGGTTCTGGTCTTCCTCAAAGGCCAATTTTATTGCCCTAAAAGGAGATCTCAAAGAGGAGCTTCAAAGAAGAGGTAATTTCTGTTACCGATTCTTTCAACTTTATTTCTTCTTCCACTTCTTCTTCTTAGGTTGTTTCATTATTAAGTAATAACATCAGTATCACTCATATACTTATATGTTATTATAAGTATGAAACAACCCTATTTCACCATCTATCCATCCTACGGAAAACAAAATCACCGCGCGTGCGTACGTACGGAATACCGTCTTCACACCGTGGTGAAATCTATTTTCCACCACCACCTTACTTGTATGGGTATAATGGTGTAATTAATAACTATATATGATTATTTTAAGGTTATATTGATTCTGAAACAGTATAAATACACTCCAATACAGTCCCATGATCATGAGAACGATATCATCACTCGTGCGTACGTACGGACTACCGTCTCCACGACGCGATGAGATTCATTCTCCACTTTAACCATTCATGAATGATTATAAAGTACATATAATAAGTAATCATGAAATATATGACATAATAATTATACA
Organism: Viscum album; assembly: GCA_963277665.1. Taxonomy (NCBI): domain Eukaryota; kingdom Viridiplantae; phylum Streptophyta; class Magnoliopsida; order Santalales; family Viscaceae; genus Viscum; species Viscum album. Next base: position 817,077,221 of record OY728148.1, read on the forward strand.
GTATTTATGTGTATATATATGTATTTCATCTACTTAATTCCATTCAACTCAATAAGGAAACGAAAACAGCGTTCATGTGTACGTATGACCTACCGTCTCCACGAACGGTGTATTTCTTTCCATTTACTAATTTATTATATATATGTATATTCTGAATATATATTATATATAAATCATGTTTTATATTCTATAATTAAGTAATCATGATCTAAGTAATCATATGAATAATTACAAGTCAAAACACGGACGACAAATGAAACAATTTTACCCAAAACGCTCTTTAACATGGAATTTACAATAGAATGGGTAATATAAAGTCATAAGTGAACCATATATGATATCATAACAATGAGTATGATTCTGGAATAAGTCAATGACATTATTTAAACCATTATACAGGAGGTTCAGACACTTACGAAGCAAATCGGACCTCAGGTAAGGGAAATATCACAATCTCATTTTATCTGAGATTGTTTATACTTTGGTATTTACTGGGGTGTATTTTATGATCCACATCCAAGTTTCCTCAATATTTAATGTTATTTTCGTCCACCTAGAATTGTTTGAATCCAATTTTACCCTTCGGTGAGTTTTTAGTAAAATATATGATAGGAATCTTTGGTCGTTTTTCGTACGAGGTACTTTTTGACTTTTCCAGAAAAAGTACGAGAAGAATGTTTTTTTTAACTTATACGAAATGAATGGATTTTTAAAACATTATTTCCAAGAAGCTTACTTTACAAGTTTTCAAGTTTATTTTTAATCAACTTCTTTTAGTTTATAATTGTATGACATGTTAAGAAAGGAAAAGTGTTTTTGAAGTAGAAAGGATATTTTCCTCAAGAATGGAGTTCAAGTGTTTTATCAAAATTATTTTCCATCTAATATAATAAAGGGTTCTGTTTCTATCCCTATTATTACATTGATTTTATTTTGTTTTGATGGAATAATTTTTATTAATTCCTTTATATTATATGAATTGTTTTATGATGTCACGATGTTTAAGAATCCCAATTTTATTACATGGGTTATGCTATGATGTATGGTTTATGATTTTGTGGCACACATAAGAATGGTATCATTATGAGATGGGTGGGACCTATATCTCCCTCCAATGAATTGGTTAAATATTTTATATCTCATGAGATAGACATGGCTGGAACGGTAGGTTATACCGGTTCAGTGAAACAGGACTGAAACGAGGAGTGAACTCGGTTCAGAAAGGGAATTTGTCCACTAGGATAGTCTTGGCAATGAGTCTTGACTAATAAGAAATTATTCTCTATGATTATGCGTGTATGCCACAAAGTTTCAGGTTTTAAGTTATGATTATTGGGATTACATTTCACTACTATGATTTATCCCATGTTATGAAATTATGATCTCTTTTGCAGGTTATGATTTCCAAAAGATATGTTATTATGAATATGATGTGATTGATATTTCTTTTGTTTACCCTTACTGAGCATTTGAGCTCACCCTTTTATGTTTTCTTTTCCCCAGGATATAGAGAATGGTTTTAGGTAATAAAAAAAGGGAAGATATTTATGGGAGATGTTGAAGATCTTTCACCATGATTAGAAGATTACGTTCCGAGTTTCCAAAGACACTAAACTATTACGGTCCTTTTGTGTGTTTTTTTGTAATGTACTAAGTATTACACAAAAGTAATGTGATATCTATGTACGTCAAGCTTCGGGTCTCTACTGTTGGTATCAGAGGAAAGGTTTAGTCAACCTTTGGAAACTAGGATGCGAAAACGTTAGTGAGATCCCTAGAGATATTTCTAAGGTATGTCTAGGGATGCCCCTAAGGATAAGTATACGTATAGGATATAGTCCTAGAACTATGGTAACAATCTTATAATTTAACCTAAGATGTTAGATATTGAAGTTAATCCCCCTTTATTATGATTTTTTTCTCTAACACTATTCTTTTTGGGTTTTAGAAAATGGCTGGAGAATAGATGATTCACGATAATGGATGATATTATGGACAATGGAATGATATTATTCATGAGAAACCAAATGAAATGGGATTTGGAAGTCCAACCATAATTATTATACCGAATCAGAAATCTCATAATATGATCATTAAACTCAAATTTGGTAAGTTTCCTGACTCGGCTAATAAGAGAAAGATGGAGTTTCATGATGATCATAGAGGAAAGAAAGTTCAATTTCTCCTATGTAAATCATGTGGGAAGAGGCATCGAGGAGAATGATTCAAGGGAACTAGAAGATGCCTTGGGTGTGGAAAAGAAGGACACAAAGCCAGTAAGTGCAAAGGAAAATGTTCAGTTAACACTATGGATGAGGATAATGGTATTGCTACGACATCGACAATGGTTAGATATTTTAAATGTGGAATGTACGGGCATTATGCAAACCAATTCCCTAAGGGAAAGTCTCATGAAGAGAATCAGTACAGCCGTATGAGTAGTATTTATGTTGATGATGATGAAGAGACTACAAATGATATGTGAGTTGAAAAAATTATTACATATTTATCAAGTGTAATGTTGTATAAGTAATCTCATGGTACTATGGAATAAAGAGACATCTATGGATTGTTACACTGTTGTATTTCCTTGAGTTTTGAAAGTGTATGATTAACGGTACCAGTATCCATTAAAGGATATTAAGATATTTTTGGAATATAGAAGGGATAACGAGAAAATTAAATGTTTGATAGTATTCATGAGCTCATGACTGATATAAGGAGAAGGTTATGTAATGGATTGAGTATATAGAATTTTTGGATTTTGGTATATGGAAAGTGTTAACTTTTAACTGCATTCATGTTTTCACTTAGGTTCAATGGGTATTCAAGAGAATACATGATTAAGTCCTTTGAATGTTTGAAATGTGACCAACAACACATATCTTATGATATATGGGGATCAATGATGGTATTAAATCTCTGGTAATCGTTTTCACTATATTATGAGAGTGGACTGCAGTATTATGGATAAGCCTAAAGATTGGAATGGATTATGTTTGACATAAGTTAGTATTGTTTAAGGATAGAAGTTTTTGTCGATATTATTGATGGGATGTTATAGTAATATAGTTTTAGGAAAAGGACAACCTGCAGGACGGGTGACAGCCCATCGCGTTGGACAAGGCTGTGGTAATCGAACCCACAACCTAAGTGCGACTGGCCTTTATCGCCTACCACTGGTCTACAAGAAGTCCTTGTATAGTATAAACTAGTTTTATTATGTTAAGCAGTATGATATATGAAGTATAAGTCCATTTTAGGAACCATATATCATTAATCTCACTATAGATGGACTTATGTATTTTTCGATAACTTTTCTAACCTTTTGTTTGAGACAGATGGAATGACCCGTCATTCTATCACATGATCTGCTAACACATAACGAATGAAAAATTCAACTTTATTTCTTTAAGAGATGAAGTGGAAATAGTCCAAAGAATGACCAACGGTGAGACTATACCGAAATCACGAAAGTATTTATTTTAATTCCAATTTCATCAACATTAGGGAAACGATCTTGAAAACCAAAAATGTTGTCCTAGTGCTCTTATATCTGATAAATCAGATGGTACCTTAGATCATTACAAATTTATGGCTTTATGATTATTGGCTTTTCCATGGCCATGTTCTCTACCACTCTCCATCAGAACATGATGGTTAGATTTCTCTTCCATATCCATATTTTCACCTATGTGGAAACCCAGTGATTAGTTTATTTGGGTAACCGTTACGTTTCATACTTTTGTTTTAAAATATTGGTTTTGGTATTCCTTTTTACAATGTGGGTTTCTATCAAAGAAACTTTCTAATATTAAACCATTTATAACCCCGACGAATTTCGAGGGCGAAATTCATTTTAACGGGGGTAGAATGTAACACCCCGAGATTTTATGAAAAATATTCTTTTTAATTTAATTAATGTCTTTTGTTATACGCTACACCAAAAGGAGCTTGCACAACACGCATCCTTGACTTGCCTTGCATTACACGCAATCACGACCTTCCTCGATAGCGTGTCTAGTACGCAATACCGAGTTTCACTAAACAACGATATGCTATTAAAATATTATTAAAACTAGCTATTATGAATAGTAATAACCACATTTTAAAATTCTAGAAAAATTATCTCTCAAAATGGACTTCATTTTTTGGATTCGGAGTATCGAATTTAGCCTAAGGTGAAATTTTGGTACTTTTCGGATAACTTTCATATTCTGATGAATAGTTAAAATTACTAAATTTTAATTAAAAACAACTTTTTTAATCAAAATAATTAATAGTGATAAATTATTAATTTGAGTGGTTTTAAAGTTTATTTAAAATATATTTTTACAATTTAATACAATTTTGGTCATTGGATGTAATTTCACATTTAAACCAGTTATAAACAAGTGTCAATCTTTTGATAGTTATTATCTCTTAAAAACACGCCATTTGTTTTGACGACGGGAATTAATTTTTAAATTAGTTAATGTAACTGATATGTTTTGAATTTTTTAAAATAGATATCATTTTTGAGTTCATAATATCAAATATAGCTTAGGCCTAATTTTTGGTATTTTTTTGGAAACTTTCATTTTTTGATGAATAGTGAAACCACTAAGTGGTAGTAAAAAAATGAATTTTTCATAGAACTTAATTTTACCGCTTCTGTGAGTGGAATTTAGAAAAATCTGAGAGACACGGTTGATGTCAGTAAGTAAAATGTGGCTCAATGAGATGAAAATAATTTTTGGTGAATAGTAACTTTTTACTTCTTTTACCACGGTTAAAATTAAATAGGGTAATTAAGGGTAAAAATGATATTATTATTACCCTAACACATGTTCTAATTCTATTGGATAAGTTTAATTCGACATAAAACAACCTTATGAATAAAATATGACCATTTAGGCACACTTGGATTAGATTAGGACATTTATTATTATTTAATTAAATGAAGAGTTAAAAGAGTTAACATCAAAGTTTATTTACTAAAATATTTTTAATATAGGGTTTTAGATAAGATAAATTCGATTGTAAATATTCATTAGAACACTAATAAGATTTCCTACATATTGATATTTTATTTATAATATTTAGACATTAAATAATTTAATTTATTTATGACACAATTATGATGAAGTAATTACCATAATAGCGAAAAATTAGAATAATTGATATTATAAATACAAAAATAAATATAATTTGAGACTTTTTATGAATTAAACTAATTTTATAGGTTAATATTACATGTTAGTATTGATATAATTAACGTTTTTCGAACTAATAATTCTTTTATGATTTTCACAAAAATGAATTACCAAATAGTATCAAAATTGACATAAAATAGTTTTTAAAACAAATATTATATTATTAATTGTTATTTTATTCCTAAAAATCTAAGGTTCAGAAAAATGACTTATATAAGGTTATATATATTAATAATAAAAAACTTGGGGTTTTTTTGGCTTGTTATAGTAAGTTTATTAACCTTATAGTGTAAGAACACTAGAAGACATGGTAAAAGTAAAATTATTTAACTTAATGTTAAATCTAAATGATAAGGTTAAAATTGGAACCTAAACTTGTATAAATTCTATTTTATGAGAGGATTTCGATCCATCCCCACCTTATCTTAGAAATAAATCAATTTGGAGCTATTTAAAACCGAATATGACTTTATAATAAAATAATATTTTTAGTTTTCCAAAGGAGCCCCTCTCCTCCCTTATAAAAGGGCACCTCCTCCCTCTCTTCCTCACACAACATTGAGCCTTCATGCTCGGCCAAAACCTGAAAAATTCTATTCTCCACTTCCCTAGAAACATCCTAGAGGTTCTGGTCTTCCTCAAAGACCAATTTTAGTGCCCTAAAAGGAGATCTCAAAGAGGCGTTTCAAAGAAGAGGTAATTTCCGTTACCGATTCTTTCAACTTTATTTCTTCTTCCACTTCTTCTTCATAGGTTGTTTCATTATGAAGTAATAACATCAGTATCACTCATATACTGATATGGTATTATAAGTATGAAACAACCCTATTTCACTATCTATCCATCCTATGGAAAACGAAATCACCGCGCGTGCGTACATACGGAATACCGTCTCCACGCCGTGGTGAAATCTATTTTCCACCACCACCTTACTTGTATGGGTATAATGGTGTAAATAATAACTATATATGACTATTTTAAAGTTGTATTGATTCTGAAATAGTATACATACACTCCAATACAGTCCCACGATCATGAGAACGATATCATCGCTTGTGCGTATGTACGGACTACCGTCTCCACGACGCGATGAGATTCATTCTCCACTTTAACCATTCATGAATGATTATAAAGTACATATAATAAGTAATCATGAAATATATTACATAATAATGATACTGGATTTATGTGTATATATATGTATGTCATCTACTTAATTCAATTCAACTCAATAAGGAAACGAAAATAGCGTTCATGCGTACGTACGGCCTACTGTCTCCATGAACGGTCTATTTATTTCCATTTACTGATTTATTATATATATGTATATTATGAATATATATTATATATAAATCATGTTTTATATTCTGGAATTAATTAATCAGTATCTAACTAATCATATGACTAATTACAAGTCAAAACACGGACGACAAATGAAACAATTTTACCCAAAACGCTCTTTAACATGGAATTTACAAAAGAACGGGTAATATAAAGTCATAAGTGAACCATATATGATATCATAACAATGATTATGATTCTAGAATAATTCAATGACATTATTTAAACCATTATACAGGATATTTGGACACTTACGAAGCAAATCGGGCCTAAGGTAAGGGAAATATCACAATCTCATTTTATCTGAGATTATTTATACTTAGGTATTTACTGGGGTGTATTTTAACATCCACATCCATGTTTCCTCAATATGTAATGTTATTTCCATCCACCTACAATTTTTTGAGTCCAATTTTACCCTTCGGTGAGTTTTTAGTAAAATATATGAAAGGAATCATTTGTCGTTTTTCGTACGAGGTACTTTTTGACTTTTCTAGAAAAAGTACGAGAATAATGTTTTTTTAACTTATACGGAATGAATGGATTTTTAAAACATTATTTCCAAGAAGCTTCCATTACATTTTTTCAAGTTTATTTTTAATCAAATTCTTTTAGTTTATAATTTTATGACATGTTAGGAAACGAAAAGTGTTTTTGAAGTAGAAAGGATATTTTCCTCAAGAATGGAGTTCAAGTGTTTTATCAAAATTATTTTCCATATAAGATAATAAAGGGTTCTGTTTCTATCCCTATTATTAAATTGATTTGATTATGTTGTGATGGAATTATTTTTATGAATTCCTTTATCTTATATGAATTTTTTTATGATGTCACAATGTTTAAGAATCCCATTTTTATTACATGGGTTATTCTATAATGTATGGTTTATGATTTTGTGGCACACATAAGAATGGTATCATTATGAGATGGGTGGGACCTATATCTCCCTCCAATGAATTGGCTAAAGATTTTATATCTCATGAGATAGATATGGCTGGAATGGTAGGTTATACCGGTTCAGTGAAACATGACTGAAATGAGGAGTGAACTCGGTTCAGAAAGGGACTTTGTCCACTAAGATAGTCTTGGCAATGAGTCTTGACTAATAAGAAATGATTCTCTATGATTATGTGTGTATGCCACAAAGTTTCATGTTTTAAGTTATGATTATTGGGATTAAATTTCAATACTATTATTTATCCCGTGTTATGAAATTATGATCTCTTTTGCAGGTTATGATTTCCAAAATATATGTTTTTATGAATATGATGTGATTGATATTTCTTTTGTTTACCCTTACTGAGCTTTGAGCTCACCCTTTTTTGTTTTATTTTCCCCAGGATATAAATAAAGGTTTTAGGTAAGAAAAAAAAGTAAGATATTTATGGGAGATGTTGATGATCTTTCACCATGATTAGAAGATTACGTTCCGAGTTTCCAAAGACACTAAACTATTACGGTCCTTGTGTGTGTGTTTTTGTAATGTACTAAGTATTCCGCAAAAGTAATGTGATATCTATGTACGTCAAGCTTCGGGTCTCTACATAAATTATATTGAGGCTTTAAGGAATAAAAGATACATATACTAGAGATTCTAAAAAAGAGCATTCTGTATCACCTCATTGCTTTGAGTGGATTTAGTTGATTTGATTTTTCTAGTGAGTTTTTCTAAGATCCACTATTAAGTAAGGTTTTATTTTAAGGTTATTTGATATCTACATATAATTTTTCATTCATGAATCTAAAATGATCTAATTGGTTTTGACCTTGGAATCTATGATGTTTCTCATCAATGAGATCAAATATCATCAAATTATGGGATCTTTATCTTCTAAAAAGTTTACAGTTGATGATATACAAGGGTTAAATGTTATTATTATCAAAGATTTCAAAAAGAGCTTTGGGATTATGAATCGTAATACCTTCTAAAAGGTCTAAAACAAAGTATGTTTTGGGTTTATAACATCATATCAGGGATCAAGTCGAATAATCATCAAATTAATATATATATATATATAATTGAAACATTCCACTAATTTGAATTAATATTATAATAAATATAATTTTAAGAGTCTAAGGATTATACCCTTGACACAATTAATTATATATAATATCATTCTTGTTGTGTGATTGTTTTTTATACCATGTTTGGTTAGGATTCTTACTTTCATTCCATTATTTTCTATTGTGAATATAATTTTTATTGGATATTTTTTTACCTTATGATCATTTTCTTTACACCCCGTTATTTTATTTTAGAACTCTAACTTTTTTAGTTGAAATATTTTTTAGAAAAGTTAAAAATTAAGTGGAATTAAAATTTTAAGTATTGATTTGAATTAAATTTACTCCTTCTTGAATATTACTTTTTCATTTTATGGGAATAAAATCGAATACTATGATATCTATGAATCATAATATAATATGTTTAATTGTAGAATAGGTTAAAAAATATCCCATTTCATTAAAAAAATAATATTTACAACTAAAAATTCATGTAATGTTATCTATAATAGAATTTGGGAGACACAATGGTAAATTGATATCTATACCATATAGTCTTGATCTAGGATTTAAATCATAATTTTGTGGTGATCATATAATGTAATTAAATAATAATCATACTCATATCACAACCTACCATCTAAAAATAGATGGATAGTCTGAAAAGAAAATTAAAACTTTATATGACTTGATAAGGTCAATCTATCTCAATATATAAGGATTTTGGGATCAATATTTAACTATAGTTTAGTTTTTATAAAATAAGATTAACTATTCCAACATACAAATGGAACCATTAAAACCCTAGCATGGATAGAGATTTTAGACACTGTATTTTTATATGGTGTTGGAGAAATACATTGATTAGTAATATAACTTATAAAAATAAATTATAAAATGTATGATGTTACATGAAGTATATCAAAGAAGAATAGTGTAGAAATAAATTTAATGCTAAAATATGGAGGTAGGATATATAACTAACACTAGGTAACCATGTATTTATAATTATATTTCCATGGAAAGTGATTTTGAAATTTGGAATAATATTTAAATTTTCCTAATGATATATTTATTGATGTATTAGAGAATATTATATTGTTAGAATATTATTATAACATGTCAAAAAACATTTATAATGTGTATGAATACTTCCATATATCACTTCTAAGGAAGTATATGTTCGACCCAATACACGTTCTAGAGTTTGATCAAGTTCAGTTAGAGCCTGACTTGTCATAAAATGAGTAGATGATCCATAATCATGATACAAGATTGAATGTACTACAAAATTGAAGGTCTTTAATGGTGAAGGTTCTTTCATGGAATCCCTAACAAGACCATAAAAAATCTACGACATAGATGTGCAGATAAAGGCTTATCGATATTTTTCATGGATAGATTTACCATTTTGGGGGGGAAATATAGGGGTGAATATAATACCTATGAAATTATATTAATCAATAAACATATTAAAAGATATTCAATAAAAATAAAATATATGGATTTATTAATAATTCAATAACTATTAATTTACCATATAAAATATAAACAATGTGAGCATAATGTAGATGTTTTCTACATTAAATCCACCATCATACATCACAATTATGATAATCACATTGCAAAATAAAAATAAAACAATCCACAAAATCAAAATATTGAATGAACAAAAAATAATAAATATCAATTATTCAATTATAATTAGTTAATTTATCATGGTTATGTTTAAATCTAGATATTATATAACCAATATAAATTAATGACATTGGTGATATAACTATTATAAAGTAACCATTGTAATTATTTTATATTAAGTGTCATGATTATAGTTATCTAGTGAAAGGGGGGAATGAATTTATAAAGTAGGATCACCCCCTCATATGTACACTTATGTGATCTTCGGAATGAGGTAGCATAACTTGGTTTTTACCCTCAACATGCCCATATAAAACATCAACAATTGATGACTGTGTAGATTTATCCAAGGGAGATGTTTTATTTAGTTTAAATCATTACTAGAACAATTTTATTAAATATTCCAATGAAAGTACCAACCTTTCAAACCTTACCCTTATAACTTCTTCTATCATAATAATGGGATATTTATCTAGGGGTCAATTAAAATTAATGTATAAGTTCTTTTATTAAAAATATATTTTATAAACTAATTAAATGTTTTTTAAAAGAATTATTGTTCTTAAAATTTTAAAATTAACCTAAATTTATGGTTGATTTTATATAATTAATTACATCTTATTATTTATGATTCTAAAATGAGGTAATGGATAAAAAAGTTAATTCATGTTAAAAATAAAAAAACAAAGACAAAGATACTAAAATATTATAAATATGAAATTAAATATATTTATGAATGTCTAAATTCATTGAAGATAGTGATATTACCCAATTTTCTGTACTACTTATTTTTTTGGAGCATCAAGGGTAGTAATCATTCACTTTAGGCATAGTAGACCACTTTAGTTACTGGAAAAAATACTTGACAGTGTATTCTATAGGATTCCGCTCATCGAGCTATTAAATATTAACCTTCTCTCTTTATTTCTACTTAAACAATATTTATTTCTCACACTATATATCCCTCAAGTATTATCCTCCATAACTCTATCTACAGTTAAAATGGATTTTATTATATCTATTGATTGGCTCTGGGATATGATTAATATGCACCGTAGGTTTCCCATTTCACTCTATTTTCTATAACTTTTTATATTTACAGTATAGGATCCGTTTTAATTTCTGGGTTAATTTTTTATATAATTATGATATAAAATGAATTCAAAAACCCGTTGTTTTGAAAATATACTTTGTTCACATTCCATTGTTGTACAATAATATCCTAAAGTTCCCTAAAACTGTATATTGTTCCTATATCAAAACACCTATGAGATTATTGTATTTGGGGTATTATGGATACATTGTTTATAATATAGGTACCTTAAATAAGGAAGTATGATGATGTTTTAACTTCTAGATCCTATATTGGGACCTATATTGATAAAACTTCATTTTAACACAAGTTCACCTCTGACACTAAAGCGCACCAACCAGGATATTTCTCCTCATTGAAATTTTCTATCCCCAATGTGTATAAAATATATATGATAAAATAATGTTTATTTTAAAAGTAATTTATAAATAATATTTTTTTTCTCCAATGATAAAAATTTTGTGTATTAAATTCTATAAATACATTGTCTATCTTAGTCTTTTTTAGTACCCGATAAGTACAATTTCATATTTTTCACATTATAATGTTTTGTGTTTTTTATATTTTTATTCCCTTATTATTTCTAATAGGTTTTAATAAAATTTTCATTAAAATCATTATTAATTAATTCAATATATAACCTAATAACTTTTTTTAAAAATCCTTTTATCTATATAGAAAAAAATTGCAAGATAATCTTTATTGTGAAATTATACAAGGTATTTTTAAGTTATTCATTAATGATCAATGTGCCATGTATTACATACTATTTTTTTAATATGATAGAATGTATTGTTCATTTATGTGATAGTTGTCTCCTAGAATTACATATATTTTTAGTGCATTGGTAAGACTCATGATATTACAGTTATATATTAATGAAAGTGTCTTTCCCTCAATGTATAATGTCTAATAATTTGGCCTTGAATATATATTTCTATTATATGAAATTATTAATTCACCCCATTTACCTCAATATAAGATAATTTATTATTAATCATGTTATTATTTAATTATATTATAATTCCATCCTTGTATTTTATTCTATTTAATTATTATCAATTCTAATAATATCATTTAGGACACTTTTATACGATATGAACTTTTATTGAGTATTATACCTAACCATGAATCTGTGCTCCCTATTTTATTATGTCTCCCATTTACTCTGTAAATTATGGAGAGTACTATATATGACCATAACTATAGATAACCTTAAAAAATAATTATTTTATCTCAAATGGTGTAATATGTCACAGTGTAATGTAATATTTTTGTATCGAGTATCATAATGTCTATTAGACCTTGTTCATTGGTATGTAATTTCATGTAATTTGATTAATATATATTAAATAACAAATTATCTCTATGTGATTAGAGTTTGGGGATTTACATTTTCTTTATATATTTCTATATTTATATCATCCACATCATCAAATCTTATCAATTAATAAATCCTCATTATCAATTTCATTCATGGCTCCCTAAAAATAATATGTAATTAAGGAATATCCTATATTAATTTCTTAGGATAACATCCACTATTATTTCCTTACAAAACCAAAATTGAACGTCCCTCTTAATAAAAAATTACTTATAGAATTAGTATAATAACTTATAAAAACATATTTTACATCCCTAAATAAATATTGATTGAACGAATTTTATACTTATAATTTTGAATGTGGTTGTGTCGATATGGAATGGGGTATACTATTTTGGAATGACCCCTATAGGGGTCTCATTTAACACCCTCCCCACAAGCCTCATTACTAGATTCTTGAATGGTGGAGTTCTATTTGGTTTTTGATTTATATAAATCTAATTTTAGGACATGTGGTTTTTTGTAAGCTCGGGTTATGAAATAAAACCCTATCCATGTATCATACCATATTTTATTTATTTATTTTTTCTAATCAGATGGATTTCAATGGAAAACAATCTGAAAATGAATAATTTTTTTAATAATAAATTTAAAAGTAACTAATAAATAATATAAATATGTTTAAAAATCATCTCTATCATTAAAAAACTTCTAAAGTGAAGGAATGAAATTTTCACCATAGGGCTCCCACAATAAAACCTAGTGAAATTCTTGATTTTTTAGTCTCGAAATAGACAAAAAATAAATAATGTTACTTAACATGATAGATAAATTATGATTTCCAAAATAGTTATAATGAAATATTTATATCAAAATATAAATAATAAATATTTTATAGGATCAATCTATAATAAATTAATCAATATTATAGAGAAATTAAAGTCATTCTCAACATTTTACTAGTTATAATCAGAGAACACATTGCGCTATAATATTAAAAATTACTTTATATTATTTTAAATATATATATAAAAAACCAAAACAGTAATGAACAAGAAATTACTAAAAATTATTATTCAAAAAATTAACATTTATAAAATTATATATTAGAATAATTCAAATACTGATACACAATTATATTATATATTACTTAATGATTAGGACCAAATTATATAAAATAAAAGTAACTCCTTAGTGTTTATGATTGAGAAAATAGATATTATAAAAAAGATTATGGATGGTAGTTTGAACTTACCTTATAATATATTAATGATTTATGGTCGAATCGTGTAAATAGGGGATGGGTATGGGGGAAAATTACATAGGGGTTCAAATAGTCAAAAAGAACACCAAAATAGGTAAGTATATCCTAGAAAATTGCTTAAGAAGATATCATAAATAAATATTCTTAGTCCTACTTGATCCTATATATTATGAATGAAAATTATCAAAACCATGAAAATACTAATATAATTTATCCATATTTATAATTTTTCTTTGAACCATCACTTTTTCAATCAACTAATCTATAAAATATAAAATATGATATAAAATTTATAATTATTGCATCATAACATAAAGATTATAGAATATGAAATAATAATAATAATAATAATAATTATTATTATTATTATTATTATAACAAACAAATACCAGTGACATTTTAGGGTTCATAATTCTCACAATTATACCTCATTAAACCACGAAAATGTCATTGCTATTCCTCATAATAGAATATGTTATCCCATTACACCCATATATAGATTTCCAAATCCTATAACACTTTCTTCTTGACACTATGATACTAAATTAATAAAAATGATGGTATTTATTTCAATTAATAAACTTATCTCATTGGTTTATATTTTAAATAGGTTATTCCATATAATTGGAATGGAATTAAATATATATATTTCTTTCTAATCAATAATGTGGGCAGAGTATTTTTGATATTTATTCAATTAGGATACATAGATGACAATGTGTATAAATTTTTATTAAAAAATTAATTTATTTTAATAATATATATATCATTGTCATTCTGAAACATCAAATGGACTGATATATCTTAGCGTGATATTCTCACTATATTTTAGTCATTTTTCTCTATTTGATGAATTATTATGTGAAATTATCTATTTGAATTAATATTGAATAATTTGTGATAGGCATATAATTTTTAATACCTTTGTTCTTTTAACATTAACTTTATAATAAAATGGTATTTCATTATTAATTTACAAAAAAAAAATTATCAAAATTGATACATTATAACCTTCAATTTCAACTGGGGACAATGATAGGTACTATAATAAAGGGATTAAAAGAATGAAATTTTGAAAAATTATTGTTAACTATTATTATCTATCAAAATACATTTAATATGATTCTTCCACTAGTCACTGAAGTCTAATATTCTATCATGGATCACATCCTCTAATTTTAGAATTCCTAATATTATCATTTTATCTGTTTATCGAATATATGATAAGATTAACTTTAATAGAGATCGTATTTAATCATGAATAACCTTCATAAAATCAGTGGTAAAGAAATGGTCTTAATTAAAAAAAATAGACGATAACACTTTTTCAATTTATCAGTCTTCTGAAGGCATAACATTCCCAAAACCATTACTAAACAAATTTCAATGTGATTAAAATGAGATGATATATTCATTCAATCAATAATTACTCAAATTAAATATTTCAATCACTAGATTGAAGATACCTATTAAATAATCATTTATACCTCGTATGAATGATGGTATGAGTATGGGTTGGAGAAAACCAATGGGATTTAAATGTACTTCCGTAACTTATTAAAAATATTAAAGAAAAACCATATTAAAAAATTTCTTATTATATTCATATCCACCATTATCATTACATAATTTATCAGCTCATTATTATATAACCATGTGGTAAATAAAAACTATATTAAATAAAATAAATCCTTACTATCATCAGAAATTATCCATAACAACCATTCATCAATGGAAATTCAAAATTTCCCTTAGTATTCCAAGATAATTCACTAATATAATATGAAAAATGTTATTATTATTTATAAATTCTCATTTATATTTTGATAAATTGTCTAGTTTTATTTGATTCCAAAATGAAGAAATCATTCATATATGTAACAAGAACACCTATTTGTTATCCTCCTTCAATTATATAGGTGATTTTACAATAATTATCATTAATTATTATATATTCATTTTTTATAGCCTAATCTCAAAACATTATAACCAAGATTCATTGAAAATATTAATATTACTTATAATATAAAAACAATTAAGTTGAAATTTCTATAAAACAAAAAATACCACAGTTACCGCAATTTTAATTATTTTTAATAAATTATTCTTCACAAACATGTATGACACAAATAAATATAAAATTTATCTTATATGAGATAATAATTCATAAATTTCAAAGAAAAAAATCACATCATCATGATCAAAGTCCTAGGTAGGGTGATACACCTTGGAGGAAGTATACACAACCGAGACAAGTTGAGAATTAAGTTATCAAAAACACTAACACTTATTATTATTTTTATAAATATTCTGAATATTTAAATATCAATGGTTATGATACAATAATGAAAAATATAATGATAAAAAACACACCTAGCATAAGGATATTTTAGAATATTTATTCAAATATACTTTTTGAGGGAAAATACTTGGTGAAAAAATGGTTGGAATCACATTATGGAATATACTATTTAATTATCAATTTGAACATTGATTGGAGCATGGATATGAACATGAAATATGATTACATGAATGAATATTGATTTCTAAAATATTGATTGATTTTTTTCTTCTAATTACATTATGTTCCATTATAATTTAGATCTCATGTGAAATATTATTATTCTCTTTATTCTTATCCAAAATCTACCTATAACAGGTAGGTGATTATCCTAGTTATTTATCTCAATTTCATCATCTAAATATAAAAGTGAGACTCATCATTTTTTTATAGATAGGGAATCACCATGATGTGTAAGCATCCACTATTCACATTTTAACAATCATAGAATCATGATCATACACCATCTCTTATCTCATCCCCCTAAATAAAAGTTACATTATTGTGATTTATATATAAATAAAAATAAAAATTCATATTATCTTTCCAATTTCACTCCATTTGGTCTTCCATAACATCTCATTTAGAAACCCAATTTCACTAAGTCATTTTTAAGAATGTTCATTCATGTGGTCATATCACCTCTCTACTATAAAGGTAGGTGACAACAAATTTTTTTTATTCGGTCCATTTACTTAATGAGTTATTCCTTAAACTATGTCCTATGAAATTACAATTTTCATTTCTTTCGACATGTTATATCTCAAATACTTCTTCCATTATTCAATTTAAAAACCTTCCCACTACACCCACTCTCACTATAGAAATTTCCATGGTTTGATCATAACATTTAATATACGTATTTTCCATACTCAATATGATCCAAAAGATCTCCATATTATAACACCTTATTCTGCATATATTTCACTATTTTCTATGTTACCCTGCAAATATTTAAATAAAAACCAACCACTAAAATTTTCATAAAACATATAATATTCATAGTCCATTCATGGAATATCAATATAACCATTTTTTGTAGCCACCACAATATAGATGGTTCATTTCCATAATGTCATCATCCATATGCATTTAATTCTGAAACAAATTTTTACTTAATCATCTATGAGTATTTTTTCAATAAATATAACATGAACAGTCCTTTAATACCAATAACGAGTTTCCAAAACAATAAAAAATTCACAGTATGAGTCCAATGAAAATGTTACCTAAACACCACATAATAGGATTGAATAATCGTTTTTGAGATTTTTCCATATCTTAGTCTATTATAAATATATTATTAACCATGTATCAATTTAGAACAACTCAATACTCCCACTTTATTAGTTATCATTAAAATGGTATTAAAACACTATTAATCATTAATTTCTCAATTGTTATTGTCTTGCCAACCTCCCCTAATGATATAATTTCACTTTAATTTTTATATTTATATTCGTTTAGAACATGTGTATCATCACATGATTATCATAACTAAAATCTAGTAAAACATTTAATTTTCTTTCCAGTTAAAAACTCCCCATGTATTATAAAATTCCTTCTCTCTCATCCCCATGAAAAAACTATAATGGTTTCATCCTTTATAATATTATATCCTTCAAACTATCCATGTTTTCCAATAAATTCAATATAATGAATTTAGGAAAATAAATAAGATAATTTTAACTTATTTTGGGGAATGATTCCATCCCAATAACAATATCACTTATTAAAATCAGGATTTGATATATAATTTATCAAAATATATAAATATATATATCATAATGATTATTACCATAGTCAACCAAATCATTGAGGTAGAGGTACTTCACATAAATATTCTTTGACCCTAAATGTAAAAAATGGATTCTGAAAAAATATAAATTCATATTGACAATCCCCAATAATCATTAGAAGGTGTGATAATTTTTCCCGCAAGTATTTATATATTTTTCATCTAATTTTTTTTAAAAAATTGAGATGTCACCATATATTCAACATATATTTAGATCAATGTGAAAAACTTTTCTTTTATCTATTCCATGAGACCCACCATTCTCCAATATTGAATGTACCTCTAGAAATATTCTTTTCATCACTAAAAAGTACTAATAAATATGCATTGGTAAAACTCTAATTCTTCATTCATGTTCACTAATCATTGTCAAAATTAAATCATGACTCCCTTGGATGGATCATAAAATACCTTTTTCTATTACCAAAAATGACAACAAATGATTTATTTCCAATAATGCATTAATGTAACTAATAATATAATGTCTTCTTTATTTTTTACCAAATAAATTACATTCCCAACAATATTCAAAAACTACTTTAGATTTTCACTCCTAAAATATTCAAAAAAATTCATAACTATTACATTTTATTATTGGTGTTAAAAGTTTTAGGAGAGGGTTATAGGAAGGCAGATGGACTGATATTTGATATTACAACTATAATAGTGGTATCACGGTATGGATATTAGTGTGATTTCATGAAACAAAATTTGGTATTGAGGGATTCGCTATAGTTTTTTGTGTCAAAAAATCAATTTTTTACTCATTTCATGGTATTTATGTCATATAAAGTTATGCGAGTTATGATATTTTCATACCATAATATATTAGACAAGAAGTCCAGTCATTGCATGATGGCCTTCAGTCAAGACATGACCAGAAATGGTCATGGTAATAATGGTTCATAAGAGATTGTTGGTAAAATAGAAAAAAATTATTTACTAAAATGATGATATGTGAGGGTTTTTTAGTTTTTAGTTACCAATTCATATGACTCCTCATGGAATGTGAAACATCAGTCATATCATGAATATTCTTGGGGGAGTTATAATTAATTTCCTATGATTTTTAATCATGTATTGGTCACATCCTTTATAAAATGAATCCTTGGGTGGATATATTCAGGGTTATACCTTTTTGGTAATCATTAAACTATGGATTTTTTGTTTAACTAGTGCATGTTTTAGATTGTTTCCATGTCTTAAGTGAGTGTTTTACATGAATTTAAAACCTTTTTTGTTCTATGCACTTCCTCTATTATATAAAATTAAAAGTTTTGACCATGTTTTAAATTGGAATATATATGTTAAATTACATCATTTTTTTGGATATTGTGTTGATTTATCTCCCTCACAAAATGGTTATTACCTTTTAAGATATGATAAATACTTAAATTTTTTCCCTTCCTAAATTTTACCCATGATTCAAATCCTTATTTGTTTTCAAAAAAACTGCCAAGCCCTAGGAAAATATAGGATACTTTTTGGGATCTTTTGTTTCCTCCACGGTGAATTTTTAATCTTGGTTTTATGGGGTCATGAACCACTCATCTGAGGTGATATTCTCTCATATTCTTTTTCTTATACTGTTATTCCTCCTAGGGGGTTTTAGAAGTGGTATTAATTTGTTTTTGGTGATTCTAGGTCATGTATTTTGGGTCAAATTAATTATAGATCCAAATGTGTTATAGGGTGTTAATGGATTTACTTATATGATTTCATTTGTCTGATTATTGAATTATTCATTTTTAATTCACAATGATTAAGGAATATCTGATTGAGGTAGGTGATTAAATACATATCCATTATATTTATGTACAATTTTTTTATTATCATGAATCTTATTTTTATTGGGTTGCTGGTAAAGACTAAATTAATAAAAATAATGAATTGGAATAATTGCAGTTTATGGGGTGGGGTGCTTCACAAGTGTTTTATATGGTTTTATGATATTATATAAGATTTATGGATTTTTTAAATTACTTCTATGATTTTTTTTCTTGTAAATATTTATCTATGATTTCTATTATTACATTAATAGGGTCACCTCTCAGAAAAGGATAATATTTTAATGATGGTATTGAAATGGGTGATCGAGAATATAAAATTCATTTTAATTGTTTCTATTCTATCCATTGTCAATTTATATGATGGATGGTGTTTAAGAATTGATTTCTTATTTTTATTTTCGATAGGTTTGATGTGAGTCATATCTGTTATTATTATTATTTCTTATTTCATGCATAGTTGATTGGTTTGTGCTACAATAATGTCATCAAAAGTTACTATAGATATCGTTTTCAAATTCCTAATTGTTTAAATCATATAAAGATGGTATTAAATTAGTAATTTAAAAATATAGAATTTATAGTGATGATTTTCGTATGTGAAACTAAAATTTGAAATGAAATAATGATGTGGTGTAGGGTTTCAAGTCATCGAGATGGAATGAGTGGAAATAATTTAATTTTTAATTGATTGGAAATGTGTGGTTGATGTAAGCGTTTGATCGTCTATTGGTTTATATAGTTTTTGTATTCTCATTGTGTGGATTCATTATAGTTTACCAGTGGCATGAATATTATTAGTAATAATACAAATAAAAATTGAGAAATTGAAGGTTTCAAATCAATAATGTGATAGAAATTAACATTTAATGGTAAAAATTAATACATTTTAGATGATATAAATATGGGTGATAGCCAATTAATAAATCAATAAAAAATATTAGAAATAAAAGGAATAATAAATTTAATGTGAATGATTTAATTGTAAATTTAGAAATGGATAAATGATGAGAAAATTATTAATTTATTGATGATTCCACTATTTTTGTGTGTGGAAATGTGGGGATGGTTTGAGATGTAGTGTTTGTTTTAGTTGTTAGCTATGGTTGTGGTAGTGTGGTAATTTTTATATGTATCAGTAGTGGGGTTAAGTACAAACACTTTGTTTTATTCTTCTTGGGGTTAAAATATATGTTACAATTTCTTTATGATTTCTTACACACCTAACCCATGTCAGATAATCGTAATAACACCCAAATGTTTTTTTAAGCATTTTTTCTAACACCTTTATTTTTGAGAGAATAGATGGTTGATTACTCCCTTTTTCTGGATCTCCCTTCAAGAATATTACATAATGTGATGGAAAACACTAGGTACATTTATAAAAAATGTAATGTAATAATGATTTAGGGTGTAATATATTGACTGACCAAGTAATACAGATACAATAATTAGGGTTTCTTGAATCATCTCAAAACAATTCTCAACCGAAATAAAAAAAACAATAAATAAAAACATGGAATGTAAAAATATTTAAAAAAATGATTAATAAAATTTAAAAACCATGAATTAATCCAATTTAAAAATTATATCAAAATTATTTCTAAAACTTAATAACATGACATTTGCCCATAAAATTATAAATGGTGGTATTATAATAGTTAAAATACTAAGTGAAATATATGAAAATATTATATTAATCATAAGTACAATACACAAAATTAATTTAAATTTATCTTATAAAACCACTTTATTGATTCCAAAACTTAATTTTTTTTTCATCGACCATTTTTTACCAACACATATCATTAAAAAAATCCAACTGAGTAACATCAAAGAATCATAAAAAAATATATTAATTCAAACATAATTATAAAAAATAATAACCAAAATAAAAATGGAAACTGAAGGATGTTTCAAAAAAAAAAGGTGTTTACAGTTGCATATGGTTTGGTCACAATGATTGGTTATTTTTGTTCCAACCGTGAAACTCGTATATGAATATAATCAGATCCATGAACAAAAACTCCACATTACATTCTAGACTACAAAAGCTAACTATGAGCCTCCAGTTCTTCTCCCATATTTACATAAAAATATAAATACCAAAAAAATATACCCTTATAAATTCAATATTATTCAAAATTATATCAATCCAGATTATAAAATATTAAAAATCAGTAAATAATGAGCTTAGAATTGAAAACTGACAACCCAACAACCCAGTATAACTCAAGGATCAAAGTTAGAGAGGTCAAGATAGACTCTCACACCACAATTACTAGATTTCTGAAATTTCTATCTCTAATCTACCATCACTTCCTAAATAATTAAATCGGTTGAATTTGATACAATTTTTTATGAACCAACCTATGCATCCCATGATTTAGATATCTTATCTAGCCTACGACATGGTCTGAAGGGTGAGAATGATCTACACATGATAGAAAATAGTTATTTTTTTCAATGAAACACTCTTGGGAATAGTTTTTCCCAATGAACTTTAATAATAAAAAATAGCATAATTATTAACTGGAATCCATCATAGTGCATCCAAAAGTTGAAATATTATCTGAAGTAGAATAAATAGTTTAAATATAAAATAATACAAACAGGGATTAATAACGATATAAAATAAAACTCAATTTATAACATAATATATTTAATTAATGTAATCCACAAGATTAAATTAAAATTACAAAAATAAAATTGAGGCAAAAATTTTCAGTACAAACTCAGTACAAAAAAACAAAGAACCCAAAATACCCAACTAAAGATATACTCTTGACTCAAGTTCTCCATCCAACATCATTAAAAAATCCACCCCATGATTGACCAAAGAACGTGAATCCAAAATGATTCACTCCTCAAGAACCCAAAAATAAACATATAAAAGACACTTATTTTACTAATATTGATTAGTATAAGTAGGGTGTGAGATAATTTTCTTAATAGATTTCAATTGAGAAAAGATTCTATGTAACTTCTTTTATAATTTATCCCATTAATGACATATTGAAATATGGACTATAAATATAAAACCTTTCTAATATTTTTGTAAAACAACCCATATAATTAAACACCAACTTTTCTATTTGAATAAAACATGGAATTAGTTTATAAAAGAGTCCATGAGTCCTTAAAAATTCATTAAAAATCATTAAGAGAATGAATAAATACATTTGAACTATAAGAGATTAAAAATTGAGTTTAAATCCTATATTTGACCATTTACTTCCAAAATAAAAACATAGGTTTCAATCAATAAAAAAGGGAATTAATATTAAAAACATAAGGTTTAAATATAAGGTAAATCCCATATATAATAATTATATAAACTACATCACATGAAAATAACTACTACATGAAATCAAATGTAACTAAAAATAGAATCTACTCAAATAAAAGAAATATATCCTGATGTCATTAGAGTATCCCAAGGAACTAAGTTCAAGTACCACTAGAACATTAATAATAATAGTTATCTAAACAAAATATATTACACTCCACATAGACCACTATCTAGAGAGGAATTCTAAACTAACTAAAATAGTGGAACTCTAATCAAAGTGGCATCATAACTAGCAATGCATAGACCATATAGAGTGTCAACATTAACTAGAAGGATGGGAATATTGGAATTGACACCTATAAGGTACTTTTCATGGCTCCATAATTATTTACATGAGGATTCTTGATCAACTATATAGAGGCGGGTAACATCAATCATTAAATCAATCACGTGAAAACTACATGACATATAAAAACATCCTCATCTCACCTCCAAACAGCAATCATTGAGACAACCACATTTTCATCCAAACATAAAATATTACATATAACTTCCAGGAATAAAGTACAATATAATGAAATGGATTAAATTGAATGGGGTTTTTATATTATGAAAAACAGTCTTTATTAAGTGACAACTAATCCATTAATATTTAATTGATAACCAAAAAATAATTTTATTTTAATATGTTTTACCAAAATAGACTTGAAACTTTCACCCATGGTTCATGCATAAATTATAAGACACCAGCCTCAAACATTACATAATCTTGATTTAAATCAAGAATTTGAATTGAGGATATTTTTATGTTTAGAGCTATAAATAATTATGCCAAAACTATTACATAACAAAACCATTGAAAAAAAATTGGAGACTTCTAACATCTTTATGTACATTAAAAATACATGGGTTCTTTTCATTTTTAATCATCAAAACATTTCATGGATTCTATCCTTGACTCTATTCTCCCTTATATCTTGTGAAAAACATTTAAAAACATGGGATGAGCACAAAAACCATAGTAAGGGACATAAAAAATAAATAAAACCATTAGTTTTGTTAAAACATGGTAACCCATTTAATGTTCACCGAGCGAATTAAATAAAACATTTTCTTCTAAATAAAACTCATACATTTTTATCAAAGAAAAAAATTAAAACCAATAACATGAAATTAAAACTCGTTCACGTGGCTTAGACCATCATATATATAAAACCCCTTTCAGACCACTACATATCGAAATTACCAAATTTAAGACTTCCATTATTTTTATTACCTAATTAATTAGAGATATGTAATGGGTATTACCCTTTATATAAGCTATATGATACTCATTTGTGAGATATAATAGGGATCATACCCTTCATATAATCTTTGACAGGCTCACCTGTGAGCTATAATGGAGATCAACCCATCATAAAATTTGTGTTGAGCTCACCCTTGTGCTATAATGGGGCTCAACTCTTCATGTAAGTTATATCGAGATCACTTGTTTCATATAATTCTCATGTACCATTTCGTGAATAAAACATGATCATCCCAAAACCTTTTTAAAAACTCTTCTAATCCCATATGAAATAAATTTCTGTATAAAAATACAATTTTCATTTAGGAAACCATTTTCAATACAAAGATACAAAAAATGTAATAATGGATTTATTTTCTTTTTAAAATCATTAATGTTTACAATATAATTCAAGTATCAAATAACGGTTATGGTGGCGGAGAATTCATGGTCCCCTTATACAAAAAATACATTCATTTTTTCATTTTGTAATGAAAGTAAAGGATTCATATAAAAAGATCATTTTTGAAAACATTGGTTGAAATTCAATATTTACATAAAATTTCATTTATAATCCTTTTATATCCATATAAATAAATATGTTAATAAATATAATGAATAAACATATTCTATAATTAAATCATTAAACGTTTATAGTGTACCATACCACATTGAAAATTTAAATCTCAAACACCTTAATGTAATTAATTTACCAAAATGATAAATAAAATTATTGTATTAAAAATATGGATAATAAATTTAGTAGTGGTTGTATACAGATCATATAAAATAATAAAGGTTCATATTATCAAGAAATGCCCTAATGAAATGAGATTGAGACGAAGTCCCTTTCCTTCAGTCCGAATCATCTTGTAAAATCTATATATTCATGAATAATAAAATTATGTTAATTTATAATTTATTTAGAACCCTTTTAAAGTTTATTATTCTGTTTATATCACTTACTATCATGTTATGACAATTGCATAATTATTTAAGTTTATATAGTATGTTTTGTTGATATTCTGTACTTGAGTCAAAAATGAACATGTTAAAATGTAAATATTCCATGTGTCCATAAGTACATCCTATATAGAATAATATTAATGAAATATGGATCACTTTTATACATCCATTATAATTTTAAATAAAACCATTAATTGTGGTAATGAAAACTGAACAACATTCTTATCATGGAGATGGTAGGTCTTACAAACACATGAGTAACGTTTCCTTTTTTTATTGACCATTATGGAAATAAGAAAATTATTAACTTATATTTCCAGCATAATCATAATATTATTAAAATATTTATAATAATTTAAATAAAATTATATATATCTTAAAATTGATGTGGTCAATGAAAAGGAATTGTGTCGCTCTGCGGAGGTGATTATTTACACGTACAAATGAATGAAGTTGTAATTTTTTATGTGCATAGAAAGTAAGAACATAATTAATTTTTTTTTATCTTAAAATGATAAATATTTCATTATCATCATATATAATCATTAATTCGATAATTATTACCAGTATTGAGAGATGTTAATGAAAAATGAACTATATCGGTTCGCGAGGTGGTTGTCTGTCGTACAGTTGAATGAAATGTTCATTTCCCACATAATGAAATTAGAGATGGATTTAGGTGATGATATTAACATAATAAAAGCTCTGAATATTTTGCATACTAGAGTTATTAGTTCAATAAGGCTGAATAATATTTAACGGAAGTGGAAGAATAAAAAAAATAATCACTTAAATAAAAACAATACATTTCCTTCGGATGATCAGCTTATTAACACCAAAAAACCTCTATGAAAAGTGTTATGCCTAAACTAAGGCCTCAATAAATTATGTCAGGATAATAGGAGGATATTTGGGTAGATATTTTCTGAGACAAATTGTTTTTTAAGTGTGAGTAAAAGAGAGGAATCGGTTCTTTTTATAGGAGAGCGTAGGGAACCATTTGAATTATTAAAATTATTACAATAATATAAATTCAATTTTGATTCCAAATGGGTAAAAACTCATTTCTTTTAAAGATAAGATAATTTCGGGTCTAAATATAATCATAAAATGATAATTATGAATATTTTGAATAAATTTTAATCCTTATCTTTTTTACCCTTTTTAACTCTTACCTTTTACCATGTAGTTTACACATTGAGAGTTAAAATAATTACCATAAAGAGCCAAAAGACCAATAAATGAGTCATTAATGAAATTTTTATAATTATCTAGGACAATTTACTAAATCATATATTTTTCTAAATTTTATATAATTCAATTAAATATTTTAAATTTTATGTTATGAGTTATGCCCATTTTGACACTATTCATATTAACTTTTTTAAATATCATAACAACATGATTACTTAAAAAACAACATTAACTCAATATTAACATTTCATAGTCATCCCAAATTTTTTTAAGGAATAAAATATTTCAAATTATGATTATTTTAATATTATTAATATCATTTATTTGATTCATTTTTTAATAAATCTATTTTTTCATCAATTTTGTGTCATAATTAAATGTAATTATTTAATTCATAAAATGTTTATATAAATTACCACTATGTAGTTAATATTTTTAGATTTATAATTAATTTTTATAGTCTAATATATCAATTATATAACCCCATATTAAAAAAATTGTAAGAAGATACATATTTATGACATATTTGCCTTTACTTTAACTTAAATTTTATAAATGTTATAAACATGCCCAAGTGGCTTCCAAAGGTCACCATTTCTACCCAAGGATGGTCATGAACCATAATAACATGAAAAATAAGATTTCGAAAATTATTATAGTAATTTTATAATATTATAATATTAATTTGATCTTTAATTACCCTATTTACCTTTCACCATGGTAAATAAAACACTAAAGTTACTATTCAAAAAAATTATTTTCATATTATTAGAAAACATTTTTCATACTGAGTAAAATCATGTATATTCATTTTTAAAAATTTAATTCACATAATTTGTTAAATTAGGTTTCACAATAATCTCATGGGTGGATTCAGAAAACGGGTTTTTTAAGTAAAATGTTCAAAAGTTCACATATTATTACTATTTAAATTAAATTTGAAAAAGCATCCAATGAACTGAATTTGATTAAATAATAAAGACGTAATGTAATTATACCATAAAATAAAATAAAAGGAAAATCTAATGATATAAATAATTTTTATGAGAAGACAATATTGAATTAAAATGATGTATTTTTTACTATTAATTAAAATATAAATTTTGTCATAAAATTACCAAAAAATGAAACAATGTAAATTTTGATGTCCCTATTCCACATAAGAAGCTTATATTGTCAAATAGAATATATAAAAGTGAAAAAAATAGATTTAAAATGGTTTCTCCATTAAAAGGCGGTAAAACTATGTTTTAAAAATATTAGAGTATGTTATGCTTCAAATTATATTTATTCTCATTTCAAGCCTCTATAATTTATTAAAATAAAGTAAAAATAATTAATAAACATTTCTAAAATATAACATAGTTATTTTTCTTCATTCTTTCTAATACAACGTCTTAGTGATAACTACCATTTAAAATATTAATATTATAACATATTATTTTTTCGGCATAACTCTCTCTTGTGTGCAATGTAAGATTTTAGAGAAACCCATTATTTTATGAAGATATGTTGTTGGGAATAGATTCTCATTTAATGTAAAATTAATTTCTAATTCATAAATATTAATAGATAAGAAATGTTCTTATTCTATAATTACCTGGGATTTTACATCCTTCCCCCCTTTTGGAAATTGTGACCTCGCAGTTTTAAAATTGGACTTGGTATCATCATTGAAATACAATATCAGAAAAAGATTCTATAAAACATTAAAATTAAATGAAATAAATTATAGTAGAAAGGTCACATTAGGTAACAAATACTAGGCTTCCTTGTAGAAAAACATGGATATGGAAGGGAAAACTAATCATCAACTTCTAATGGAAAGTGATAGAAAACATTGTGAGGTAAAAGTTTACAATAAAAAAGATACAAATATGAGATGATCTACGGAATCATTTGGTTCATCAAAAAAGAAGGTAAAGGGAAATTTTTTTGGATTCCATATCTTATTTTATAGATTTCTATAATTCATTTACATCAATGACTAAGGACATAAGTAAACAAACTTACATGATGTATTTATATTTTATAATCATAATTTCTTCCCTATAATATTAATAAAATTATTATGTACATCCCTAAGAATAATCTTAATCATCAAAGATCACATAAATAGAAAATTTTATCAATGTGTTAAAACTAAGGTCCAAAAGTAATGGAATACTCCACATTAAAGAAAATCATTAAAAAAACCTTACCCCCACAATACATATTCTTGAATGGACCTTTAAAACATATTATCACATCACTTAAAACCTAATAAGGTGTGTCTAAAAACATGAACATATGGTTAACCTTTAAAAAATATTGGTCTCCCATGAGTTTCCATCACTTCCCCAGATGTCTCACCATTAACTGTAGTAGTATCAAAATATTTTCCCAAAACTTTTTGTTTTTGACCATAATGATTTCCTCCGAGTTTATCTAACTTCAAACACATATTTTCATAATATCCTAACTCATTTCAGCTAAGGAATATTAATGTATATTGGATATATGATATCTCACTGTTGGAATATTCAAGACCCTTTTCCTTATAGTCATAAACCATGTGACAAAACTTACCACTCTGATAACAGTTTATAGATCCTAACATACATTCCCCCAAAATGAAATTTACAACACATGGAACATGTATTAGGATTACTTCCAAAATTATTAGTTGGTTGCATCTCCATTTCCTTCCACCTTGATCATTTCTTACTCTTATCATGTTGTGGAAAGTAAGTGTTATAAAACTCTATTTCAACTTTCTCAGAACAATGAAAAACTTTTTCATAACATTAAAATTATTGAGAGGAAAAATCTCTTCGCAGCCAAGGATTCATTCCTTAGTAAAAACTATAAATTTTTCTATCAATTTCTTGAATAAATTTTGGAACATAAAAAGAAAATATTATGTTGTTCACTGCATATTTTGAAACTGAATGGTCATGTTTTTTATTTAATTACATGAACTGTTTGTCCATCCTAATCCGAACAACCTTAGGGAAATTTTTCTCAAGGAAATATCCTTAAATGATTCCCATTACATGGATTTAATATCATTTTTATCTCTATTATTCTTAACCAATGACAACTATTGATCAACATCGCCTTAAAAATGATAGATGAACGAGTTACCTTTTTTCATTAAAAACATCTCATGACTTCAAATATCTTATTTAGGGTTTTTATTCATCCTTATTCTACCACTGGGTTAGATGATTCATTGAATGATGGGGTATGTTTCCTTATAAGATGTTACACTACTGTCATATTTATCTATGGCTAATATGGATGACCTCATGCATTGATACCACCACCATTTATATCCAATGTTAATTGGGATATCACTACAAAAAATTGTTCATTTCCAATTATGAGAACCTCGTGATATTGATTTGAATGGAACTTTTCCTCTCAATTCATTCCCATTTCATATTTCTTATTTCATATATAGAAAAAAATTATTAATAAACATAGTTTAGATGAATCACCAAGGTAATCTAAAAATGATTCATCATTTCTACTTAACCATAAAGTAAAACCCTCTAATGTAAAGAAATAAAAACCATTCAAAACTCAAAATTTGTCTAAAACATCCTATGTTACCAACTGTAATCCATATCCATAAACCTTAAAAAATATTGAGTTATGTCATGAATTTACATTAAGTATCATTTTAGTTTTAGACCTATAGAGAATTAGGACATAACTATTACCTAACAAAATCATGGAAATACATAGTGTAAAATTAAAAAAATAATCTATTTATATCATAACACAAGGACTTATTTGAAATAAACATGATTTATTTACATGTTTAATCATAATAAATTTTCCATGATTTCATCCTTTACTCTATTCTCCCTTAAATTTTCTGAAAACATTTAAAAAATTAGGATGAGAACAAAAATATCTGTAAGGAACATAGAAAAGAAATAAAACCATTCATCTAGTTAAAACATGGTAACTCATTTAATTTCATTTGAGAAAATGAAAAAAAAAATTCCACAAGAATAACAATCATACTTTTTTTCTCAAGGAAAAAAAAATTAAAACCAATAGCATGAAATAAAAACTCATTTAAGTGACTTAAAGAATCATATATATAAGACCACATTGAATTTATTTTACCCATATGGCTGAATTCCAATATTAATATTACATAATTAATCAGATATCTATAATGGGTATCACACTTTTTGTAAGATATTTTGAACTCACCTGTGAGCTATAATGGGGATCATCACTTTATATAAGCTATACCAGGCTCACCTGTGAGTTATAATGGGGCCCAACCCATCGTATTATCTATTTTGGGCACACCTGTGAGCTGTAATGGGGAACAACCCTTCTTATATGATATATCGGGCTCACCCATTTCATATAATGCTCGTGTTCCATTTCATAAATGAGACATATTCACCACAAAACACTTTTAAACAACTTTTCTAATCCAATATAAAAACATTTCCGTATAAAAATAACATTTTAATTTACGAAAACCTTTTCAACACCCTGATACCCATAAAAATGTAATAAGGGATTTCTTATCCTTTTAAAATAATTAATAAATATAGAGTAATCCAAGTATAAAATAAATTTTATGGTGGTAGAGTAGTCATTGTAGTCATATACGAAAAAAAAACATTTTTTCGTCATTTTGTAAAGAAAATAAAGACTTCGTAGAAAAATATTCCATTTGAAAACATTGGATTAAATTAAATATAGTCTAAAAAAATCCTATATAATCCATTTATATCAATATAAATAAATATGTAAATTAATATCATGAATAAAAATATTTTATAATTAAATATTTAAAAGTTCAAGGTGTTACATACCACTTTGAACATTTAAATATTAATCTCTATGAATTAATAAAGTTAACAAAACATTAAATAACATTATTATTGAGAAAATTTAGATAATAAATGTTGTATTGTCTATATATATACACCTTATAAAATAATAAACGTGTATATTACCAAGAAATGCATCAATTATAGAAGATTGAGACGAAGTCCCTTACCTTTAGTCTGACTCCTAACATACAATATTTATATTCCTGAATAATAAAATTGTGTTAATTTATAAATTTCTGAGAATATTTTCATGTTTATTATTCCTTTAATATAACTTATTATCATGTTATGACAATTCAATAATTATTTAAGTCTATATTGACAATTTTGTCGATATACGGTACTTGATTTAAAAATGAACATGGTACAATGTCAATAGTTCACGTGTTCATAATTATATCATCCCCATAATAATATTTAGGATATAAGGATCACTTTTATACAGATATTATAATTTTAAATCGATCCATTACTTATGTTAATAAAAAATGAATAATTTTATAATGACGGTGATGGTAGGTCATTCGTACGCATGAGTAACATTTCCATTTTATATTGATCATTAAGGAAATAAGGTAATTATAATTTTATCATTAGAGAATTATCATAATATTATTAAAATAATAATAATCATTTAAATACACTTATATATATTATACAAGTGATGTGTCGAATAAAAATGATTCACATCACTTCATCGAGTTGATAGTTGTTACGTACGCAGGAACGATGTTATCATTTTTATGTACGTGTAAAGTAAGAACATAATTGATATTTTATTCTCTTGTAAATATAATTATGTCATGAATATCATATATAAACATTAATTTCATTATTATCACTAGTATTTAGAGTTGTTAATGAAAATTGAACTATATAGTTTTGTGAGGTTGTAGTCCGCCATACACATGAATGAAATGTTCATTTACCATTTGATGAATTTGGAGATGGATTTAGGTGATTATATTAACATAATAACATATAATTATATTGAGTATAATGGAGTTATTATTTCATCATGTATTAATTATATTTAAAGGAAGTGGAAGAAGAAATAAAATAAAAACACTATAATAAAAACATTATCGTTCCTTCAGATGATCACCATTCTTAAGGACTTAACACATCTAAGAACGGGTTTTACGCCTAAATTAAAGCCTTAATAAAGTGTTAAGGTATTATATTATGTTTTTTGGGCTGATCCTAGCCAACTCAAATGGTTTCTGATGTTTGAGTAATAGAGAGGAATGGGTGCCTTTTAGAGGTGAGGGGGAAACATTGGAACTATTAAAATTATTAATTTAATATAAATTTCATTTCGATTTCAAATGGGTCCAAATTCGTTTATTTTGAATATAGGATGAGAATGGGTCTTAATATAATCATCCAATTATAATTGTAGAATATTTTAATAATTTTTAATCAGTATCTTTTTCTTTTAACCATTTTAAGTCTTATCCTTTTATCAAGTAATTTAAACATTGAGAGTTATAATAGTTACCAAAATAAGAAAAATATTTTTATGGATTATGGTGGCAGAGAAGTCGTGGTCCCCTTATACAAAAAAAACATTCATTTTTTCATTTTGTAATGAAAGAAAAGGATTCATATAAAAAGATCATTTTTGAAAAAATTGGATGAAATTCAATATTTACATAAAATTTCATTTATAATCCTTTTATATCCATATAAATAAATATGTTAATAAATATAATGAATAAACATATTCTATAATTAATTCATTAAATGTTAATAGTGTACCATACCACATTGAAATTTTAAATCTTAAACACCTTAACGTAATAAATTTACCAAAATGATAAATAACATTATTGTAGTTAAAATATGGATAATAAATTTAGTAGTGGTTGTATAGAGATCATATAAAATAATAAAGGTGAATATTATCAAGAAATTCCCTAATGAAATGAGATTGAGACGAAGTCCCTTTCCTTTAGACCGAATCATCTTGTAAAATCAATATATTCATGAATAATAAAATTATGTTAATTTATAATTTATTTAGAACCCTTTTCAAGTTTATTATTCCGTTTATATCACTTACTATCATGTTATGACAATTGAATAATTATTTAAGTTCATATCAGATGTTTTGTTGATATTCGGTACTTGAGTCAAAATTGAACTTCGTACAATGTCAATATTCCATGTGGCCATAAGTACATCATATAGAGAATAATATTAATGAAATATGGATAAATTTTATACATCCATTATTATTTTAAATAAAACCATTAATTCTGGTAATAAAAACTTAACAACATTCTTATCATGGAGACGGTAGGTCTTACATACACATGAGTAACATTTCCATTTTATATTGACCATTATGGAAATAATAAAATTATTAATTTATATTTTCAGAATAATTATAATAATATTAAAATATTTATCATAATTTAAAAATAATTATATATATCTTAAAATTGATGTGGTCAATGAAAAGGATTTACATCGCTCTGTGGAGGTGATTGTTTACACGTACGAATGAATGAAGTTGTAATTTTTTATGTGCATAGAAAGTAAGAACATAATTGATATTTTATTCTCTTATAATGATATATATTTAATGATCATCATATATAATCATTAATTCTATAATTATTACCAGTATTGAGAGATGGTAATGAAAAACGAACTATATCGGTTCGCGAGGCGGTAGTCTGTCGTACAGTTGAATGAAATGTTGATTTACCACTTAATGAAATTAGAGATGGATTTAGGTGATGATATTTACATAATAACAGCTCTAAATATTTTGGATACTAGAGTTATTTGTTCAATAGGGATGAGTAATATTTAACGGAATTGGAAGAATAAAAAAAATAGAATCACTTAAATAAAAACATTACCTTTCCTTCAGATGATCATCTTATTAACACCTAAAAACCTCTATGAAAAGTGTTCTGCCTAAAATAAGGCCTCAATAAATTATTCCGAGATAATAGGAAGATATTTGGGTAGATAGTTTCGAAGACAAATTGTTTTTTAAGTGTGATTAAAAGAGAGGAATGGGTTCCTTTTATAGGAGAGCGTAGGGAACCATTTGAATTATTAAAAGTATTACAATAATATAAATTCAATTTTGATTCCAAATGGGTCAAAACTAATTTATTTTAAGGATAGGATAATTTTGGGTCTAAATATAATCATAAAATGATAATTATGAAAGTTTTGAATAAATTTTAATCCTTATCTTTTTTAACATTTTAACTCTTACCTTTTACTATGTATTTTAGACATTGAGAGTTAAAATAATTACCATAAAGAGCCAAAAGACCAATAAATGAGTCATTAATGAAATTTGTAGACTTATTATGGGCCAATTTACTAAATCATATATTTTTCTAAATTTTATATAATTCAATTAAATATTTTAAATTTTATGTTATGAGTTATGTCCATTTTGACACTATTCATATTAACTTTTTTAAATATCATAACAACTTGATTACTTAAAAAACCACATTAACTCAATCTTAACATTTAATAGTCATCAAATTTTTTTAAGGAATAAAATATTTCAAATTATGATTATTTTTATATTATTAATATCATTTATTTGATTCATTTTTTAATAAATCTATTTCTGTATCAATTTTGTGTCATAATTAAATTTAATTATTTAATTCATAAATTTTTTAAATTAATTACCATTATGTAGTTAATATTTTTAGATTTATAATTAATTTTTATAGTCTAATATATCACTTATATAACCCCATATTAAAAAAATGGTAAGAAGATACATATTTATGACATATTTTCCTTTACTTTAACTTAAATGTTATAAATGTTATAAACATGCCCAAGTGGCTTCCAAAGGTCACCATTTCTGCCCAAGGATGGTCATGAACCATAATAACTTGAAAAATAATATTTGAAAAATTATTATAGTAATTTTATAATATTATAATATTAATTTGATCTTTAATTACCCTATTTACCTTTCACCATGGTAAATAAAATACTAAAGTTACTATTCACCAAAAATTAATTTCATATTATTGGACAAAATTTTTCATACTGAGTAAAATCATGTATGTTCATTTTTAAAAATTTAATTCACATAAGTGGTTAAATCAGGTTTCACAATAATCTCATGGGTGGATTGAGAAATAGGGTTTTTTAAGTAAAATGTTCAAAAGTTCACATATTATTACTATTTAAATTAAATTTGAAAAAGCATCCAATGAACTGAATTTGATTAAATAATAAAGACATCATGTAATTATACCTTAAAATAAAATAAAAGGAAAATCTAAAGATATAAATATTTTTTATGAAAAGACAGTATTGAATTAAAATGCAGTATTTTTCACTATTAATTAAAATATAAATTCTATCATAAAAATACCAAAAATTGAAAAAAAAAGTAAATTTTTATTTCCCTCATCGACATAAGAATCTTATATTGTCAAATAGAATATATAAAAGTGAATAAGTAGATTTAATATGGGTTCTCCATCAAAAGGCGGTAAAACTATGTTTTCAAAATATTAGAGTATTTTATGCTTCAAATTGGATATATTCTCATTTTAAGACTCTGGAATTTATTGAAATAAAGTAAAAATATTTAATAAACATTTTTAAAATATAATATAGTGAGTTTTTTCATTCTTTCCAATACAACATCTTAGTGATAACTACCATTTAAAATATTAATATTATAATATATTATTTTTTCGGCATAACTCAGTCTTGTGTGCAACGTAAGATTTTAGAGAAAACCATTATTTTATGATGATATGTTGTTGGGAATATATTCTCCTTTAATGTAAAATTAATATCGAATTCGTAAATATTAATAGATAAGAAATGGTCTTATTCTATAATTACCTGGGATTTTACATCCTTCCCCCCTTTTGGAAATTGTGTCCTCGTAGTTTTAAAATTGGACTTGGTATCATCATAGAAATACAATATCAGAAATAGAGTCTGTAAAACATTCACATTAAATGAAATAAATTATAGAACAAAGGTCACATTAGGTAACAAATACTAGGGTTCCTTGTAGGAAAATATGGATATAGAAGGGAAAACTAATCATCAACTTCTAATGGAAAGTGATAGAAAACATTGTCAGGTAAAAGATAACAATAACAAAGCTACAAATATGTGATGATCTAATGAATCATTTGATTCATCAAAAAAGAATGTAAAAGGGAATTTTTTTGCTTTCCATATCATTTTTTATATATTTCTATAATTCATTTACATCAATGTCTAAGGACATATGTAAACAAACTTACATGATGTATTTATATTTTATAATCATAATTTCTTCCCTATAATATTAATATAATTATTATTTATATCCCTAAGAATAACCTTAATCATCAAAGATCACATAAACAGAAAATTTTATCAATATATTAAAACTAAGGTCCAAAAGTAATGGAATACTCCACATTAAAGAAAATCATTAAAAAATCCTAACCCCACAAAATATATTATTGAAAGTTCCTTTAAAACATATTATCACATAAATTAAAACCTAAGAAGGTGTGTCTAAAAACATGAGAATATGGTTAACCTTTGAAAAATATTGGTCTCCCATGAGCTTCCATCACTTCCCCAGATGTGTCCACATTAACTGCAGTAGTTTCAAAATATTTTCTCAAAACTTTTTGTTTTTGACCATAATGATTTCCTCCGAGTTTAACTAACTTCAAACACATATTTTCATAATATCATAACTCATTGTAGCTAAAGCATCTTAATGTAGATTGGATATCTGATATATCACTATAGTAATATTCAAGACCCTTTTCCTTAAAGTCATAAACCTTGTGAAAAAACATACCACTACGATAACACTTTCTAGATCCTATCATACATTCCCCCAAAATGAATTTTACAACACATGGAACATGATATAGGATTACTTAGAAAATTTTTAGTTGGTTGCTTCTCCATTTCTTTCCACCTTGATCATTTCCTACTCTTATCATGTTGTGTAAAATAAGTGTTAGATAACTCTATTTCAACTTTCTCAGAACAATGAAGAACTTTTTCATAACATTAAAATTATTGAGAGGAAAAAGCTCTTCGTAGCCCAGGATTCATTCCTTAGTAAAATCTATAAATTTTTCTATCAATTTCTTGAATAAAATAAGGAACATACCAAGAAAATCTTATGTTGTTTGCTTCATATTTTGAAACTGAATCGTCATGTTTTTTATTTAATTACATGAACTGTTTGTCCATCCTAATCCGAACAACCTTAGGGAACTTTTTATCAAGGAAATATCCTTAAATGATTCCCATTACATGGATTTAATATCATTTTAACATTATTATTCTTAACCAATGTCCACCATTGAACAACATCTCCTTAAAAATGATAGATGAACGAGTTACCTGTTGTCATTAAAACCATCTCATGACTTCAAGTATCTTATTTAGGGTATGGATTCATCCTTATGCTACCACTGGGTTAGATGATTTATTGAATGATAGGGTATATTTCCTTACAAAATGTTACACTAATGACATATTTATCTATGGATAATATGAATGATCTCATGCATTGATACCACCACCATTTATACCCAATGTTAATTGGGCCATCACTACAAAAAAATTGTTCATTTCGAATTTTGAGAACCTCATGATGTTGATCTGAATGGAATTTTTCCTCTCAATTCATTCCCATTACATCTTTCTTATTTCATACATAGAAAAACATTTTTTAATAAACATTGTTTAGATGAATCACCAAGGTAATCTAAAATTGATTCATCATTTCTAGTTAACCATAATGTAAGACCCTCTAATTTAATGAAATAAACACCATTCAAAACTCAAAATTTGTCCAAAACATCCTATGATACCAACTGTAATCCCTATACATAAACCGTAATAAATCTTGAGTTATGTAAAGAATTTACTGTAAGTATCATTTTAGGTTTAGATCTATAGAGAATTATGAAATAACTATTACATAACAAAACCATGGAAATACAAAGTGTAAAATTAAAAAATAATCTTTTTATATCATAACACAAGGACTTATTTGAAATAAACATGATTTATTTACATGATTAATCATAATAAATTTTCCTTTATTTCATCTTTAACTCTATTCTCCCTTAAATCCTCTGAAAACATTTAAAAATTAGTATGAGAAGAAAAATCTCTATAAGGAACATAAAAAAGAAATAAAACCATTAGTCTAGTGAAAACATGGTAACTCATTTAATGTTATTTGATCAAATGAAACAAAACATTTCCACAAGAATAACAATCATACTTTTTTTCTCAATGAAAAAAAAATTAAAACCAATAGCATGAAATTAAAACTCATTTAGGTGACTTAATGAATCATATATATAAGACCACATTCATTTAGAATACCCATATGGCTGAATTCCAATATTAATATTACATAATTAATCGGATATCTATAATGTGTATCACCCTTTTTGTAAGATATTTTTAACTCACATGTGAGCTATAATGGGGATCATCCCTTCATATAAGCTATATCAGGCTCACCTTTGAGCTATAATGGGGCTCAACCCATCGTATTATTTATTTTGGGCTCACCCGTGAGCTATAATGGGGCTCAACCATTATTTTATGATATATCGATCTCACCCATTTCATATAATTCTCAAGTTCTATTTCATAAATAAGACATATTCACCGCAAAACACTTTTAAACAACTTTTCTAATCCATTATAAAAAACATTTCCGTATAAAAATAAATTTTTAGTTTAAGAAAACTTTTTCAACACCCTGATACCCATAAAAAGGTAATAGAGGATTTATTTTCCTTTTAAAATAATTAATAAATATAGAGTAATCTACATATAAAATAAATTTTACGGCGGTAGAGTAGTCATTGT
This sequence comes from Viscum album, assembly GCA_963277665.1. NCBI lineage: Eukaryota > Viridiplantae > Streptophyta > Magnoliopsida > Santalales > Viscaceae > Viscum > Viscum album. Next base: position 817,116,471 of record OY728148.1, read on the forward strand.
AGTCATATACGAAAAAAAAATATTTTTTCGTCATTTTGTAAAGAAAATAAAGGCTTTGTATAAAAATATTCCAATTGAAAACATTGGATTAAATTAAATATAGACTAAAAAATTCCTATTTAATCCATTTATATCAATATAAATAAATATGTATATTAATATCTTGAATAAAAAGATTTTATAATTAAATATTTAAAAGTTCAAGGTGTTACATACCACTTTGAACATTTAAATATTAATCTCCATGAATTAATACATTTAAAAATACATTAAATTACATTATTATTGATAAAATATCGATAATAAATTTTGAATTGTCTATATATATACACCTTATAGAATAATGAACGTGTATATTATCAAGAAATGCCTCAATTATAGAAGATTGAGACAAAGTCCCTTACCTCTAGTCCGACTCCTAACGTACAATATTTATATTCATTAATAATAAAATTATGCTAATTTATATATTCCTGAGAATATTTTCATTTTTATTATTCCTTTTATATAACTTATTATCATGTTATGACAATTACATAATTATTTAAGTCTATATTGAACATTTTGTCGATATTCTGTACTTGATTCAAAAATGAACATGGTACAATGTCAATAGTGCACGTGTTCATAATTATATCATCACCATAATAATATTTAGGATATAAGGATCACTTTTATACAGATCTTATAATTTTAAATCAAACCATTAATTATGTTAATAAAAAATGAATAATTTTATAATGACGGAGATGGTAGGTCGTACGTACGCATGACTAACATTTCTGTTTTATATTGATCATTATGGAAATAAGGTAATTATAATTTTATCATTAGAGAATTATCATAATATTATTAACATAATAATAATCATTTAAATATACTTATATATATTATACAAGTGATGTGTTGAATAAAAATGATTCACATCGCTTCATCGAGATGATAGTTGTTACGTACGCATGAACAACGTTATCATTTTTATGTGCGTGTAAAGTAAAAACATAATTGATATTTTATTCTCTTGTAAATATAATTATGTCATGAATATCATATATAAACATTAATTTCATTATTATCACTAGTATTGAGATTTGGTAATTAAAAATGAACTATATAGTTTCGTGAGGTTGTAGTACGCCATACACACGAATGAAATGTTCATTTCTCGTTTGATGAATTTGGAGATGGATTTAGGTGATTATATTAACATAATAACATATAATTATATTTAGTATAATGGATTTATTATTTCATCATGAATTAATTATATTTAAAGGAAGTGGAAGAAGAAATAAAATAAAAACACTTAAATAAAAATATTACCTTTCCTTCAGATGATCACCTTTCTTATGGACTTAACACATCTAAGAACGGGTTTTAAGCCTAAAATAAAGCCTTAATAAAGGTTTAAGGTATTATATTAAGGTTTTTGGGCTGATCCTAGACAACTCAAATGGTTTCTGAAGTTTGAGTAATAGAGAAGAATGGGTGCCTTTTAGAGGTGTGGGGGCAACATTGGAACTATTAAAAGTATTAATTTAATATAAATTTCATTTCGATTCCAAATGGGTCCAAACTCGTTTATTTTGAGTATAGGATGAGAATGGGTATTAATATAATAATCCAATTATAATTATAGAATATTTTAATAATTTTTAATCGGTATCTTTTTTTAACCTTTTTAACTCTTATAGTTTTATCAAGTAATTTAATCTTTGAGAGTTATAATAGTTACCAAAATAAGAAAAAATGCCAATTAAAGATTCATTAATGATATTGGTAGACTTATATCCAATAATGATTCTTGTATATTTATAAATTTTATTTCATTTAATTAAAATTTTTATATTTTCAGTTATTAATTATGTCAATTTTAAAACTATTCATACTTGACTATTTTTAAAATATCATAACAACTTTATTAGTTCAAAAAAAATATTATATCAATCAAAAAATGACATAATAATCCTTAAAAGATGTTTGTGGAATAAAATATTAAAAAAATTATTTATTTTAATGTTATTAATATCATTTATTTGATTCATTCTTTATTAAATATGTCACTAAATTATCTTTGTATCGTAATTAAATTCAATTATGTAATTCATAAAAATTATAAATAAATTATTATGATGTAGGTAATCTTTTAAATTTTTTTATGGAAAATTCATTTTTAAATATATAACTTACATAACCCAATATTAAAATTGTTTTAGTAAGAAGGGACATATTTATGACATATTTTCCTTTACATTAAATTAAATGTTATAAATGTCATAGTCAATCCCAAGTAGCTTCTAAAGGTCATAATTTCGTCCCAATTATGTTCATGGTTGATAATAACTCATAAAATAATATTAAGATAATTTTTGGGGTAGTTAAATAATATTATGATATTAATTTTACCTTTATGTACCTTATTTACCTTTAACTGTGGTAAATAAAATACTAAAGTTATTATCAACCAAAAATAATTTTGATGCTATTGGACAACATTTTTCATACTGATTAAAACCGTGTATTTCTATTTTTTAAGAATTAATTCAAATAAGTGGTTAAATTAGGTTTAACACTAATCTCGTTAATGAATCAATAAAACGTGTTTTTTAAATAAAAAGTTCAAAAGTTCAAATAGTTTTTCTAATTAATTTTAATTTGAAAAAGAATCCAATAAACAACATTGAATTAAATGATAAAAAAATAATATATTTATACCTTAAAACCATATAAAAAGATAACATAACAACCTAAATAAATTATAAAAAGGGCATTTTTGAATTAAAATGCAGTATTTTTCATTATTCATTAAAATATGAATTTTATCAGAAAAATACCAAAAATTTGACCGAAGTAAATTTTGAAGCCCATATTCCAAAAAAAAAGTTTATTTTTAAAATATAACATATTAATGTGACAAAATATATATTTAAAATGGGTTCTCCATCAAAAGGCGATAAAACTATCTTTTGAAAATATTATAGTACTTTATATATATAATTGGATTTATTCTCATTTTAAGCCTCTAAAATTTATTGGAATAAATTAAAAATATTTAACAAATTTGTGTAAACCAAATATAGTTAGTTATTTTCATTCCTCTAAATATAATAGCTATGTGATAACAACCATTTAAAATAATAATATTATAACATATTATTTTTTCGTTATTAATCAGTCTTGTGTGCAACGTAAGATTTCATAGAAAAACAATGTTGCATGTTGGGTACGCTTTCAGCCATTGAATACCATTTAATGTATAATTAATATATAATTTATAAATATTAATAGATATTAAATGGTATTGTTCTATAATTTCCTGAGATGTTACATTAAACCCCATTTTAAAACCAAATATGGATCAAAGATTAGAAAATAACTCTTAAAAAATGAAATTCAATTACATGATAAACACATCTAACTACAACATATATAATTCAAGTATTATTTAAGATATCATTATTTATTACAAAATCAAATTAATGTAAAAGGACCATAAAATAATTTCAAATTAACACAAATGATTAATAAAAATCCAATCGAATTCAGTAGATCCATTTAATTTTGAAAAATAAAATAGAAATCTTAATTATTCTTTCAATAAAAAATTTCATGGTCATTACATGACATTAAAAATACCTTTAAAACATTTTATTTCATGAAAAGGTACATTAAGACATTTATACAAACCCCTAGAGTACATTACAAATATACATATTATGAACTATTTAAAACCACATTTATATAAGACTTGATAATCTCTATGTTAATGAAAAAACATTATATCATCATTTATAATAGTATAATTAAATATAATTTAAATGAGTAAGGGTTATATAAAACACAAGCACAAAAAGATTGTTAAAGAAATAGAAATGCATAGAAATACATATATAAAAAAATGAAGAAGTTAAGAATCCTTTATGGATGTGGAGAGATAAATTAAGGGAAGCTATCCACACCACATTAGACATCATGATCTATAGAATTTATATAAATTATAAACTGATGTGTTTTCCAGCATTATTTCATGCAAGGTATGTGAGGTTAAATATAAGAGGAAAATAAGGAAGACAAACCTAACCTTGAAAACTCACCTTCAATCGGATATAAAGGATGCAAGTATATGGATAAGTAGATAAGAGGCAGCCCTAGGGATCCTGGGTTAAGGCATTTGAAAGAGGGAAAAGAAAACCAAAAAAAATGTTTTAATTTGACAAGTGTAGAGTAGAAAAATTTTAAAATTAAAAAGATAGGAATAATACTCTCACAGTATGACTCCAACATTATGGAATGACTACCCTATCCAAAAACATCATAAAATAACCCTCTAGGATCATTGAATGGAACACCTCCTCGTGCCAGATTAAATAACCATTTGCAACACAGTACTGTAGGACATGAGGGTGTGGTCTTCCTCTTTCAGGGCATGAATTTCATTTCCAATTTATCCTCATGGTGTGGCCTCACCTATGATACCACCATTATGAAAAAATTATCACCCTTCATATAGTAATATTACCCTTCAAAATTTTTTAAAATTTAGGTACCCTAACACATGAGGGTACCCATATGAAAGAGTAAAATCCTACCTATGGCAACCCTTACATATAGTCTTGTTGTGGTCTCGCCTCATCTTAGCATGTCCTTTAAACTCGCCAAATTTTTCACCAAGTAAATACCATACACATTACCAAACCCTTATGTATCATCCTAGTGTGGCACCCATAGGACACAATATAATATATCACTCATCAAAGAAAATATTATAAAGTAATATTCAATGGTTTCTAGACCTTAAATATCATCAACACAGGATTCCCTGGACCATGATATGATTTAATATTAACCCCAATAATTTTAACCAACCTTCCATGCCATGGGTCTCCATATCCATGGCATGAACAACTAAAAAATGATTACAGAACATCTAAAAATATGATGATAATTAAAACACCTGAAAATGATCCAAAAATAATTCGACCAATCTGAGATTCGACCCAAATAATGAAATAAATATATAAATCAATAAAAAATAAATTAAAAAATGTAAAATTTGGTTAGGGTGTGACAAAAATATAGACCACCAATCTTAAGAACAACTAAAAAATTTCTCTCCATTTCCCTATTTTTTCTTAGGGTATTGGTCCATGTCCATTAGTGTTGGGTTTCCTTTAACAACTTTTATATTGGAAAAACCATTTCATTATCCCTTATATATGATTCAGATCTATATAAAAACCTATTTCTATGAACTATGACAGGTTATATCCCTTTTATTCTGTGATATAAATTTATTCCCAAATATCTCATTCAAGGCCCAATCATAAATTTCATCTTTATCAAATCACTATCATAATTGGTAGTCTTCTCATTTATGTTGGGTCTTTTTTCATTTTAATGTTCGTTGGGATGAAGTATTATCTTCCTAAAATTATTTGTGGATTGATTCATGTTACTTAAGGATGTGCAATAGTTTCTCTACCATATTTAATTAGTAATATATCTAAATATTCATTAATATTCACTCCCTTATAATATATTTTAATTCATGATCTTAGAAGGTTCCAAGATGGAGTATTATAATTATAGTTTGAACATTCTATTTCCTTGTTTCACACATTGTGCCTTGAATATTTGAATCGCCCAAAACCCTTCATAGTTACTAGTAATTTGTAAATCTGATCCTGAAGAACCCCTTTGATTCATAATGGAATATGTGGTTTATATCCAACCCATCAATGACCAATATAAATTCATGTTATCTTCATGAGGATAATATTATCTAACCATATATATACTCAAAAAAATTGTAGCATAACATATCATTCGAATGTGGTTAGTGTTCATCCTTAGTATGTCTATATAAAATTAAAGTAATAGTTCCATCATTCATACATGGTATGTGGTTTAATTTGCCTATATTTTTTTATTCTATTATCCCCTGAATCAAACAAGTCATCTTAAATTTAAATTCACCATCATCCTTGGTTCAAAAGTTTCATAATTTTTATGGATTTGAAAATCCCAACATGGATTGTTATACTTCTCCAATTAAACTAATCATTATAACCATAAAAATGATTCCATATTTCCCCAAGACATTATATGGTAGTCTTAGACTCTCCAATCATGTTGGTTTTACCTTTGCTTGATTATTATATCAATAATCTCATCTTTTGGTCAAATACTCATTACTTTAAACATCAACCTTACCTTTGTTAAATTTATACAACCTTAAACATCATATTTATTTAGTTTAACATGAAATAATTTAAACTGCCAAATGAAAGAGGCATGATACTCACCATGTTCAAACCTCGCATAGGGTATCCTATAAAAATTTTGAGTCTTCTCACTCTAGGTATGCTCCTTGCATGGCTTAGAAAAAAAATTATAGAATTTTAATTAGAAAAAGTATTAAAATATGTTATGTTGAAAATCCATAAAAGGGTGATCTTTGTAAAATATAAGGTTATACATAAAAATCTCATTATCATAGCTTAATAAAAATTTATTATTTAAAAAAAGACACAAAGTATTATGGCAAATACCATTTGGCTCTAATAAAAGTCATGTTAATCTTATTGGGTCTATAAATCTGAGTAACACATTAGAGTACATATTTATTACCCTCCCATTTTGGATTCAAAGATTCATGTTAAAAATCATTTAAATGAAATTATAGGGTATTTTAACCCTTCTAGAGAATTAACTCACATATTAAAAAATCCCATAATAATGATCTCAAATATTTCAATCCAGTTCACTCCCTCGTGTATTAATGGGGTAACCTAGGTTTACGATGATGGTATATGCGATGTTGATCAAGCCTATATATATATCCATCCAAGAATAAAAAAATATAATATTAAATTAGACTCCTTATATATTTTATCCAACATGTTAACCTTATATTATGGTGATTTTATATATGTTTCATACTAATTTTACCGATATCAATACAGGATAACATACCTCACAGATATTGAATAGATTAAACACTATTAATTATCAATTGAAGTATTTTTGAGATTATTATTTACTAAACCTATTTTCATGAAATTTTTAGATGTATTATATTTTTGAGGTATTATTTCCTTGGGGTTTTATTGAGATGTTTGGAATCATCTTTTAGAATAAATTAATAGGAGACAAAAAATAACCTAAGAACAATAGTTTTTCTCGTTTATTAAGAAAAAAAGATAAGAATCATCCATAACATGGAGTATCTTCCTAATCTAAAATAAAAATAAATATGATAATATAATTATAAGGACATTATAAAGAGAGTTATATCAATTTTTTTAGTTGTATCACAAATCATTCTAATTCGTCAACTGTTAAATGATTTTTGGTTAACCTCATGGTTTTATCTTCTCTGTAGAAAGAAACATTTCATCCCTAATAGTGGAATTATTTTCTTCCCTATCAACCTATTAATCAAGCCTTTATAGTTTATTCCCATTATACACTACCTTGGATATGTCTTTATTAAGATGAATCACTGAGGTCATCCCCTTCTCTACTAATTATCATTACCCAGCCATGAATGTTGCGTTCTAAAATAATTATTGATGTTCCACTTCCCTATGTTATAAAGGGAAAATAATAGATTTTTAACATGAATGTTCCATTTATATTTTCAATTCCTTCCCACATTAATAAAATATTATATTTATGTTCGAATGAATTTCATTATAGAAAAATATTTTATACCTAAACATAATTAACATATAAGGATTCTTGGTTAATGTTTGATAGATATTCCATTAGGGAATCAGTTATTAAAAACTAGATATCCCACCACACTATCCATATCCACATTTATTCAAGAATAAGATACTATATATCTTAATTGAATTATATTGAAGAAAATTATAGGAAATAGAGTACTAGGTCACTCATAGTGATTATGAACTTTATTTTTTCATAGATTTTTAACACCTATACTAGTTAGGGAACTGGTGTCGTAGCTTCTTATATATTTCACTCAATAGATTTTAATGGTAGCATATAAAATGATCTCAAGAATATATACATTTATCGGTTAGTGAATATAGGAGTTAATTGTGAGAATTGTTTGGGTCTTCCTATGTTTTACAAAGGTTTAATTTCTCTTACGATCATAAATCCACTAGATAGTCTAATTAGAATACTATCAACCACTACTATTATTTCAATATCTTCCTCACTAATTTGTGAATGTGAAATGATTCCTCTAATTATCAACATTTCATCAATTGAAATGATTGACGAATACTCCCTTGGAATATCTCTTCCATCACATTCATCCAAAAATCTAGGAAATCGTATAAAATATATTCATGTACCTAATTCATGAGTGATAAAAAAATTATATCTTAAGGGTGTAAGAACTATGAACTGTCATTTAAGAATTCATCTATAGATGTTTTCTATAAAAAATTCATACTCACTCAAAATCTAATTCAACCTTCAATACAAGAAAGTGAAAAAAACATTGACAATATGGCTTACATTCTTCTATTTCCTTATTAAAATCATAAAACTCCTAGAGAGATAATCACCAATCCTGAGTGTCCGTCCCTATAATCTCTCTCATTCTTTCTTCTAGCTCAGAAATCCTAACCAATCACATAGGACTAATTATTGAAAGATGTCCATTTTTATCATGATATTTTATCGATATGGTTAAAAATATAAGAAAAATTTATCCTCCTCTTTAATTTAAAATGTTTCATTAAAGATCTATCTAGATACCACATTCTTCATATTTAGAGACCCCAAGTGAGATCCAATAATTTAGTCCCTTATAAGGTAAGGACCCATGTTTTTTCTTTAGACTCCATATTCAACTTATAAAGTCGTTTATCAATAAATTATTAATCTATATGAAATATCATAACTTCATTAGAAATAATATAAACCTTATACCATAGTATTAGGGATAACCATTTAATAGTTAACGATATCACTTTTCCACTATGAATAATTGCATCATCACTACTTATAAAAATCATAGAAAATTTGAATTTTTCTTCCTAGAAGTGTTTTAGGGGGAAATGGTAATTATCTGGTAAGATTATATTGGATAACTTTTCTCACAACATTTTTGGTCCCAAAATAGGGTTTTTACCCTAGGATGGGAGTTTGGTGGAAATCCAATCATTTTGAATTTTCAAATAATATTTAATATTTAATTAATTTAATATTAATTTATTCACACATGTTTGTTTGGTAATATATTTTAAACATGCCATCACATTTTGATTCTATCTCTATAGTTAAGTCTATAATTGGGGTTCTTTCTTATATTCTACATAACCTTCCATCGAGCACCTGGACTAGGCCTGTGACCCTATTTTCTTTTCCTTTTTATTTTTCTCCATTTTCTTTTTTTTTTCTTTTTTTACCTTTCTCTTATATAATTCCACAAAAAAACATAGTGGATTCCCATTTTGGGTCTTCTGGTGAGATAGGGAGAGTGATATAATATTGGGATAGGTAGAATATGAGGTCTCACTATAGATCTTGGGTCATGCTGGATCATATTGCACCAGCTACAAATCGCAGATCCGATTGATGTTTTGTTGATTTACACTGAGATGTATTCTATTGTAAAATTTTATAAAACAAATCTTGTTATAATATTTTTTTGTTTTAAATTAATTTTATGGGTTTTTAGGGACCCCTACCGGTTCAACATTAATCTTTTTCAGGGAAATTGTGGGTTTTGAGACAATTTAAGGGCTTCCCATTCAGGGAAAACCATCTACACGACAAGTGGTTTTATCAAAACATGTCATGTTATATTAATTTTTGGAGAAGTTGGTGTTTTTATAAGTACATGACGTGTAGTTTAAATACACACTATGTAGTGGTACATGGATATGTACTTAGCCATGTGATAGAGTACATGGGAAGTTGGTGTTTTGGGAAGTGCATGTCACATACTATTGGTCTGCACCATATAGTGGTACATTTACATGTAAAAATGTACTTGGGAAGACAGACCATGTAATAAGTACATGTACATGTAATTTTATACTAGAAGAACCCATGTATGACCTGGCCATGTAGTATTACATGATCTGACCCAATGTATGCCCATGCCATGAAGTAGTACACAGGAAGCCCCCATGTATGATCTGGCCATGTGTAGGTACATGTATAGGAGAATATTTGTGAGTCCACATTATGTACTTGAAATAACATGACCTGTAATGTTTACAACATTGTTTTTTGGCTGTTTTGTGCACTGAAGTCAAAATTGGACTTTTGAGTAGTCCATTCTGAGTGTTTTTTCATCTAGATCCCATTGATGGAATATTTTATGCATATAGAGTCAATATGGACAGTTTTTTAGAAATCTATAGTTTTATGGAAGTATTTCCTTGATTTTTGGATTCGAAATCCTCTAGTGGGTTTAGTGTGAGCTTTGAGGCCCGGGTGAGGGTTGTGATCTCATTATTCGGCCAAGAGTGTGGACTTTGTCTAGTGTTATTTTAGGTTCTTTCATGTGGTTCCTGAAAGGTGGGACCTAGTAGTATCTATGATTATATCTTGGTCTTTCTTTGTGCTTCGAGACTAATTTATTAATGTTAGATGTATTAACGTTCAGGCCCTGTGTTTGAGGATTGGAGTTATTGGAGCTTTTGGGATGGGCTGACACCATGGGATGACAATTATGGGTAGGGGTTATTGTTCAATTTATAGGATTCTAAGTGAATATTAGGTATTTCCTTTTGTTCTAGTTACTTATCGATTTATCAGTGGTTCATATATTTAGTGGTTGATAATTCCCATTTTTCATGTTGATGTTGGCCCTTCCCTTTTGGGTGAGTTGGTACTCATGGATAGGTTGTTTTTTAGGAATTACAACTGATGTATTTATTTCATGGTATTTTTCTAAAGGTTTCTTTTTACTGATGATCCCTTTTCAAGGGTCCTTATTTGAGTTTTTCATAAGACCTTTGATAATTATCATGGTTTTTGACTTGTCCTTTTAGATTCCACTTTCGGTTCATTGTCGATTGAGGGTCCATTGGAGGCCACTAAGGGTTTTTTGGAATATTTCTACGCTGAGTTTCCCATGATTTTGGATGAGCTATAGTAACCCTCAATGGGATTTCTAATCTTGTTGTGTCCATAGAGATGATTTTAGATTTTAGGATGGGAATGTCCTAAGAGATTGGATGTTGTAGGGTGTCGCTAGTTAGGTGTTTTTTTGTGATATGACCTTGGGGACCATGAGAGCCTAGAGTTTGTTTTTCCCTAATGTGGGTATTTGTGAACTAGTTGTTGTTTTTTCATTTGGATACTAATATCCATGGTGATAAGAAAGGCCCAATGATATCTTGGATGGGAGTTTATAAGAGCAACTAGTTTTTCTATTTGGATAGTGGGTTCGAGGTTGGATCATCCCATGTTCGATAGGCCTTTATATATGATGTTTGAAGAAGGTTATACTAAGGATTATGGTTTGAGGAGGTGAACCTTATGATATCAGGGATTGGGAATTGTCCCTATGTATTTATTTGGTTCTCTCCACTACTGTATGGTTGTGGTAAGATAGGCTTATATACCTAATGGATGATCTTGATGACGTCACTACCCCTATATTGAGGGTCCTCCCAAGCTAGGGACGTTTTTTTTGTCCTGGATGTTTTTTGTGCTCCCAACCTTGTGTTTGGATCCCTTGTGGAAATGCCTTTATCTGGTCTAAATGGATGGATCCCATATGGTAGTTTATCTTTAGTGTCATTGTGGTTAGATATAGTGTTGTGTTTCAGGAATTTTGGGACATTAAATATCTCTAACATGTAGAGGGTAGGTTATATCACTTGTTCATATCATGCCATCTAAATCCTAGAGCATGGAATATTTTCTTGTTCGTGTATATAGTTATGGTTGTTCCCTAGGGACTGACATTGATGAAACTTTTCTTAGAAACATTAGAGATCATTTCGAGATTAAGAAAATGTGCCAATTTTCTTTGGATGGGTGAGATATGTGATATAAATCCTTTGGAATGGGTTAGATAAGGGGTATATTTACCTTGGGTGTTTATCTAGAACCCATGGATGAATGTTTTTCTTTTTTTTTCTTTTTTAGGTAGTTGTTTTATTTATGCTAGTTGGTATTATTTTTCATCTTGGTTGGGTATATCATTTATACATGCACTTATTATGAAAGCATATTTATAGCTTCAGCACTGGGAGTATCATACTGTGAGTTATTTCTCACCTAGATACATTCACCAGGATGTTCATACAAAACATATGTCTACTTTCATATTGGAGATCTATTTTTATGATGGATGGGATCAAGGACCAATGTTTCTTGATCAAGTAGAGTTTCCCATGTGGATTAATATAATTGGGATGGTGCATTTCGAGCATCATGGAGACTAGGTATGTAGTATATTTCAATGTTGTAAGTACATGTTTTTATATTTATATTCATTTTATTTATTTAATATATGTGGTAGGACCCATGGAAGACAGGCTATTGTATCCTTTTCATTCATTGATCATGCATTAATGTATACTTCATTAAATTTATTATAGAATTATTTTGTTTCACTTACTTATTATGTGTGAATTAATTTTTATCCATGTGTATGATTTTGGTTATTTTACACTATTATTACACACATAAAATTTGGTATATTATTTTCACCATATCTTTTAGATCCTCATCATTGGTTGACAACCTCATGAAATTGGGGGGGCATGCTTGATGCCTTGTGCTTAGCCATATCATTTGACACATTAGGTTATCACTGGATGGTTTGTTATAAAATGTTATCAGTTGTTTTTGGTTTTTTAATTTAATGAGTTAGAAGATTGGAGGTCTAGGAATGTTTCATAACATGTGATAGATATGGAACTGGTGTTTTATGAACACCATTCCTGACAGTAATTCCATGTTTCTACAGTATGAGATTGTTATTCTTGATATTTTTCTTTATTGTTCTATGATTTCACCTAGTGTGATGCCCATGAATTTTAGGATTTATTGTTTATTCTGGTTTGTGTCTCTTGGATCGTAGTGTTCTTGCATCATTCTATGTATGTAGGATTCAAAATAAATCTACCAATATATGAGGTTTTACTATATATGTTTTCTTCTAATGACATTTTCATGTAGATCATGTGGATAGAGGTTCATTGATTTTTGAAATTTGATCAGTCCTTTGAGGTATTCTTGGAAAACCATGTGGGTGATTAATGGGATTTGGGTGCTCTGTTGGTGGATTGAGGAGGGAAATCAAGCCTGATGGATATTTGGATTGGTATGGAGCTTTTAGGAGGTTTTTTTCTCTTAATTTATAATTTTCATGTTCCTTGGGAGTGAGTTATTTGTTCCATGTGTTGTCTATCGGGTCATGCAGTAGGGCCCATGTGCCTAAAATCACAGCTGGCTTGGGTGGGCATGGCTGTTCTTCCATGGTTGGGCCATTGATATTTTCTCTCATAAGGATATGGTTAGCAATTAGGTTTTCTATTATTTGAGATGTTGATAATTGGTAATTCTCCCAATCCCATGGTTATATTGGGAAGTAACTTTTTATTAGACTTATGGAACTTCTAATTCTTTATTCCACCATTGGTAACACGATGGGAGAATGTTTTGACACTCATTGTTTTTTATAAATTCCCATGTAGAGGGTGGTCAGGTGGTTAATTGTGGAAAGAGGGATATGTCGATATCTTCAAGGTGAGTTCTGAGAGTGTGTTGTGTTTTTAGGACTAACCTGCAAGAGGAATATGGCGAAAAATATTATCAATGTTATCTAGTTTTATTAAGACTTGTCCAGCATGACTATGAGACTAGTTTCACTTTTGAGTGTAGTTTAAGGAAATCATTATAGTGGTTTGCAAACAATAGTCTTTTGGAGGTAATCGGCCTCATTTATGTTGTTTTTTCTAACATGGAAGTTTTTGGTTTTTCATTTTGGCGCTCATGTGCGAGTAGTTTGGCCACGTCCTTCCATTACATTCAGTAATGGTCATAGCATGGGTCGTGTGGTTTGTTGTTGGTTAGTGGGATGGTGGTAATGATACTACTGTGGTGGGGAGAATCAAATCGGTCACTTTTGAATGTCTCTTGTTTGGGGAGGGAGTTGTAGATGTTATAAGACCAATATTTAGATTCTTAAGATATCATCAGTTGTGAAAATTCTTATGGATGATAAATTATATAGGTTGTCCAATGAGGATTCTAATGGGAAATAAGAATTTGTGCTGGGATATTTTGATTCCCCACATCATCAGTGGTTGTAAAAATCATAGGAAATTTTAATTTTATTTAGAATTGTTTCAGGGAAAAATGGTAATATATATTGTTAGATGCCCTTACATAAAAATTTTAAATACATTGTTGGTCTCAAATAGTTTTTTTACCCTATGTTATTAGTTTGGTTGAAATCTATTCCATTCAAATTTTCATGGAATATTTAATATTTAATTAATTAATCATTAATTAATTTATGCATGTCCCTCCAATCGTATATTTTAAATGGATTATGAAACTAAGATTCGGCCTCTGTAATTGAGTTTGGAGTGAGGTTTTCTCCTAGGTGAGGGATAAAATTTCATCCAGTTCCAGGGTCAGGGTCAGGCCCCTTTTCATTTTTTTTCTCTCATTTTTTCCTTTCCCTTTTTTTCTTCCTTTCCTTTTCTCCCACGTCTTGTCAGACACTCCCATGGAGTATTCCCCTTTTAGTTCTTTATAAAAGATTGGATGAGGGAGAAAATATAGGTATAAGGACAATATGAGGTGCTATCATGGAGCTTGGGTCATGCCTAATCATTATGTTTTAGTTGTTGATCAAAGATCAGATTAAACAATAGCAGTTTCCACTAAAAGGTGGTCACATGTTATGTTTTATATCCAAAATCCCTAGATAATAGTTTTTTTCATTTTAAAAACTTTTTATGGTTTTTTGGGGAACCCAAGTGGGTTTATCTTTGGAATTTTCAAGGAAATAAAGGGTTTCAAGGTCATGCATGATCTCCCCATTCAATGAAACCCATCTAAAAGGTGTGTGGTTTTATGAAAAGAAGTTGCGTATTCTTCATTTTTGGGGAAGATGTTGTTTTTAGAAGTATACATCAGGTAGTTTGCATACACTCCATGTAGTGGTACTTAGCAATGTACCTATCCATGTGATAGATTACATGGGAAAATATAGTTTTGTAAAGTATGCACCATGTCATCTAGGTACACATTTTATAGTGGGACATGTTCATGTGGGTATGTACTTGGAATTACACCCCATGTGAGGGTTATAAGGTGGTGCAGTAATATAAGATCAAACCCCATGTATGCCCTGGTCATGTAGGAGTACACAGGTAGACCGCAATTATGCCTTGACCATGTAGTATTACATAGAAAACCCCATGTATTATCTTTCTATGTATACGTACATGTACCAGTGAAGATTTGAGAGTACACACCATGTACTCAGAAGTACACACCACATAATTTTTCCAAAATAAGGGGTTTTGGGTTTTTTCCATTAAGTTAAAATTGGACTACTAAAGAGGCCATTTTGATTGTTTTCGAAATTGATTGTGATGGTGGAATCCTTTATGTGTATAGAGTACATCTGGATGGTGTTTTGTGTTGTGAGAGTTCAATATGAGTATTTCCTTTATGTATGGATTATAAATCAACTAGAGATTTGGGTATTAGACGCAAGGTATGTGTGAGGGTTCTAAGCTTTTTAGTGGGACTAGCATGTGGATGTCGGTAATTCTTGTTCAAGGTTTTTTCAACTGGATCCTAAAATGAAGGATTGAGTAGTAACTTCGATGAGATATTATTATGTCCCTATGTGTTCAAATTGGTTACTCATGGTTTGATCTGTTGAGGTTGGGGTCCTGTGTTTCAGGACCAGATTTTTTGGAGCCTTTGGATTATGATGACACTGTGGGATAGTGGTTTCATTTAGGTGTTGTTGTTATATTGAGATAATTCCAAGGGACTCTTGAGGATTTCCTTGTGGGTGGTTACTGATTTAGGGATCAGTGGTTTCCATAGTCAGTGGTTTAGAATTACCATGAGATACGGTGATGATTTGTCTACCCTTGTAGGCGAGTTGGTTGTCATGGATGTGCTAATTCTTAGGAAGTTCAGATGTGGTTTTTCATGCATGGAATATTCCCTAAGGATTCGTTCTTATAAAGAGCCCTTATGTAGGGTCTTACATTTAATGTGGACATGAGGACCACTAAGAATTACCCTCTTGGAATTTTTTTGCATCTAGATACCCCTGTGGGTGTTTTGTTAATTAAGGACCAGTTGGAGGCCATTTAGGGCCATTTAGGATTTTTCTATACCATGTGGGTCATGATATTTGGATGTGCTAGAGGAAAACTCTTAGGTTTTCCTTCTCTTAATGTCTTATTTGTGCCATTTTTTGTTCTTTGGATGGACATGGATTGAGTGTTTGGGTGTAGAAAGAGAGTCCCTAGTTTATATTCTCTTTGTGATATGACCTTAGAGACTGTGGGAGCCATGAGTTTTTTTCTGAATCGGGTCACTATGAGCTCAGGGTTGTTATTTTATTTAGATGTCGTAATCCAGAGATATGAGAGAGGTCATTCTCTTTAGTCATGAGTTGATTGGTACTTCTAGTTTAGATTTTTAGATGGCTGGTTCAAGTTTGTATCGTCTCATGTTCATTGGGCCTTTTTCCATGATGTTTGAGGTAGTTTCTACTTAGGAATGTGGTTCTAGGACAAGAACCTTATGATATCTTTGATTGTGAATTGACCCTTAGTTTTGATCTAGTTGTCATCTTCATTGGTTGGATGTGGTTAGATGGTCTTATAGAGCCAATGGATGATTTGTATGAGGGAACTACCCCTGGATTGAGGTTGATCCCTAGCTAGGCGGTGGTATTATTTATCATGGTTTCTTTGTGGTCCCACCCTTGTGTATGGATCCCATGTGTTAGTGAATCCATCAAGTCTTTGTGGATGAATACCATAGGGAAGTGTATATATTGGGTCCTTATGGTAGGATCGTATATTGTTTTGTAGGACTTCTAAGACATGAATGATCTTTGTTATGTGGAGTAGTGGGTTTATCACAAGTTCTGAAACATGCCATCTAATTTCTAGATCCTATTAGATGTACTTGTTCATGTGTACACCTATGGTTATGACCTTGGGTTTGGAATTCAAGCCTCTTCACTTATACATTTTGATGCTCTTGTATTGATATAGAGGACTTGTTGGTTGTTTTATGGTTCTGTGATCCACGTGATGTATATCCTCTATTGTGGGCCAGAGTGGGGGTAGATTTACCTTCGGTGCCAAAATAGAACCTGTAGATGGATATTTTTCTTATGTTTATTTTCCCTTTCTTAATTCATTTGTTTTCCTTATTCCATATACTATTAGTTTTAATCTAGGCTGTGAATATCACATGTTCATACACTTCTTATGAAATCTGATTCATAAGCTCTTCATTGGGGGTGACCTACTATGATTTATTTATAACCCCCTATTTCTACACCTCAGTGTATGTGAAGACTTGAGGTCTATTTTTTGGTTCCATCACATGTAGTGTGATGGATGGCATCGAGGAATATTGCTTCTTGATTGAGTATAGACACTCATGTGGATCCTCAGGATCATGATGGTGCATCTTAAACATTTTTGCAGATTGGGTATGTGTTTTCTCTTGATTTTGGTATCATATAAAGTTGTATTTAATTTAGTTTTTTTATTTTTTATATTTTGTTAGCCTAGTGGGTGACCAACTATTATATGTTTTTCATTATTTGAGTTTGTATGATGGAATTTTTAATTATATTTATTATAGAATGCTTCTATATCAATTACATTTTATTTATGCACTATAGTTTATTCATGTGTATGATTTTGGATATTTTCCACTGTTATTGCACTCTGAAAAAAGGCTATAGTCTCTCCATTGTATCTTTTAGACCCTCTCTACAAGTCATTATCCTCTAGAATTTGAGGAGGCATGCATGAGGGTTTGTGGAGATCCATATCAGGTTACATGTTAGATTTACCCAGGTTGGTTCGTTACAGTCATTGTTTGAGGTAATAGTATTTTTTTTCTCCAACTCCTCTATATCTTCACATAATTCATAAGCTACTAAACTAAAAAGATAAATATATCATGTTAATAATCTAATATGTATCATGGTTTGGAATCTATTTCTTGAATAGGATCTATTTTACTAGATAAGGGGTTATAACTGAATAGATCATGTTCAACATCCTCATCATCTTCTAGGCTTTCCTCGTAAGATTCTTTCTCATATAAGTGGGATGTTATAATCATAACTAGTAATGATATTAGTTTATGAATTTTAATTTAAATTCAAATACCAAATATCAATTCCTTAAACTTTTTTAATATTTATATCTAATATCTCAGTGTTTAATTAATGTTTAATCAGGGATTATGAGTTATCTAACCTCATCTCCAGTTCAAGCTGGCCCAAAACTAGGAAGGTATAAATTAGATCTCACCCCTCTGCATTTAAAATCATTTTATGACTAGGTGATGGTTCATATTCTCCCAGGAATACGAACTTTGTTGCATATCCAAGAATGGTGACAACCATGGTATATTCTAGGGAATCTAGTGGTGCATGCGCTACCTCCACCTATTATATGGAGAGTAAACTCAGATGTGTTAATTACTAATCTGAGCATTTGGGAGAAGAATATATCAAAATGAATATTTATACCATACATCATTGGGGTTGAAATATTCTTTTCATTCAACATTGACTGATTGGTTGATCACCCCGCTGAAATTATTTTCATCTAGAATCTCTTGAATGTGTCTTATGATTGAGATTATGTCATCGATGGTATACACTAGAATCACTAACTCCCTAATGTAAATGTTGACATATGTTTGATTATTTTTAATTTTTATGTTGGAATACACTTTGAAATTACCTTACTATAGGATTTTAAAACCACCTTGGAGAATAATCCATATATCATCAATTACTTTTATAGTTGGCTAACTATACCAAGAATAAATGAGCTCAATGTATAGATAACTTCATGGAATGATTGGATATTCTCCCCAGGCCTAATATAGGTATTTGGATCCTTCATCTCTAATTTCATTAAAAGTATCTTATCTTTATCTAGATAACCACTTCACTATCATTGATAGCATATTCTCTACCTAAACTCTTGCTATATTAATTCTTTAATAATGTTCTATTGGGAAAACTGTGAGTGCCTTTACTATAACGACCCACAGTGGCGCATGTCAATGGATTCAGGGATGACTCATGTTTTGGTAGATGTGGAACTGTGGTACAATTTTAGTTTTAAATTTTAGATTAATAATTAGAATCTATTGATGTAATTTAATTGTTAAAGTGGATGTTTTTGAGGTGGTAACTTGGGTGGAGGAGGCCTAGAGATTGGTTTGGGGGTATATATAATTGAAAAGTGTATGTTTATGGGTACAATGATCTATAGAGTACCTGGTTGGTTCACATCAGGTTCTTAGTGGAGGAAATAGGGTAATTTTTTTTATCGTGGGGCCATAGGGTCCCTAATTCTAAGAATTGCATACTTGATTGAGCATCGAGTGGCCGATGTTTTTGGATCGGGTACCCAGTTCGGTCGAGGTTTCTATTTTTGTTAATATGGGTATTATGATTATTTAGGGTTTAAAAATACCCCACCCTTGGGGTTCCATGGTTTCAAACATCAAAATATATGGGGAGTTCATCCCTTTCTCTTCTCCTCCCTCTCCTTTATCCACTATTGATTCATGGTATATGGGGGTGATATCCATACTGATTTAAGTTAGGTTCCTCTCCTCCCTTACCCCTTATCTCATTTAAACCCCCTTTAATCTAATTTTTATTCTATTTAATATAGGGATCAATGTCAATTCCAACCGATCATCGTGGAATTAGATATGTATGATAGGTTTTTGGTGTGTCTTAGCTAGAGGATGCCTCAAGAGGAATATAACATAATGTTGATGTTGTTTAATTAGCCATAATCCATTGTTCTATTTTATTTTTGATTTTCCATCAAATTATTGTAAAATGGATTGATGAATTGATTTCAAATGGGTAGGATCAAAATATAAATTTAGATGATCAATTACAATAGGGGGTGAATTATAAGTTTAAAAAATTTTATTTTTAACCTCTATGAAAACAATGTTTAACAAATTTAAACAAGGTAAATTCACAAACCCTAAAAATAGTTCCAAGAAACATTCATTCTTAGGTTCCGGAAATATGGTTCTTGAAATGAAACGTAATGGATGTTTACATAAGAAAAATTCTTCCTTAAAGCGTATAGAATCTCTAATATTAGAGTTAATCATACTACAAGAATGTATAAGACGTTTATACTTTCTTCCTTTAACAAAATGAAATGGAAATAAAACATGAAACAGTACAGGTAATAAGTACGGAAAAATTTAACCCAAAGAGTAGGGAATCCAACAACCATGGATAAAGGTCCCTTGATTTATACTTTCAAGAAATTCTATCTTATCCATCCTAGGGTAAGCCCTCAATAGGAATATCGGAATTTGCCTTGTTATTCCTTCAAGTCCTCAATATTTAAGGTATTCAGCACCTCGGTATTACTATCCCCAGAATCCCTCGAACATTAAATCAGTTGGAACCTCTGTCTTCCTATCCCCGAAAGCCCACGATTGTACTCAGCAACAATTGGAGTCACACGAATCAAGCTGAACCAGACGTTCTGTACGCACAAGGCATGTGATTCTCTCTCTATAAATCACTTCAACATCATGCAATCTCTAGGTTGATATAATTGTGTGTGAGATCATTCAAATGAGATTTGATTTATAGGAACAACTCCAACTGTCCTCTCCCTCCTCCAGTAGTAATATTTTTCCTTGAATTTCAGAGGGACTTGTACATGTGTCACTCAACCAATGGTTTGTTAGAAACAGATTACACGACATCATTTCATAACAATAACATTTATTAGGAAAATGATTTTTCTGAACCCAACCTATTTTTAAAAGTCTAAGGAAAAATAGAATTCTGAGTCTAACCATATAAAAATTAAGAATCTATAAGACATGCATATTCATATTTTGTTTTTACAAAGATTTTGGAATCTAAAATCTAAAGATTCCAGAGTTTGAATTCCGATGAATTCAGAATCAGAATTCTGAGGAATTCAGAGTCTCGATTCTGAGTAATTTAGAGTCTGAATTCTATGGAATTCAGAGTCACAATTATTAGGAATTTTGAGTCTCAATTCTAGGGTATTTAGAGTTTCAATTATGAGGAATTCAGAGTCTAAATTCTGAGGAATTCAGATTTTTAATTCTGAGGGATTTGGAGTCTTAATTCGGAGAAATTAGGAGTCTGAATTTCATAGAATTTAGAATATAAATTTCAAATAATTGAGAGTCTTAATTTCAAGGAATTCGGTATCTTCATTTCAGAGAATTCAGAGTCAGAATTTTAGATAATTCAGAGTCTAAAAGTAGAACACTCTATATCAAAGGAATCATAAGATTCTGAGGTCTTACATAAGAATACAAATTTTATACTTAATAATAAAATGTGTATGATTTAGATAGATCATAAATGAAACAATGAGAACAAAGGTAAGGATAAAAATTTTCTTAGAGAAGGGAAATTTTTCATATGAAAATAATTCTAAGGTAAAAACAATTTTTCTTAAGATAACTTTTTTGTGATTTTAAAAACATAAAGGAATTGAAAAGTCAAAAGGAAACCTTATTTAATTAAAAATCTCCCCATTTTTGGAAAACACAAACATCCTTACGAAAATTCATATAAGGACTAAGAATTTTTATTTATATACATAAAATAAAAGCTTATGTCCCTTTACTTTTGAATTATAGTGAATACGACTAACTCCCACATAGGTTTTTAAATCCCTAAGGATAATATTCTTAACATCCTTAAATATATTTTTATTTTTATGGAATAAGGAAATCTTATTTGAGAAAACTCCACCTTAAATAGACTCCCCCTTACTTCGGAAATTATCTTCTTCATTTAGTATTCTATTTATCATTCCTTTCTCCCCATTTGCGATTTTCAAAAATGAATAAAGCTAATATAAATATAATATATGGTACCTGAAATATTATAACTACATATAACAAAAAATTTAAGCACAACAATTGTTTTTCCTTAAAGATGTAAAAATTTATACAAGGAAAATAAAACAAAATATTGGATTTCAAAAAAATAACATTCTTTCTCTTTTGGCATAGACATCTTCATGATGGTATTTAACTTCTTAAGATCCTTATGATCTTCTACAAAGCGTTCAAGTAGCTATTCCTGATCCTCATGTTTTTCCTCTAGATCTTTGATCTTTTCATCCTAACACTTTAGGATTTCTTATTAAGACTTCAAAATCACTTATTTCTTACTAAACTTATCTTCAAACTCGATTCTGATTTCTCTTTACCTATTTAAATTCATAGAAATTGAGTTCATTTTCCAATTCCAATATTTTACTTCTTGATTTTGGGATGTTTGGTCAAGATTCATCTTTAATGAAAAACTTTTTATAATCTCCTTCATCCCCGCATCTTCTCTATCAAAGGCATCTTTCATAGAGCCTGGAAAGCCATCAAGAATTATCATATCTTCGGTCATCTTCTTGGACCACTTAGTGATTTCCTTATAAGACCTTCTGTGAACATCCCACTCGATATAGAATGTTTTGAAATCATCCTCAATCATAATGATTTTTTTTCGTAAACATGCTAATAGTATCTGATTTCGGCTCGAATAAATGCTAAAGAACTTGACACCATGACTCAATACACAAAATCAAATAAATGGTATCAACTAATTTATTCAAAAATTGAACCAAAAAGTCCAGACCCAAGGAGGATGATTCTAAATTAGATTCCATTTTTGGTGAGAATTATTTTTCAATCTTAGAAGCCTTCCTCTTGGATGAACTAGTAGGATCATTCTTCTTAACCACCACAACCTTCTGAGGTGTATCGACTATCACATATTTTACTTTATCATCTCAATAAAAAGTATATGTAGATTTTTAGGATTTATGTTCACTATCTGATAATTTAATGATTCGATCTTCATCAACTTTTTCCTTCTTAGCATCTACCTTAAGATCATCTGGTTGAATGAATTTATGATTACTGCTCTCATTAAGAGAATTTTTATTAACTCCTTCCTGATCTTCATCAACTTTTCTTTGTAAAATAATTTTGGTTGATTCAGACTAAGAGTTCCAGATCAACAATTTTTCTGAAGGAGTTTCCTTCTTATGATATTCTTCAACTTTCCTTATCATATCATTATTGTTGTTACTTCCTTCTTCTTCTTCTTCTTCTTCCACTTCCTCTTCTTGAACAATTTATTCTTCTTTTGATTTCGGAATTACCATCTTCTTTTTCGGAATAATAGGTACTGATTCTTGTAGAAAGGAATATTGTACCTAGATTTTTTTGGGACCTTTCACAGTATCTTTGAGAAGATCTTGAACTATATCAGCTTCATACATTTTCTTCTTTTCCTTCTTCTCATTCTAATGCATTTCAAATTCCTCAGATACTTTATATTTCAAAGCTCTTTCCTTATTTGAATTCAGGTCAAAGCTAGGATCTCCTTCCTTCTTATTATTCTTCTCTTCCCTCTACTTTTCAATGAATTTATTAGGATTGGTTTTTTTTCTTCTCAGAAATTGGTGGTGCTGACTGAGTTTCCTAAATTGAAGGTTTTTCAAAGACTACTGCTTCCTTCTACTTTCTCTTCTATCCACCCTTCTTGGAAGTATCAACTACTTTTGGATACTTGGAGAACTACAGGGGATTTTAAACGATTCTAGGCATAAGACAAATATATTGGATATGATTGTCAGATACATAATGATTTTTGATTTTAGGGTCCTGTTATTGATATTTTTTGTCTTCATCAAGATATATTCCACTAAATTTAAGTTCCTCATCTTCACCATGAAATACAGAACAAAGATATCAATCTTCTTCAAGTTGTCCTTATCCCCTTTTCTGAGAATTAGGAAACCTTAAACCCATAATGCTAGCAGCCTAATGTTTATGGAGAGATTTTTTATCTATGGGGTTTGGACTCCATTGAGTCTGATGCATTCTAATGCCTTCCCTTTATCAAAAAATTCTGGTTCATCAGTTAGTTTTTGGGTGTAGAAAATGGATTCTCCTTTATATGGTATTTTAATGATACTAGCTTCCTTATTGACAGAAAGAGAATAGGTTTCCCCACAACATTTGAATGATAATTTATCTCTCCCACCTTCATTGAAAAAGGTTAAACACTCATAAAACTCAACAAGTAACTTTGGATAAATTAGATCTTGTCTTTTCGGTTTGGCTACAAATAGACTTCTCCAGCCATTCAACTTGAAATTTTTCACAATGAGAGAAGCATACTTGGAAAAGAACTTCGGATATACTAACCTTTCTCTATAGATTTTCTATTCTGTAATTTCCTTTACTGAAGACATTTTCTTCTAAGGAGACACTTCCAAAGACATTCAGAGTTAAGAAAAACAAGAAATGTGGAATGACCCTTATGTAGAGAGGTAGATCTTTAGCACACAAAGGATTTAAAACCAATGTGGGACTCAGAATAGAAGGGCCTTTATATAGGTGTTCAAAGGACGGTTCATATTCCCGAATTGATCCAGTGGTTGAAACAAGCATGATATGATCTGATGGTTGAGATGAAAGTTGGGGAAGGATTTTGGTTGGTTCTGATCATTTGAGGGTTTTAAGATGAAATTTCAGATTTAAGAAAAGTGAATCTGAAATATTTTCTTAAAAACAAGATGAAAATACCAACAAGTAACAAAATTAATTACAAAAACTTATGAAAAGAAACATACCTTCTTTATTTCTAGGAAAATATTTTCTAATGAAAAACATTCTTCTTGAGAAATTTTAGATTCTAAAAAGTTTCATTATGGAAGGAAAATTTTTTATTCTGAATTTTTGAAATATAAATTTTTTATTTCTAATTTTTGAAAGAGAAACAAAAATTTGGATAAAAATATTTTTATTACAAATATTTTAATTCTAAAAAATTTGGTTATGAAAAATTTTGATTATGAAAAATTTTGATTACAAAAAATTTTGATAACTAATTTTTTTTATTAACAATTAAAATGTATTCCCCCTATGAAAAGAAGTTTCTTAATGTAAGGAGATAATTTTCATCAAAAATTTAATACAGAATATTACCTTATGGTGATCATTCCTAGATTTATTTTAATTTATTCAAATCTATTGGAGGGTAAATATTTTGAAAAAATATCAACAAGTTTAATTTTCCTTCTAATAAACAAAAGAATGATATCACTTTTAAGTGTGTGATCCCTAAGAAAGTGATGCCTAATATCTATGTGTTTTTCTTAGGGGTGTTGTTCATAGTTTTTATTTAGGGAAATGGAACTCGTATTATCACATAATATCTATGTTTTGGTAAAACTCATTTCATAGTCTATGACTGTGTGTTGCATCCACAATAGTTGAGCACAATAACTTCTAACTGCAACATATTCAGATTCAGCAGTGTAGAGTGATAATAAGTGTTGCTTTTTGAATGACTAAGAAGCTAATGAATCTCTTAAAAAATGAAATGTTCTGGTTTTAATTTTCTTTTCCATTCTTCTTCCACCAAAAGAATCATCTAAAAACATTTTAAAACAATATCATTTCTAGAACTATAACAAGTCTTAAATCAATGGTTCCCTTTCAATAGCGAAAAATTATTTTCACTGCTTTTATATGAGATTCCTTTTTATTAGATTGATATATGGAACATTATAATTTAGGAAACTTTATGTCTGGATAACTAGATTTCATGTATAATAACCTTTCTATCATACCTCTAAATGATGTTTAATCTACAGGTTTCCCAGCTTCATGAAGATCAAGAGAAATTGAGGTACTAATTGGAGTGCTTATAATTTTAGTGTTGTCAAATCCATACTTTTTGAGAAGATATTTAATATTATTATGTTGAGATAAAATTGTTCCTTCTAGTTTTGAGAAATTTTAAAACCTTGTAAAAATGTTAACTCACCCATCATACTCTTTTCAAACTCAAATTTCATTAAATTTTCAAACAAATCAGTTAAAGGTTGTTAAGTTGAACCAAATGTAATGTCATCAACATAAATTTAAATAGTCAACACATTTTTCTTATGTTTATTTATTAAAATATTTGGCTCATCATTTCTCTTAAAATAATTGTTTTGTATAAAATATCATGTAATTCTTTAAAACCAGGCTCTAGGGGATTGTTTAAGTCCATATAAAGCTTTGGTAAGTTTGAAAACATGTTCAGGATGTTTTGTGTCTTCAAAACTATGAGGTTGTTCAACATAAACTTCCTCTTGATCATATTTTTTTATAAAAGAACATTTTACACCTATTTGAAAACGTTTAAAATTATATAATTCTAGAAAGTCTAGTAAAATGCGAATAGATTCAAATATAGATACTAAAGCATAGGTTTCATCATAGTCTATTCCTTCTTGTTTATTATAGCCTTTAACAACTAATCTATATTTATTTCTTACTAGGATTCCATTTTCATCACATTTATTTCTGAAGATCCATTTTTCATTAATTATTTAAGTTTCCTTAGGAATTTTATCCAAGGTCCAGACTTGGTTCCTTTCGAATTCATTTAGCTCATCCTGCATGGCATTAATTCTATAATTATCACCTAAAGCTTCATAAATTATTTTTTGATATAATTAGGAACGGAACTTTAGACGTTATACTAAATTTCATAAGGAATCTCTAGTCCTTACAGGTTGATTTACATAACCAATGATACTGTAACTGGTATGATTCTTAATAAACTATTGATTTGGGTTTTGTAAAACATGTTCATCAACATATGGTAGGAAATATTCTTGGTTAAATACTTCAGATATATTTTTTTGAACAATTTCCTTATGATAATAATTTTCTATAAAGTGTTGAAAATCAGTTTTTAAAAAGAAATATGAAGATGTATGTTGGGGTTGTTTAAAAACAAAAGTACCAGTTTCATCAAATTTAACATTCATTGTTTCTTCACTAACAACTTCAGCCCAAAAGTTCTTAGAAATAGAATATTCAATCAACATGGTTCTAGTTACCTTTTAAAGAATTCTATATCCTCTTTCAATAATACCATTTTGTTGAGGAGTTCTTGGACCTGAGAAGTTATGAGTAATGCCTTTATTAATAAAAAAATTATTACAATCAGAATTTTGAAATTCCCCTCCATGATAACTATGAATAGTTATTAAAGGAAGGTTTTTCTAATTTTTAACACGGTCTATAAAATTTTTGAAATAAGAAATATAATAAGATTTCTTTTCTATAAAATAGACTTGTATATATATAGTGTAATCATTAGCTAAGACAAGTATATAATATTTTCCCCCAATACATCCAGTTTGTGTTGGAACAAAAAGATATATATGCACTAATTGTAATTCATCAGAATTTGATACTTCAACTATTTATTTAAAACATGATTTATGTTGATTTCCAAATTGAAAAGGATCACAAACTATTGAAGAATCAAATCTAAGCTCTGGTAGATCCTTAAAAAGTCTTTTCTTTGTGAGTTTTCATAGGTTACTAAGTTTATAGTGTCCTAGCCTTCTATTACATAACCAAGATTGATCTTCCATTTCACTAAGGTAAGGTAGACCATGGCTTCTGTGATCTTCTATGTTTAGTGTGTATACAATCTCTTGGCTAAGGGAAGAAAAAATAAACTCTTCCTTAAAATTGTGTACTAAGCAGTTATAATTCCTAAAATTCACAAGGTAACCTTTATCACATAATTGAATTATTCTTAATTAGGTTGTGGTTAAGACCCTTAATAAATAAAACATTTCAAAATAATGTTTTTTCAAGAAAAAGAATTATACATATTCCAACAATTTTTCCGTGATTATTATCTCTGAAAGTTAATTTTCCTCTTTTCATCATGATAATATTTTCAAGGTAATTTTGTTACGAATAATATGTCAGGAACATCCACTATCTATGTAACATGACTTTTTGTGGGAACTATTTTATTTTCCTGAAAATAAAAGAGTTAGACTTTCATGATCGAAACATTCATGGATCCTGAAAATTCAAAAAGTAAAATTTTAGGAATCCAAATTTTCTTAGAAAAATAAACTTAATGAAAACCTCAAGATTGGGTTTTGTTTAAATAACAAATTTTCTCCCAAGGTCCACCACATTAGTATTTAGTGAAAAATAGAGCACTTTGGGGAACAAAATAGTTATTACTAAAAAATGGTTTAGAATTGGTATAACCAAATACAAAATGATTACTCAATGGAAAAATTTGGGAAAACATCTTGTCAAAGTTTTCCTTACTAGAGGTAATTTTTGACAGACATTTCCTTAAGGAAAATATTTCTAAAATTATTTTAATAGACAAATTTTTATCTTCAAAAACATTAGTTTTAGAACTAGATTAAGCCTCTAAAATATTTTTCTTAGAGATTAAATTTTCAAGATCCTTATAAAGGTTGACTTTATCAGAATTAACCACCTTAAGGTTTTTTGAAACACATTAAAAATCAAAATAATATTAATCAAGATCCTTAGAAAGATCTGATACTTCATTAGTTAAAACAAAAATCCAAGAATATTCATTCTCTAACTTCTTATTTATCTTACAATTTTCATTTTCAGATATTTTAGCAAATCTAGAAACTTCTTCATAAAAGGGTAAAAAGTTATCTTCATCAGAAGAAGATTCTTATACTAAAGACTTATAGTATTTATCATCTATATAATTTTTATTCAAAGATACATTAGTAATAGATTCTTCATTGTGTACTTTATCCATAAGATAGTTATTTTCAATGGGTGGTTTGGCCAGTAGACTGATATTCTTCTAGCTAAAAGATTCATACACTAAAGATTCATCTGAAGAGTCACCACCACTGGAAATCCATGTATAATTAGCCTTCAAAACTGTCTTATCATTAGTATTGTAATAATTCTTCCTATTTCTCTTAGAATAATTTCCCATTCAATATTTTCTTTTAAGCATGGGAAAATATGGCTTCATATATCCATCTCTTTTACATTCATAGTATGTGACTTTTGAGTCTTTATTTTCTTTTCTTTCTTTCTTCTTATATCTGTACTGAAATTATTTCCTTCCCACTATCTTGATAATCCATCAAGAAAGATTATCTAGATAATTTTAATAATGTTCAATTTCACTTCCTTTAGATTGAATAGTGAATTTCTTCGACTTGGATCTTTTAACCCTTTCCGCAGTCTTCGATTTAGTAGCTGTAAAGGTTAAACTTTCATTTCCATTTTTAATTTATTCATATCAACATCTCTTTTCATTCTTCTCTCATGTTAAAAAATACTTCCAAAAAACTCATCAAGATTCACTTGTGATACTTTCTTATTCTCATCAATAGCTGTCCTTTTTTATTCTCACTCATTTCGCATGATGTCAATAATCCTGTCCACAAGAGCTTCATCATCAAGAACTTTCTCTTCCATAGATTGAAGACTATTGACAATGTTCATAAATCTTTGTTATACTTTGTAAATTTTTTCTCCATAATGAAATATAAATCCTTGATACTCATCTCTCAACATCGCTCTTATAGTTTCTATCACATTGGATGTACCAAAATGTGTAACCTCATGTTTCTTCCAGATGCAATTAGCAAATTCACAAGAAGAAATTTGAATATATATATTCATGGTCATAACACACAACAAAGTATTGTGTACAATATAATTTAGTTGATATTCTAACATTTCGTGTTTACTAAAGGTTTTGGATTCTTTTTCAAAAAAATTACAATCTCCAGTAAGCATGAAAAAATTGTATACTCTAGTGTTAATAACAAAATTGTTCATTCGATCTCTCCAGTACTCATAATCGTGACCATAAAAAATAGGTGGTATAGTAGGATTAATGTTCAAATAAATCCAATATTCATACCTTCCATTGTATAAGAAAATATCTTTCCCCAAAACATGTTAATATAAAAGGTTTGTAAACAAATATAAAAAAATCTAAGAAAAACTTTAGAAATAAAAGTTTAGAAAGAAAATTTAGAACATAGAAAACATGAGAAAGAAAACATATATGTGAATATAAGTATTTTAGAGACCTACTCTGATACCAATTGTAGGATTGAAATATGAATTTAGATGATCAATTATAAGAGGGGGTGAACTTTAAGTTTAAAAACTTTCATTTTTAACCTTAAGGAAAACTATGTTTAACAATGTTAAACAAGATAAATTCAAAAACCCTTAAAATAGTTCAAAGAAAAAAACTTGATTAGGTTCTGAAAATATGGTTCCAGAAATGAAACTTAAGGAAAGTTTACTTAAGAAGGATTCAACATTAATTATTATAGAATATCTAATATTTGTGTTAATCAAAGTACAAGAAAGTATAATAAGTTTACAATTTATTCATTTATCAAAATACATCATAAATAAATCATGAAACAATAAAAGTAACAAGAAGGAAATATTTTAACCCAATGAGTAGGGTATCCAAAAACCTTGGATAAAGTTCCCTTGATTTATAATTTCAATAAATTCTGTCTTACCCACACTAGGGTAAGCCCTTGATAAGAATATCATAATCTGTCTCGCTATCCCCACAACACCTCGATCTTTAAGGTAGTCATCACCTCTGTCTTCCAACCCCAAGATGCCCAAGATTGTAATGAGAAACAATCAGAGTCATATTAATCAATATGGACAAGATTTTCAGTATGCACAAGACATGAGAGTCTCTCTCTCTAGAAATCACATCAACTGTATGTAATCTCTATATTGATGGAATAGTGTGTGATCTCATACAAATGAGATTCTATTTATAGGAAAAACTCCAACGGTCATTTCACTCCTCTAATGTTCATATATTTCCTTGAATTTTTGAGGTACCTGTACACATTTCACTCAACCTACAGTTAGATATAAACAGATTACATGACATCATTTCATAACAATAACATTTTTTTGGAAAATGAAGTTGCTTAACCAAATCTATTTTTCTAAGTCTAAGGGGAAATATAATTCTTAGTCTAACCATATAAACATTTAGAATCTATAATACATTGATATTAATATTTTGTTGGACAAATAATTCGAAATATGAAATCTTAATATTCTGGCATCTGAATTACAGTGAATTCAGAATCTGAATTCTAATGAGTTTTCAGTCTGAATTTTAAGGAATTCAGACTCTGAATTCTAAGGAATTTAGAGTCTCAATTTTGAGGAATTCAAAATCTGAATTCTGAGGAATTCGAAGTCTAAATTTCAGAGAATTTGGAGTCTGAGTTTTAGAGAATTCAGAGTGTGAAAATAGAACACTCTATATCCAATAAATTATAAGATTCTGAGGTTTTACATAAGAATATAAATTTCAGACTTAGTAATAAAATGAGTTTGATTTAGGGAGATCATAAATGAAACAATTAAAACAAAGTTAAGGATAAAAATTTCCTTATATAAGGTAATTTTTTCTAATAAAAATAATCCTTAGGGAAAACAATTTTCCTTAACATATAGTGTTTGTGATTTTCAAAACATAGAAGAATGGTAAAGTAAAAAAGGAAACCTTATTATCTTAAAATAATGTAATTTCATTATAAAATATTATACTCAGGGATGTGTTGGTTGTGGACCATACTCTTTCGGATGAGTTTTTTTGTGATCACTCAATTTGGTAAGATATTCTTTGATCATTCCTAATTAACTTAATATAGAATAATCCTATTATTTAATTAAATTTTTCATAATTTATATAAATTGGTGTTTGATGGAGCTATTGGATTGTGGATGTGTCCAGTGGCTAGTATGGTCTTATATGGGCTTGGGAGATAGTGGTGGAGTATTATTCTCTATTTGAGGTGGGTGGTCTCTAACCACCATCAATGGTTTATGCATGTTTCATGTAATATGAGGTACATTGTCTTTTTACCCATGTGAGATTGGCCTACACTAAATTGAATTTCATTCCTTGGGCCAATATTATTTGGTTAAGGATTTATAGGTTCCTGATAGACCCTCTGATTGATCTACCTTAATTCCTTGACTACCGGTGGTCATATGCCTAAATCTATGTGGGTGGACTTTATGCTAAAGACCCATTTGGTGGCTTCCCTTGAGTTATTTTATAATGTATGGGACCATTATTAAGAACCTTGTCCTCATTATACATAATAGAGGCATATAATTTAGATTTTTTTTAGTGATCCACTAACTAGAATATTTCTTACACCACTTTAGAGAATGTATGATCTACTAAGGAAATGATTATGCCATAAACCACCCTTATACACACATCTGTTAGACACCCATTCTAGCTTGTAACAATTCTAAAGGGGCGTTCTCAATCCCCATGAGTTGGAAAAAATTTCTAGTGTATAAGATTATACTTAATGGAAATGGAAACCAGATAATAAAATTGAAAAAAAAATATAACCTAAACACGAAATATGATCTCACCTATAACTCCATCACACAAAAAATCCCCTTTCATCCAAGATCCATAACTCACATGCATAAAAACCATTGATAAATGAAAAAAACAATTAAATAAAAACATGTAAACAAAAAGTGTCCAATTTTGATAAAAATACTATGTTACTTAAAATGAATACTAACATACCGAGATCAAGATATCCAAGTGACCTGAGTTCACTCTCAATTCAATTTCATGGGTTTCCTCTCTAAGAGTAGCTTGGATAAAATACTAGAAATTTTTCAATCTTCAAAAACAAAAACTAAACTTGCAAGAGATACTCATTATATAGACACTAAGTGGTTTAAGTAGGATGTGAGCTAAAATACTAATAGGGTATCACCAATGAGTCCATGATGTAAATTTTGAAAAAAACTACAAATATTCATGTTTAAAATACATTAATTTAAAAATATGTTTTCTTATTTTTGAAGGATAAATCATAAATATTTTCCAAAATCTTATTTTAAAATCCAAAACATCTATAATAATTTTAGAATATTACCTTAAAAGTACCATAAAACACTCTTTTTAAATCACAATTTTTAAAAACATTTCTCTAAAATTTCATTAAAATAAACACAATTTAATAGATAAGGAACACAAAATGAGTAACTAAAAAAATTATAAGTTGAAGAAATAAACCATTACGAATGTACAAAAGTAATCATGAAATGTAATAATAGTTTTACTATTGAAAATTCCTAAACCAATACAATAAATAAGAGAGAAAATTAAATTATATATGTGAATATAATTATGAAACAAAAAATTAAAACAAGTATAATATATAGACAATATAATTAGTAATCTTAAAAAGGTTTAATGTTACAAACACCCTAATATCACTAATAATATGGAAACCTAGTAATTATATGTCACCCTAGTGGTGGATTTAAGGTTTTTACTATGTCTATGGCCAGAGGGGTGCTGCTTAACTACCTCACTAGAATGGCTAGTGGTGGGGGACCTTGTCTTATCTTTGTTATCCAACGCATGAACCTAAGGTTTCTACATGATGTTTAATAAATGAAAATCTGTTATTAATAGATACATCATCATGAAAAATATAATCCAATTATTCTATAAAATATAATTCAAACCATGACCATCATGATACAATTTTTATAAATCTCAATTTTAAACATTTAAATATAATAACAATAATATTATTATTAATATTGTTGATGATGATGATAAAGATAAAGAAAATAATATTAATAATATTATTATTAATATCATTTATATCTCCTATTAAAAAATAAAAAATATTCCTTCTATTTGTAATTTCAAAACATTTTTTAAAA
The DNA here is from genome assembly GCA_963277665.1 of Viscum album. Classification (NCBI taxonomy): domain Eukaryota; kingdom Viridiplantae; phylum Streptophyta; class Magnoliopsida; order Santalales; family Viscaceae; genus Viscum; species Viscum album. The sequence goes on from OY728148.1 coordinate 817,150,329, forward strand.
TACCCTTTTGAAAACTTATTTAAAAAATTTTATTCAAAAATAAATAAATTTGAAATCTTCATTTTATCATTATGAACATATACATTTATATAAATATACCCACATCTCTTGATGAACATATTTATATATTCTCATGTGAATATGTGGATACACACATATATATATTCATTTTTTCTTATGTGTATAAACACCGCACCCAACATGAAACATATGTTCATAAATCCCATGTAAACAACATAAGTATGGAACAAGTAAATATAATGGTATTTTCAAAATAAGAAAATATCTACCAATTTATCCTCTTAAACCCATACGCCATCATATAAATTTCTTTAAAAAATATCAAAAAAATATTAACTATAACATCCTGATCTATAAACCACTATATTGGTTCCTCGAGCCGGTTCACCACCCAGACTATAGCACGCCTTCACATATGCCATAAGTCTCTGACTAGTATAAAGTGTCAAATAGATGTAAGTTGGGGAGTTCATATCCTCTAGATTAGTAATAAAATAATGTTGAATCATAATAATTAATAGAGAAGTAGGTAATAAAAATAACTAATAAAATGGAAAATGAAAAATATATAACAACACATGTCTATATGATGCCATAATATACAAGTAGTATACATAAAGAAAGTAATACATAAACAAGAATAAATAAAAGAATAAAGTTCTGAAGGGTATCTCCAAGATCATCCTAAGAACTAGGTCTGTCTTGTGCTTATAATATATCATGTCCAAGGGTAACTTCAAAAAATTAATAACAATAGCAAAACTAAATCCAAAACTCGGTCATGTGACCATTAGGTCTATTCAGGTACTTGAATGGTGTCCCAGCCAAGGTATAAGATAAACTCAGTTGGCCCCCACTAACGATGACTAATAAAATCTAGTCTATGAATATTGAATAACAAGTGTATAGGTATAGTAAATAATGTAATAATTAAATAACTATAAACAAGCCAGACTTGGATTACATAAAGGACACTCGACTAACTATAACAAATTCACCCTGAGATATAATATCTTAGAAAATTCCATTATATATATATTTATTCATATATGTAATCATATATATGTAGAGATAAACATGCACCAGAAAAGAACCGATGTGTAGAACCAAGGTATCCACATATAATAATATTAATAATAATAATAATATAATGTGAGTATCAATTTAAAATAAGGGTCTTCATGGCCATGAGTCTCATGCGATAATAAGGGAATCCATGACCAAATGTCATGAATAATAAGGGACTATATTCCCAAGAGGATGTGTAATAAGGGATTTCATGCCTATAGATCAAATATAATAAGGGATACCATACCTAAGGATTGTGAATAATATTTAACTCATTTATGAGTATCATGAGTAGTTAGGGACACCATGCATGATAATAAGGAATTTAATATCCAGTAATTTCATATCCCTGATGTGGAGTTCCATGTCCTATAATAGTTAATCATTTATAATTCATCCAGTTTTAAGTGTCTAAATAGTATATCCATGTCATTTTGTATTGGAAATCAAGTACCACTCAAGGGATACAATAATAAACATGCACATTGTATAAATATCAAAAAATATTCCCTAAAAATACATTCATTCTTTTTAAAAATTATTAAAAAAATATTAAACTTTTAATTCAAGAACAATTAATTAAGAAAGGATATGTAATCATGCATACCATGATACAATCCATAACATTTAGTTAATTTAATCAAACAGTCAAAATAAATGAAAATAGTCATTTAAGTGATCATTCCATTCCACAAATTCATTTATCCATTCTGCTCGGTCCATTGTGATTTCCAAGTGATGAAACAGAAAATGTTTCATAATTCATTTAACTCAAGCCTAATCTAAGAAATTATCAAACTCCAAAATAATCATTCGCAAAACATATAATTTGATTAACCCACCTAACCCCTATTATTTAATTAAGAGTAAAGTCAACACACATATAAAGGTGGTTTAATTTTTTTCTATATTGTAGGAGCCCTGGTATTCATAGAAAAACACCCTAATAGGTGGTTCAAGGATATGTAGATGGTCTCTAATGATAAATTTAGGTACAAAAGGAGCTGCTATATCACAAAGAAAACATTTACATATTTAATTTCATTATTAAGAGGTGATGCACTGAAATTATAGCACACAATAAAATGGATTATTTTCTAAAACTATGAAACTATAAAGGAAAATTCATAAACCAAATAACTTGTTGTTAGGATGCTTCACTCATCTATTACTTTGCATTGATTCAATAAAAATTGAGACAAACCTGATGAATAGAAAAATACCCTAAAATGGGGCATATAAGATCACATTGATATAATACTCAATACAAGAACAAAAAATATAAAAATGAGGATGGAGAAATCATATAATTATATAGGGTGATCAAACATGACCGAAAAATATCAATTCCAAGCTATATGGATGAAGAACCACAAAATCCTAGGAGTATATAGTGAGGGGAAATCCCTCGGGTATTTTTTGTGCATGAAAGTGGAGAACAATTTGGTGATTTTTTGATACAGTCCACATAGAAAAATTGGAATCTTTCAGATCATTAATGAGTTTTATGGTTTTCCCTTATGGTTTTAAAAATTGTTCACAAACTATGTGTCATCACTTTCTCAAGGTGGAACCCACTTTCATGGTTTGCATATAATTTTGAAAACAATACATACACCTTGTGAATTGGATACAGTGTTTTATATAGACCTCTTACAGTGTGTCACCCTTCAAGACTCACATAGTGAAGTGCATGGTTATCACTAATTGTGTGTTAATTGTGTACCTCCCTACATATTTCAAAAAACACTTCATTCGAAGACCGATGCTATCGAAACTGAGCCAAAAACTCCAGACACCTTTCAGGCCTAAAATATTGTATAAAATACACCTTTAAGTGTTCCGACTCTCATAAATATGTTCTTATTATTGATTTAAATTTTGGTTCATCCACCAAATGAAAATTTCAAAATCCTTCATATATTTTCACAATTAAAAAACATAGGTTGTTACAACCTCCCTGCCTTAGAACTTATCATTTCTTAGAATCCATGGGGAACAATTAAACATCACCTAACCTACTTGAATCATAGAGTTCTCGGTGTTTCATTATAAACACCCAATTCACTTATAATAATCACTTCTAATATATGGTACTTAATCCTTTGAAACTAAATCCAATTCTTGTATAAAAAGTTGAAGCATCGAGAAGGAACTTACTCGAGACCTTATAAACTGAGACATGATAATTTCATCATCTAGTTCATCATCCAACCTATGCCACTCCCCACCATTGGTTTCTAGTAGAACCAGAAATTATGATTCATGGTGAACCCACTGTCATAATTTTCGACATTAGAATTCCATTAAGATCCTAACGAAACACTTAACATGTTTCTAAACATGATTGAATGGTTGATTCCCAATTAACCTCATTAACCTGGTCAGACTAGATTTTCTATGAAAATCTCTATCCAACCTTACAACTACTCTCATATCCACCTAGGGACATATTAGATGTGGTTCCTTACTGACTAGATTCATCTAAACAAGATAATGTAATTCGATCTAATTATGGAATACTATTTTTGAAAATGTTCATCCTTAAAAAATAACACATAAAACCTAATTCTATCACCTTTAACCAAAGGAACCTTGATATTTCCCTAATAATTCTCACTGAAGCATGTAATGGGATTCTGATGGTTTCTTTAGACAAATATATCATTCCTATTTTTGTTCCCCAAAACAAACATAATTTTATTCATGATCTAGTACCCTTGGATCATCATTGGGAAGGACTTTAGGTGTTTTTCTGAAGCATCCACATATAATAATAATAATATTATTATTATTATTATGAGACTTTCAATTATAAATAGGGTTGTTCATTCCCATCAATATAATATAATAATAAGGTATTACATTCCTGAAGATTGTGAATAATAAGAGACACCATTCCCAAGTATCATGTGTAATAAGGGATGTTATTCTTGAAGATCATGTATAAAAAGGTATTCCATGACCAATGATAATGTGTCATAAGGGACCACATTCCCTATGATAATACTTAATATGGGATTTTATACCAGGGTATCATGAGTAATAAGGGATTTTATGCCTGATAATAGGTAATTTCATGTGAAATGATTCCATATCCCCAATGGGGGTGCTATATCATACACAATTTAATCATTAAAAAATCAACCATTATAAAGTGGCTAAAGAGCCCATCCAAGTAATTCTATATCAAAGAATATGTACCACTCAATGCATACTATAATAAACATGTACGTTTTTTAATAACTTAACATGGTCCATGAGAAGACTTAAATTCCATTTAAAAAGAATTCATCATGATTATTCAACTTTTAAATAAAATATTGTTATTTAATATAGTCCATGTAATAATACATACCATGATACAATCCATCACATTCTATTAATTTAATAAAACTCTCCACATCAATAAAAATAGGCATGTAAGTAATAATTCCATTTCAAAAATTCATTTATCTATTTAAGTAGGTCCATTGTGATATCCAGGTGATGATAATAAAAATATTTCAAAATTCATTTATCAATTTAAGTAGGTCCATTATGATATCCTGGCGATGAATCTCAAAACATTTCAAGATTATTTTAACTTAATAATAATATAATAAACTCCAAAGTCCAAATGATTTGTTCACATTAATTATAATGTGATTAACTCACCTAACCCATTTCATTTAATTATGACTTGTGCCAAAACACTTAAAGAGGTGGTTAAATTTAGTTTCCAAGGGTTAAGGGCCATGGGAATAAAATAAACACACCCATCGGGGTTGTTCATGTAAATTTAGATGACCTCTAATGATGCTTTTAGGTTCATGAGGATGAGATAAATCACGACAATACAATTTACATGTTAAATTTCACATTTAATAGGTGGAACATGGAATGTTTGGTGTGTTGGAAAATAATTTATTTTATAAAATAATGAAGAATTAATGGAAACTCCATAGAATACATACTTCATAATTATAAATCTTCACTCATACATTATTAGGATTTGTTTAAATCTGGATCAAGAGAAAATATATGAATAGAAAAATTCCCTAAAAAATAGGGAATATGATATAAGATTTAAATATCATTAAATATATTAAAAAAATAGAAAAAGGTGAAAGGAGGAATTATATAATAACCAAGGGTGGTCAAACATGACTGATAGAACATGATTATGAGTCTAAAGGAGGAATAAACACCAAATTCTAAGAGGGGAGAGGGGAAATATCCTAAGTGAATGGTATGTTTGAAATAAGAGAAGAATGGGTAGATTTTGGGTTAAAGTCTCCAAGATAAAAATGGTAAATTTTAACTCTTTAATGAGATGTATGGTTTGGAAAACTATGGTCCAACTGTGTGGCATCACAACATCCTAGTGGCACCCCCTTCTAATATTTTCACGCATTTCTAAAAAACCATGTGCATACTATTTAGACTATCTTTGGAGTTTTCTTCAAACCTCTCACATGATCGTGTGGTCCAAAATGAATGGTTTAAAAACCATTTGTCACCCTTTAGGACAAGTATGGTTGAGGTTCATGGTTAGAACTGACCCTTTTCTAACTATGTTCCACCCTTTGTCTATAAAAAAGATGGTATTTTTAAGCCTTATTCTCTTAAAACATAACCAAATACCTAAGACGCCTCTCGATCCTTAAATATCATTTAAAGTAATTTTTGTTCTTCTAATTCTCCTACCAATGTTCCAAAGCATGGTTTAAATTTTGGTCCATCCACCAAATTAAATTTTCCAAACCCTTAACATATTTCTAATGTTTGGAAATATTGGATTTCCCACTAACACACACAACTTTTATACTTAAAACTACATAAATACTTTAAAAGTAAAAAATCAAAGTAAAACTTTTGGGGAAAACAGATAATAGAAGAAAAATCATAAGACCCATTTAGATCTCACCAATAATTTATTAAAACCCTTTATTACTACATATTTATAAATCTATTAAAACTAAATATCATAAATAATTTTAAAAAAAAATATATTTTTCAATACTCCATCATACACGGTGTGTTATGGGAAAGTGAAATCATGGAAGAACCTACCAAGAATGCGCACTGTTGAAAAACCCTTACAAATATGATGAAAGGTAAGCCCAAGGAGGGAACAACATGTCCTATAGATCATGACCAAAATAAATACGAACTTGAACCCACCTAGGGTTTGACCAATAATGAGACAAAGAAATAGGTTGGATAAATAACAAGTGAAGAGGATGATGATGAGGAATATGAAAATAAACCAAAACCTACACTATATAAACTTGAAATCAAATTCGGGAGGGTATAAAATAATAGGATAGGTGAGGGGGATCATTCTCAAGGGTCATCCTTGGGTTTTTCATCGTGCAATTTTTTGTAGGGAGGAGAGTAAACCCAATTTAGGGTTCCATTTCGTTAAGTGGAAAACTAGAAATTAAAAATTTTAAAATCTTAGTATATCACATCATTCTCAAATTGTTTACCAAACCATTCTGGAACTGTAAACTCTTGACTCGGTGCACTAGGGAAACCACACATTTTGTATGCATGTTTGGACAAAACATTCACAAACCACACAAAATAGTTATTCAAAGTTGTAGACCCCCGCCATATAGTTTCCACATAATTATCACTAATCATGCATGAAATATGCATCTAGTATAATTCCTAAAAAAATTATAAATTTCTAAAATAAAAGGACCCATGCCATTAGAACAAATTTTTAATTAATTATTTAATAAGGATTGAGTGTCAAAATTCTCCATAATATGACCTTTTATGTCCCCAAATAGATATCTAGTTTATAAGATATGTAATATCATGAGTATTAGCAATAAAAAAAGGACATGACTCAATATATAAACCACCAGTACTATGATAGACCAACAACTCCAAATATGATTCTAAATTTTCAAACTAACATAAACTCCATACCAGCATTCACACATGGACACCAAAAAAAGTTATTTATAAATAGAGATCCATTCAGGTCCTCCCACAATTTCATAATTAAACATAAATTGAATATTTATTAAATAAACCATCCTAAAGATTCACCTAAATTAATTCCATGATTTCTATCTAAAAATAATCAGCTATGATAATTTAACCAAATTTGTATCAATGATCTCATAAGAATGATATATTATTCACAAAAATGAAATAAGTGAAAAACCATTCAATGGATAAATAGAGATCCAGAATATATAAGGTCTCAAAATTAAAATTGGGAGAAAAGAAATAGAAGGCTCTTATAGTGGTTCACTAACACACAAAAATCTACAAGTAAACCCATCAAAGAGCTAAGGATGTATCTAAAGGGGTACTACCCCCAAAACAGGCCTTGATATGATCGATATGGGCTCTGTCCATGGATTAGGTGAGGGTGAACTAGGACATCACTCTTAGAACAATGTCTCATAGAGAACCCAAATAAAAAAATATAATACATCACTCATCCCAGTCACTCTAATCACCCAACCAAGTATTTCCATGTTTGTCCTCTCAAAACTAGAACCATGCCACAAGGACATTATTCCATTGAAACCCAAGGACACAACCAACTAATTAACATAAAACATAAAAATAATTAATGTTTCTTTATGAATAATCAAAGTTATACCCAAGGAATACCCCAACACAAAAATTCCCTTAAATATTTAAACTACTTTAGGCTCAAAACACAACCCACAAAGAAATACTTATCACCAATACCCAAAATTGTCCCACATATAAATAATGGAAGAGGACATCAAGTATACAAATTATCCACCTTTTACTAATAATTTAATGAGGTTCCGATGATAATTCCTAGAACATTAACTTGACCTTCCATATTTCTCATATTCAAATAAAAAAGTCCTAATATGGTCCGAGTGTGGAATCCATAGAAAAAAAAACTCCCCGAGATAAAATTGTCTCAAAAAATCCAATTTTCTTTAATATTTCCAATATCAATTTGTAATTTTGAAAGTCATTTTTAAAAATGGTAATAACTTGAAAACATTTCATTCCATTTAGAAAATAAAAATAAATATCATTTTCCAATCCCATCAAAATAAAATTCCCCATTAAATTGTTCCTTTTTTTCAAAATCATGACATTTCATTTGCAAATAATTTTTAAACCACATTTTTACTTTTAAATCGGTTTCAAAAATCTAAAACAACCAATTTTATTTTTAAATCACATGATAAAAAGATATTTATTTATTTCAAAAAACAAATTTTCCCATTATAAAAAAATGGTTCTTCATTTCAAAACTCACTTTTACAATTTCAAATAGAATTCCCTTTTCGATAACCCATTAAAATTAAAAAAAATATAAAAATTACTTAAAATGAAAATTGCACAATACCTAAACTAATTATAAATATAAAATAACTTATAAAGTAATAAATTCAATGTAATAGTGGTGATTCATGGTTGGGATTCTTGTCTAGAATGGTTGTATGAAAACCGAGTTACTACCGTTGAGTGTTTATAAAAAATATGCACATAGGATCCGCATGGTTTTTTAGGCTATGTTATTCTTCATGTGCCTCTCTTTTCACCATTATTTTCACCCAAAAACATGAGAAATAATGAATCAAAACACAAAAACCCCCAAAAAAATTACATCATTTCAAAATCAAATCATTCATAAGAATCAAAATATAGAATAAATTTAAAATTAAAATCCCAAATTCACATGGTAATGAAAGTTTTATCCTAGGTTGTGGTGATCAATCACAAAACCATTTCCTAAATCCAGATCCTTGATGATTCTATTCTCTATCTAACTTAATTACCCAAATAATAGGGTTTCTTTAAGAACACAATCCCTATTAATAACCTAGTGTGTGATTACACTTTTTCATGAGCTAACTCTAATCTACAATCTATTGGACACCGAAGTTGTCCCATGAAAATGCCTGAGGGGTGTTCCCAATCACCATAGAATGGAACCGAGAACTAGGGTATCAGATTATACTCATTTCAAAAAAAATCTTGAATAAATTAAATTAAACTATCCAAATAATTCTACAAAAAAATTAGCATGATGGATATATATATTGAGTTCCTATGATAAATCAAATTTTTAATTTTATAAATAATAAAAATAAAACAAAAATAAAACATGATATAATATCAATACCACAGAAAACATATATCCCTTGCACACTATAAATCCATTTATTTAATATGTATAACTTCTCATTAATAAACTCTACTAATAATGGAAAATGAAATAATTAAAAAAAAATATGGAAACCAAGAGTGGATAATTTTTTCAGAACTATAAATGCAATAAAAATAAAAACTAACATACTTAGATAAATATCAAAATGTAACCCACGGTCACTATCCATAGAACATCATAAAAAGACACTTGAGAAGGGTTTTGGAAAATAGACCATGAAATGTAAATTTTTATAAATGAAACCATAATATACAAGAGCGAAACATTCTATAGAAATTGAGTTGTGTAAGTAGGGTATGAGATCAATCGCTAGTAGGGTTTCACCAATAAGTCCATGTTTTACCTTTTCCTAAACACTTTTATTTTTCAAATAAATATTTATTAAAAAAATACTTTATTTATTTAAGATAACTCATTAAATATTTTTCAAAATATTCCCTTAAAATTTCATACAAGATTAAGAGATTTATAAACATTCATAAATATCCATTTAGAAACCAACTTTTTAAATCTACATTTTTTAAAAAAAATTACTTAAAACAGTAAAAAAAACCCAATTAAATAACCATGTAATATAAACTGGGTTACTAAACCAAAATTTAAAATTAAGAAAAAAATCAGAAATAATTTAAAAAATAAATAATGTCGTGAAATAATAGGTTCATTATGGCTTGGGAATAAACTCGTACAAAAAATATGAGTGAAAATTAAAGTGTGTGTGTGTGTGTGTGTCTTTATAATTATGAGAGTATAATGTAAAACAATTGAAAGATAAATACCCTAAAATCAGTAATTTAAAATAAGAATATTAAGGGAAACATCCTAAGCTCACTAAGGTTAGGGTTACCTAGTAATTCTATATCACCCTAGTGGCCTATTTTGGTTTTCTACAATGTATTTATCTTAAGGGGTGCCACATGACTATGTCACCAGAATAGATAATGATGGAGACCTAATCCATTATAAGTTAGACTACTCAGTCTTTTGAGGTTTCCCATTAATTCTAATACATAAGAACATATGTTATAAAAATATACTTCACCGAGCAACAAACTATCTAGTTCTTTAATAAATCATACTTAACTACATGAAAAATATGATAACATATTTATAAAAATCTATTGGAAACATTTTAAAATAGAAAATATAAGTATATTAACAATATTAATGTTTATATCAATATTTATAATGATAATAATAGAAATAATAATATCATTTAGAGATTTAAAATATCCCAAATGGGCCTTTTATATATAATTTAAAAACAAATTCTAAAAATCCCCATTTCAAAAATTTATTTGAAAATCCGAATTCAGACACCCAATTTAAATATTAAATATTACCTTTATCATTATAAACATTTATATTTAATTTATATACATATCTCTTGACACAGATATTTTCATGTGAATATGTGAATATATATATACACACACACAACCTTTCATATGTGTATAAACATCAAACACAACATGCGACATTCATACATGAATCATAAGTAAATAACATAAGGAAAATATAAGTAAACTCAATATAACTAGCCAAAAAATAAAATATCAACAAATTTAATCTCATAAACTCATATTACAATATATACAACTATATAAACAATCTCAAATAATACAAACATGAAATAATATTATATAGAAACTACAATAAATATTTTAATGGAAAAAAATAGAAACACTTTAGGTTCATGCATATAATATATGGAAATATCTAAGGGCCCATTTATAAATCAACAATAATTTAAAAAAAAACCATGATTATTATATATTTATAAACACATTTAACTCAATTACATGCCTAATTTGAATAAAAACTAGTTTGGAAACCCAAACACGCAGACGAATTGTGGAAAAGATAAAACGTGGAAATAGTTTCTTGGAACATGTGTGGAAAAATCATATCCTTCAAATACAATGAACAAAAGGCCTAAAGAGGAATTTTTATTCCCTATTAATCAAGTTCATGAGAAACAAAAATATGAACTATAATAATCTAATATTTTCAAACATAAATATCACATTTTTTAGATGAATATACAATACATTTAATAAACAATTGTTCGATGACCTTAATTGTTTAGTGTTTTCCAAGAATAGAAATGTATTATTATTATTATTTCGTTTAATATATTCAATATATCTTCAAAATATGTTTTCACATAGTACTTCTTTTAGGAATACCCTTCCTAAATTTTTCATCATAACCTAGGGAATAAAATATAAGAAATAGTTGTCCTAGATTCTTGGTAAGGGTAATCATAGGAGATATCAATGTATGATTATACCAAATAACAATATAATTATAAGAATATGTAATCATGAACATGAATTATGAATATAATTCCCAACATTTCATAGATTATTTACATGATTTTTGGCATAAAACATTATCATTTTAGAAAACATAGTATATAAGAGTGAAAAATCATCACAAATGAATCATGAACCATAAACCCATTTCAAGAATGTGTGGAACCATTATAAAAATTGAAAACAATTTCATATTTCAATGTTAACTATGAATACCCTGAATATATTGTATCAATACTCATCACTTTATTCACATTATGTATCAAGACACACCTATTTCCCATAGTATATCGAGACTCACCCTTTCCCCATAGTAGATCCATCATTTTGACTTGTTTCCCATTTTTAACTCATGAGACATAAATATTTACCTAATGTGTTAGATGTAGATGTAGGTCATAGCTATCACAAAATGAAAATCATACATGTGTGTGCCTATAGATCATGAAAAATTCTTCATATATGGACCCATGAAAATAAATGTGTCAAATAAACATTTCATCACATAATAACCTATAGAAAATAAATAGGTTTCATAATCATTTCATTATATAATAACCCATAGAAAATACAATTGTCTGTCATAAGAATTTTATCATGGTATAAACTGTGGATGAGAAATGGGTTTCATAGAGATATTTCTATCCTAAAAATAAACCATTTAGGTAAATAATAATAATGGTATCCTAGGATAATATACTCAATAAATCATAAGTAACATCAAAGGATGTCACCTTATATAAAAAATTCTTTTAAAATATCACTTTGATCATTTACTGAGGAAAATAGTCTTTCAAATTTGAAAATAACTTTTAAAAACATAAAATATATTTAAACTATTTTTCATTTCAAATAACCTTGGTAATTTATAAAGGAGTATTTAAAGATAATTTAAAATTTTTCATGAGTAAAATAGCCTTTCAACATTATAAATCAGTTTTTAAAACATAAAAAATTTCAAAATTCTTTTCTTTGATGATAACCTTGTAAACATACCAAGGAATCCTTAAAGATCATTTAATAAATTTCATAAGAAAAATATCCACTCACTTTAGAAAACATTTTAAAAAAATTTATTTTCAAATAAAATATGAAACTATAAAATTAATCATTAAAACATTAGTTGGTCATCCTAAGAGTAAATTTCATTCACGCTGTAGAATTTAAAAAAAAATTTCCATTCACATTATCATTAAAAACTAAACATGACTTTTTTGGAAAATGGGATGAATATTTTGTTGGATCGAAATACGAATGTAGATGCTCAATTACAAGAGGGGATGAATTGTAAGTTTAAAAAATTTCATTTTAACCTTAAAGAAAACTATATTTAACATTGTTAAACAAGGTAGATTTGAAAGACCTATTTTTGTTCTACAAACTCTCTAGATTCCAAAAATGGGGTTTCAGAAATAAAACTTAACGAAAATTTATAAAGAAAAGATTCTACATTAAAGCATATAAAATCATATATAACAGAGTATACAAAAGTACAAGAAAGTATAAGATGATTATACTTTATTCCTTTATCAAAATGCTACAGAAATAAACATGAAACCAAACAAGTAACAAGTACGAAATCTTTTAACCCAAATATTAGGATATCTAACAACATTAGATAAATTTTCCTTGATTTATACTTTCATGAATGTATGTCTTACGCACACCAGGATAATCCCTTGATAGGAATATCATAATTTGTCTTATTATGCCCACAAGCCCTTAAACTTTAAGGTTTTTGGCACCTTTGTCTTCCTATCCCTAGAAGTCCTCGAACTTTAAGGTAGCTGAAACATCTATCTTCCTATCCCAGAAAGTCCTCGATTTTACACATCAACAATTAGAGTCTCATAAAGAAAGTTGAACAAGATGTTCAGTACGCACAAAGCATGAGAGTCTCTCTCTCTAGAAATCAATTCAGCAACATGAAATATTTTGGGTGATCGACTTGTTTTTGAGCTCATTCAAATGATATTTTATTTATAAGAACTTCTCTAATAATCATCTCCCTACTCTAATAATCATATTTTTCCTTGAATTTTGGAGGGACCTATACACGTGTCACTCAAATAACAGTTAGTTAAAAACCGAATATACGATATTGTTTCATAACTATAACAAGTGTAAGAAAAATGAAGTTGCTTAACCCAGACTAAATTTCGGAGTCCAAGGAAAAATAAAGTTCCATGTCTAAAAAAATAATCATTTTGAGACTATAAAATATAGATATTCAGATTCGTTTTTTCAAGGAATTAAAAACCAAAATTCTATAAATTGTGGTGTCTGAATTCCAATGAATTCAGAGTCTGAATTCTGAATAAATCAGAGTCTAAATTTTGAGGAATTCAGTGCCTGAATTCTCTGGAATTAGGAGTCCGAATTCTAATGAATTGGAAGTCTGAATTCTAAGGAATTCAAAGTCTGAATTCTGTGGAATTTAGAGTTTATGTTTCAGATAATTCAGAGTCTGGATTTCATTGATTTTAGACTCGGAATTTCAAAGAATTCAGAGTCTGAATATTAGAGAATTCGGAGTATGAATTATAGAGAATTTGGAGTCTATATTTCAGATAATTTAGAGTCTGAATATAAATGAATTTGGAGTCTGGATATATGAGAATTCAGAGTATGAATTTCAGATAATTTGGAGTATGAATTTTAGAGAATTTAGAGTCTGAATTTTAGAGAATTTGGAGTCTAAACTTCATCGAATTCAGCATCTGAATTTCAGATAATTTCAAAGTACGAATTCGTATCCTAAAAGAAATATACTCTATATACAACGATTTATAGGATTCCAAGATTTTATATTTGAAACTGATTTTTAGACATAGGAATAAAATGAGTTATATTTATAGAAAGAATAAAATGAATAGTAAAAACATTGGTCAGGAAAAATTTCCATGGGGAAGGAAATTTTTTTTATTAAGGTAAATCATAGGGAAAATATGATTTTCTTTAAGATAGAGTGTTTCTGATTTTCAAAACATAGAAACATGGAAAAGTCATAATGAAACCATATGGACTCAACAATCTTCGACTTTTTGGAAAGCACAAACATCCTTATGAAAAAGAATATAAGGACATTGAAATTTTTTTAATAGATTTGAAAATAAAAACGTATATCCCTTTACATATGAATCATGGCGAATAGGCTTAACTCCACCTTAGGGTTTGAAATCCCTAGGGTTAATATTCTTGATTTCCTGAATGAGATTTTACATTTTCTTGCATACAAAAAACAACTTTGATAAAAACTTCCCCTTAGATGAAATCCCCCTTACATAGGGAAATCACTTCGTTACTTAGTATTCTTTTTATCATTATTTTCTCCCCCTTTGTGATTTTTAAAAAGAAATAATGACAATGGAGAAGAAAATGGTACCTAAAAAATTAGTACTATACAAAAGAACACATGATAATCAACCAAAATTTCATTATGAAGGAAAAAATTTATCAAAAGAAGGAAATACAACAAAATATTGGATTGGGGGAAAATTATCCTTTTTTCTCCTTCAGCATTGAATTTTTTATGATGGTTTTCATCTTTTTTATATCCTTGTTATCTTCTTCTACACGTTTGAGTAGTTGATCCTAATATTCACCTTTCTTTTCTAAGGATTTTATCTTTTCTTCCTGAGCCTTAAGAACATATGCCTAAGCTTTCAAGACTTCTTATTATTTGAAAATCTTTTCTTCAAACTCAATTCTGAGATCCCTTTCCCTCTTCCAATTTATATAAATTGAATTAGGATTCCCATTCAATTCCTTGACTACATGATTCTGAGTTGTTTGGTTCGAGAGTCATATTTTCCTCAAAACATTTGATATGATATTTAAACATCACATCTTCGGTGTCGAAAGCATCCTTCACATTATCTTTAAACTCATCAAAGACTCTCAGGTCTTCTATTGTCTTCCTTGAACAATTTTTAATCTTCTTTCATGATCTTTTATGAGCTTCATAACCAATGAAGAAAGATTTAAAATCGGCCTAGAGTCTGACCAAATTATCCATAAGCATGGAAACTGAATCTGATTTATGATTTAATGAATGTATAAGCATCTGTAATCTTGAGACTATACATGGGAATAATGGAATGGTATCAACCGACTTCTTCGAATATTGCACAAAAATTCATGTCCAAAAGAGGATGATTCTGAATCAGAGTGTTTGGTTGGTGAGTATTATTTTTCTATATCTTCATCTTTCCTCTTTAACAAAGCACCAACATCTTTATTTTTTACCATAGATTTACTAGGTGTATCAACCAACATCTGATTTACCTTATCAGCTCTCACAATGATCTCTTCTGCTTTGGGTGATTCATGCTCACTATCTGATAACTGAAAAATCTTGTCTTCCTCATGGTTTTCTTTCTCGACACCTACCACAGGATCATCGGGCTGAATAAAATCATGATTGTTAATCTCTTCTTCAGATATTTTATTCACTTTAGCCTGACCCTTTTCTTCTTTTCCTGGTGTCGCATGTTTTGAAGATTCATCTTCAGATGTTTGGATTGATAGTGTCTTGGAAGGACTCTCCTTCTCATGATAATCCTCTACTTTCCTTATCTTTTCTTCGGTATCACCACTTTCTTATTCTTATTCTACTTATTATAATTCTTCCTATTGCACAATTTCTTCTTCTTGTTTTGGTTCCAGAATGACTACCTTCTTTCCTAGAGTCACTGGGAGTGATTCGTTCAAAAATAATTCAGGTACTTAAATCTATTCAGAATCTTACTCAGCAACTTTAAGAAGGGATTTAACTATCTCTTCTTCAGTAATTTTCTTCCTATGCTTCTTTTCTTTTTCTTGCTTCTCATGATCTTCAGCAACCTTCATCTTTATGTCTTTTTCCTCAGCAGGTTCCTGGACAAAAGTAGACCCCCCCTTCCTTCTTATTCTTCTTGTCTTCTCTCCTCTTAGAATCCACTTCATCCGCATAAGTCTTTTTCTTATTTGTCTTTGGGGGTGCTGATGGAGTTTCCTTAGTCGTAGGGATTTTTTCTTTCTCTTCAGGTTCCTTCACCTTCCTCTTCCTTCCACCCTTCTTAGAAGTTTCAGCCACTTCACGTTTTTTTGAAAGAGATTCAATTTATGATTCAAACATGTCATAGAAATCTCCTAATTAACTATTGAAACCAACCTTAATCTATATGAGAGTATTATAACTCAACAACATTACTTTGAAATTCCATGGCTTCGAACTACAAGGGATTTTCAATGACTCAAGACAATGAACTATAATCTTTGAGAGAATAGTTGGATACATGATAATTTGAGACTTAAATTTTCTATTGTTGATATGCTCAGTTGTAACCAAGATATACTTGACCATGTTTATCTTAGTGAGGTTCACCAAGAAATCCAGAATATAGATGTTACTTTTTTTCAGGGAATCCATATCCCCTTTTCTTAAAATAATAAAACCATGAACCCATAATTCAAGAATCTGGATTTTTGTAGATAGACTAACAATCTTCGGAGTCTTCTTCGTTGAAAGACAAAGAAATTATATAGACTTTCATTTATCAAAGGATCCTGATACATCTGGTAGATTGTGGGTACAGAACTCTGCTTCTCTTTCATACAGAATTCCAATAATGCTTGTGGACATAGTGTAAGCAAGGGAGTAGGTATTTCCATAACTCTTGAAAGAAAACTTGTCTCTCCCTCCTTCATTGATTAAAATTATGGTCTCGTAGAATTCAACCAATAACTCTAGATAAACTGGATCTTGCACCTTTGATTTTTATACACATAGAATTTCCCAGCCATTCATCTTGAAATTATCTGAAATGGTAGAATCTTACTTAGCAAATAATTTGAGATCAACTAACCTCTCTCTCTATATCTTCCATTCTAATATTTCCTTGAATGTTTAAATTTCTTTCTGAGGAGAAACATTCACAGATATTCAGAATTAATGAAAAACTGGTGATTCTGAATGGTCTTTAGTTGAGTAGTAGGGATTCATCACACCATATCTTTGATGATCGATGTGGGAAAAAATTGTGGTCCTTATATAGTAATTTGAAACGATGGTTCATCTTCCCTGATTGATCAAATGGTTGAAAAACTCTTGATCAGATATGATGTTTGAGAAGATAGCCGGTGATTAAATTTGGTAGGTTATGATCTTTTGAAGATTAAAAAATAAAAATTCAGTTTTATGGAAAACTGAATCTGAAAATGTTAAACAATTTATGAATAAAAAATTTAAAATAATGATTAGAAAAATTTAATAAAGAAAACATACCTTCCATATTTCTAGGAAAATTATCTTTAATGAGGAAAAATATACTTGAAAACATTAGATTTAAAAAAAATGATTACAAAAATTTTGATTATGAAAACATTGATTAAAAAATTTTGATTACAAAAATTTTGATTACAAAAATGTTGATTACAAAAATTTTGATTACAAAAATTTTGATTACAAAAATTTTGATTACAAAAATTTTGATTACGAAAATTTTTATTACAAAAAATTTCATTACAAAAATTTTTTTTACAAAAATTTTGATTATGAAAATTTTGATTATGAAAATTTTTATTACAAAATTTATTATTACAAAAAAAATTATTACAAAAAATTTGATTAACTATGTTGAATAACAAAAAATTTACTCCCCCTACGAAAAGGTAATTCTTACTATAATGAGATAGGTTTCAATAGGAAGTTAATATGAAATATCACCTTACGTTTATCATTACTAACTTCTTTTTAATGTATTCAAATCTATCAGAGGGTAAATATTTTATGAAAATATTAGCAAGTTGATCTTGCATTTCAATAAATTGTAGAATTATATCTTCTTTTTGTGTGTGATCCCTAAGAAATTGATACCTAATATCTATGTGTTTAACACGTGAGTGATGTGTAGGATTTTTACTTAGGGTAATAGAACTATTTTTCTCACACAATATTTGTGTTTTGGTAAAACTCGTACCATAGTCTGTGAGTGTGTGTTGCATCCATACCACTTGGGCACAACAACTTCCAACTGCTGCATATTCAGATTCAGCTGTGGAAAGTGCTACTGGGTGTTGCTTTTTGGATGACCAAGAAACTAATAAATCTCCCAAGAAATGAAAAATTCCAGATGTACTTTTCCTATCCATTCTACATCCACCAAAATCAGAATCTAAAAAACCTTTTAAAACCAATTCATTTCCAGAAGTATAAAAGTGTCATAAATATATGGTTTCCTTTAAGAAGTGACAAATTTTTTTAAATTCCTTTAAATGAGATTTCTTAGGATTAGATTTATATCTTTCACATATTCATACTTAAAACATTAAATCTAGAGGACTAGATTTCAAGTATAGTAGACTTCCTATAATACCACTAAATGATGTTTGATCTACTGGTTTCCCAGCATCATCAAGATCAAGTGAATTTGAGGTACCAGTTGGAGTACTAATACTCTTAATGTTGTCATATCCATACATTTTAAGAAGATCATTAGTATACTTATGTTGAGATATAAAACTTCCTTCTGGTTTTGGAGAAATTTGAAAACCGAGAAAAAATGTTAACTCACCCATCATACTCATTTCAAACTCATATTTCATTAGATTTTCAAACGAATCGATTAAATATTGGTGAGTTGAACCAAATATAATGTCATCAAAGTAAATTTGAACAATCAAAAAAAAATTTCTTATATTTCATTATAAAGAGTGTTGGATATAAATTTCCCTTAACATAACTGTTTTTTAACAAAAATCATGTTAGTATATCATACCATGCACTAGGGGCTTGATTAAGTATATTTAAAGCTTTGGAAAGTTTGAAAACATGTTAAGGATGATTTATGTCTTCAAAACTAAGAGTTTATTAAAAAAAACATCTTCTTGAACATACCCATTATGAAAATTACATTTTACAACCATTTGAAAAAATTTAATGTTGAAGAATGATACAAAGGAAAGTACAATATGGATATATTCATGTCTAGCTATTAGAGAATAGGTTTCTTCATAGTCTATTCCTTCTTGTTGATTATTTCCTTTGGAAACTAATCTATCCTTATATCTAACTATGATTCCATTTTCATCAAACTTATTTCTGAATAGCCATTTTACTCCAATAACACAAGTTTCCTTAGGTCTTTCAACTAAGGACAAGACATTATTCCTTTCGAATTCATTTAACTCATCCTACATGGCCTTAATCCAATCGTCATCACCTAAAGATTCATTAGTGATTTTTGGTTATTATTGAGAAAGTAATGCTATATGTTCTACTTCATTTCTTAAGGAACTTCTAGTCCTTACAGGTTGATTTACATCACCAATGATACTATCACTGGGAGGATTCTTAAGAAACAACTGATTTGGGTTCTGTAAAACCTGTTCATCAACATATGGTAGGAAATATTATGGGGTAAATGCTTTTGAATCATTTTCATGAAAATTTTCTTTATTAGAAGGATCTTCTATCAAGGGTTGATAATAAGTTTTTAAAAATACATATGAAGATGTAGTTTGAGGTTTTTTAAAAACAAAAGGATCAATTTCATCAAATTTAACATGTACTATTTCTTCAATAGTACTAGTACTTTTATTAAAAACCTTATAACCATTAGAATTTGAGGAGTGGCCTAAGAAAATTCCTTCATAATATTTTCATGTGAATTTATGTAAATTATCTTTAGTGTTCAGAATGAATACTTTCCATCCCAATACCTTGAAGATGGAAAGTCTAGTTTTTCTACCATTCCACTATTTGTAGGATTTTTTATTGAGAAATGGTATAATCAAAACTCTATTTATAGTATAACAAGAAGTACTTAGAGATTTAGCCCAAAAATGTTTAGCTATCGAATATTCACTCAACATTGTTCTAGTTATCTCTTGAAGAATTAAATTTCATCTTTCAACAACACCATTCTATTGAGGAGTTTTTTGTTTTGAGAAGTTATGAGTAATGACTTTTCTACTAAAAAAGGTTTCAAAATCCAAATTTTGAAATTATCCTCTTTGATCGCTATGAATAGTTATCAATAGAATATTTTTATCATTTTTAACTTGGGCTCTAAATATTTTAAAATAAGAAATAGCTTCAGATTTCTTTGCAAGAAAATAGACCCGCATAAATATATTGTAATCATCACCTAAGACAAATACATAATATTTTCCTCTAATGATACTAGTTTTTGTTGGACTAAAAAGATCCATATGGACCAACTGTAATGCATCAGTAGTTGAGACTTCACTGGTTGATTTAAAATTTTATTTATTTTTCTTTCTATGTTGACAAGGATCAAAGACTTTTGAAGAATCATATCTAAGCTCTGGTAGATCCTTAAAAAGTCTTTTCATAGAGAGTTTACATAGGTTCCTATGATTACAATGTCCTAATCTTCTATGCCAAAACCAAGATTAATCTTTGGGTTCACTAAGAAATGGTATATCTTGGCTCCTAAGATCTTCTCTGTTTAGTGTGTAAACATTCTCCTGCCTATGGGCAGAAAGGATAAAATCTTCCTTTTAATTGTGTACAAATCACTTATCATTCCTAAAATTAACAAGGTAACCATCATCACATAATTTAATGAGATTGTGCTTAATACCCATAACAAATAAAACATTTGATGTCAATGTTGTCCCAAGAATAATAATGTTACCTATACTAAAAATTTATCTCTGAGAATTATCTCTCAAAGTTACTTTTCTTCCTTTCATTTTCATAATCTTATCAAAGAAATTTTTGTTACCATTCATATGGTGCGAAAATAGACTATCCATGTACCGTGTATTTCTGTTGGTGCTTTCTTTATTTTCCTAAAAATATGAGTGTTAGACTTTCAGAATCAAAATTTTCTTGGATCTGGAAATTTTGTAAAGTAAGATTTTTGGAATCCACATTTTCTTAGAAAAATAAGCTTTATGAAAACCTAAAGACTAAGATTTATTTAAAGAATAATTTTATGCCCAATTTTCACCACACTAACATTTAGTATAGAATGGAGCACTTTTAGGAAAAAATAGTTATTACTAAAAACTGTCTTAGAATGAGTATAACCAAATTCAGAACTATTTCATAGAGGTCTAATTAGGGAATACATCATGTAAAATTTTTCCGTACCAGAGGTAAAGTTTTACAAACACATACTCAAGGAATGTATTTCTGAATGTAGTTTAATAACCAAATTGTTTCCTCAAAAACATCAGTTATAGAACTAAAGTTATTCTCTAAAATATTTTTCATAGAAATTACATTTTCAAGATCCTTAGAAACTTTATCCTTCTTAGAATTAACTTCCTCAAAGTTTTTTGAAATACTTTCCAAAGAAAAAATTTTCTTTTTAAGATCTTTAGAAAGATCTGAAATTTCTTTAGTTAAAATGGAAATTCTAGAATTTTCTTTATCATGATTTTTCCTTGAGATTAGAATTTTCATCCTTAAGAATTTTATAAAACCTTGATACTTCTTCATAAGTAGGTAATATATTATCTTCATCAATAGAAGATTCTTCATGTAAATATTTATAGTATTTATCGTCATTATAATTTGAATTCAATGATACATTTTTGATAGATTAAGTATTGTTTACCTTGCCCATTAGACAATGATTTTCAATGTGTAATCTTGCTAGTAGACAAATATTCTTTTGATTAGAAGATTTATACCTTGGTGATTCATCAGAAGAGTCTCCACCACTGGAACTTCAGGTGTCATTGGCTTTCAATACATTCTTAGATTTATCTTTGTAGTAATTATTTCTATTCCTATCAAAATGTTTTTCCTTTCTATCCTTTTTCTTTTGTATAGGACAATCTGGATTTATATGCCCTGCTCATTGGAATTCATAACAAGTGACTTCTGAGTATTTATTTTATTTACTTTCTTTATTCTTATATCTATACTGAAATTCCTTATTTCCAACTATCTTGTTTATCCTTAGAGCAATATTAGCTAGCTCATTCTTAGAATGTTCACTTTCACTTGATTCCAATAAAATAGTGACTTTCTTTGACTTGGATCTTTTAACCCTTTCAAGAGTCCTATCATTAGTAGTAGTAAAGGATACACTTCAATTACCATTTTTCTTTTTATTTGTATCAGTATCTCTTTTCATTCATATCTCATATTGAAAAAGAGTTCCAAAACGGTCATCAAAAGTAATTTGAGGTACTTTCCTATTCACATCAATAGATTTTCTCTTATATTTCAACTCCTTAGGAATGGTATCTATAATATAGTCCACAAGATCCTCATCATCTAAACCGTTCTCACCCATAGATTTTAAACTATAAAGAATATTCATAAACCATGGTTGTACCTTGCACACTGGTTCTCCACAAGTAAATAAAAATCCAAGATATTCTTCTCTAAGTAAATCTCTTCTAGTTTCTATAAATTCGGATCTACCAAAATGAGTAACCTCTAATTTCTTCTAGATACAATTAGTAGATTCAAAAGAAGAAATATGACTATATGTTTTCCTAGTCATGGAACACAACAAAGTATTTCATACCATGTAGTTTTTTTGGTATTATAACTTTTCTTGATTGTTGAAATTTCTAAAATCCTTATCTGGAATCTTGTAATCTTCAGTAGAAATAACCAATTTGTCTACTCCATTATTAATAAAAAAATTATTCATATGATCTCTCCAGTACTCATAATAATTCCCATCAAATATAGGTGGTCTAGTATGATTTATATTTTCAATCAAACCAAAATTAATTCCTACCATCTAAAAGAAAATATATTTCCCAAGAAACTAGTTAAAAGAAAATGTATGTTAACAAGGATGAAAATCTGAAGAAAGGAAAATATTTAGAACAATGAAAGCTTGAGCACTAAAACATATATTTGTATATAAGTATTTTATAAACCTCCTTTGATACCAATTGTAGGATCAAAATATGAATATAGATGCTCAATTACAAGAGGGGGTGAATTGTATGTTTAAAAACTTTTGTTTATAACCTTAAGGAAAACTATGAATAACAAAGATAAACAAGGTAAATTCACAAGACCACTTGTTATGCTACAAACTTGCTAGATTCCGGAAATGGGGTTCTAGAAATGATACATAAGAAAGGTTTACAATGAAAATATTCTACCTTAATGCGTATATAATCATGCATAAAAGAGTATAAAAAAGTACCAAAAAGTATAAGAAGATTATACTTTCTTCCTTTATCAAAATGCAGTAGAAATATACTTGGAACAAAAAAAGTAACAAGTATGAAATATTTTAACCCAAATATTTGGATATCCAACAACCTTGGATAAAGGCATCTTGATATATACTTTCAAGAAAGTCAGTCTTACCCACACTAGGATACGCCCTTGATGGGAATATCGGAATCTATCTTATTATCCCTGAAATTCCTTGAACTTTAAAGTTGTTGGAACCTCTGTCTTCCTATCCTCATAAGTCCTCAAACGTTGAGGTATTTGGCACCTTTTTCTTCATATCCCCATATTTCCTCGATTGTACACATCAACAATCAGAGTCGCATGAAGCAATATGAACAAGATGTTCAGTACGCACAAAGCACGAGAGTCTCTCTCTCTCTAGAAATCACTTCAGTAGAATGAAATCTATAGAGTGATCAACTTATTTTCGAGCTCGTTAATATGAGCTCTTATTTATAATCACTTCTCCAATAGTCAGATCCCTCTTCCAATGGTCATATTCTCCATTGAATTTCGGAGGGACCTATACACATGTCATTGAAATGATGGTTAGTTAGAAACAGAACATACAACATCATTTCATAACTATAATAAGTGTATGAAAAATAAAGTTCTTAACCAAGACTAAATTTAAGATTATAAGGAAAAATAAAGTTCGAATTCTAAGAAAATAATCATTTTAAAACTATAAAACCTAGATATTTGGATTATATTTTTCAAGGAATTTGTAACCAGAATTCTATAGATTTGGGAGTCTAAATTCTAAAGAATTCTAGAGTATGAATTCTTGTGAATTTGGAGTCTGAATTTTGAGGAATTCAGATTTGAGATTATATGCAATTCGGAGTCGAAATTCTGAGGAATTCAGAGTCTGAATTATGAGGAATTTAGAGTCTGAATTCTGTGGAATTCAAATTCTGAATTTTAGAGATTTTGGAGACTCAATTTCAGAGAATTTGGAGTCAAAATTTCCAGAATTCAGAGCTTCAATTTTAGATAATTCAGAGTTTGAATTTTAAAGAATTCAGAGTCTCAATTTCTTAGAATTTGAAGTCTGAAATTCAAAGAATTCAGAGTCTGAATTTCAAAGAATTCATAGCCATAATCTTAGAAAATTCGGAGACTGAATTTCTGAGAATTTTGGATTCTGAATTCGGATCCTAAAAATATAATAGTCCATATAAAGGATTTATAGGATTATGAGATTTTATATGTGAAACCAATTTTTAAACATAGGAATGAAATGAGTTAGATTTAGAGAAACTATAAAATAAATAATGAAAAACATAGGTAAGGATAAATTTCCTTGCAGTAGAAAAACTTTCCTTATTAACATAAATATTAGGGAAAATATTATTTTCCTTAAGATAGAGTGTTTGTGATTTTCAAAACAAAGAGGAATGGAAAATTCATAAAGAAGCCTTATTGACTGAACATATTCCTCTTAAATCACTTTTTAAAATTTTAAAAAAAGTTTGAAAATGTCTTCACTAAATCTTTTTTAGAATTTCAAAATATGTTTTAGATCATTTTTAGATAACATGGATATGGAAAAAAATGGGGTTTTAACCAAAGTGTGAAATAAATATGATATTTCATAAAAACATTATTTTGATGTCTATAGTGCATAAAGAGTGGAAAATGAATGGAAAATATTTATTCTTATGAAATGTAAATTGGATAATAAAACTAATGAGTTTTGTGATATATTAATTATAATAATTCATTATCAGAAGTATAAATATAAACCATCTTGATGAAAGATGAGAATATACCGTAAAACCCTTACCAATTTGGTAACATTGAGTCATAATCCTTTTAAAATAGTAAAATTAAATTAAAAATATAATATTATCTAAATAAATAAATTCATTATATTACATATAAAATGGTATATATATAAATAAACTTCGTAAAATAAAATAGGTTCATACCACAATATATGTCTCAAAGAAGGAAAATTGTGATAAAAATCCATTAACACTTTGGTAACATGTGAAATGTAAAACCCATGAAAGAGACATCCTGAAATTGATATTTAAATAACAATAATTTTCATGATATTAAAAATAAAATATATTCATGGTTATTATATACACCACATAGATGAAAAAAGTGTTAAATATGTCATGTGTCTCATGAAAGTGAAATGTGAGATGGAAACCCACTCCCTTGAGTCCTTACTTCATTAAAACATGTTCAAACCTCAGGTATAATAAATATAATTTTATTTAAAATATATTATATACTCATAAATATATATATTACACCATATATGATTTACTTATGACCTTTTATTACCCGTTTATTTATAATTCCTTGTTAAAAGCATGTTTTGGGTAAGAAAGGATTTGATTTTTGGGTATGTTTTGATTTGGTATTTTCAGTGTGTTTACTATGATCATGGTTATAAAATATATATATATATATATATCCATGATATAATTATAATATATATCCATTATATCTATTTATATTAATATAAAAAGTTATATATTGAAAAAGAAATGCATCATTCATGGAGACGGTAGGCCATACATACGCATGAATGTTGTTTCTATTCTCACAAGGGATTGAAAGAAATAAAGGTAAATAAAAGATTAAATTTACAGAATAATATTTATTTAATAAATATTATATATATCAATAACTTTACCCTTATAACCTTTCATTAAAAGAGTTAGTTTAAAACAAATTCCCTCGCTCCATGAGGAAGTAGTATGCTGTATATACGAACGACATTATCATATCCCCCACATATTAGAATGAAAAAATTATATGTGAAAATATATTTAAAGAAGTATATTTATGTTAAAAATATAATATATATACGTTATATCAATCATACTAACTAACTGTTTGAGGTGTTTTGGGAAAACATGTCACATCAATTCGTGAGGCGGTAGTCTATCGTACACATGAGTGATGTTATCATTTCCCATTTTAGTGAAAATTAATTGGATGTAGGTCATGATAATAACAAATAACATTTAATTATATTTAATATAATTATTTTATTATATTATCTTTGTTTCAAAATATTTCAAGGATTTATAGGATGAAATAAATTAAAAATACTCGTTGAAGAGTGTTTCCTTTTCTCCGGGTAACCTCCATAATTTTTCACTAAAATCCCTTCTATGTTGGATTTATGATAAATATAAAGACTGTGGGATTATAATAGGGAATTAAGGAATTTATTTTGTTATTTATTGGAAAAATAAAAGGTTTTATGAGTTAATAAGAGAGGATAGAGTGACCTTGTATAAGTGGGGCAGAGGACACAGAAGAAATGACTGAAAAGAAAAGGGTGTACCTATGTGTTTCTCATGAAAAAAACCTCCAAAATGAATAATTATAGATAATATAAGAAATAATGTCTAAATATTGAAGTAAAATGGGTTTTTAATAAGTTTTTTTTCGTTTTTAACACTTATCTATTTAGTTTAACCCTTGATACACCCATTTCCACTTTAACAGCGGTAATTATTTTTTTACATATTTTAATAGTCATATTGGTAAAAAAATTAAGTTATCCATATTATGTAATATAAATTATTATGGTTAAAAATATGGGATCAATTTTTATAAATTAAATTCATATAATTTATATAATTTAATTTAACATTAAACATGCACATGCGATAAAAAATGGTTTTCAAAATAGAAAATTCCCATAATTATAGAGAGTTTTAATATCCCAATTCAATATCAATGGGATTAAAATGACCTAAATCCTTTTATTAAATATATAATTAAACTAATTTTACTTTTAACATCATCTCAACACAATTTGATGTTTTTAAATTTTGAAAATGAATAGAAAATTCTAAATAAAAACCATTATTTTTCACTATTAAATGAAAAATTTATATTTTCTGAAAATTGTCCAAAATTCAATCCAATATAATTTTGAAATGTACATTTGAAAAATGAATTTTATTTTATCAAATAATTTTTATGAAATTTCCTAAAAATACTTATATTATTTTTTCAAAAAATGCAATAAATTTTTTTTTAGAAAATAGTATTTTTGAAACATATAAAAACATTTCTAAAAATTAAGTTATTTTTTATTAATATATTTTATATATATATAAAAATTATAATTAATATTTAAAATAAATTTATTACTATTAATACCAATTATTTAATGGCTAGATTATTATAGTCACGTTTAAATAATAATAATATATCCTCGTTCATTAAAACTCAGTGTCGTGTGTAATGCAAGCTAAACTAAGTGTTTTGTGTAACAAAAACTAAAAAAGAAATTTAATTTATTATAAAAAATAATTACTAACAACCCCCCCCCGGATTGTCCCAAAGGCCTTCTTTTTTTTATTATGGATAATCCCCCTTTTAAGGGTTGAAGGGGAACCCGTACATGACCTGTAGGCCCAAGGCACAAGGCCCGAAAAGACTTGCAATACATGACCCAAAGGCCTATAGGCATACCATTCCCAATACATGACCTATAGACACAACCCACTAGAACTGTCCCTCCCCAAATTATGCATCATTGATTGCATAACTCCCCACCTTTCATTGCTAATCGTCTTGCATTTCCCCATACAAAGCTAACGGTGCCTGGACCCTATGGTGATTGTCATACCCTCCCATTCATCCAATTTAATTAGCTCTACTTCTGTTGACTACTATTCATGTTGCTCTGATCCACTTCTAGGGCCTGCACTATGTGAATTGGACTACTCCATGGTCTCAATGGCCTAAAGGCTCTGTGGCCCAAAGGCCTTTGATGGCCTGAAATCCCTTGAGACCTGTAGGCCCAAACTGGTGGCCCGAAGGCCCAAATCGGGTGAACAATTCTGTCTACTATAGTACAGAATAGTAACTACTATAGTAACTACTACAGAATTACTATATTGACCCAGAAATTCACCTCCACCCGGTTTTGAACCTGATTCTCTTGGATGCCATGTTGGAGCCTTTACCACCCGGGTACGTGCTCGTTGGAAATTCATAACAACTCCTATTGTTACATTATACTGCCTTTAAAATTAAATTCTCTCTCCAAATTTATCACTATTATATAAACAAATAAGGATACTTCTACATCATAATTTCCTCATGTTCTTATATAACTTCCTCAAATTGGTTATTTTTTCACATAACTTTGACTTGGGAGTGGTCCTATTTCATAAAGCATTCTCTCTATGATCCAAAATCTCCACTGATTATTCCACATAAGAAATATTGTGCTCCAAAGAAATGATATTTGAGTTCAATACATGTGAAGGATTAGGAATGTACTTTATTATGAGTGATACATGAAACACATCATGGACTTGGTAGATGTTTGATGAAAGTGACAATCAATAGGCTACCATATCAATATGATAAATAATTTAAAATGAACTTGTATACCTATGTATTATCTTTTGTTTGTATTATAAGCACAATTTCATCCTTTGGTTGTGCTTATATCAATTTACACTTCATATCATACTCTAGGATATGAAGATGAATTTTTTATTCTTTAACCACTAACGGATCACAATATCCATAATAGATTGATAAGTGATTTATTCTATCTTTAGTTATAAATATGGTTAGTAATGGTTATCCAATATGCATAAATCTTTATTTGGTGAAGTAATAAATCAATCTGTAAAACCTCATCCAAAGATCATCTTAAACCACTCATGAAATGGTTAACCTTAAGACCCATACAAAATAAATTAAAATAAGGAGACTAAATTTATAAAAATAAACTTAATATCAATTCCATAAATACCATAAATTATCTCTCTATTGTCACATACTAAATATGAAAATAACATGGTCATATTTTCTCCTAAAACATGGTAATAACTTGAATTACCATAAAACCATAATGAAAACATTCATACATTATCATTACTTGAATAAAACTATAGATTATTGAATATATTCCTTAAATACAATAATGGTACAAACTCCATCAGTGATAGCATGAACCACTCTTTTAATAAATCATTAATCAATTCCAATTCCATGTATTCTATCCTATTTAATTTATGCATATCCATCATCTCTTTATGCCTACATAATTTTTCAACATCAAGAACGTATTAAGGGTTATATTCCCAAAATCATGTTTTTTTCATAAAATATCACTTTGACATTAAATCAATTCTCTAGTTTGTTAATAAAATTCGATATGTTCTTACAAATCCTTAATGAAAAACTTCTGTAGAACAATCCTTATATATTTCAGGATTCATAATTATTTAATTCCTTAATAGAAACACTGTAATCCTTCGAAATTATTCTTAAACCATTAACAAGGCTTCGTAATCTTATTTATTAATACATCCTTCTTTTTATGTGTCATTTTTAGTATCTTCATCGTCAATAGTAAAACCATTACCCGTAAAACCTTGTTCATCTTCTTCTTGAGATTTCCCCCGAGGGGATAAATTTTCTTGATTCCAATACTTTCCACATTTAAAATATTCTATTTTTGTTAATGTATTAAGTAAATCATTATTCTCATCAATTATGTTAACTAAACTTATAATTGTTCCTCAGTAATTACTAACTATTTTCCCTTCTTCTCTACACATAAAATGTATTATCATTCCT
The DNA here is from genome assembly GCA_963277665.1 of Viscum album. Lineage (NCBI taxonomy): Eukaryota > Viridiplantae > Streptophyta > Magnoliopsida > Santalales > Viscaceae > Viscum > Viscum album. The sequence continues at coordinate 817,180,669 of OY728148.1, forward strand.
TTGAGACATTACATCGAGTGATTCTTCCCAAATTCATAGAATAGTAAAAGTAATCTATTTTCCCCTAAGACTTCCACTACCTTAGATCTTGGTGAGCTCTATCCTTCTCTCTTTAGGTTATTTAGAGAGTTGGTTGACTATAAAATTGTAAATCTTATATCGTGATAGCTAATTATGAATAATCCCAATATCCTTTACTCTTTTCATCACCTCGTTTAGTTTGTCAACAAAAAAATATCATCGTATTCTATATTAATATGCTTCTTTTTAGTTACATTTATTGACTAAAATTTAAAATCACAGTGTGAGAAAAAATATCCATTGTGGGAAACCACATAATCATGGAAATTACTTATAGGATGTCCAAATCATGACACCTTATTTTCAATCTATGACTTCTTTGGTTTGACTACGGTTATTCATGGTCATTATTAAAATCATTCGTGATGATTCACAAAGAGTTAATGAATTTCTACAGCATATCCCCCAAGAGTGTCAAACTAGGTGTCCATTAAGGCCTATTGTCATGTTCTGGGTAATGCTCGAGTGAATCCTAACATGTCTTTTTCAGAGTTATCATCCCTAAGTACCTTTTTGATAGGATCAGATCCAATTTTAGAGTCATGGTAGGGATGTGTTGATTGAAAAAAAATAATCTCAAAATATTTACTAAAGCATTTCTCCTATTCAAACTATAATTATATAGGTTTTTTGAACATAAATATCTCATCTTTTTAAATTAATTTTCAAAAATATCATTAATACTGGCATTAGGAATGTAATAGTTTTGTATCTTTAGAGACTATAAACAAAATATTTTTATTTCATGAAAGGTATTTAATATATACCATATGTATCTTCTCACATAGTACCCCCCTTAGGCATACCCTACCTAACCCTTTATTCATATCATGGGGAAGGAAACATAATAAAGGGTCAGCTCAGATTCATAGTGAGGGTAAACATTAAAGATATCAATATATTATCATATTAAATAATTAGTAAATCATAATTATATGTGATCATGAACATAACTTATGATTTTTATCCCCATCCTTTCAGATATGATAAATAATATCCATGGCATAAAACTTTATCATTTCATAAAACATGGCCTATTAGAGTGAGAAATCATCAAAAATAAATCATAAACAATAATATCATGTGATAAAAGTGTTTTGGAGTCATAAATATAGAAAAATATTTTATATTTCGAGGTTAAATACTAATACCATCAACATAGTGTTTTAGGACTCATCACCAATTTCCCATTGTGGGTCAGTATGTACTTATTTCCCATAGTGTATTATGATTTACCTATTTCATATAGAGAATCAATCCATTTTAATTGTTTCCCATTGTTATCTCATGAGATATAATTCTTTACCCAATTGATTGGATGGATATATATTTCCCACCCATCCCATAATGAAATTCATACATACGTGTGCCACAACATCATAAAACATTTATCATATCAGAAACCATCAAAATTAATGGACTTTATAAACATTTCATCATAGTATAACATGTGGAAAAGAAACATGTTTCATAATCATTTCACCATTTTATCTTTGTATTACCTATGGAAAATGAAGTGGGTTTTATAATTATTTTATCATATTATAATATCTGGAAGATAAATAGGTTTCATAAACATATTTTTATAATAAACATAAACCATTTAGAGAAATAATAAGAATTATATCCGTAGATAATGTCCCTAGTAAATCATAAATTACATCAATTTATGCCATATTATATGTAAAATAATTTTGAAAGATCACTTGGAATATTTATTGAGGAAAAATATCATTTCAACTTTGAAAATAACATTTTAAAAAATAAAAAAATTCAAAATCATTTTCTTTGAAAATAACCTTCTAAACAAATAAAGAAATATTTAAATAGAATTTAAAAATATTCTTAAAGAAAATAATTTTTTAATTATATATATTTTTTTTAAACATAATACATTTTCAAAAAATATATTTCAAAATTATCATAGAAACTTATAAAGTAATCATTAAAGATCATTTAAAACAATTCTTGAGAAAAATATCTTTTTGACTTTGAAAATAACTTTTTAAAACATAAAACAATTTAAAAATTCATTCCATTGAAAATAACCTTCAAAAAGTATAATATAAGTTTTCAAGATCATTCAAAACATTTATTTATTAAAAGAACCTTTCCACTTTGAAAAAAATGAAACATATAACATTTAAAAAAATATTTTATTTTAAAATAAATTTTGAAAATTATAAATTTATTTTTAAAATATTGACTTCTAATGACAGTGGGAAATTACATTCATTTTGTACACGTTGTTATAATAATTTATTTAATATTTTCATTAAAATCCAAGTAGGCCTTATTCCAAAAATTAAATGAATATTCCGTTTAAAAATATTTTTAAAAAGTAAAAAATGGGTAAAACTGATTTTTAAGAATCCTTTGGATAATTTAAAAACATTTTTTAAAACATTTTTAGAAAACAAAGATATTGATGAAAATGGGATTTGACCAAATGTAAATAATGAAGATTTTTCATAAAAATATTCTTTGAACTCTTGAGTGCATAAAGAAATGAAAATGGAGGTTAAAAATGTATTCTCATGAAATAAACAATCTATAATAAAATTCATGAGTCTCTTGAGATATGGATCATAATATGTCATCATATAAATCATAAACATAAACTATCTTGATTAATAATGAGAATGTAACATAAAACCCTTACCACTTTGGTAATGTTAAATTATACTCCCCCTGAAATAATAACATTAAATTAAACTAATTATATAATGAAAATAAATAAATTTATTATATTAACTATCAAATAAGTTTTATAACTTCCTCATAAAAGTATATGGGTTCATAACATGACATATATCTCAATGAAGGAAAATTGTGAAAAACATAACTTACCACTTTTGTAACTTTTGAACCATAAACAACAAGAAAGTGTGATCATAAAATGGATATGTAAATCAAAATAAATTTTAGGAGAAGTATAATAAAATAAATTCATAGGCAGTATATACACCACATAAATGTAATAGGTAGTGAATATGCATGTGTCTCACAAAAGTCAAAAAAGTGAGATAGAAATCCCTTACCTTGAGTCTTGAATTCTTTTGTATGCATTAGAAGATCATGTATACTAAATATATGTTTATTATAAATATGTTATAAAACTATAATTATATATATTATCATATATTATTTACTTATGACATTTATTACCCTTTATTAACAATTCCTTGTTAAAATAATGTTTCAGGTAGTTATTACTTTTTTCATTTATATTTTGATTTGGTATTTTTGGTCATTTTTACTTCAATCATGGTTCCATCATATTAATAATGTTAAAAATGTTATAAATATCATATATTTTCACTATATGTGTATTTATAGTAATCCATAAAGGATTTATATAGATAATTAAATGCACTATTCATGGAGATGGTAGGTCTTAAGTACACATGAAGGATGTTTCCATTTTCTCAACAGATTAAAAAAAGGTAAATAATATATTACCGATTATAAATCATTTTTCTGTCATATATATCACATATATTTATTAAATTTAACATTATTTCCAAGAAAATAATTACTGAAAAATGAATCACATCACTTCTCAATATGGTAGTTCGTTGTACATACGAACGATCTTATCGTATCCCCCATAGAATGAAAAGTAAAAAAATGTAAGATGTGATAATATATTTCAATAAGTATATTTATGTCACAATTATCATAATTATATATATATATATCCATCATCATACCCAACTTTTAGTTGTGTTTATGGAAAACTTGTCACATCAGTTCGTGAGACGATAGTTTGCTATACACATGATCGAAGTTATCATTTCCCATTTGTGGGAAGAGGGGATTAATGTTGGTCATGCCCATAACATAATAACATATTATTATATTTTAAAAATAATAATTTTTCAATTTTATTAATAATTAAAATTCATTCATTATGATAAATCAAGATACTAAGGTAATTTTATAATAATTTTTATAAATGATTTTAACAAGGTGGAAGTAGAAATAAAATAAAAATGCTTGTTGAAGAATGTTACCTCTTATTCGGGTAATATAACTCCCCATGTTTTACGGTATGTATCTTCTTAAATAAATTTAATTTACTCTATATCTTATGTTTCATGCAACACTAAGCTTAAAGAAATTGTGATATTCTATTAAATATTATCATGACTGTTGAAATAGTAATGTGACCGTGAGGAATAGTAATGTGGCCATTAGAATAATAACCCCACCTATAATATTATAAATAAAAGTTTGTTACCTCATAAATGAAAATATGATATATTTTTATTATATAATAAGTAACTAAATATTTTAAAAATTATAAATTAATTATTGGCTTTTTGTAAAGTTTAAATGTGTATTTAAAATTTAATAATTAATATAATGTTTTAAAAAAATTATTTTCTCAAAAATAGATTTGTAAATTGATAATTTTTTTTATTTTTTTTATAATAAAATTTTATTATACCTTGATTAATTTTTCAAGAGGTCATAAAATTAGTTATAATTTCAAAATCTGTATTCTTTGAATAAATGATTATTTAAATAAAAATTAAATTCCTCATATTTAGAAAATTATTTTCATAAAGTAGTTTCCATGTATAAATTCTACATGTATAAAAAATTAATGTTGAATTGTTTGAATTTTTTTAAAATAATTCAATTTTTGTGAATAATGAAATATGTTAATTTACGGTGTATAATATTTCAGCCTAATACATGAATTTTTGAATCATGGTTAAATCCTGAATGATAAAAATGGAAAGTATATCATACCCAAAATTCTCTAGTTACTATATTTAGTCACAATGATCACCAATATTGATAGTCTTGATCCCAAGTAATAAGAAAATGAATAAAATAATTAGAAAACAGCCTCTCCTCTTCTATAAATACCACCCATCACCACCTCTCCTCCTCACACATTATAATCCATGGATATTTCTTAAATTATGAGAAATTTATATCCCAAAATTATTCTCCAAATTTTGGTCTTTTTGTTCTCACCACAATACAAAACCCATGTTCCATAAGGAATTTCTCAATATGATGTTATGCAAGAGGTATAATCCACATTCATTTTCTTTTAATTTATTTTATTTTATTTTATTTTTTACCCTATCCATATCTAATATATCCAAAAAAGTATGATAAATATATAATCTTATATATACTGAAATTATACTATGTTAATGTTTTATCCACCATTAATTATCTTCTCTTCCCCTATAGTTTTAAAAATGAAAACATAATCCAAGAGGTGTAGATTCACCACCTTTGTGTACGATGAATTTTTATTTTCTAATAAACCCTTCAAGTATGGTCATAAAACCATTATAATGGTTTAAAAGGATTGTAAAATTTATATTACGCATTATTTTTTATTCCATAACAAGTATATATATACATAATATTAATTAATAAAACGAAACTAGTTTGTAATGATTGAAAAAACACCAAAATAATCTAAATGGTTATCATTACCATTTTATCAAATGAATCATCAAAATATCTAGAAAAAAATGATATATAAGACCATTTAATTTTATTTATGTTCCTTAATAAAATATAATTTCAATTCTAGATAACTATTAAAATTTTACATTATCTTTCATACAAGTATACAAGTTCAGCAATCATGAAAACGAAAGAAACAAACACTCCCAAATGAAAACATTGAATCTTATAATTCATATAAATTTCTATAAATCAACTTAATAAAATTATAATATATAAAATAAATAAATAAGAGGTTATTAATTCATTGATTTATGGATTTAATTTTATTATCTAGTACGTTAAGTTCATGTGCATAGCACTTTGGGAAATAAGGTAAGGTATTCTCTCTGAACCGTTATTTTTTCCTTTGGGATACACTTTATCTCCCTTTACACTAATGTAATTATTAATTCTTGTTTTGTACTCATCCTAAATTTTTTTTGTATATTATAAACATATATAACTAGATCAATTATTCATTCATTGATGGGGAAATATTTGTTTTACAATTTTCCTTTTCAATTCATTCCGATAAGAAAGCCATATTTAAGGGAACTTCCTAGTTTCTTACACATTTTCAAATTACATTCCCTAGTATTTTTTAATCCAATAATATTTTTCTAAAATAAATATTTTTATCAATAAAAACTATCTTTATTAATTTCTAGTTTTATGCAAACAATAATTTCTTTTCTTCTTTAAAGATCCCTATATCTTCCCATAAACTGCACTAAAGTGGTTCGTCTATAAAGTTTATTAAATTCTATTTTTACTTATTTTCACTTAATTTGGACATAATTTATAATATTATATTCCTATTTTCCAATATTAATTTTAATTTATGATATAAATCCATTCTTTCATTGACCCCATTATGATATTACTTTTGGTTATTACTTATTCACCACTTATTCCTTGAGTGTGGTGTATGTATACTTTCCTTTTATTTATGATCATCATTCATTGAAGATTTTATTAAATATCCATATTTCTTGAATCAGGGATATGATTATTGTCTTATTCATATAACATTTTTACATACATATTTTTCTTTGAATGTTGTTTTAATTGGGTAAATATTGATAAATCCTTATTTACTACTCAATATAGATAATTTGATAAGTCATATTATTCATTAATTAAATATATGTATGATGAATGATATATAACTGCAGTGATGTGTGGGTCTTAGTTATTGATAGCCCCTTGATGTATCAATAGGTCTCCTGTGACCAAATAGTTGGAGATAAACCATTTGTGTTTGTTTCCAAGTAGAATCAGATAGGTTTCTACCCATAGACTTAAACAGTCTTAATGGTATAATGGTTCTTATGCCAGATACATGACATTCAATAATTAATCATTTTCATAATTTGGTATTTATTTTTTACATTCCATAATATTTTCACTACGTCAAAATCTATCTATGCATTGTAATTCCTAGTTTATTGATGACATGTTTTTTCAGTTATTTACCTTGCAAAATTGATTATGCTTTATTGAATTTGATTCACTTATTATTGATTCATGTAACCCTTTCTAAGAGATTCAGATCACCAATTTATTGGTTTTTCTTCCCCATGTTATGAGGATAAAATCCTTCAATAATTTTCAAGGAAGTATTTTATTTTCATTTATTATTATGTTCTATATTCAATTGCCAATATAATAAGGTAACCATGTATGTATCTAGTTCTTCAAGACTACTAAATTGATCAATACTTAGTGATGTGACCTCTTATTTATATTACATTGTAATAAAATAAAAATTGACTCTAGACTAATTGGTTCAGGGTTGTTATAGTTGGTTTTATAGGAGGTTTATTAGAAACCTTGGGAACTATATGTTAAATGTACATGAGTATTATAATAATTTCTTATAGTGAATTTTGGCTCAGTATGCATCATGATTATAAGTTAAATTATTATATTTCATTATTTAGTGATGGATCCTAATGGATGAAAGGGAATCAATACCCATGGAAAATTTACGGATTTCCCCACAGAGTAAGTAAACACAGCTAGTGTTGGAGCAGAGCAGATCAAGACTATATTAGGACAACATACTCATGTTATGTTGAATAACCATGATACACAATTATCTAATCATTTCATGTGGTATAAGCCCCCATATTTTTGTGGGACAACTAATCTAGTGGTAGCTAAGTAGTGGATCAAATACCTTGAAAAGATATTACTAGCATTGGGATGTAATGAAAATGGAGAGGTAGTACTAAAATAATATTTTTCTCAAGGGAGATATTGATCAAAAGAGGACATTGACCCTGAATACTAAAGAGGGATATTGAATATAAGTGTAACACCCCAGGTAAATAAATATTATGACATTTTCATATTTATCCATATTTGTGAATAAAATATTAATATGACTTTAAAGGGGACGCTATGCTCGATGGCGTACCCAACACGCAACAACGAGTTTCTTGGGAATCTTACGTGGCACTCTAATAATAAAATAATATTATTTTAAATGGTAGTTAACATGTAGTCGTTGTATTGGAGGGAATGGATAGAAATAACTAAAATATGATTATATATGTTTTTAAATGTTTTTACATTTATCCAATAAAAGATAAAGGCATAAAATACAGAAATAATTCAATTTTAAGCGTATATGCCCTAGTTTTCACTAAAGGTTCACTTATCGCCTTTTGATGGAGAACCGTCATTAAATATAGTTTTGTTAACTCTTATACATCCTTTTGGACCAAATAAAACTCTTCTTATGAATTGGGACATCAAAATTTACTTTGTGTAAATTTGTGGTATCTTTCTGAAAAAGTTCATTTTTTAATGAATAGTGTAAAATGTTGTATTTTATTTCAAAACCTCTTTTTAATATAATTTATTTATATGATTAGATTATCTTTTGAATTGGTTTTAAAGTGAAATTAGAATATATTTTTACCATTAAATCCAATAGTGGTCGTTGGAATTAATTTCATGTTGAAATCAGACTTAAACTGGTGTCAATCTTTTGATACTTATTGTTTCATAAAAACACGCTATTTGCTCTGACAGCGGGAATTAATTATTAAATTAATAAATGTGACATATATGTTTTGATTTTTGTAAAATAGACTTAATTTTTGAATTCGGAATATCAAATATAGCTTAGGGTGATTTTTTGGGATTTTTCTGAAAAACATCAATTTTTGATGAATAGTGAAACCACTAAGTGGTACTTATAAAAACTGATTTTTTTTCATTTAAATGAAATTTTGCCATCTTTGTGTTTTCAATTTCGAAAATCCGAGATACATGGTTGTCATTAAGATGTAAAATGTGGTTCAATGGGATAAAAATAATTTTTTGGTGAATAGTAACTTATTATGTTTTTAATCACGATTAGAGGTAATTAGTGTAGTTTAAGGTAAAAATAATGTTTTAATAATATGAAATGAACTTGACACATGTCCTAACCTCATTGGATGTGTCATGGCCGACCAATAAAACCCATGGGTCAACTTGGGGACCCCATGAAGCCACTTTGGTTGGAAAATTACATTAATATCTTTTTATTTAAAGTTAAAGTAAAAATGAGACAAACATGAAATGTTTTACTAAAACAATTTTTACATGGGGTTATACAAATCAGATTTTTGACTATAAATATTCATTGGAAATCTAAAACTATTTCCTACATCATAGTAGTTTTTATAATTTTTAGACATTAAATAAATTAAATTATTTATGACATCATGATGATACAACGTTGACCTCATTATTTAACGATTTAAATAAAATGGAAAGATAATGTAATATATAAGACCTAAACATATCCAAAACCTATTGGATGAGTGGATTGAGAACCCTTATAACTTTATCCTTGAAACACATCAATGTGAGACCTCTTAAATCCGAATACCATTTCAAAATAAAGTGACTTTTCTTTACCTTCCAAGAGTGCCCCTCCTCTCCTCTTATAAAAGGCCCCCACCTCTACCACCTTACCCACACTCCCAAAGCCTTTGGATCGGCCAACCTCTACCCATTTTGTCTCTGCACTTCCCTCTATTACTCTTTGAATCCTCACTTTGGGCAGAAGTCTTCCCAAAGAAGCCATTGATCTCAAACAAAGGGGAGTTACCCGATTTTAAGGTAATGTCTTCACTTGAGTCCTTTTGTTTTATTTTGCTTCTCCAACCCCCTAAACTCTTTTTATTCATTTCTTTTGTAACAAATCCAGTATCATCAATATACTAGGATGTTTTTATAAGAAGTATTCGAGCTACACTTTCACACACCTACATCTAATGGTTAATGAACATATTGTTTCCGTGGATGGCGAATTTCGGCCACCCGAAACGGTGATTATTCAACATTATTTTAACACCTTCAAAGGTGGAAATTAATATGACACTATAATTATATATGATATATAATATGTTTATGTTTCCTTAAGCTTCTGTATTTTTCATTTTGGGCATACCTTTATGGTTTCAATTATGGGTAAACGCGATATCTTCATTTAAGGAAGTGCGGACTACCGCCCCCTCAAAGTGATTTGATTCGTTAATACCATATGTGGTACGTATAAAGGATATATTTAATGATATTATACCATACTAGAATTAAAATACTATTATGTATCATTATGTTTTAATTCCATTAAATATGAAATAGAAATGGAAGTAGCGTTCATGCGTACGTACGGCTTACCGTCTCCATGAACGGTACATTTCATTTGTTATCTCAAAATGTTATGTAATTTTATAAGTACATATATATAATGGATATATATGTAATATATTACATCAAAATTATGGATATAAATCTGGAATTATAAAATATATATATCTCTTTCATTTTGTTTTAATTCCATTAATATGACAAAAAATGAAAGTAGCGTTCATGCTTACGTACGGCCTACCGTCTCCATGAATGGTGCTTTTTGTTTTTTATCTCCAAATGATATGGAATAGTATGAAATGAATATTTACTGGATATATATTATATTTTAATCATTAATACTATTCTTGAAATTATTTACTTTTAACTACATGGGCAATTTTTTTTCAAACAAGTTTATTTTTGACTCATGTACCAAACATCGGCAAAAACGTCTGATATGAACTAACATTATTAAACAATTATTATAACATTATAATATGTGATATGAACTGAATAATAATCTCTAAAGGAGGTACTTAGGCAATTATTAATTGACCAAAGTTTATTATTCAGGAATATAATGAAACGAACAAGACAAGTTGGACTTGAGGTAAGGGATCCTACTCCTCTCTTTCTTTTTAAGTACACTCTTTTATGTCATTCCTTCTAAGCTCGTCTTTCTTGTTATTGGGATGTTCTTTTATATTAATCTTACTGTAATTTTTATGTTCATATGATTAGAGACCCTATTCTCTTTCATCAATCTATATTGGATGTTTTGAGTGGCGCCGTTAGGCTGCAGAATTTTCGTAAGAGATCTAACCTCTCTCTTTATCTTTAAGTACTCCCCTTTATGTCACTTCTTTTAAGCTCCACTTTGTTATGATGGGGGATGTTATTTTATATTCCTCTTTCTGTAAATTTTATTGTAATGTGATGAGATACCCAATTTGATCTCATCAATCCATTTTTGGATGTTTTAAGTGGCGTCGTTAGGCTGCCGAGTTTTCGTAAGGGATTTTTCATCTCACTTTTATTCCCGTGAGATTTATGCTACATTTGCCACAATTTCCTCTGAGTGGTGTATGTACTGACCATTATTTTACTCATTGTGTAATATTATTTCATTTATGAGTATTTACATTAATGATGTATTGTTCTTCTTTCACGGGGCGTATGTTTTGAAAGATACCAAAGTCGGTAAGGGAACCTTTCACCCTCCTCTTTTTAAAAGAATTATTTTGTTATGTCTTTTAATTCACATAATATTATTTTGGGATATGTTCTTATATATCCTTATTGATGTAAATTTTATTTCCAAGTGATGAGATACCCTTTTTATCTCTCATCAACTCTTTTTTTGAATTTTGAAGTGACGCCATTAGGCTGTCTAATTATTGCAAGGGAACTTCTTAACCCAATTTAGATTCTTTGGGATAAGCTTGTACTCGTTGAATATGTCGTTCAATGAATATGTGTGAATAACCTCTGATTGTTTTACACTTAATATCCACTTATATTTGTTGTATTAGTTTGTAACACATAATTATGTAATTGATTTATCCTTAATCCAAGGATACCATCTTTGTATGGGACTTCGTCTCAATATCCTTTCATTGAGGCATATTTTGTTTTATAAACAACCTTATTTTATACGGTGTATAAACCCCTTTGACTTTTAGGTTTATCCGAATGGAATCTTTTTTTATACAAAGCGTTTTACTAAATGAAAAAAGGGAATGTTTTTGTCGTACATATGTGGCCACAACGACTTCCCCGCCGCTGTGACCATTATTTGAGTTTCGGCTTCCTCTACAAGACATACCTTTTTTTAAAAGGAAAATAAATACCGTGTTTTACTTTTCTTTTCTTTTGGTAATTGAATGGTTTTCATAATGTTTTTATATCAATGTGTTGTATTGATATCTTGTGATTGAAAGTGGAAATGTTATGTTTCCTTTATGCATGTTTTATGTGATACGATTATGTTATGGTTCTTGGGCATTATTATATAGATGGGTGGTTCCGTGATAAAATAAGGGCGGGTGAGCCCGATATATCTCTCCAATTCATTGGGTAATGCGAAGGAGTGAAACGTTAAGGTTTCTCCGAAGAGATTTAGGGAATATACTGTGATGGGTATTCCAAACGTAACCAATAGGGTTACTCCCTACGTAAGAATGTTATGAATGCCTCAAGTTACCTTTATGTCTTATGATTTCTATGATTTACCCATGGTTTGATGAGGTATGTTAAAGTGCCTATGTTTTATGCGTAAAGTATGATTTCATTCTTTTGTATATATGAACTCATGTTTCCTTTCCATATTTTTATGACACTTACTGATCTTTTTATGCTCATCCCATGTTTTTGAAATGTTTTTTCACAGGTCAAGGGAAAGGTACATGATGTGATGATAGTGCCAAGGATGTGTCCAGAAATAATCCATGTTTTATTTTCAATATGTTTCTGTTGATGGGAAGAATGAATATTGTCTTTTATGTAACCACTTTGTTTAAATGTGGAATGTAATGCATGTTTCATGATATAATTCTCTAAAATTCTAAACCTGAAAAGATCCTCAATTTGTAATCTTGTAATAACTCAAGATTAAGTAAGGTTTAAGGCTGGGGCCTTATAGTTGGTATCAGAGGTCGGTTTAGATAACTTTAGAGGTTAGGGTATTCTTTAAGCATATGTGGCATTAACATAATGGTTAGGATTTCAGAAAGAGTCTTAGTTTTAGATAAAGTGAATGAGTAAGTATATCTTAGTGTTTATCTTCCTCATTAGTACATGATGGTTTTTTTGATATACTCACACTGACCTTTTTGGTTTTAGTAAATGGTTGGATCTAGCAGGCACCAAAGTAACAGTGGATGTGAAGGAAACTGTGACAGTTTTTTGAGCAAGAAACTGAATGATATGGGAGCTGCAATGAGAACTCTTGTGATTATCCTCAACCAACTATCTGGAGTCATGATTGACCACCTAAACCTTGGTGATTTCTCTAAGTCATCATATATGCGAGAAACTAATCCCTACGGAAGTACAGGTAATAATCATAAAGGTAAGTGTGTTCAAAAATCTATGTGTCAAAGATGTGGAAAGAAACACCTAGGAAAATGTTTCAAAGGGACAGAAATATGCTATAGATGTGGAAATGAAGGTCATAAAGCAATAACCTGCCATGGAAAAAGGAAGCATCCAGTTGACTCGAGGAAAGGGAAAGAAGTTCTTTCTGAGGGATCAATTGAATGTTTTAAATGTGGTGTGCATGGTCATTATGCAAACACATGTCCTATGAAGAAGTTTCGTGAATGGGATCACCAAGAGCGTACAAATGTTCGTTTACCAATACCGAATGCCATTCCGATTAAGGATGAAGAAACTGACAATGACCAATCAAAGGTATGTATTATTTCATGACTATTGTTTTCCTATTTTGGAATCTTAGGATATGATTCATGATTCTATTTGTAGGAAAGAGGTATTTCAGAATAAGTTGGAATGGAATGGTTAACGGATCATGAAGAATGTTGAATGAGTAAGATGTAAACATATAAGGGCTTCAAGAGTTACGGTGAAATTCTTAAGAGTATTAAGTCTCTTTTGATAATGGGGTTACATTAGAAGACTTTTTATATTATGTGTAACCCTGATGTTTAATATAGGAAAATTTTATTCAAGGAATAGTTATCTTTTCTTTTGTGGAAATAGTTATAAATAACCATTTGGGTTTATATGATCCTTACTTTTGAGGTAATTATGGGTTACTATATGTTATGATCAAATTGAAAGGCATGAGATAAAATTGAGGTTAAATTATGTTATGGTTATTTTTTATGATTTTATCCCTTTTTGGGGAATTATTTGAGAATTATATAGTTTTGAAAAAAGGACAACACGCAGACCGTGTGGCTACCCGTCGCGCCGGACAAAGCTGCGGGAATCGAACCCACAACCAATGTGCGACTGGTATTTATCGCCTAACACTGGACTACGTGAAGTCCCTGGTTAGTTTGACTGATTATTTTTAGTTATATGATTTTATGAATTAAGAGTAAGTTTATTTTGGGTTATTTATGAAAATTATTAACCTATCATGGAGGATATGTGATTAGGTTAATTACTTTTCAATATGAGACTTTAGGAGCAACTGATATTGTTTGGAGATAAATGTTACGATTTAACTTGGAAGACTATGTGACTAAATCCTTCAAATATTTGGGTTTCAATCTTAGATTGGTTTACATTGAAGAATTTTATGGACAAATTGTTTATAGGATGGTCCTCGTTGAACTTTGGGTTTTGTTGGACAAATTTTGGAGATTAAGCATAGATTTTCTTTTTAAATGGTTATCCTTTTCTGGATTATCTGACCTTGTACTAACCTTTTGGTTTTGGTTTTGTTTAAAGCCTAAAGAAATGGGAAGTATATAGTTCTCTTTGGTGGATTAGGTGATTCTCTAGAAGTTGATTATAGTACTCTTAATGCGAACAAGTCTCCCTAAATACTCTTCTTTTCGAAAAAAATATGAGTTTGATTAAGGAATCTAGTAAAAGTTGAAAGTCAACATGATAAGTGATTATGTTTCCTTATGAATAAAATTCCTCAATAAAAAGTAACTTAAAACAAAAATGTTTTCTATTAACCTTTTCTACTAGGGAATCGAATACCGTTTAACCCATCACAAGTTTGTGATTTTCTTATGGTTAACTTTCTCCTAGACATGTTTACTAGCACTCTCCCTCAAGAACATGACCCTTTGTTTTTTCTTCCATGTCCATTTTTTTCTACATATGGGTTAACTCGGGTGACCTCTGTACTTATCTTCCTTTATTTTAAAGTGATTGTTTTACCGACTCTTGTTCCGATGTGGGACTTTCAAGGATGTTTCCAAGCTCAATTTTAAAAATTACGAGGACACAATTCCTAAAAGGGGGGAAGGATGTAACACCCCAGGTAAATAAAGAATATGACATTTTTATATTTATCCATATTTGTGAATAAAATATTAATATTACTCAAAAGGGGATGCTATGCTCGATGGCGTACCCAACACGCAACAACGAGTTTCTTGGAAATCTTACGTGGCACTCTAATAATAAAATAATATTATTTAAAATGGTAGTTAACATGTAGCCGTTGTATTGGAGGGAATGGATAGAAATAACTAAAATATGATTATATATGTTTTTAAATGTTTTTACATTTATCCAATAAAAGATAAAGGCATAAAATATGGAAATAATTCAATTTTAGGCGTATATGCCCTAGTTTTCACTAAAGGTTCATTTATCACCTTTTGATGGAGAACCATCATTAAATATAGTTTTGTTAACTCTTATACATCCTTTTGGACCAAATAAAACTCTTCTTAAGAATTGGGACATCAAAATTTACTTTGTGTAAATTTTTGGTATCTTTTTGATAAAGTCCATTTTTTAATGAATAGTGTAAAATGTTGTATTTTAATTCATAACCTCTTTTTAATCTAATTTATTTATATGATTAGATTATATTTTTAATTGTTTTTAAAGTGAAATTATAATAAATTTTTATTATTAAATCCAATAGTGGTCGTTGTAATTAATTTCACTTCGAAATCAGACTTAAACTAGTGTCAATCTTTTGATACTTATTATTTCATAAACACGCGCTATTTGCTCTGACAGCGGGAATTAATTATTAAATTAATTAATGTGAATTATATGTTTTGAATTTTGTAAAATAGACTTCATTTTTGAATTTTTAATATCAAATATAGCTTAGGGTGATTATTTGGGATTTTTCTGAAAAACTTCAATTTTTATGAATAGTGAAACCACTAAGTGGTACTTATAAAAACTGATTTTTTCCGTTTAAATGAAATTTTTCCATCTTTGTGTTTTGAATTTCAAAAATCCGACATACATGGTTGTCATTAAGAAGTAAAATGTGGTTCAATGGGAGAAAAATAATTTTTTTGGTGAATAGTAACTTATTAAGTTTTTAATCGCGATTAGAGGTAATTAGTGTAGTTTAAGGTAAAAATAATGTTTTAATAATATGAAATGAACTTGAAACATGTCCTAACCTCATTGTATGTGTCATGGCCGACCAATAAAACCCATGGGTCAACTTGGGGACCCCATGAAGCCACTTTGGTTGGAAAATTACATGAATATCTTTTTATTTAATGTTAAAGTAAAAAATGAGACAAACATGTAATGTTTTACTAAAAAACTTTTTACATGGGGTTATACAAATCAGATTTTTGACTATAAATATTCATTGGAAAACTAAAAGGATTTACTACATAATAGTATTTTTTTTATAATTTTTATACATTAAATAAATTAAATTATTTATGACATCATGATGATACAGCGATGACCTCATTATTTAACGATTTAAATAAAATGGAAAGATAATGTAATATCTAAGACCTAAACATGTCCAAAACCTATTGGATGAGTGTATTTATAACCCTTATTACCTTATCCTCGAAACACATCAATGTGGGACCTCTTAAATCCGAATACCATTTCAAAATAAAGTGACTTTTCCTTACCTTCCCAGAGTGCCCCTCCTCTCCTCTTATAAAAGGCCCTCACCTCTACCTCCTTACCCACACTCCCAAAGCCTTTGGCTCGGCCAAACTCTGCCCATTTTGTCTCTACACTTCCCTATATTACTCCATGAAGCCTCAATTTGGGCATAAGTCTTCCCAAGGAAGCCTTTGAGCTCAAACCAAAGGGAGTTACCCGATTTTAAGGTAATGTCTTCACTTGAGTACTTTTGTTTTATTTTGCTTCTCCAACCCACTAACCTATTTTTATTCATTTCTTTTGTAAAAACTCTAGTATCATAAATATACTAGGATGTTGTTATAAGAAGGATTCGAGCTCAAATTTCACACACCTACATCTAATGGTTAAAGGACATACTGTTTCCGTGGATGGCGAATTTCGGCCTCCCGAAACGATGACTGTTCAACATTCTTTTAACACCTTCAAAGGTGGCCATAAAGATGACACTATAATTATATATGATATATAATATGTTTATGTTTTCCTTAAGCTTATTTATTTTTCATTTTGGTCATACCTTTATGGTTTCCATTATGGGTAAACGCGATATCTTCATTTAAGGAAGTGCGGACTACCGCCCCCTCAAAGTGATTTGATTCGTTAATACCATATGTGGTATGTATAAAGGATATATTTAATGATATTATACCATACTGGAATTAAAATACTATTATGTATCATTATGTTTTAATTCCATTAAATATGAAATAGAAATGGAAGTAGTGTTCATGCGTACGTACGACTTACCGTCTCCATGAACGGTACATTTCATTTCTTATCTCAAAATGTTATGTAATATTATAAGTACATATATATAATAGATATATATGTAAAATATTACATCAAAATTATGGATATCATTCTGGAATTATAACATATATATATATATATATATATCTCCCTCATTTTGTTTTAATTCCATTAATATGACAAAAAATGAAAGTAGCGTTCATGCGTACGTACGGCCTACCATCTCCATGAACAGTGCTTTTAGTTTTTTATCTCCAAATGATATGGAATAGTATGAAATTAATATTTACTGGATATATATGATATTTTAATCATTAATACTATTCTGGAAATTATTTACTCATAACTACATGGGAAATGTTTTTTCAAACAAGTTCATTTTTGACTCATGTACCAAACATCGGCAAAAACGTCGGATATGAACTAACATTATTAAACAATTATTATAACATTATAATATGTGATATGAACTGAATAATAATCTCTAAAGGAGGTACTTAGGCAATTATTAATTGAACAAAGTTTACTATTTAGGAATATAATGAAACGAACAAGACAAGTTGGACTTGAGGTCAGGGATCCTACTCCTCTCTTTCTTTTTTAAGTACACTCTTTTATGTCATTCATTCTAAGCTCATATTTCTTGTTATTGGGATG
Organism: Viscum album; assembly: GCA_963277665.1. Taxonomy (NCBI): domain Eukaryota; kingdom Viridiplantae; phylum Streptophyta; class Magnoliopsida; order Santalales; family Viscaceae; genus Viscum; species Viscum album. The sequence continues at coordinate 817,198,852 of OY728148.1, forward strand.
TTCTTTTATATTACTCTTACTGTAATTTTTATTTTCATATGATGAGAGACCATATTCTCTCTCATCAATCCATTTTGGAAGTTTTGAGTGGCGCCGTTTGGCTGCCGAATTTTCGTAAGAGATGTAACCTCTCTCTTTCTCTTTAAGTACTCCCCTTTATGTCACTTCTTTTAAGATCCTCTTTGTTATGATGGGGGATGTTATTTTATATTCATCTTTCTGTAACTTTTATTGTAATATGATGAGATACCCTATTTTATCTCATCAATCCATTTTTGGAAGTTTTATGTGGCGTCGTTAGGCTGCCGAGTTTTCATAAGGGATTTTTCATCTCACTTTTATTCCTGTGAGATTTATGCTACATTTGCCACAATTTCCTTTGAGTGGTGTATGTACTGACCATTATTTTACTCATTGTATAATATTATTTCATTTATGAGTATTTACATCAATGATGTATTGTTCTTCTTTCACGAGGCGTCTGTTTCGAAAGATACCCAAGTCGGTAAGGGAACCTTTCACCCTCCTCTTTTTAAAAGACTTATTTTGTTATGTCTTTTAATTCACATAATATTATTTTGGGATATGTTCTTCTATATCCTTATTGATGTAAATATTATGTCCAAGTGATGAGATACCCTTTTTATCTCTCATCAACCCTTTTTCTGAATTTTGATGTGACGTTTTTAGGCTGTCTAATTATTGCAAGGGAACTTCTTAACCCAATTTAGATTCTTTGGGATAAGCTTGTACTCCTTGAATATGTCGTTCTATGAATATGTGTGAATAACCTCTAATTGTTTTACACTTAATATCCACTTATATTTGTTGTATTAGTTTGTCACACATAATTATGTAATTGATTTATCCTTAATCCAAGGATACCATCTTTGTATGGGACTTCGTCTCAATCTCATTTCTTTGAGGCATATTTTGTTTTATAGACAACCTTATTTTATATGGTGTACAAACCCCTTTGACATTTACATTTATCTGAAAGGAATATTTTTTTATATAAAACGTTTTACTAAACGACAAAAGGGAATGTTTTTGTCGTACATATGCGGAAACAACGACTTCTCTGCCGCCGTGACCATTATTTGAGTTTCGGCTTCCTCTACAAGCCATACCTTTTTTTAAAAGGAAAATAAATACCGTGTTTTACTTTTCTTTTATTTTGGTATTTTAATGGTTTTCATAATGTTTTTATATCAATGTGTTGTATTGATATCTTTTGATTGAAAAGTGGAAATGTTATGTTTCCTTTATGCATGTTTTATGTGATATGATTATGTTATGGTTCTTGGGCATTATTATGAAGATGGGTGGTTCCGTGATAAACTAAGGGCGGGTGAGCCCGATATAGCTCTCCAATGCATTGGGTAACACGAAGGAGTGAAACGTTAAGGTTTCTCCGAAGAGATTTAGGGAATATACTGTGATGGGTATTCCAAACGTAACCAAGAGGGTTACTCCCTACGTAAGAATGTTATGAATGCCTCAACTTACCTTTATGTCTTATGATTTCTATGATTTATTCATGGTTTGATGAGGTATGTTAAAGTTCCTATGTTTTATGGGTAAAGTATGATTTCATTCTTATGTATATATGAAATCATGTTTCCTTTCTATATTTTTATAACCCTTACTGATATTTTTATGCTCATCCCATGTTTTTGAAATGTTTTTTCATAGGTCAAGGGAAAGGTACATGATGTGATGATAGTGTCAAGGATGTGTCCAGAAATAATCCATGTTTTATTTTCAGTATGTTTCCGTTGATGGGAAGAATGAATACTGTCTTTTAAGTAACCACTTTGTTTAAATGTAGAATGTAATGAATGTTTCATGATCTAATTCTCTAAAACTCTAAACCTGAAAATATCCTCAATGTGTAATCTTGTAATAACTCATGATTAAGTAAGGTTTAAGGCTGGGGCCTTATAATAATACATGTAATTGAGAACTTTTAATGAAACATTCTTCAATAGATATTTCCCTCATTGGAAACCAACTGAAATGAAGAGAAAATTCCTTAACTTAAAGAATAAGTAATAATTGGATGTTTCATTGTAAGAGGTTACCTTAATGAGAAAAGACAAGTATACTATAAATTACATACATGATTTGGAAAACAAGATTGATAATTTAATGGATGATATTAAACCACCTCTATAAATTTCACTAGATTTCTAAACATTTTCATCATTTGATGAAATAGTATTAAGTTCCATCGAAATAGAAACGGAATTTTCTAGATCCTATTGGTTCAAGGGAAATCAATAAAAGAATAGGTCTTCTGATAACCATGGAAAATGTGAAGCATCAAATAAGAAGTGGGAAAAATAGAAGTTAATATTATGTAAAAAAGATGGAAATAATCATCTTGGGAAATTCTTGAAAGGAATGGGAGTTTGTTGTTAGAGTGGAGAAAAGGTTAATCGAGACAATTAATTAAAGGGTAATAAAAAACTCAATGATGTCCAATTATTCAATTTTAATGATATGGGGGATTATTCAAATCAGTGTCTTGAACATTAATGGAATATACAACAAAAGAGGCCAATAGCAAATGACCAAACATATGTGATCACCACATCTAAAGTATAAGTACCCAATAATGTGGTGGAGGGTATGTTAATACTATCGTCAAATTTATCCAAAGCATTATTTTATTATTTATCATAATATTATTTTATATCTACCATGTTTTCCCAAAAAAAATTATATTTTCCTTTTAATTTAGTTAGGTAGTTATCCATCAAAAATACTAAGAGAAGACTCATTTCAAAAAAAATGTTTCATGTAGTTCCCATTATGGAGTATAAATATACATTATTTACTGAAATTATCATCATTTCTATTATTTAATTTGATATAATCCTCTATATAGAATATCTTTCAAAATATAATTTCAAAATTTATCGCAAGAAGGAAATTATGATTTTTGAGGAAGATGTAGAATATTTTATCTTTGGAGAAAAAACATCATCATCTAATTCTTATCTAGACCCACCCCCAATTGGTCTTCTGAATTAAATTCATAGTGAGGAAGAGAAAAAATCATCTAGGGATAAGTAAAGTAATATTCAAATTTTGGATGTACCAATTTTGTGTGAATATATTTTTGTACTTCCTATGAAATTACATGGACGCCCTCAGATCGTGAAGTTGGTCTTACCATTGATTTAATCCATGATCCAAGACTAATATCATACACTTCTTATATAATGAACAAAGTATAATTAGTGGAGATGAAGATTATGAGTTGACTAATAAAGGATTTTTTAGCCCAAAAGTTTCATCATGGGGAGCCCTTGTTTTACTTATTAAGAAGAAATATGGATCCTTGTGGTTGTACATCAATTATAGAGAAACAAATTCTGTTACAATAATAAAAAATTATCCTCATCATCGATGATTTATTTGACTAACTACATAGAGCTCAAAATTTTTAAAACATTAACTTTCATTCAGGGTATCAAAAATTATTAATAAATAAGGAATATATTTTGAAGGTAACTTTTCAGATGAGATATATACAAAATGAGTATATAGTAATTCCATATAGATTGAGTAATGTAACCTCTATTTTCAACGATCTAATGAATAGATTATTCATAGAATATCTAGATTATTTTTTTCTAGTATTAATTGATGATATTCTAGCATATTCTAAAAGTTATGAAGACCATGAGAATCACTATCAGATTATTCATGACACTCTTAGAAGGAAAGAGTTATATGGTAAATATAGCTAGTGTGAATTTTGTATTTAGTAAATTTATTTTATTATCCATGTTATCTCTAAGGATTAAATCTCAGCTGAACCTAAAAAGACAAAGGAAAGCCTATAATGTTTTATGATAATGAATATAACTAAGGGAAATAGTTTCATTGGTTTAGAAAGTTACTATCATATTTTTGTTCAAAAAATTCCCCTATTAGTGAACCCTCTAACCAAGCTCATACATAAAGGGGTTAATTTTGTATGAAAAAAATAATGTGAATAACTTTTTCAAGAATTTATGAAAAGATCAGTTAATGATTCAATTTTGAATCTACCATCAGGTAATGATGGGTTTGAAATTTATAGTGACGGATCGAGGAAATGACTGGTTTTTATCCTTATGAAAAATGATAAATTTATTTTATATGCTTCAATGTAGTTCGAGACTCATGAAAAAAATTATCCAACTCATGATATTGAGTTGGTAGTTTTAATATTTACTCTGAGGATATGGATAAACTATCTATATGGTGATAGATGTGGGATATATATGGATTACAAGAGTTCAAAATATATTTTTACATAGAAATAACTCAACATGAGGGGAAAAAGATTTTTTGAGTTGCTTAAATATTGTCATTTCTCAATTAACTACCACCCAGGAAAAGAAAATAAGATTCCGAATGCATCAAGAAGGAAATATCAAGGATTTCTGACCCAAATGAAAAATTGAGAAATATTATATCTTCATGGATTTAGTAAAGATGTATATGGAAATTTTTATTTAAGGAGAAACATAACTCTTTTCAAATGATTGCTAAACCATCTTTACTGGAGAAGATAAAAATATCTCAATCGGATGATGATAATTTTTAGAAGTAAATTAACATCATTATGGATGGAATATTGGTAGACATCATGTATGAGGACATAATTTTGAAATTTGGGAAGATGTTATGTGTTTCATCAATAACTGAGCTCAAAAGGGAACTATGAGATGATGCTTATAGTTAGAATTTATCTATAAACCCTAGTAGTTCCAATATGGATATAGATACGAAGGGAATTTTTTTTGGATAATATGAAGTTGGAAATTTTTTACAATGTGTCAAGATTACCAGTTTTTTAACAATTGAATTCCAAGAGATAGAATCCTAGAGAAGTTATGATACCTCTAGTTATTCCAATGTGTATGTGGGATTACATTACTATAGAATTTATCATTGGATTACCAAAACCCCCCATAAATAATGATATGATATTAGTTATTATTGATTTCCTTAAAAATTCAGCATGTTTTTATTCTATAAGAGAATATTTACCACTTGAGTGCCTAGAAAAAAACTATATTAATGAAGTTGTAAGACATCGTGGTGTACCTTGATCGATTTTGTTTGATCGAGATCCTTATTTTAAATTAAAATTATTGTAGAGTCTTCAAAAGTATTTGGATACTGAGTTTCATTTGAGTAATGCTTATCACCCTCAAATATATGGGCAGTCTTAAAAGGACTATTCAATTATTAGAAGACATTCTGATATCATTCTCACTTAACTTTCAAGTTATGTGGGATCAGTATTTAATTTTGGTATAATTTTCCAATATTAATGGTTTCCATTATAGTATTCAAATGGTGCCATATAAATAATTATATGGAAAGATATTTCATACTCCAACTTGTTGGGATGATGTTGGTTAAAGGAAACTTATAGGCCCATAACTTATTGAAAAGGCAACGAAAAAGGTAAAGACAATTCAGACTCATATTAAATCATCTCAAAGTAGGAAAAATAGATATTATTCTAACTGGAGAAAGGATTTTGAAATTTAAGTGGGAGATCATGTATTTATGAAGTACCTCCAAGGAAGGGTGTCATAAGGTTCAGTAAAAAAGTTAAATTGATCCCTAAGTACATTCAACCACTATAAATTCTTGAAATAATTAGATTTGTAGCTTACTGATTAGAAATGCTACCAAATCTCCCAAAAGACCATAATTTGTTCCTTGTATCATTGTTAAAGAAGTACATACCATACCCAAGGTATGTACTAACCTATGAAGAAATTGTACTAGAACCTGATTTGTTTTAATAAAAAGATCCTATCGAGATTCTTGAAACAAAAGAGAAAGGGTTGAGAAATCAGATGGCTTTACTAGCAAAGGTTCTTTGGAGAAACTAAAAAATGGAAGAAGAAAGGTAGAAACCTAATGATGTTATAAAGAAGAACCAACCTTATATCTTTAAAGACAATTATTCATGAAATATTTTGAGAATGAAATTTTGGAAGAAGGGAAGAATATAACACCACTAATATTTATGGCATGTATCTTCTTAAATAAATTCAATTTACTTGATAGCTTATGTTGCGTTAAACACTAAGATTAAACAACATGTGATATATTATTAAATAATAACATGACTGTTGGAATAGTAATGTGACTATTTGGAATAGTAATGTGGCCATTAGAATAATTGCCTCACCTATGAAATTATAAATATAATTTCGGTACCTCATAAATGAAAATATGATATATTTATATCATATAATTAATAATACACTACTGGAAATATCACATATACCCACAGTTGAAAACCATGGGTATATCCCATCAAACCATGTGTATATTCTATACCAACATTTTCATGGATAGTGGGAGATCAAGGCATAGGTATATCCCAATACCCAAGGTTTATTCAAAATTGTGGGTATATCCCAAGAAAATTTCATATTACCTATGGTTTACAAAAATGTGGGTATACATTTTCACATCACACAAAATATACCCATGGTTTACTAAACTATGGGTATAGATATTTTCACAACACATATACCCATGGTTCATTGAACCATTGGTATATATAGATTTCCCTGAAACACAGTGGCTACCATCTTACTACTTACTACCATCCGTCACCTGTAAAAACAATGCAAATCAGAATACAAACTACATACAGGTTAGTTACAACCCACAGTCTATCATTAGACCAAAAAAAACAAAGAACACCACATACACATATGCTTCATGTTGAAATTATGAAACATATCCCTATTCTTCATAGTTTGGTTTATAGACTTTCACAGTCAAGGGCAGACTAATCGACTCAAGATGATATTAAAAAAATGTTAATTCAAGTTGCAAGAATATAGAAATCCAACAACCTCACTAAATCGAACAATCTATGAATCAGTCAAAACATAAGTTTCATATATAAATGGTAAAGTGGATGTAACAATTCCTTCTCCAAAAGAACCGAAAATAGCTGAAAGTTCTATGTGACGTAGCTCAGTTTCAGTTTGGGGATGTAATTTGAAAAAATTATGGAAACCTCATGAAAAAGTATTCTAAATAGGTGTACCAATCTCCATAGATAGGTTACTGAAGAAAAAAGTATGTTGGGGAGTAATAAACCAAATATGTAATGTTTAGGTCCTATTCCATTTCATAAAAATTGCGTTTAGGAAGTATATATCCAATGAACTCTTTTATCACAAAAAAAATATGTATCATCATTGGTCCTATGAAATTGCATAATCATTGGTGTTATTTGAGGTTTATGTGTAAATCCATTGGTAATCAGCATAATAATTTATTGTGTAAAACTTAATGAAGAAATATTTAATTCATCCACATAATGATTTTTATTGAATTTACCTATGTATATAATGATTCCAAAGAGTGAAACATGATGGAGTATATGTTTTGAGAAAGTTGCATTTCTTAATACAGTGACAAAGAATTTGTATTTTGACTCTAGGAAAATAAGTCTCATAAGATCATTAGAATTCAGAATTTAATATTTAATGAGGAAATCCGATGAATGTACTAGATCTAAGAGGAAAAATTTTACCTGTTTAGAGATATTAAACCTCTAGAAAGAATCCAAAACTGAACATTTAAATAATTAGATCCATAATAAACAGAACAAGAAGTATTTTAGTGGTAAAAAATTATAATTCTTGACAAGAAACAACATACCACACATTCAGCTCTGCTACTTTATGAATTATTTATCAAACCCAGTAGTCTGGAATTTTTTGGCATACTCTTAAACCTGTTATTGAATTCTTGCTATCTCAAATTGGATGTGATCACCAAACTACATTGCCACCAAAAATACCTTAAGCTTTATCCATGCCATACAAAATAAACAATATGAACCACAATATGCTCAAAATACTTAAATTAATGTTTTTTTCATCCATTGATAACCATTTTAATTGAAAACAACTTTAATTACCTTTAGCTTCAGCCTTTATTTTTAGAGCGATCTTTATAGAAGCATCAAAGAATTCTTCTACTTTCACAAAATCATTTTCAGAAAAACCACTAGAGGTAAGATCTGTGTTTCATGAAGCATGAATTTACATGATTTTCATTCTCTGAATATGAAATATAAAAGTATAATGTGAAAAAATAAAATGTATTAACCCATCATGATGCCATTGAGTACCATGGAGGACACATCTATAGGAACAATGTTTTTGTCTGTCGGTATATGAATAGATTCTAATACCTTCTCCACTCTGGATCCATAAATACCCTTCAAAAGTATAAATTAATTCATTGCTTCAAAAAAGAAAACACAATCACTTAATGCACCAGTGATTATTCTTTTTGTATCTTTTTTCTCAAATTCCCCAAAACTAAATGGTTCTTAGTTCCACCAGAAAAATGTTCATATCCATTTTCTAGAAATTCCTACTAAATAGGTCAGAATATGGATGTCATGAATTTAATTAGGTATCATTAAATAAATTTTTGAACCCATTGACATAGATGAATCACACCTATACAAACATTGAGAAATTATTTAGAACCTATTCTTGATAGGTTTTCTACTTTGGAGTCCTTGCCTGCATTTTTAGAAATAAAAAACAAATGTTTTCATTCCATTGTATAGAAACATCAAAAAACCCGAAGAGAAGGATCTTGGTAGTATGTATACTTGTTTTAAGGAAACTTCCAAGGCAATTATTATATAATTATGTGGTCCACCATGATGTCTAGGAGAAACAACCTAATAGATATTGTCTTCATATTCATACAACACAATTGGTAAAAAAATCAAAAGTATCATTTTTAGAAACCAAATAGCATCTTGGAATGAAAGAAATATCTGGTAAATAGAAATCATAGGGGTCAAATGGTCTACCACTTGATGTCTGTCATGAAACAACCTGATACACCCATCAAATTGGCCCCTGAGCCTACTCATGATATAATCTGAACCATGCTCTCGATCACCCTAAACTATAGAAAATCACCAGGGCATTATAAATAATATTGTAGGAATAGTTTCACCTTATTATACTAATAAAATATAGAATATAAGTATGATGATAATCTAATATAACCCTTCTGAAATTTGAACATCCATTCAAACCAAATAAATATTTTCAAAATATAAAACATAGGAAACAAGTAACAATAATATAGATAAACATTTATGTAATTTGTAACATAAATGAGATGAGATAAAAAAGAGGATGGTCTTGACATATAATATGGAAAATGCGACTAATACATACATAGTACAAAATAAAAAAAGGCCAACACCAAACTGTTATTTTCCACATGACCCATGGTCACCATCATGCCACAAAACTTTACCAATACTAGATGAATCTAGTAGATATTTGTTAGAAAAGAATAACTCCTCTAAAAGATAATAAGAACCTAAAATTTATATAGGAATGAGCATACAAATTATCAAGAGTTATCTTACCGACACCCCATATATAATCACTAATCTTAAAACACTGTTATGCTTGTTTGAACTATATTTTATGAAATTAGGGACATTTTATCAATTAGTTAAACCAAAATACCTAATTATAATCAATTTTTTAAATTCTATAATTAAACTGAAGTATTTATAAAATAGAACTAATTTACTAGAGAAACTCAGGTACATCCCTTTTTATGGAAGACATTAAAACATAACACAACATCAATTCCATAATAACTCACACATTTATGGTGTCCATGATCACTCGACCCATATAAAAACCACCCAATATTCATCATGATTTTAAACCCATAGAATAATATTTGGTAAATTTGAATCCTATGAGACACATTGGTGTTAATATATCCATCACATTGTAGAAATGTGCCTAAATATAAAAAAGAATATACCAAAAGCTAAACTGCACCAAATGACATCTTTAATGATCCATCATTCAAAAGTGGTTCAATCATCCAATTAATTTCTTGAAGTATGGCTTTACAATCAGTTCCATATGACTCCTCAATAATTTTCAAAATAGGATGGAAATAATATATGACATAAAATAACAAGATGTAAATTTAATGTTTTATAAACATTTGACTGAAAAAATGGGTACCACATGCATGATAAAAACGGTATGGGAATAAATAAATGATATTATAGTTATCTTTTGGATGCATAAAAAGATTACTTTACATGTTGATAAAATTTAGTGAAGTTATAGATAGCCTAAATTGGAGAAGAACCTATAATACTTCCACATGTAAAATGAGAAGAACTTCATTGGTCATGTATATAAAAGAAATTAAATTTTCAATTGAATCTATAATTTCCAGTTTGAAAATAGTGAATAACTTATGGAAGTGACTTGAAAACCATGAAGTGATGTTTAGGGGGTCCCCACCATAACAATAGTTATGAACATATAAAACAACATTTATAGTTTGATAGGTATAGGATGTCCTTACATGAAAGTAATAAAAATCACTTTTTTATAAACATAATCATGTGAGTGCATTGAGTGATGCATAGGAGGCGCTCACCTGAACAATACCCCCCCCCCCCCCAACCTGCCTCCCCCCCCCCCAACATGTTTCCCCCCTCCCTACCTGCACCCCCCTCCCTCCAAACATGCTACACCCTCCCTAGTTAAGGATTAATATTCCAGAAATGAAACTAAACTATGTTTCATCTCCCTTTGATCCATTAGTTGTACTCTAAGGATTCCATAATTTACTCACACTATTAAAATAATCTATTCATCCATAGATCTTATTTTTAAAACCATAAATGTCTCTATATTATAATACTCCATTAATGATCCCAAAACATTTCATACACTGGATAACATTTATCTATAATATTAACTTTATTCATTTCCACCTTGAAAACCATTTGTATTCCATGCTGCTCATATTGAACCACCTAGTTATAGTTTCAACATCAACCAGAAAATTTTAGTTTTCTTCCATCTATTTAAAATGAATCCACTATATTTCATAATTCCATTCTATGATCCAAAAATAGATCATCAATAATAGTGCTTCCACTATAATCTTCCTTTATATGTCTGTCATTCGAGAGATAATATACCAAACGATATATAAAAATTATCAAAACAAATAATTAATTAATTAACCAAACTTATACCCTTTGATAAACCACCCCTAAAGGATACCCCAAGAAACAACATCATTTCATCTATAATAGTTCTATATCTTTTTTCAATTGAAATATTTCCCAAACATGATTCATTAATTCTCATTACATACTAGTTAACCCCTGTAATCTCCATATAATACTTATAATTCCATAGTCATGTAATGTCCCTACTCTATAAATATCATAAGGATTCAATACATTACAATAGTAGGATAAGTATAAATCCTACCTCATATCTAGTGGGACCTTTGTATAAGCCCCACTATAGTAGGTATCCATCAAAAAGTCTGTGGATCTTCCCAGTTGGCCAGTTGGACATTGTTTTTCATACCATTCTACCACCTCATCCATTAACTAATCTATGGAACTAAAGCTTCTAATAGGATTCATGACACTACTTTCCTTGAAAAATTATATACCCTAATAACCTGAACACCTCTATAAGAACATATCTAATCAAAATCATGGTTCATATATAGAATTTAAATAGTTTCACAAAAAAATAGTGATAATATTCCTTGATAAAAGTTGAAAATTAGAGTTGGAATGTACGTACAATATAGAAAATATAATATTTTAGAAAATTCATCTGAATTTTGGATTTCCATTCTATAATAATAAGCAGTTTAAATTTAAAAATGAAAAATCAAACAAAACATAAGGAGAATAAGAAAATCACATCATGAAATAATCCAAATCCAACAACCTGCCCAAAAATAAAAAACCTAAAGTGCATGTATAAGTCTCTATTCTAAGTCAAAAATGGAGGGGATAAATATCCCACACATCACCAACATCCCCATACCAATCCCTATTCCCATAACTATCATCATCAACAGTATCAACATCATCAGCAACCTCATCACCAATAGCAGCATCAGCAACATCCTTGCCACCGATAATTATATCGCCACCACCTTCGTCACCACTATGACCCTCATTGGAATCACCTAAAACATCATTTAAGGAGTGAATTGACTCCATATATGATTTAGAAGAAGCCTTTTATCGAAGAAACTAGCTCAAAACTTTCATATCTTTCATGAAATGCTCAGTCATTAGCACACTTTTATCATGTTTTTCTAAATATTTCTTCTTTGCCTTAGCTTCTTCAACATAAGTGATATCTAGCTCAAAGGTATTAGAGTATTGAGTGTATCCCAATGGTGAAAAATACCTAGAAGGGATGATGTTTTTCCCAATTCGACATCATACTCTCCTTGGGGGATCCTCAACAAATAACTGACTTAAATGATCATGTGGCCCAAAGTTGTCATATTCCTTACCATCAAGGCCCTCTAGGGAAAAATGTTGAAATTATAAATATTTTAGATTTGAATTTTGTAGAAATATTTAAAATATAAATAAAAAACCATAAAATCTTTTCATGCATCTCTATATTTATTTCACTTACTACCTTTGTCTTTCTATTGGAGAAAAATAATTTGGCATGAGGTATAGGACCTTGAGTGCCTAATATAGCTTACAGCAAATGAGAAATTCCCAACACTATATTACAACCATGTTTGGGAAATTATAAAATATGGAATATGTCTATTCAATAATATTTTTAGTAGAATATATTGTATAACATCACAATACCTGGTTAAAGTACATGGTGTTTCTCATGCTCGAGAATTGTAGTGTTCCCCAATATGCGTAGATATGTCATTGAATCTTTATTCATTGTGTTTCTCTCCAACACTTCGTAAAAAATTACAATACAATTAATAAAAATTTAATTTTAAATGAAAATGATTAATGATTGAGATTACCTTAAACACAATAGTCTCCTAATGTGCAATCATTTTTTCATATTGACTTTTTTGATATTCAGCAAATCTGGGTACACCCTCTAAATCAATACCAACCTCGATCCTCCAACCAACATACAAATTATGCTTTTATGGGTGACATAACTCCCCAAAATTAATTATTCTTGAATTATTGGCAGCTATTGCATCGGGAAAGTTAAATCAAATATATAATGACAATGTTATTTCATTAAAATAAAACAATAATATAGATATGACTTTATAAAATTTTCTAACCCATATTTACTCCCATTATTTGTCCTTGATCTCTTTACTAATATGTCTCCATGAAACTGGTTCCACCAAAATGATATTGTGATACTTTGCCAAAGTGACCATGAAACTTCTACACTAACTTGAATTTGGACCTACCATATAATTATGTCTATTTTAATCTACCATTAGTAGTATCTAGAAATTCCAAGAATCCTTCATTTGAGTTAACCCATCTAGCATAGTAGAAGATCCCACTAAATAATAAAAAAAGGGGAAATGATAATTAAGTCAGAGTACAACATGGCAAAAATAATGTGATATTATTTTAAACGGTTATAATAAAAACCTTCTACAGGCTGCTTAGTGGGCTGTGATGGATCAGTCGGTTGTCCTGGCTCAGCAGCCTCTGAAGGAAGTGTCTATTTTAGTGCATTCTCAGGGAGGAATTTATGTAGTTGATTGAAATCTAAAGGAACATAATCATCAGATGTTGGCTGGATGGAAGGAATTGTAGGTTGTGTATACATGGTATAATACAGGTAGTAGGAAGGGGGATACATCATCAAATAAAAATATGGTAATGGTGGAAACACTTATAGAGGTGGTGTAGTCATGGTATGGGAAGAAGAGGAAAAATGAGATGATGGAGGCATTAGTTGGATCATCCCTGAAGGCGGAAAATAAATGGCATGTGAATAAGAGGGTATCTGAGATAATGATGGAGGCATGGATTAGAATATCCCCAGAGACTCAAGCAGTGGATGTAAAGGTGTGGTGAAAGGGTTGTATGCTGGTGGGTTAATATGGGAATGGGTATGACGGGTGCTTCATCTATGTCCAGGATCATCCTCACTCAGACCGATGCCAACAGGATGAGGAGTCACATCTGGTGGAACTGAAGGCACCTAAAAAATTGATAAATAATATTAACATGAAATTATATGTAATTTATAAGAAAATCATTATAATTATTATAATCAATGATGGAAGAAAAGGAGGCAATGCATGCTCACACCCATATCAATCGGGATCAAATAGTCACTTCGTTCAATCTTCTATAGTATTTGGCATAATCTTCATAAGAATGAAATATAAATTTTTTAGAAACTATTCTTACAAATCATGCATACAACTTACATATATTAAAAATTCATGAGAGGAACCAATTTGAATTCTTTTAATTACTAATTGTATAAATTATTACAAGGAAACTACTTACATAGTTTTGAAAATTACATTACCATGTTGTGAATTTTTTAAATACAATATTTAAACAAAGTTTTCAACATTGAAATAAATATGATTTAATAAAATGATGCCTAAAAATAATAAAAATAAATATATCATTCCAAACTGAAACAAAATTCATTTAATTATAATAATACTAACTTGAGAAACTCTTACCTGTGTAAAATGAATGCACACTAATCATATATGGTTGCTTTTATATATTACCGACTAATACATTAGGTTCAACATCAACTCTCAAAATGGGACAATTTGATTAATCAAATGAAATATTCTAGGTGAAACCAATGGTGGCTTCAATGGTGTAATTTCATCACCATTATCATGAAAAATATGTCTTGGTATTACATCTTTAATGACACCATAATCGGGTATCATTTTATTTTTCACATAAAACACTTGTTTAGCCATTGATGCCAAAATTTATGGTTCATCGGTATGTAGAAATCAACTCATGTAAATAACTATGAATCCACAATCATCAATAAATGTACCATATCTTCTCATTGAATCAAACCATTTACATTCCACCATAGTGACTCTACCTTGAGAGTTGTAATCCAATGAAAATATTTTCTCACCAAGCCCATAATAATACACATCTTCATATCGAGGACAACTATCTTGTTTGTGATTTATCTTTATGAATAATACATTTGTATTATGTATTTAATTAATTAATAACCTTTATCAAGATTATTATCCCTTTTTTATTACCATGTTATATAAAATTACTTAATCAATTAAGTTCATGTCATATATTTTGACAATATTCGGTTTATATATCCAAAATGAATTTTGTAATTGAATATTTAAATAAGTTATTATTTCATCATATATAGAAAAATAATAAATAAATAATTATAATTTTAACAAATCAGTTTTACTTTTAAAACTATCCATTAAATCTGGTTATGAAAAAGTACTATGTCACAATTTTGAGATAGTATGGTGTACGTACACATAAGTAACATTTCCATTTTTCAATTATCATTCAGGAAAGAAAGTGAGTATTGTGTTTTCTTTATAAGATTATTATTATATCATAAATATAATATCCCTTCTTTAAATAAACATATATATCACAACCATGTTATTTGGTTATGAAAAAAATTGTATCGCTTCATGGAGGTGGTAATCTACATGTGTACTCAAACGACGTTATCAATTTTCCACAGATAGAACGGTAGGAAAAGAAATGATATATTATTTTTAAATAATGAATTTTTTTTAATTAAAATCATATATATATATATATACATTAAATATGTCATTATGACCAACCTTTAGAGTCTGTTATGGAAAACGAATTGCATCGGTTCGTGAGGTGGTAGTCCCCCATACACACGAATGATGCTTTCATATCCCATTTAATTGAATATGATATGGATATATGTTATTTCATTAACATGATAAAATATTAGTATATTTAATATAATTATATTTTTATTTCAACCTGGTTGAAGAATATTTTAAAGTGGTAGAACAATAAATAAAACAAAAAAATTGTTTAAGAGATATACCTTTTCTTTAGACAACCTCTAAAGGTTTACACCAAAACAATTCCTAGGTTTATTTTATGATAAAATGATGGAATATAAGATCTGAGTAGGTATGTAAGAAGTTTATTTTTGTAGGTATTTTCCAAACCAAAAAGTTTTGAATTTTTAATAAAGTGGGAGAGGGTTTCCCTTTTACAATGAGGGGAGGGGAATTCATGGAATTTTTAAAGTATTAAATTAATTTAAATTTGTTTTCATGTTAAAATAGATCCAAATTGATATAATTAGAATTTAATATAAGGAATGTTCAAAATTATTAAATAGAAAAATTGGATAATTTTAGGTTATATTTTCACCATTATCTTTTTGTTTTAACCCCTTATTAACCCTTTGATGATTACTATGATAACAAAGTTTTATACATTTTAGTGGTCATGATGATTGATATTAAAGGAAAATTCCCTCATGAATGGACTATAGATGAAATTTTAAACCATGTACCAATGAATTTTATGAAGATATAATTTTTATTAAGTTTAAATAATTTAATAATATATTATTTATCATAAAATGTCATTAATTCCTTTTTTGGAACTATTCATATATTTTGACTTTGAAAATGACCTAATAATAGAGGAATTAGAATATAATACATTCACAAATATCTATCATGTAATATTTATCTATAAAATTCATGATAAACAAAAATTAATTTAAATTATATCACATTTAATATTATTTGAATCAATTATTTTGTTTTTACATTTATTGAATAAATATTGTGTCATAGTTTCTTAAGAAGTTAAGGTAATTATTTTGTCACTAAAATTAAAAAATAAATTAAAATTATAAAAAATAATTTAAATTTAAAATAACTATTTATTACCAAAAAAAATTTGTTTTTATCCTTATCACAAAATATTATGTATATTTAAATTAATACAGTTTCCTTTTTTACATTATCAACTACTTAAATAAATATGGAACCAATTTGACAAATTTTCAAAACATGGATATACATGGTTAATCTCAAATCATTAAATAGAATAAATTTAAATTTTGTGGTTATTTTTTTATTCCTTACCATATTATTTTTAACCATAATTATCTGATTTTCCCTCATCAGGGTGAAAATTATTTATTTTGATTACAATTCATAATAACATAAAATAAAAGAGATCTATTTACCAAATTCTGAACTTCTAATTCCAACTATGTAATCCAATTTTTAAAATTAAATTTCTTGAATTGGTACAAATTAATTTTTTATTAAACTAAAAAAGGTAATGAAAAATGTTTTTTAAGAAAAATTCATTTTTATGTATAATTTTTTTTATACCAAATTGAACAGTAAAATTGATTCCAATAAACATAATTGTATTTTCCAAAATATATTATATCTAATTTTAATTTTATAACATTTTAAAACAAAATTTAAATTTTCAATTCTTAAAACAAATATAAAGATTTAAATAAAAATTAGTATTTTTGACTATTCACTTAAAAAAAATGTTTTCAGAAAAACCTCAAAAATTCACTCTAAGAAAATTTTTACATTATTATTTTAAAAATGATATAATTATTATAAAATAAAATTTCAAAATTTTCTAAAAAATAATTAAAATAATTTCTCCCAAAAAATTATCAAACTATTTATGGAAGAATTTTATTTTTAAAAATTAAATCTCTTTACTAAAACATTAATAGTTTATTTCTTAATAATTGATAAATAAATTTTTATTTTTTAGAAAATTAATATTTATATATATATATATCATAATTTGGTTACTCTTATTCATACTCTCCATTTCCATGGCTATGTTATGATGGTCATATTTAAATAATAATATTTTTTGGCTTCTTTAGTCTCGGTGTTCTGTATCATTTACAATATTGAATATAGTATTTCATTTAAAATATCAAGATACTAAATTATCCCCCCCCCCACCACAACCTAATAAGTTTGGTAATCATAATTTTAACTTCACCTTGATAATTAACAGTTTAACATTTTAAAATACCTTTGTTGAAATCTCACATCATAAAAAGGGTTAATAAAACATCCTATTGAAAATAGGTGAAGGTAAATAAAAAGACATCTCAAAGAAAAAATCCTATGTTTCAAAAAAGAAAACATTTCTGGGAAGTGAAAACATGTTCATGGATTAAAGAATAATTTTCAATTAACGATGGAAAGTGAGAAATAAAATCGATTAAAAGAAATTGAATAATAATAAGAAAATTGAGGAAAACATAACTGTAAACTAAAGAGGTGTGAAAAAAACCATTGATTTATAAAAAATAAAGGTAATAGGGTAAAAAAATTAAATTATTTTCATAGAGTTGATGAACTACTTTATAATATAAAAAAATAATTTAAGAAATTATACTTACTTGACCATTATAATGTCATATTTTAATCAATTTCCACCAAAAACTCATATTTTTTACTAAATGATGAGTATTAAAGATTACTTTTTCATGAATGAAGAATTAAAATAAACTTATTATTGAACACACAATATAACAAAAGGATAAAAAACTATTCCCCATATACTTATAAATTAACCATAATAAAAATGGTTATCACATGGTAAGATAATTCTGTTAGGTTGGTATGGAGTATGATATTCTCCTGTAATACCAACTGTAGGATCAAAATAATGATGTAGATGCTCAATATACAAGATGTGGTGAATTGTATAAATTAAAATTTCTTTGGGAAGTTTTAATGTTGTTTAGAAACCTTTCTATTGTTTAATAAGGTTAAACAAGGTAAATTCACAAAAACTCTAAGTTCTACTAAACTTGCTTGATTATGGAAATGTGATTCCGAGAATGTAATTCCAAAAAAAGTAGTTCCAGAAATAAAACATAACAAAAGTTCACAAAGATAAATATTCTACCATAAAGTTTATAGAATCACACTATATCAGAGTATACAAATATAAGAAAGTATAAGATAGTTATAATTTCCTCAATAATAAAAATACAGCGAAAAAAATTAAATAATACAAGTAAAAAGTAGTAAATCTTTTAACCCAAAGAGAAGGGTATCCAACAACCTTGGTTAAAGGTACCTTGATTTATACTTTCAATAAAGTCTGCCTTACCCAAACTAGGGTAAGCCCTCGATACGAAGATCAGAGTTTGTCTTGCTCTCCCCGCAAGCCCTCGAACTTCAACGTAGTCAGCACATATGTCTTTATATCCCCGGAATCCCCCGAATGTACTCAGCAACATTTGGAGTCGCACGAAGCAATTCTGAACAAGATTTTCAGTACGCACAAATCATGAAAGTATCTCTCTAGAAATAACTTCATCATCATGTAATCTCTAGATTTATTGAACAGTTTTGAGCTCTTTTAAATGAGCTTCTATTTATAGGCACATTCTCAATGGTCGGTTCCCTCCTCCAACGGTCATATTTCCCCTTGAATTTCGAAGGGAACAATATATGTGTCACTCAAAAAATAGTTAGTTAGTAACTGAATGCACAAAATTGTTTTATAACCAAAACATCAGTAAGAAAAAATATATTTTCATAACCAAATTCATTTTTCATAATGTAAGGAAAAATGAAAATCCAGAGTCTAACCAAAAAACATATTTGGTGTATATAACACATAGATATCTGGATTCTGTATTCATAGGAATTTGGAACCTGAATTCTATCGAATTCTAGAGTCTTAATTTCAAGGAAATTCAGAGTCAAAATTCTAGAGAATTTGGAGTCTGAATTCGTAAGAATCCAGAGTCTGGACTTACAATGTTCGGAGTCTGATTTCAGTAGAATTCGGAGTCTGAACTTACATAGTTTGGAGTCTGAATTCATTTGAATTCGGAGTCTCGACTTACAAAGTTCAGAGTCTGAATTCATAGAATTCGGAGTCTGAACATACCAAGTTCAGAGTCTGAATTCATAAGAATATGGAGTCTCAACTTAAAAAGTTCGTAGTCTGAATTCCTAAGAATTCGGAATCTGAATTCAAAGAACTCAGAGTCTGAATTCAGAGAACTCAGAGTCTGAACTCAGAAGATTTCAGAGTCTGAATTCAGAGAATTTGGATTCTGAATTCAGATAACTTGGAGTCTGAACTTAGAAGAGTTTGGAGTCTAAATTCATAGAATTCAGAACCTATATCTAGATCCTGAAAAGAGAATGATATATATCTATGTATTATAAGAATATGAGGTTTTAGAGATGAAACCAGATTTTACACATAGAAATAAAATGAACAATGAAAATTATGGTAAGGATAAATTTCCTTAGTGAAGGAAAACATCCTTATGAATGTAAAGCATAGGGTAAATGAAATTTTCCTTAAGATAAGGTCTTTGTGATCTTCAAAACATTAAGGAATGGTAAAGTCATAAGGAAACCTTATTAACTCAACAATCTCCCCAAACATAAAGAATGGAAAATTCATAAGTAAACCTTATCGACTCAACAATCTCCCCCTTTTTGGAAAGCACAAACATCCTTACGAAAAAGAATATAAGGACTTAGAAAATATTTTTTCTAGACTTTGAAATTAAAACATATCTCCCTTAACACATGGAAAATGATGAATACAATTAACTCCCCCTTAGGCTTTTGACACACTAAAGATCGTATTCTAGATTTATGGAATGAGACTTAGCATTTTATTGCATACAGAAATATTCTTGGGTAAGAACTCCCCCTTATATGAACTCACCCTTTAGGAAATTTGTTCCTTTATTAGTATTAATTTTTCCTTTATCCCACTTTGTGATTTTCAAAAAGGAATATAAGGAATTGAAAAGTATATATGATACCTGAAATGTTAGTACAAGACAACCAAAAAAAACAATAAGCAAACAAGAATTTATGATTGAAAAAATATATACAAAGAAGCAATACAACAAAAGATCATAATTGAACTATTTTATCCATCCTTTTCCTTCGTCATCAACTTCTTCACAATAGTTTTGAGTTTCTCGATCTCCTTGTAATCTTCCTCTGATCGCTTGAGTATGTGATCCTGATCCTTAGTTTTTTTCTCTAAGGCTTGGATTTTTTTCTTCTTGAGCCTTAAGAACCTCTTCCTGAGCCCTCAAAGATTTTTCCTTCATGAAAATATTTTCTTCTATCTCAATCCAGAGATCCCTTTATCTCTCTCAACATTGAGAAACTGAATACAACTTCCTATTCAAATCTTTCACTTCTTGAATCCAAGAATTCTGTTCCAGAGTCAGCTTATCCTCAAAACTATATGTGAGTTCCTTGATCTTCACATATTTGGTGTCAAAGTCTTCCTTGACACTATCTTGTAATTCATCAAGAATTCTCATGTCTTATATAGTTTTCCATGACCAACTAGTCATCTTCTTGGAGGATCCCTTGTGGGCTTCATAGTTTATGAAAAAAGTTTTGAAATCTACATCGAGCTTGACACACTTATCCATCACCATGGATACTGAATCTAATTTCTGATTTAGGGTGTTTTGAAGCATCTGACATCTGGAGTCTATACTGGGAAATATTGGTATAGTGCCAACAAGCTTCTTCAAGGACGGGACTATGAAATCTTTTCCCAAAGAGGATGATTCTGAATCTGAAATTTTTCTTGGTGAGGTTTCTTTTTCTAACTCAGCAGCTTTCCTCTTTGAAGAACCACCAGCATCCTTCTTCATTACAACAGCCATGGTAGGTGTATCAACAACCACCTGTTTTCCCTTATCAATATTCAGAATTGCTTCCTCTTCATGGGATTCATGTTCACTATAATAGAATTGAACAATTTTGTCTTCTTCTATATCTTTCTTCTCATCACTCTCCTTAGCATCTTCTAGATGAAAGTAATCATGATTAGAACTTTCTTCTTTAGATATCTTACTCACTTCTTCTTCAACCTTGTCATCTTCACTTTTTTCATCTTTCCTAGGGGTAGCAAGCTTTGAAGACTCAACTTCATAAGTTCGTATTGAAAGCTTCTTAGATAGACATTCCTTCTAATGAAAATCTTCAACTAGCTTAATGATAACTTCAGTATCATCATTGCCTTATTCTTCCACTTCTTCTTCCTCCACTACTTTTTCTTGGACATTTTATAGATTCACAAATTTCTTTCCCGGTGTCTCTGGTAAATCTTCTAATAAGAAGGATTTTGGTACCTGAATATTTTTAGAGGATTTCTCAACATCCTTCAATTGAGATTCACAATCACTGCTTCAGTCATCTTCTTCTTTTTATTCTTTTCTTTCGCCTGCTTTTCATGCTCATCAGTAGTATTTTCTCTTAAATATTTTTCTTCAGTAGGATCCAAACCAAAGCTAGGATCCCATGATTTCTTTTTCTACTTTTCATCCCTCCATTTTTCTACTATTTCATCTGGATATACTTTTTTGTTCTTAGTCTTTGGTGGTGCGAATTGGGTTTCCTTAGCCTATAGAGTTTTTTCCTTTTCTTCCACTTCCTTCACTTTCCTCTTCCTTACTCCCTTCTTAGAAGTCTCAGCCACTTCCTGTTTCTTTGATAAGGATTCTACCTCCTCCTCAAGAAAATCAAATAATTCTCTAGATTCCATAGAAAAAACAACATGCATCTTTCTCATATTATCATCACTTAACAACATAACTTTGCAATTTTTTGGCATAGAACTAAAAGGTATTTTAAAGGACTCTAAACATCAAATGATCATATTTGAGAGAATGGATGGATACATAATAATATGAGCCTTAAGATTTCCATTCTTTATATTCTCAATTGTAATCAAAATATGCTTAACCAAGTTTAACTTCCTTAGATTTACCAAGAAATCCAGGATATACATGTCACTTTTCTTCAAAATATCCTTGTCGCATTTTCTCAGAATCATGAATCCTTGAACCCATAATTCAAGAATCCATTAATTTTTAGATAGGTGAACAATATTAAGAGTCTTTACATCTAAAATACTGAGGAAATCCATATCCTTTACCTTAACAAATCTTCCTTGGACATCTGTCAGCTTATGGGAACAAAACTCTGCCTCACCCTCATAGAGAACTCCAATCAAACTGGAAGCCTTGGTATAAGATAAATATTATGTCTTCCCATAGAACTTAAAAGAAAATTTGTATCTGCCTTCTTCCTTGAAAAAACATGCTGACTCATAGAATTCAACTAACAAGTCTGGATATACTTGATCCTGAGCTCCTAGTTTTGATACGAAAACACTCTCCCATCCATTCAGCTTGATTTTCATTGATATGATAGAATCATACTTATAAAATAAATTTGGATGTACCAACCTTTCTCTGTAAATATTCCATTGAGAAATCGGCTTGACAGTTGACATGTCTTTCTAGGAAGATACTTTGAAAGACATTTGGAGTTGAGAAAGATTTGAGAAGTTCATAACAGGATTAAGTAAGAGGGAAGTGATTCAACACTCAAAATCTTTGGAATCAATTTGGGACTACCATTTTGGGGTCCTTTATATAGGCATTTGGGTCAATGGTTTAGCTTCCATACTCTATCCAATGGTTAAAAAATCTTGTGATCAGATCTGATGGTTGAGATGATAGCTGGAATGAAATTTTGATAGAATCCGATCTTTTGAGGTTTTTTAATAAAAACATTCGGATTTAAGAATGAGTGAATACAAAAATTTAAAAACATATGAAAATACCAACAACTAAAATAATATTACGACAAATCTAAGATAGGAAACATACCTTTTGGATTTCAAGGAAGATTATTCATATTGAGGAAAATTCTTCTTGAAGAACTTTAGATTCCGAAAATTTTTATTACGAAAATTTGGAAAATTTTCATTACAAAAATTTTGAAAAATATTCATTACGAAAATTTAGAAAATATTCATTATGAAAATTTAGAAATTCTTCATTATGAAAATTTAGAAAATATTCATTAAAAAGGTTTAGAAAATATTCATTACGAAACACTAGAGAATATTCATTACGAAAATTTTGAAAATCTTCATTACGAAAACATAGAAAATGAAAAATAATGACTACAAAATATTTTGACGATGGAAAAATTACTTATCAAACAAATGTACTCCTCTATGAAAAAGTGTTCCTTACTGTAAAGAGATTGGATTCAACATGAAGTTAACATGGAAGACTAACTTATGGTTATCATTCTTAACATCTGTTTAATGTATTCAAATCTATCAGAGGGTAAAGATTTTGTGAAAATATCAGCAATTTGATCTTGTGTTCTGATAAATTGAAGAATGATATCCCCTTTCTGTGTGTGATCCCTAAGAATGTGATGCCTAATATCTATGTGTTTTGAACGAGAGTGATGTGAAGGTATTTTACTTAAGGCAATGTCACACGTATTATCACACAAAATTTTTGTTTTATTAAAGCTCATACCATAGTCTGTGAGTGTGTGTTGCGTCCACAACACTTGAGAACAACAACTTCCAGCAGCTACATATTCAGATTCAGTAGTGGAAAGTTCTACTAAGTGTTTCTTTTTTCCTGACCAAGAAACTAATGAATCTCCTAAGAAATGACAAGTTCCAGATGTATTTTCCTTATCCATTCTACATCCACCAAAGTTAGCATCTGAAAAACTTTTTAAAACAAAATCATTTCCAGAAGTATAAAAGAGTCCTAGATCCATGGTTCCCTTTTAGTAGTTAAAAATTCCATTCACTACTATTAAGTGATATTACTTAGGATTGGATTGATATATTTCACATAATCATACTGAAAACATTAAGTATGGATGAGTAGCTATCAAGTAATGTAGACTTCCTATCGTACCTCTAAAAGATTTTTTATCTACTGGTTTTCCATCTTCATCAAGATCAAGTGAATTTGACGTACTAATGGGAGTACTTATACTCTTTGTGTTTTCATATCCATAATTTTTAATAAGATCTTTAATATACTTATATTGGGATATATATATTTCTTTTGGTTTTTGAGAGATTTATAAACCAAGGAAAAATTTTAACTCACCCATCACACTCATTTTAAACTCAGATTTCATTAGATCTACAAAGGAATCAGTTAAAGAGTGTTGAGTTGAACTAAATATAATGTTATCAACATAAATTTGAACAATCAAAACATTTTTCTTTTCTTTCTTTAAAAAAAGGGTTGGAACTGCATTTCCCTTAACATAATTATTTTGAATAAAAAATCTTTAAAGCCTATCATACCAGGCTCGAGGGGATTCCTTAAGTCCATAAAAATATTTGGTAAGTTTGTAAACATGTTCAGGATGTTTTAAATCATCAAAACTATGAGGTTTTTGAACAAAAACTTCCTCTTTTACAAAACCATTTAGGAATGCACATTTGATATCCATTTGAAAAAAATTGAAATTAAAGAATGCTGAAAAAGAAAAGTAGAATACGAATAGATTCAAGTCCAGCTACTAGAGAATAGGTTTCATTATATTTTATTCCTTCTTGTTGATTATAGCCTTTAGAAACCAATCTAGCTTTATTTCTTACTATGATACCATTTTCATCACATTTATTTCTAAAGACCCATTTTACTCCAATAATAGAAGTTTCCTTAGGTTATTCAACCAAGGTCCAGACATTATTCCTTTAGAATTAATTTAGCTGATGTTGCATAGTTTTTATCCAATCATCATCACCTAAAGCTTCATCAGTGATTTTTCGCTCTAATTAGGAAAGGAATGCTAGATGTTCTACTTCATTCCTTAAGGAACTTGTTGTCCTTACAGGTTGATTCACATCACCAATGATACTATCACTAGGATGATTCTTTAGAAATAACTGATTTGGGTTTTGTAAAACCTTTTCATCAACATAAGGTAGAAAATTTTCCAGGGTAAATGCTTCATAAACATTTTCTTGAACATTTTACTTATCAGAATAATCTTCTAACTAAGGATGATAATAAGTTTTTGGAAACACATTCGAAGATGTGGGTTGAGGTTGTTTAAAAACAAAAGGATCAGTTTCATAAAATTTGACATTTATTGTCTCTTCAATATTACAAGTGTTTTTATTAAAAGCTATATAAGCCTTAGAAGTTGTGGAGAAGCCTAAAAAAATTACTTCATTAGATTTTTGAGCGAATTTGTGTATATTATCTTTAGTATTCAGAATGAATACCTTGAAACCAAAAACCATGAAGTAGGAAAGTCCAGGTTTTCTACCATTCCATAACTCATAAGGAGATTTATTAAGAAAATGTCTAATCAAAACATGATATATAGTATAACAAGAAGTACTTACATCTTTAGCCCAAAAATGTTTGGTTATTAAATACTCACTCAATGTGGTTCTTGTTATCTCTTGAATAATTCTATTTCTTATTTCAACAACACCATTTTATGAGGTGTTCTGGGTGCTGAGAAGTTATAAGTATTGACTTTTCTACTACAAAAAGTTTCAAAATCAGAATATTTAAATTCTCCTCCGTGGTTACTATGAATAGTTATCAAATGAATGTTTTTCTCATTTTTATCTTGGGCTCTAATTATTTTGAAATAAGAAAAATCTTCAAATTTCTTTGCTAGAAAATAGACCCACATAAATCTAGTGTAATCATCAACAGAGACATATACATAATACTTGCCTCTAATGCTTCAAGTTTATGTTGGACCAAATAGATCCATATGCACTAACTGTAATTCATCAGTGGTTGAGACTTCACCGACTGATTTAAAACATGATTTATGTTTCTTTCCATATTTATAATGATCACAAACTTTTGAAAAATCAAATATAATATCTGGTATATCCTTAACTAGTCTTTTCATAGAGAGTTTTTATAAGTTTCTAAGGTTACAGTTCCCTAACCTTATATGCCACAACTAATAGTGATCTTCCATTTCACTAAGGAAAGGTCGATATTGGCTCTTAAGGTCTTTTATATTTAGTGTGTAAACATTCTCTTTACTATTGGAAGATTGAATAAAATCTTACTTGATATTTTTTACTAAGAACTTATCATTCCTAAAATTCACAAGGTAACCTTGATCGCATAATTGAATTATGCTAATGAGGTTGTTCTCAAGACCCATAAAAAATAAAACATTTTAAATCAAAGTTCTTCCAAGAAGAACAATGTTACCTATAACAATAATTTCTCCCTTATAATTATCTCTGAAAGTTACTTTTCCTCTTTTCATCTTGATAATCTTTTAAAAGAAGTTTCTTTCACCAGTCATATATCGGGAACATCCACTATCCATGTGCCAAGTATTTTTGTTGGTACTATATTTATTTTCCTGAAAATAAGAGTGTTAGACTAAAGGAACCCAAGATTTCTTGGATCTGGAAACATCGGAAAGAAAAATTTTAGGTATCCACATTTTATTAGAAAAATAAGATTTATGAAATCGTAAGGACTGGTTTCTGTTTAAGGAGAAATTTTTTCCCAATTCCCACCGCACTGACACTTAGTGCGGAAAGGAGCACTTTGAGGAACAAAATAATTGTTACTAAAAATAGATTTGAACTACTATAACCAATTCCAGAATTGTTCCATAGATTTCAAATTTGGGAATACATTTTATCAAAATTTTCCTTACCTAAGTTAAAGTTTGACAAACACTTCCTCAAGGAAATTTTTTTTGAAATCATTCTAATAACTATATTCTTGTCTTCAAAAACATTAGCTTTAACACTATAGTTAGGCTCGAAAACAATTTTCTTAGAAATTACATTTTCTAGGTCCTTAGAATGTTTATACTTCTCGAAATTAACTTCCTTAAGGTTTTTTTAAATACTTTCAAAATAAAGAGTTTTCTTATCAAGATCCTTATAAAGATCTGATATTTCCTTAAAAAGATTAGTATTTCTAGAATTTTCCTTATCAAACTTTTTCTTGATTTTAGAATTCTCGTTCTTTAGAAGATTATCAAACCTAGAAACTTCTTCGTAGGTAGGTAATGTATTATCCTCATCAGAAGATTATTCTTCATCCGAAGATTCATAGTATTTACTATCACTATAGTAAGTATTCAAAGATATACTGGTCATAGATTCATCATTGTGTACCTTAGCCATTAAGAAATAATTTTCAATATGTATTCTAGATATTAGTCCAAGATTCTTCATTCTAGAAGATTCATAATCTGAGGATTCATCAGAAGAGTCTCCACCACTGGCACTACAGTGTTCATTATATTTTAAAAAATTATTATCCTTATCTTTATAGTACTTATTTCTATTTCTTTCAGAATTATTTTCCTTTCTTTCTTTTCTCATAAGTATAGGAAAATCAGGCCATATATGTCCAGATCTTTTACATTCATAACAGGTGACTTCAAAGTCTTTATTATCCTTTCATTCATTCTTCTTGTATCTGTATTGAAAGTTCTTCTGTCCAACAATCTTGTTCATCCTTCGAGCAAGATTGGCTAATTCATTTTCTGAAGATTCACTTCCACTATTTTCGGATTGTATAACAACCTTTTTAGATTTAAATCTTGTATCTCTCTCATGATTCATGGACTTCATATGATTTAAAGTTGTTGTAAAAGCAACACTTCCGTTTCCATTATTCTTCTTTACATTATCAGTATCTCTCTTAATTCTAGTCTCATGTTTAAGAAGAGTTACAAAAAGTTCATCAAGAGTAATCTGAGCAACCTTATTATTCTCATCTATAGTTTTCCTCTTAGATTCCCACTCATTGGGCATGATGTCTATGATCTTATCCACAAGAGCTTCATCATCTAATCCTTTCTCACCCATGGATTGTTAACTATTGAAAATAGTCATAAATTTTGTTGTACCTTACATATAGGTTCTTTATAAGGAATGAAAAAACAATGGTATTCATCTCTGAGAATGGCTCTTCTAGTTTCAATGACTTTGGAAGTTCCAAAGTGAGTAACTTCAAGCTTCTTCTAAATACAATTTGCTGCTTCACAAGATGAAATCTGGCTATATATATTTCTAGTCATGGAACAAAGTAGAGTATTGTGTACCATATTGTTAAGTTGATATTCATGATTTTATTGGTTGGTGAAAGTATCGACTTCCTTGTTAGGGATTTTATATCCTCCAGTAAGAATAACAAAATTGTCTACTCTATTATTGATAATAAATGTCTTCATGCTATCTCTCCAATATTCGTAATCATTTCCATCTAAAATTGGTGGTCTAGTAGGATTTAGGTTGTCTATGGAACCAACATTGATTCCTTCCATCTTAAAGAAAAACGTTCCGCACAATATTTTCAGTAATAAGAGTTTGTAAACAAGGATAAAAATATCCTAAGAATTGAAAATATAGAACAATGAAAAACTTGAGCAAGAAAACTTATATGTGAATATAAGTATTTCAAAGACTTTCTCTGATACCAATTGTTAGGTTGGTGTGGAGTATGATATTCTCCAATAATACCAATTTTAGGATCGAAATAATGATGTAGATTCTCAATATACAAGAGGGGGTAAATTTTATACATTAAAAATTCTTTGGGAACTTTTAAATTTGGTTAGAAAACTTTCTATTGTTTAACAAGATTAAACAAGGTAAATTCACAAAACCTCTAAGTTCAACAAAACTTTCTTGATTCCGAAAATGTGATTCTGAGAATGTAATTCCAAAAATGTAGTTCCGGAAATTAAACGTAACAAAAGTTTACAAAGATAAATATTCAACCTTAAAGTGTATAAAATATCACTAAATTAGAGTATACAAGTATAAGAAGGTTTAATATAGTTAAATTTTTCTCAACAACCAAAATAAAACAGAAAACATGAAAAAATACAAGTAAAAAGTCTTAAATCATTTAACCCAAAGAGAACGGTATCCAACAAACTTGGATAAAGGTCCCTCGATTTATACATTCAAGAAAGTCTGTCTTATCCACACTAGGGTAATCCCTTGATACGAAGATCAGAGTCTGTCTTGCTATCCCTACAAGCCCTCAAACTTCAAGGTAGTCAGAACCTCTGTCTTCCTATCCTCGGAAGCCATTGAATGTACTTTGTAACATTCGGAGACACATGAAAAAATTCTGCACAAGATGTTCAATACACACAAAGCACGAAAGTCTCTCTCTAGAAATCACTTCAGTAGTATGTAATCTCTAGATTTATAGAACAGTGTTGAGCTAGTTCAAATGAGCTCTTATTTACAGGCACATTCCCAACGGTGGGTTCCCTCCTCCAATAGTCATATTTCTCCTTGAATTTTAGAGGGACCTTTACATGTGTCACTCTAACAATGGGTAGTTAGTAACCGAATGCACGATATAATTTTATAACCAAAACATGAGTAAGAAAAAATATGGTTGCTTAACCAAATTCATTTTTCAGAATGTAAGGAAAAATAAAAATTTGAAGTGTAGCCAAAAAACATATTCGGTGTCTATAACACATAGATATCCAGATTTTCTATATAAAGGAATTCGTAAACTGAATTCTATAGAATTCTAGAGTCTGAATTTCACGGAAATTCGGATTCGGAATTCAGTAGAATTCGGAGTCTGAATTTGTAACAATTAGGAGTTTGAACTTAAAAATTTCAGAGTCTGATTTCATTAGAATTCGGAGTCTGAACTTACAAATTTCGGAGTCTAATTTCATTTGAATTCATAGTTTAAACAAACAATGTTCGAAGTCCAAATTCAGAGAATTTGGAGTCTGAACTTACAAAGTTTAGAGTCTGAATTCATAAGAATTCAGAGTCTGAACTTAAAAATTTTGGAGTCTGAATTTATAAGAATTTGAAATCTGAATTCAGATAACTTGGAGTCTAAATTCAGAGAACTCGGAGTCTAAACTCAGAAGAGCTCAGAGTTTGAAATAAGAGAATTCAGAATCTGAATTTAGAGAAATCAAAGTCTGAACTCAGAAGTGTTTTAAGTCTAAATTCATAGAATTTGGAACCTGTATCTGGATCCTAAAAATAGAATGCTCTATATCTAAGTATTATAAGAATCCAAGGTTTCAGATATGAAACTGGATTTTACACTTAGAAATAAAATGAACAATGAGAAACATGGTAAGGATAAATTTACATAGGGAGGGAAAATTTCCTTATGAATGTAAAGCATAGGGTAAATGAAATTTTCCTTAAGATAAGGTGTTTGTGATTTTCAAAACATGAAGGAATCGTAAAGTCATAAGGAAACCTTATTGACTCAACAATCTCCCCAAACATGAAGGAATGAAAAGTCATAAGGAAACCTTATTGACTCAACAAATTCTCAAAATTAATTAACATTCATATGATTTAATACAACAATAATCTTCAATGCCCCCAAAATAAAACTCAAAATTCGTCTTTGAACATTAGATAAATAACTAACCTTAAATTTCTTCAAAATATTCTTGGCCGGTTTAGAAACCTAGAAAATATAAGGTTTTGCTCATAATTTCTTCTCATATTAATTTAACATTATTCTTCAATTAACATTAATCACTCATTAATTCATATAACCAAAAATGTATATTCCCTAATAATATAATCTCCATAATTTGATAATCATTTCAATAAATAACATGAATTGCTATAAATCATCATTAAAATAATATATGCTTCCAAAATATGATTCAGCATTGATTCGTAAAATAAAATCCTACAATATCATATGATGTTCATCAAAATTATAGTGATATTATTTTTTAAATAACATTATTCACTTAATCACCAAATCAATTTCCATTCTCGTGGATATCTATATTATAAAACATAAGTTCCCAAATTGTAATCACCCAAAATTTTGTTAATATCATGGTTTATATAAACTAAAAATTTTATCAATGCCTCTAATCTTA
The DNA here is from genome assembly GCA_963277665.1 of Viscum album. NCBI lineage: Eukaryota > Viridiplantae > Streptophyta > Magnoliopsida > Santalales > Viscaceae > Viscum > Viscum album. The sequence goes on from OY728148.1 coordinate 817,230,469, forward strand.
TTTCCAAGAAATGTAAAGGCATTCTTCCTTAAATAAAATTTTTGTTAAGACTCATACAAATCACAAGATTTATATTACCATAAAGTTCACCCAAAATAATATTAATTATCTTATATTCCAAAACTTGAAATTTCAAAAGCATTTGTCTATGCCTTTGAACATATGATCAACCATAATATTATAATACATGAGAATATCCTTAACTCTTAAGTTAACCTTTCATGAAATCATATTAATCTACAAATTTATCAAAAACATTCATCTAATACTAACTATAAGGTTATGGCCTTAAAACATTTCACATTGTTGAGTTTTAGTCAAGAACTCACTTTATTTCATTCCAAAGTTTTTTAATAGTTTATATTTTTAGATAATTAGGTCTTAAATATTATATATCAAAACCATATATTATAAAGTAGAATATTATCTTCAAAATATATTTTTACATAATATAATACTTTAACAAATAAACACATTTTCTTTTGGTGAAAAATCTCCATGACATTCAACTTGACTTTTTATTTGTCCCTACCGATCCTTAGACACTGTGAAAAAAAATAAAACATGGGATAAGAACACAAATTTCATTATAATACATAAAATAATAAATTGGTTAGTTTAGTGAAAACCATTAAAATCCATATAATTCTTACCTTTATCTCATTAATTATTGAGGGTATGAAATAAATAATTTCAACATTTAAAAATTCATATTTGTTTCTCAAATTAAAATTTTAATAGCTATAGAATGTAATTAAAAACCCTTTTTATACAACTTAGAGAATCATATTCATAACCCATGTTATAATTGTTTCAAAAATAACTATATTCTAGTTAAATCCATAGGAGAAAGTATACTAATAAAGTCCATACTTCTTACCATTGAATAAAAGGAACAATACCAAGTACATTGGAGAGATATATAGGATATCACCCATCATATAAGGTCTATAAGGATAACATATTTCTCATATATATAATTATCAATTATAAAATAATGAATAAAAAAATTATTCTTTCACATTTTTATAATAATTACTTTGAAAACCACTTTTAAAATCTTGTGAAAAACACTTTTGGATATCAAAATAAAAAATCTTTTTAAATATCATTTTTAGAAAAAAAATACCCAAAAATGGAAAAGGGGTATTTATTTGAATAAAACATAAATTATTATAAAGGAATAAAAACATATAATAAGGTTTATTCTGAAGGTAAAACCCATTTTTGTTTTATACATTAAAATAAAACATTATTTTTTCCTTTTTTTCAAAACGTCATGTAAAAAAGATTCTTTTTGAAAAACAATTGAAAGGAATTAAAAAAGTGACCTATAATTTTCTCTATAGTTCATTTATATCCATATAAAAACATTTATAAAATAATTTTAAGAATATTAACATGGAATAAAAATATTTAGAATATAATTCTTCAAAACATTTAAAATAGGGTTTTAAGTTATAGTGTCCCTTAGCTTGAGTTGAACACGTCTTGTAGGTTCTTTATATTGCTAAATAATAAAATGGATATATTTATTTACTTAAATAATAACTTTTACACAGTTTGTTATTAATTTTCTTTTATTTATTACCATGTCATATACAATTACTTAATCAATTGAATTTACATCATAAATTTTGATGATATCCAGCACATATGTACAAAATGGATTCAGTAGGTTGACTATGGTCAAAGTGGTTATTATTTCATCATATCCAGAATAATAATCATGAAATGATTATCATTTTATAAATTAATTATAATTAAAAAAATATCTATTAAATATGGTAATGAAAAATGAATTATATTATGATCATACAGACGGTGGGTCGTATATACGCATTTGTTACATTTCAATTCTTCAATGATCACTATGGAAAGAATTTAATAATTATTTAATATATAAAAAATATTATTATAGAATAAATATCATATAATTTATTTAAATACACTTTTATATAGTTTTCATGTGATTTGGTTGTGAAAAATGAATCACATCGCTTTGTGGAGATGGTAATCCACACATATGAATGAATGACATTATCATTTTTCAATGGATGGAAAGATGAGAAAATAGATTATATATTATCATTAAATGATTATAATTATTGTATAAATATCATATATATATATATATATTAAATACATCATTATAACCAATCATGAGAGGTGATTATGGAAAAAAATTATATCGGCTCGCAAGGTGGTGGTTCACTATTCACACGAACAATGGTTTCATTTCCCATTTGATTGAAGAGAAGATGAATATAGCTTATTAAATTAGAATAATAACATCTAATTATATGTAATATAATTATTTAATTTTTTCATCATGGCTTAAGAATATTTTCTAATGATGTATAATAAGAAATTAAATGATAATTCTTGGCTAAGAACTATACATCTTCTTTGGAAGAACTATTAAGGTTTACACCCAAATGCTTTCCTAGGTAGGTTTTATAAAACAAATCCTATAAGACATGGTTATGTAATTAATTATGGTATTTATTTTAGTTATTTTATGAACAAATATTTTTACAAGTGTGAATAAAATAGGAGAGGGGTTCCCTTTTATAATGAGGGGGAGCATTCCTGGAATTTCTTAAAGTATAGAATTACTATAAATTAGTTTTCTTATAAAAATGAATCTAAATTGATATAATTATAATATAATATTAGTATGATTTTAAATATTATAATACAATAAAAAATAGAAATTTTTATAAGTTGTTTTCACTATTATCTTTTTGTTTTAACCCTCCGTTAACCATTTTGACAATTACCATGATAACAAAGTTTGATTACACTTAGGGGTCAAGATTCTTACTATAAAAAGAAAATTTTCCCATAAATAGACCATGTTTAATATTTTAACCCATTACTGAATCCGTTGAATTAATATATTATTTATTTTATGTTTAAATAATTTAATAAAATATTAATGTTTATCAAATTTCATTAATATCATTTTTCAAACTATCCATTTAATTGGGCTCTAAAAAGAACATGAAAGAAAAGGAATTCGAATATAAACCATAAAAAAATAAAAACATGTTATATTTATATAAAAATCATGAAAAAAAATAATTCAATCAAATTATACTAGTTTTAATATTTTTAGAATCATTTATTTTGTTTTTCTATTAATTCAATAAATATTGTGTTGGCATTGCGTAAGAATTTAATTTAATTATTTCATTAATAAAAATAGGAAATAAATTTACATGAAAAATAATAATTTATATTTGAAATATACATTTAAAATCAAACATATTTTTTTATACCTATCAAAAAATATTATAGATATTAAATGAAAAAAAGTGAGATCCTTGACATTATCTTTTAAATAAATATTATAAAGTTTGAAATCAGAGACATATGAAACCTGATTTCCATATTATTTAATCCTATATGTAAATGTATGAAATAAACTCATAAAATCAAGTAAATTAAAGTGTTAGTTCATATTTTAGTCCTTATCAGATTATTTTTAACATTAATTACCTTATTTACCGTTATCATGGTGAAAATTATTTACTATGATTACAATTTATAAAGATCAAATAATGGTATTATTTACCAAATTTTGACCTCATTATTATAAATATATAATCTATTTTTCAATATTTAATTTCTAGAAGTGGTAGAAATTAATTTTATATTAAACTCAAAACGCAATGAAAAACTATTTTTTAGAAAAATGCCTTCTAAGTATAAAATTGTTTTTAAAACAAATTAAAACATAAAATTAACTAAAATGAACTTATTTTTATTATTAATATTATAAAATAACTAAATTTATTTTCAAATCATTTCTAAACAAAAAATAACTTTCTAAATTCTGGAACAAAAAATATAGTTTTCAATAAAAATCAATATTTTACACTATTCACTGGAAAAACAATCTTTTCAAAAAAATCACAAAAATTAACTCTAAGATAATTTTTTAATGTTGACTTTAAAATTATATCACATTTATCAAATAAATTTTATAAAATTTCTACAAATTAATTAGAATATTCTCTCATAAAAAAACAATAAAAACATTTTGGTCAAGATGTATTTGAGAAAAATAAAATAACTACTAAAAAATTAAGGCTCATTTCATAATAATTAATAAATTAATTTTTATTAACAATGTCCTTTTTTATATTTCATAATTTTGTTAATCCTATTCATACCCTCCAATTAAATGGATAGGTTATAATAGGTATATTTTAATATTAATATTTTATGTTTCATTTTAGCTTTGGGTTTCATATCTTATACACTATCATACATTGTATCTATTTTAGAATATTAGGATATTAAATTTCGAGAATTTAGTGGTTCCTTTTCCTATCTATTTTTTTTTGTCTCGTGATTTTAATATGAAATGAGATCACTTAATAACAACTCTATAGGTAATATTTCCTAACTTTCCAAATAATTTTCAAAACCTATCGCTACACGGAATGTTAAATAATATGGTAAGTCAATATATATGATCAGATATTAATACTAGCTTGATACACAATATCATCACCCCTCACAAATATGTTATGTAGATGTGTCCCATTTTCTAGTGGATCTTCTTTTTATTGATATGTGAGTAGATTTTATATGCAAATAGCCTATGCCCTATGAATAGTGGGTTAAGTTTTGTTCTTCGGATGAATATTAGGGTCACTCAAAAATAACTTGTCTTCGTGATCCCATGAAGAAGGATGTATACCATGGTGTTTCTAATAATGAATTTCAGGTGGATGGTCATTGTGTGTCATTAACATGAGCCACTAAACTGGTGTCTAAACTAGTAGTTTCAACATGGAATCAGGTGCACCTCCTTATATACTAGAGTTTTCCAACTAGTAATGAGGGTCTTGGGTGTTACTATGGAGATATTAAACCCTCATATCATAGTGAACAACTTGGTCAAAAAATAACCAAAAAGTCCATAAAAATAATTAGAGTACACATAAATAATAAAACACAACATGTTATATCAAATGAAATGTGTAATCATACAATCATATAAACCCACGGTCATACCAGCATACATCAACATTGATCTCCCATAGATATGATCACATATAAAAAATAAATAAAATAACAAAATCATGTTAAGGATTTATTTCCTTCTTTGAGCCTCACATCATACTAGTCTCCTACCTATTTGAGTAATCTTGCTTGATCATGCATGTGGGGAATCTTCTCTACATAAAAAAGTGATCAGTGAATTCTACTCAGGTATATCTGGTGTCATTACTACACAAGTAGTGTGTGTGTAAAACCTAGTAAGGCGTCGCCAATGGGGTCTAAAATATAACCAATAAAATAGTTTATATATTGGTTATAAAATCAACAAAATAAATAAATACCTTACAGACTCATAAATATATATCCACTATCGAACCTTGGGTTGTTATAGGACATATTGGATCAAATAGACCTACTCTATCCAATTCTCGATGTCTCTAGGCATGACACATATTTTCTGTGGGATACAAGTCCTAACCCAAGATCTCATGAGCATTCCGACACAAAATTATAACCCCCAGATATTTGGAACCATCATAGGCATATCATAATATTATATTAAACATTGGATCCTAGAAATCACTAGGTATCAAGTATCATAATGCATCACTAGATTTTATAGAGGTAATCCCTAACATCCCATTGTCTCTAAACACTATCTGATCCTAAGTAGGTCATTCATAGAATCCCATTATCACACAATATTATTTAATCATAGAGATATAATCCCTATAATCTCATCGCCATTAAACATATTTGAATCTTATGGAGGTAATATCCAGAATCACATACTGTCATCAACATCTATAGATCCTAAGTAGGTAATTCCTATCACCTCATCATCATTATCTAGTGATCATAATAAGGTAATCCTGGGAATCCCATCATCATTATCGTTATCTTGATTCTATGGTGGTAATCCCTATCATCCTATCTTCATCATCATCAATAGAATCATTGCCATATCTTAGGCTTCTTAGGAATCTTGAAATATCATTTTATATAATCACTGGTTCCTAGGAATCGTAAGAATCCCATGTAATGTCATTACATAATAATCCGGATCCTAGGAATCATAGGAAGCCCATATCATACATCAAGGTACTTGAATCTACCCAACAAAATCATTTTATAAAAATAATTAGGCTATCGCATCCACCTCATAATGGATCATAATAATAATAATTGCATGGGTTATCTATCATCCCATCCCATCTCATGTAATTATGGTCATACTGTCATGTAAATGACTTATACCTAAAAATGTGTCTTCTAAGGCTCACAACAATGATTTTTGTTCTAAGGTGACAATTTCAATCATTACCACCCATTCCCACACTAACCCACTCATGGGTTATATAACACGGGGGGGTACCCACTCGGGTTACCTATGTCACATTGTACTACAAACTCCATGCATGGGATACTCTATCTAATTCTCATATCCACGTCCATTTCAATCATTAAAATGGTATAACATCACTCAACCTCATCATAAACATATAATTACTTCATTATCCTCATAGGATAATCCACATTTTCCTTATAATAAATAGATTGTATGATATGGATATCATGTTTCATATAATTTTAGTTCAATCCTAATATACATAAATTTTCCATAATCCCACCCCTGGCATACCTACCTTTGTACTAACATATCAAGGTAAGGAACACTTGTCCATCTTCTATGCTAACTATCCTAAAGGCTCTAAGAAATCTCCTAAACATATCATGGACTACTCAGGACAGTCATTCTAATTCATCACTCATCTAAACTCAAGTAAACTAAGGGTAACCTCTTGCAAAATAATCTATATAACATTCATTTCATTTAATTTATATCCATAAAGGTCCCATAAATCTCTAAAAAACTCCCAAAATCAAGTATACGGTCATCAATGATTGAGGCATCTGACCAACTGTCATGGGAACTAAGGGCACCTATCTAAGTCCACTAAAATCACTTAAATCACTAGATTCTCAACCCTTGGGTTAGTATATCTCATAGGAAACTTAAATAATTAATTTTTCTTCCTTCATCACATAGGGCACTAAGCTAGTGCTCAGGGGTCCATCATGTCCCTTGTCACTTAGATTCATTCATAAGAATTATATATTAATGAAATAATTAATTTAATTTAAAATTTTTATCACCCTAAATAGATAGACCACATATCAAATCCATACATAAATAGCATTAATTTAATAAATGGGGTATTCTTAAGAGACCACTTACCCCAATAGAATCTATTTTCCCTTTAAATCTACTTGAAGACTCTCGGCCAAGATTTTCCAAGACTTTTATCACCTCTTGAGGTCCTATATCAAGTGTTGAAAAATAAATCAAGTAGTTATAAAAATTTATAATTAATTAAAAAAATTAATTAAATCATTATAATTCTTAAAAACTCATTGGATTTCATTTAATCAATGAAACATCAAGAAACGGGGTGAAGTACTCTCCTAGCACACATATATAAAAAATCCACACTAAATACCCAATTCAATTATCAAATTCATTGTCCAATTTCATCTAATTTAGAATAAACTCCTAGGAAAGTTCAATGGGTGATATACCTCCAGCAAAACCATGTGTGACAGCATATATAATATTATCTTTGAACTCCCTCGAGTGATTTTAATAAAAATCCAAAACATGCTAGCATGATTCCACTAAGAACAATTGAATTCATCTCAAGAACCCAAATTATAACTACATTAAATCAAATAATGAAATCATGAAGAAGAAAAAATATGAAATAGGGTGGTAATTTCCCTTTAAATGAAAATATAAAATCCCAAGAATTCACAGAATTTGAAAGAGTATAGAAAAATGAGGGAGGAGAACCTCTCGGTCCATGTGTGTATGAGTATGGAACAGAGGATAGGGAGAGTTTAAATCTCAATGGGTAATTTTTTTCATTTCACCCTATTTAATGAAATATAGTAGGCTAAATTGTTTGGCCTCAATGTTTGGCCACATTGTTTTCCAAACCATGCACTAGTAATGTGTTTGGATCTACCTTAAGTCATACCTCTTGTATGTTTTGGCTATACTATTTTCCAAATCATCTGCCAACCCAAAAACATTCATTGTTCATGGCCACACATACCACATGGTATACATAAATAGTTTACAAAACTATGCACCAACAATTATAAATACCTTTATAAACAAATTTTATTTTTTATGGATTCTCTACAACTATGAGACAATTATTTATCATACCCCTAAGACAAACCATTCAACATGGTTTACCCTTTAATTCATATAGTTAACCCATAACCATGAACTAATTATAAAAATAATTAATGAAAGAAACAAATAAAATAAAAACTCCTACACTCACATGTTGCTAAATGGTTTTCCATAAACTATGCAAAAAATATTGAATTGGGATAAAAACTCTTTCAAATACTCTAACTCCAACCCAAATTCCGAAACTCACTCAAGAAACTGAGAAAACTCTTGGGAATCTATCTATACCCAAAACTTCCTCCATGGGATACTCCAACTCTTGGAATTTCAATCTAAAACCCAATTCTCAAAACAACCAATACAATAAAATCAAAAATTCAAATTTCCACTAAAATTTAAAATCTATAAAGGATCAAGTATTTAAAACTTCCCCACCATAACACTTCATATCCCATAGAAGTCTGAATGACCCATAGAGAAAAATATCAAATGATCCTAATCGTCATTTCATAACCAACTCTTCACATTTTACTCTGAAATAAAAACTGATATTCCATCATAAAAATCCAAACAAGAGTTGCATGATTTATTATGTATAAAGTTATAGATTATCACCATCACACAAACATTGAGATGTCACTTAACTTCCTCTATCCACTCGATACACTAAGGTGTCATCAACAGATTTATTCTTAAGATTATAGTTCTCCACAACATAAATATATTCTCATAATGGTATATTCCAATCCATGTTACTCTCCATCATATAAACTACCTAATAAAACATATTCTTAGTCTTTATATGAGATTCCCTGTGTAGTTTTCATCTCACTGCACTCAATTATGAATAAAACATTGGTCAGACCTACTCTAGAAAGGTTTTACCAAAACTATATGGATTTAACTACTAATGTGTTATCAAATCACCAAATACCAATGCCTAAAATTTTGAAATAATTATGAAATTTTATAACTCCCACTCTATGGTACATACACGATGTTTAGTTTAATTATATGGATGGATCTCCCACTAATAAAACCATCCTCTATTCTCCCACCTTGAGAATAAGTTCACCCTCAATTTGAAGCACCTTTGGATCACATCAAAACCATCCTAACCCTGATTCCAATGTTAGGAATCAATATAACACCACAGCCATGAATCAAATCTAGTATTCACCAAGAAACCAGATAAAATTGGATTCACCTTCTCAAAGTCTTACAATGAAACCTTAAATATCTAATGACCAATATCATCATACCTATGACTCTTCCAACATAAGCACATATCCCCTAAACCTGGTATTTGTCTATTACCATATGTAATTGATGGATGTGATCATTCCACCCTACATGAATTCCAATGTGAATCATGAAATGTTACCTTCTATCAACTCACCAAGAAAGTCACCCTCGACACTCTCCTAAATTACATCCATAATGAAGGTCATACCCTTAATAGTTTAGGGTTCACTCCATACCATATGTAAATCCTTAAACCTTTCCTTGATTGAAGAATAAACATATTCTAATGTCACATGTGGGTCTCTCCTCATCAAAACTCAATAACCCATTAATAACCACCATCATCTATCCATGGTGTAATTATACTCACATGGGTATATTTCTCCAAAAGAATCCATGAAACCAAACCCATAATAATTTAATCAAAATATTCAATCCTTGTTTTTAATGCATCCACTTACAAATTCAAAATTCAAATGGTATCATGTTTAACCAATGCATACCACCCGAATCTCATCCAAACCCATTGGGAATATGCTCTAGCACCACCCAAACAAATAACCCTAATCACTCTCCCAAGAATTTGACATCATAAAAACTATTCTCACATCCCATAAAAACTATCTATGTACTAAAATATGTCAATATCATCTAATCAGAGGCTCCCTCAGTACTCCTCTTCAAAAATGATGAATTCACCCAAGCCATGGCCTATCTTAAGATCTCCTTCCAACCCTGACATTATTCTAAAAATATATGAGTATATAATGCTCTCTCCACACCATAAAAATAATATAAAAAATCAATAGTTTTATTTTTTCAACTAATAATACCCTCAAAAAACAATAACATGATGCTAAAAGCACTATCACTCAAAGTTATTTACATCAAAAAACCCAAGGTATCTCCTTGCCAATACAACATAGTCAGTAGTACATTTAATAAATCAATCTCATAACTTAAATATTTTTTCCATGCTTAATATATCTAAAGGAACTACCAATTCTTTTTTAACACCTCCCTAGAGTTACTCTCATATCTTATAACACATAGACTCACCAAAATCCGGAGTCACATCTAAAAGGGTCAATAGGCTCTCTCACCTGACCCCTAAACCACATCTCGCATGGGTCATAGTTCATGGTCTATATAATTGCTTTAATTTAAAATAAAACATGTAAACTCACATTAGAAAATTCCCAATCTATGGTTCTTACATATATGTATAAGTATCATGCATCTCATGCTAATGAATTAGTCGACTAGGGTACTAATCCTCACCCGGAATATGCATATGATACTACCCCATCAAAGACAATGATCTCATAAAAATAAATACATCTAAAAAAATCATCTCAAGATGATACATGTTAAGGAATATATGATCACATGGTTCAATTAAGTATAATAACACTAAGAAGCTATATGTTAAAAAATAAATGGGTATTAATTAAAATGTTTTAATAACTGAACTAGTTTCCATTTGAAACCAGTACCGAGCAACTAAACGCATATCCCAACCCCCAAAGGGTTATTATAAATACCTTATAAGAGAGATTTTTTATTAATAATCAGGAATATCCCTCCATATAATCAACATTACATTTCATAATAATCAAATTCATAATGTTCCATCTTAGTATAATACCACAAAAAAATTATATGGGAAAATACCATATACGTTTTTATTGAAACATTAAATAGTTGGACCCTCATCGTCATTGATATCAATAACATATAATAAATTGAATTTTATTTGATTCATACATAAAGATAATGATTCATGAACATCATCTTTTTACCTAAAATAAAAGATCCAAAGCCACATAATTCATAAATCTGAAAACTCTTGTTTATAACACTAGGTGAAATAATGAATCCATAAAAGAAAAAACCAACAATAGTGATCCCATATCTCTAGTAGCTTAGAATATCCATCATAAATATATTTTAAGTAAACTAATATAATATATACCAAAATATGTGACCCATTCTTATATAACATTTCTACCATCTCCCAAAAAAATATGACAAAATAAAAAGCTCTAATACCACTTCGTAACATCCCTGCACACTATACCACTGGACTCGTGTCCAGACCATCAATAACCACATGATCTTAGTATTTCTTCACAATATGTTAGAGTTTATTTACTACTACTGAGTGTCTAAGTTGTTACCATTCAGAGAATATATCCTCATATCTGAGTGAACAACTCAGTGAAAATATAACAGAAAAAAATCCATCATAAATAATTAGAGTAAAAAAAAGTAATAACATATAACATTATTTGTAACATGAAATTAAGAATCATACATTCATGTAGAAATGTGGTCATACCATCATAAAACAAAACTGACCACCCACTAGTATGATCGTATATAGTAAAGACAAAAAAGTAAAAACTATATTAAGGTTCTATTTCCATCCCTAATGCTCACCTTATCCCAGATTCTAATATATCTAGGCTATCCTCATAGATTGAGAAAATGGAGCCTCTAACCTAACTAAGCCTACTATCAGTGATGTTTTATCAGGTACCCAAGTTCCACGTACACTTGATCTGGGTGTAAGTACAAATCAATAGGTAATCTCTAATGGTGTCCCAAACATAACTAGAAAAATACTATATGTGTAGGTGATATGCTAATCAGAATAAATACATACCATGTGAAAGTGTAAATATATTTATAATATTAATCATTAGGATAAATCATGACACTAAGGATTTATTATACCTAATATGGCCAATTACATATGTCTTTAAGCATGAAACATATTATTGGGTTAAAACATGGCAATCGGGATCGATTATACCGACTTTGGCCAATGTCATATGTCCCTAAGCATGACACATTTATGTGGGGGTATATAATTCCTTCCCCAGGATCAAGTAAGCATACCTATAAAAAATTTACAACCCCTGGATCCTAGGAACCATCCTAAGAATCTCATTATATTAAATTAAATTTTGGATCCTAGGAATCACTAGGAATCACTAGGAATCACTAGGAATCTCATATCATAAAGCATCATCAGATCATAGGGAGGTAATACCTTGAATCCCATTATCACTGAGCACTATTGGGTACTACGGAGGAAAACCATATAATACCATTATCATCAATAATTATTGGATCCAAGGGACATAATCCTTGTAATCCAATCATCATCCAATATATCTATATCCTAAGGATATAATCTCTAGCATCTCATACTACCATCAATAATCTTTAGATCCTATGGATATAATCCCTAGCATCCCATTATCTCATATCAGGATACTATGTAGGTAATCTCTAGAATCTCATAATCATCAAACATATCTAAATCCTTGGGTGGTAATCCCTAAAATCCTATAATCATTTACAAAATTCTCCTCCCCATATCTTAAGAGTCTGAGGAATATTGTAACGACATCAAGTATAATCACCAGATCTTAGGCATCCTAGGAATACCGTGTAATTTCATTAGGAAATAAGGTGGCTCATAGGACTCATATGCATCACATGTAATACATATAGGGTATTGAAACCACTTTATAACATTTAATCATAATAATAACTAGGTTCCTACATCCACCCCATAATGGATCAAAATAATAATTGTAACATGGGTTGGCCATCTGATCAACCCATTTCATGTAACAAGGGAAAACATAAAGTATATGACATGTCCCTAACACTGCATCCCCAACAAGATCATATCATTGATGTATTTTCTAATGTGACACCCACAATTATCACTACTCATTCCCACACTATTCCCCTCAAGGGTTACATAACACAGGGGAACTAGTCCGGGTCCCCTAGGTCACATGATATCATGAAAACCAAATGTTTACTCCTAAATATAAATAATATATCTTAGTAAATGACTATCATATAGAGTTCACATCATCCCTTGTCCTCATCATAAATATATCACAGATTCATTGGCCTCATAGGATATTCCCCACTAGCATTGATCTTAAGATATAACATAGTTGTTTCCTCATTCCCCAAGTTATGTTAGATCATTATTGACACACCTAACCATTTTATGATCCCACCCTAATCATACCTACCTAGGTAATCACATGTCAAGGAGGTAGGAACACTCACTCTGCTCTCATCCCTACTATATTAATGGTTCAAAGACATCTCATAGTAATCTCATAGACTACCAAATAAAATCATTCTAATTCATCACTCATCCTTTCTTAAGGAAACTAAGAAAAACCTCTTACAAATTTATTTATGTCATGATAATTTCATTTAATTTTTACCCGTTAGGGTCCCATACATCTCATAAAGAATTATCATAATCAATCCCTTTTCCATCAATGACTGAGGCATCTAGTCAATGCTCAAGGAAACTAAGGGTACCAATTTTGGTCTACTAAGATTAGTTAACTCATTATATTATCACCAATCAAGGTATGTATATCTCATAACCCACTAAAATAATCAAGACATCATCATTCTGCTACTAATGTATAATCCAGTGCTCAAGGGTCTATTATGGCCCTAAGAACTTACATCCATCCATCTGGATTTCATTTTATTTGAGTAATTAATTTGAAATAAAAAACTATTCCCCTCCATGGTAAGACCAAATATCACATGAATATATAAATAAAATTAATTTACTAAAGGGGTATGATCAAGGGACCTCTAACCTCAATCGAAGCCATTTTACTTTTAAATAATCTCAAAATATATCACCCAAGATCATCCAAGCCTTGAATAACCTCTTGAGGGCTTAAAACAAGTCCTGAAATCCAAATTAATTTAATTATAAATTTATAATGATTTAAAAATAATAATTAAATAGGAATAAAACCTAAAAACTCATTAGGCGTCACTCTCTCAAAAAAAGATTAAAGGGATATGGTCTACTCCTCACATTTCAACGAAAAAATCATCCAATTTATGTAGAACCCTATGAAAATTAATTTACATATGTACCTATAACAAAACAGTGTAGGTAAACTTGTAGACATCATCTCAAGATTCCCTCTAGCTACATTGATAAAAATCCCCATCATGCTAAGATGGTTCTACTAAGATTTGGTGGAATCATATCACTAAAACTAATTAAAACCACCTAGAATTAGTGAATAACTCAGGAATAATGCCAATGAGGATGGAGGAGTGGAATCACACCTCAAATCATTGAATAAATTCCCAATAAATCACCCCATTTAAAATGGGTAGAATATGATTGAGGGAGGAAACCCTACTGGTCTATGCACATGTGAGATAGAAATAGGAGAAGGGAGAGGTTAATGCTTTATTGTGTAATTTTAGTAATCTTACCCTCTTTAATGAAATATGGTGGGTTCTGTGGTTTGGCTATATAGTTTTTCAAATCGTGTGATACTCGTGTTGTTGGCTCTACGATAAGCCATCATCATTAAATGGTTTATCCCAATAATTTATTGAGCTGTGTTCCAACCATGTTTCCTTTTTTTCAAGGCCACAAAACCCAAACTATTTAGATGAATAGTCTACCAAACCATAAACATCCATTAAAACACCTCTATAAATAAAATATTTTTTCATAATTTCTCTAAAATCATGCACCATACCCCTATCCCAAACCATCATACATAGTTTTCCATTGAATTCCCATGGTTATCCCATAACCATGTGCTAACTATAAAAAACAAATTTTTAAGAAAAAAATGAACTAAAAATGACTACATGTTTATAGAGCTACATGAGTTTCCCTAAACCATGAACACCAAATATGCACTTGGGTAAAACCAATAAAAATTACAACCTGAACTGGAAGGTCTTGAGAATTGAATGTGAATATAATAAAACTCATAAGCCTTGGTCCATATCCAAAAAACATCTCCTTGGGATGATCTAACTCCTATAATTCTATTCCAAAAACCAATTCTCAAAATAATCCCATCTCCGAAATCTAAAAATCAAATCTCATATATAATTTACAACCTATAAAGGACTGATTGTTTAGAGTGGTTTTGGTATCTATGGTAGTAACATGGGTCCATATAATTGAAACGTGATTCCTCTTAATTATGATAATCTATGAGAATAATATAAAATAGGTGATGGAGCTCATTATGAAAGGGTGACAGTGGAGGTGAGAGTGTTAGAGCCCCCAAACCTAAAGGATATGATTCCATAACTCCAACTATGTTGGATTAGTGAGAATTGGAATGAAAAATGATTGAATATTATATTATGGTTGTTCAATATACATCATAGATACTTAAAAATAAAATAAAATTAGTCTCAAAGGAAATTTACTTTTTTCTTTCATCTGATTAGTTTGGGTTGGAAGTTAAGTCGCCCATTTAATCTATAATGGTAGGTATTATTTTCCTCTTTGGTAGTACAAGATATAAGTAGGACTCTCTATATTTGGAAAATAATAACTGATTTTAGATTCAAAATAATAACTATCAAGATCTAATTTCAAATGACAACTTCATAAATTGAAATAATGGAAGAATAAAAAATGATTTCAAGTAGTAAAACCACTATTGGGAAAAAAGAGAGGTATTTGGAAATGTTTAAAGAATCGTACAATGAGGATGGTTAAGATTCCACTACTCCATATTTGGAATCATCTAACTATGAAGAGGGCTCTAAGTCAACTGAGATGTATCAATACAAAAGAGAAGGGTAAAAGGGGGAGTTTATAAATGGGAGAAAACCCAGTGAATGTTGAAAAGAAAATTAGAGGGTGAAAATACTACTCCTTCTAACTAAAACCATATGTGAAAAAAGTTATATGAAAAGTCTTGGGATTCGTATAAAATAGATCAAAAGGAAATTTCATCAACTTATAGGATTCTTATAGCAACCCTAATATTCTTACAAGTCTCCTACATCATTTTAAAGATAAACAATATAATAGCATTACAAAACTATGATCAAACTGTTTAGTGTCTTGGAAAAAATAGGCTTATAAATAACTTTTACATAATAAAACATAAAAAAACATAATTCCTTCTTCTCTATATTTTATTGTCCCTTGCATTCTTCTAAGTACAAGTAATAACCCGAGGATATATATCAATAAAATGGGTGATCTAAAATCCGAGTAAGAGGATAGATAAGAACTTGAATCAATATAAAATGGGTGAGTAAAATAATCTTCACTATAAAATAAACATATCATCATCATCATAATCATGTGATGAATCATCAGATAAAGGCATGGAATGTGGACATTCATGAAAATGAAACATCAGGTCTTAGTGGTCAAATACCACACATAGTTGTGAAGAAAATATAGCATAATGTTCATGCATAACATATGTGAATAATCATAACATAGTCATTGTGAAAAAATATAGCATTGGGTTAATGAATATTTTAAATTATATCAATAGATAAATCATGTTACCCAATGCATTGGAGTTCTATATAATCTTTGGCACACCTGTTACATAATAACTTTTATATAAACATTCTTGACACATAGAATGTATATCAATCATAGACATAAAATAACCCACAAAAATGAATGGGTTTAATTTCATAAATCATAATTTCATGAATAAACATTTTGTTTAAAAAATTATAAATGGAAACATATTTTGTATAAGAATCATCACTCTTGAATGAAGAAGAAAAAAATCTTAAGGGGAGTCAAGATGTGTTTTGAAAAGAAGTGTTATTTTGGAAAATCGTTTTTTTCTCATAAAAAAAATTTGAACACATGTATATCCTATAAAATAAAATGAAAATAAAATAAAATTATGTTTTATGAATATTAAAATAACATCAATACTAAAATTTGGAATGAACGAGGAAAACCCCAAAGAAAAGGAGTTGGGCTCAATAAATCCCCTTACATTATGCGTAAATGAGTTTTCAATTTAATTTACTAGATAATCAATTTTTAATAATTAATTAATTAATCCATAACCTATTATATATTTATTTTATTATTTATAATTTTTTTAAGTTTATTTATGGCCTTTTTTAGTTATAAAGTTCAATTTCATCGTTCCATGAGTGTTCATTTTCTTGGTTTTCATGATCAGTTCGCTTGTATACATGTATATAAGTTCTTGTAAAATGGTAATAATTATATAAAATTGATATTATATGTTTCTAATTAACATAAATAATTTTATATTATCTTATATATCATTTTTTATATGGTAATAGGAAAATTCATTATATAAAATGTTAATGAAAATTATTTAATTTATTTTGGAGATTTTTACGACCATCACTAACTTATATCATTTAATTTAATATCACCTTTATATATTGGTTCAAAAATCATTATATAACTTATAATATGTATAATAAAATATTACATAACCATAATAATTATTTTATTACCATCCTTCAATTCGATAATGTAAAATTAAAATGCATTATCCATGATCCTGGTAAATTGACACATCGCGGACAATGTGTTCATTTTTAAAATAAAAGTGAGAGGAGTATGGGTATGATGATGTATATTCCATCAAAATAACAAAATTATAGTATGTATAATATTATGTAGTTATCATGTATGTTTGGATATAAGAGTTAAGTAGAGGGTAATAAAAGAATAGGAAATTAAATGAGAACAAAAGAGGATTTTAGCTCTTGAATTTCTTCTACTTAAGAACCTCCTTAAGGAACTTAGGTTTTATTTCATGTTGAGAATAAAATCTCATGGAAGTTTTGGAGTGTCTTGGAAGGAGTATTGGGCATAATTTTTACATGCTTCAAGTCTTCGGATGTGTGAGTAGAATAGGTGGTGAGGGGTGGTGTTTATAGGGGAGGAGACAAATGTTTTTTCATTATTTTATTCATTAGTTTGTTATTTTGGACCAAGAATATAAATACTGATGATTACCATGAATAAATATAGTAAATATATAAGCATAGTTTGAAATTACGGTTCTTAAATCATCCATTCATAAATAATGACTAAGCAATTCATGTATTTATCTTATATATTAAATTAGTTTATTTCATTATTAACCAAAAATTAAACTATTTTAGAAAAATAGAAAAAACACCCAAACAATTTTTTATGTTTACAATTAAAAAATGTTCTCCATTTTATGAAAATAGTTTTCCAAATATGAGAAAAATAATTTTTAAATAAAATTATCTTTTATTTGAAAAATACTGATTTTAATATTATAATCGCTTTTATGAAAGTTTGAAAATATAATTAATGTCTCGTAAAATTATCTTATAATTATAAGATGAAAAAAAAATTAATTTATTAATATATTTTTAAAAAATACATTTTATTTTAAATATTTATATTAATTAAAAAATCATAAATAAATATTTATGTTTTGAAAAAATACCCACACTTAATTTATCATTTTTAAAACATTTATTTGCATATAATATGATATAATTATAAAATATTTTCATTTATAAGTTACCTAATATTTATATATACTTTCATATGTGAGGTTAATATTCTACTAGCTAGATTACTATTCTTAATGGTCATGTTACAATTCCAAGGGTCAAGTTATTATTCCATTAGTATAGATTTTTTAATTTCAATGAATATAACGTATTTCATTCTTCATTTACGAGAATGATGTTTTCATTATTATATCTATGATATGTATGAGTTTTATACCATATAAAAAATTATAAGAAGGAAATTCAAATTTATAAATGTTTGGGTTGTTAAATTCTTTCCCCCTTTTGAAATTTCTCCATTGAAATTTTGTTTTCCATAAACAAGTTAGGGTATTTTTCCTTAATTGCTTCCTATAGTTCCCAGGTTTCTTTTTCATACTTATGGTTCCTCCAAAACACTTTGACTATGTTATTTGACTTGTTGCATAGGACCTTGTCTCTTAATTCCAATATCTTTATCGGCTTCTCTTTATATGGGAGTTCATTATCCAGTTGTACCAACTTCAGATTTAGTACATGGGGGTCATGTATCTACTTCCCCATGAGTGATACGTGGTACACATCATGAACATGAGAAATAATTGGTGGAAGTTCAAGATGATAGGCCCATAATCCTATGCGATTGAGGATCTCAAATAGTTCAATATTCCTTGGACTAAGCTTCCTTTTCTTTCCAAACCGTATGAATATTTTACATGGTAATATTTAAAGGATGAATTTGTCTCCAACATCAAACTTCAAGTCCCTTAAAAGGTTATCATCATAGATATTTTTCCAACTCAAAGTAGATTTTATATATTTTTGGATGGACACATCATTCTCGATCATCTCTTTTATAAGATTAGGTCCAAGTACCATTCATTCCCCAACTCCATCCTAACAGGTTAGAGTTCAACCTTACTTACCATATAGAGCTTCATATGGAGCCATCTAAATACTCAATTGTATGTTTTTGTGGTATGAGGACTCAACCAAAGGGAGATATTTATCTCATCCACCTTTTAATTACATTGAGTATTCCCTTATAATTTCTTAGATATTGTGAATATTTCTTTCATTTTGTCCATATGTTTCGGGGTGATAGTCGTGATAAAATTCAATTCAGTACTCAAATAATGTTCTAGACTTCTCTTGAATTTAGATGTCAACCTTGGATCATGATTAGATATGATAAAAGTAGGAACCCCATACATCCTCGCCACTTCCTTTACATATGTATTGGAAATTTTTTCAAGAGATAGATCTTCCCAAATAGTAATCAATTGGGCATTTTTGGTAAGTCTATCCACCAAAACTTATATTTCATTATTTCTTTTGGATGTCTTAGAGTGATTAGTGACAAATTACATAGTTATATTATCCCATTTCCACATGGTTATAGGTAATATATTCATTATCCTTTTGGACTTCTATCACTCTATTTTAACTTTTTGACATATCAAACACTTTGAGATATATTCTACAATATCGTTCTTTGTGTTATCCCACTATAAGTGTTCATAGAGGTCAAGGTACATCTTGTTACCTCCAGAATCGATGGAGAAAGGTGTGAAATATGAATTATCCAATAGGTCCTTATTTATCTCGGGTGATGAAGGAACACACAACCACATTCCAAATTGAATCACACCATTATCATCGATATGGAACTATTTCAGATTTCTTTCTTTTACTGAATTCACCTTATTTCGAAGCTCCAGATCATCCCTTTTTGCATCCATGATCTTATATTGGATAAATGGTTAGGAAATAATTTGGGAAAGGTCATATATATTTTATTCTATTATGATTTCAAGATCCATCCTTTTAATATCCATGAATATAGGGTCTTTCTCAATCTTTGTCATGTATAGAGTAGTGGGTTATTTTCTACTAAGAGCATTAGTGACCTTGTTTTCCTTCCCAGGATGATAGTTAATAATGAAATCATAGTCCTTAACTAGCTCTGACCATCTACTTCAACACATGTTGAGTTCCTTTGTGTGAATAAAAATGTTAGACTCTTTTGATCAGTATATATGTCACACTTTTCATCATAGATGTAGTGCCACCAGATTTAGAGTGAAAAAATCGATGACTATGGATCCAGATCATGCGTTGGGTAATTATTCTCATAGATATTTAATTTTCATGAAGTTTAGGATACCACTTTATCATTATGCATGATTAAACAACTCGATCCTTTATTTAAATATTAATTATATATCATAAAACGTTTTCCACTTGTTGGAAATTTGAGTAGAGTTTTAGTGATCAGCCTCTTCTTTAACTCCTTGAATCTTTCATCACATTCTACCATATAGACATACTTTACACCTTTACATGTTAACTTAGTTAGTGGTATATAAAATTATGAGAAATTTATCACAAAACATTCATAGTACCTATTGAATCCAATTAACCTATAAATTTCTATGACACTGCTAGGTCTTGGCCATTCCTTGATTTCCTTTGTTTTTAAAGGGTATATATAAATTCCATAACTTTTGATCATGTGACCAAAGAATATGACTTTATCTATCAAAAATTAATACTCACAGAACTTATCATACAATTTATCCTTCTTCAATGTTGCCATCACAATGCTTATTTTTTATTCATGTTCATCCTTGATCTTATATTATATGATAATATTGTCGATAAAAACTACCAAAAATTTTCAAAGGTGGTGTCTAAAGACATTGTTCATTATATCAATGAATATTTCTGGAAAATTAGTAAGTCTGAAGGCCATCACTAGAAACTCATAGTTCCCAAGCCTTGTTTTAAAATCAATGTTCTAAATATATTTTTATTCACCATCAATTGATGATATCCAGGATGAAGATCCACCTTTGAGATATACTGAGCTCCTCATAGTTTATCAAATAACTCATCATTCCTTGGAAGAGGAGACGTGTTCTTTATGGTGACCTTGTTGAATTCTCAAGGCCTTGTTTATCTCAATCTCTACTCTTGCACCCATATCTAATGCACTAGACTCCATTTAGTTCTGATGTAGTGGATATCATGTGGGGGTTGGGATGTTTTGGTTGAGAACTCATAGATTTTCCAAGATCTATTATTTATTTTTGTTCATTTCTACCTTAGGGTTTGAGTCTACTTCACATGTTGTGATTTGGTCCATTCTGTTCCCTGATTTTCTTTTAATAATAGTGTAATTGTTTGGTCGTGATTGATTTTTGGACTCATTATGTTTTCCATTTGATAAATTTTTTCATCCTAAATAAGGTATATGTTTTTGTTGAGTGTATTTATGATTGAAGACATCATCTCCTACTCTTCTCTTTCTCTAGATTCCACCACTCTCTTCCCAATCATATCTACATGGTGGTTTTAAAGGTGTCCGGGGAGGTGAGTTTGAGTGGTCTATGGAATTCCAAGAGGTCACAGTTCATAGTGATGTTGTTTTTATTCTTTATGGTTATGTTGATGGTGGATGGTTTTTTTCAATCTAGTGTTCTCATAAGTGATAATAAATTTGGTGTTTTTTGGTATTTTTTGTTAAAAAATATTTCATGATGGTTGTGAAGATTCATTAAATTGTGGTTCCTGTGGATTTTTTTTTGTGGTGTTATTTTTGGTATTTCTACAGCGGAAACATTGGCATCTAGTGGGCGGCTCTCTCTAGTGGATTGTTGTGGGCATGGTGTATTGTTCGAGTTATGGTGTGCAATGTGAGGTGTCTCATCAACCAAGGTGGTGATGATGGTTTCCATTTTTATTTTTAAATTTGAAATTTAAAATTTTACTTTATTCATAATGGGTGGTGATTTGGATGTCGATGGTTCTTAGAGTGGAATACTTGTATGTGAAAATGATCGGGATAGTAGTCCCTAGCCTCTAGGATTTTCATCTCATCCTTACATCATCTTCGGGTTTTAAGTTTGTATTTGGTATTGTTTTGTGTTTTAAATTTTGAAATCTTTATAAAACTAAAAGGTTAACACTCAATGTAAAAGTGTATTTTGAAAAATAAAAAATATATATATTTGGAGGATACACGACTACATTGACCCATATTTTTATTTACAAAGATCACCAATGCACCCCAAGGTGATGCACTAGGAATATAACCCCTTTTCCAAATTATTTTGTAGAAACTTATTTAAAAACTTCAGTTAGGTAGAGGCCATACTATATAGAAGTTTTGAGATATGTGTAGCTCTAGGTATGATTTTTAATGATAAATCTACCTCACAATCTAGGGGAAGTCTGAGTAACTCTTCTAAAAATACATCACAGTATTCCCTCACAATGGGAATTTCCTCCACGTTGATTCCTTCCTTTAACTGAATCATTTGTGGGAGGTATGATTATGTAGAGGGTATCAACCCACACACCATTGAGGGATTTTCGAAAGTAGATTCATAGTCTCCCTTTCATTTTTATAGAAGCATGGGATGGTTTGGAATTTTAAAAAGATATTTCCTTTTCCCAATAGTTGATATGTGCTATATATAACGAGAGATAATCTATGCCTTGTATAACATCGAATTTCACGAAGGGAAGTACCATGAGATCCACTGTAATAATATTTCAACATACTTCAATAGGAGAGGAGACCAACACTTAGGTTTCAATGATCACACAACTAATTTTTTTTGTTGATATCTCTACAGCAATGCTTCAGGGAATCAATTCAATAGTTCTAGAAAACTTTCAAGATATAAAATAATTAGTATAACTCGAATCAAATAAGAATGTTTACATTCTTCAATGAATAGGAAGCGTACCTTGTACAACATCATTTTATTTCCCTACTTCAATATTAGTTATGGAATAATATTTCCCTTTCTCGTTTTTATTAGGTGGCTACTGATGTCGGTTACCCAAAAGGACTCAATGTTTAGTACAATGGCATGCATAGTGACCTTTCTCCCATTAGTTGAAGTATTGAACGATGGGTGTTACTCTCTTTTCCTCCATCAGATTGGCTATCTTCTTCATGTATCTTCAAAATTCAGGAGATTGGTGTCCTTATCTCCCACACTTATACATTTTATCATCCCTTTGAGGTAGTCTCCAGGATTATTCTTCCCACATTTTTGAAATTTGAGTGGTTGATATTTCTTTCCACCTTTTTCATTAGATCCTAAAGCTTAAAACTCCATTTTTTGTCTTATCTTCATAGACATGAGACCATTCTACAAACATTGTCTCCACTTTTAGAGCACATTTAACAACTTCCTCATAACTCCCAATGTCTTAAATTTCTAGAGCCTTTCACAGTGTGGTTTTAAACCACCAAAGAATCTATATATTTTTTATCATTGTTGATAAAAAAACCCAAGGAATTACTCTAAATACTTTTGAATTTTTCTTCATAAGTTATGAAAGATTCACCTTTCATTTTCTTCAGCTCTATCAATTATCTCTCCATCTTTTTATGAAGATTTTGAGGGAAATATTTTTTAAGAAAAATTTTCCTAAAGTCTTAAAAATCTATATCTTCAATTTTTTTCTTCATAATTGTGTTCTTAATAAATTAAAACTATTGATCAACCTCTCCAACTAAAAGATGAATGGCCAGTGTCACTTTATCCTTCTTAGAGTATAGGATAACATAAAATATCTTCTCTATTGAGTTAACCGACTATTCCAAAAAATTGGATTGAAATATCCACTAAATGTTACTAGTTTCTGTCTTATAAAATATATGATAACAATTTTCTCCTGATTAGGTTAAGGAAGGCATCCCACATTTTTTAGGTTATTGTTCATAGCCTATGAAATTTGGGTAAGAATCGGCATTTAATTTTTAACTCCACCTCCCAAGGAATTGGTGATGATATCATCACCATGAAATTTTTTATTCAAAGAAATAGAAGTAATAACGGAAGAAACATGTTAAATATAGACAGAATGAAAGAAAAAATAATCAGGGGGTCTAATATGGTGAAGACCTATAGCGTCTCCTATAAGGATGTTGATACCTTCTAGCTTCAAAATATTCAATTCATGAATAATTAGATGACTCGGACCAATGATATCCAATGATGCAAGGTATTCTACAGCCTTATTACCTTCCCACCAAACATGGGAGACTTTTATATCAACTCCAATAATACTCCTACATTTTGTAATGACATAAGAGATAGAACAGTGAATCATTCCTTTCCCATGAATAGAGTTATAAAAGAGCATAGAATCTATTTCAGTTTTAGAGATCACCATATTTCTTTGCATGTAGATCATAAGACCAATGAACAATGCCATCGCCTAAGAATAGAGAGAACTTCCTTGTCCCAACCTTACATATTACTCCAGCATAGTAGACCCGTAGATACCATGAATAGTACCCCCACCACGAATTTTACTAGAGATACACGAGCCGTCACTATTTAATTTTATGCCTCTTATTGGAGGTTTCCAATAGATCCAATTAACTGGATGACAAATGTTACATCGAAAGGAAATATGGGGGGATAGAATAAACATCTATAATGAAGGCACCTCCCTCCAGTTTCCTAAGGTCCTAACAATATCAATGAGCATATTTATGATCCTTCATATAATCAATCGGCCATTCAAGATAATTCCCTCATGAATTATCTTATTTCTAGCATGCCATATGCACCAGCAGCCATCCTATAAAATCATGGATTGAGCCACCCTTTAAATGACACCCATACCCAATCCATAAAACTGGTGGTTAATAAAAGGCTGGTCAGTCATAGTATGAGAAGAGATCATAGTGAACTCACCAAAATAAACCCATTCTTCATAAGACCATTCACTTTCAAAGAAAAGATGAACAAATATTTCTTATTTATGCGTCTTACATTAAACACATCTAGAAGAAATACAAATACCACACCGTTTAACATTCTCATCAATAGGGACAGCTCCATTTCGAATCCTCCATGTCAAAAAATTATATTTCATGGGAATATTCTTAACCAAGAGGGTATCATTCCAAGCACTCCCAGAAATTTGCATGTTATAGATCCTATGATAATCCCTCTTCGAAAAAGATCTATAGGGAGAAGGAGTAAAGACACGCTTATTTGAATTAGAGGATAACTCCATAAGATTTTATAAAAGCCTCCTAGTCTCTATTCTAGACTGCATTAGTAAAAGTTGGATATTGATAAGCATCCTTAAATTATATACTTGTAGCAGCACAACTTGGGTATCCAATTAAATCACCACTCTCGTTATGATTCCAGAACAAGATATCTCCCTTACCAATAAGCCAATGAGAATAAAGCCTAATGGTATCAATGATGGGAGCAATACCACTATATAAAGGAGAACCCTATCAACATAACACAATCCTATCTCTCATTGAGCTACCATGAATGGTACAACCCCATATATTATGAAATTCAAGAACCTCCCATGCAAATGTTTCCTACAAGAAATTCAATGTATCCTCAAGGATTTGGACATTAATTCCCCCTTCATGCACTGGATGATCCATCCTATCCCATGACACCCATTTTCTCTTTCCCTCATCCTTAGGATCCCATATGAAATTCACAAGAATACTATAAATGTTCTTGATCACCCCCTTAGTATCTTTGATAGCATATAAAGTATGAATAGGAGAAGAAAAAATCACACTATTTACCAGAGTTATTCTTCCTCCAAAAGAAAGGTAATTATTCTTCCTGTTAAAAATCCAGGACATAATCCGGCTCAACAGTAAGTCAAAATCTTTAATCTGAAGTCTCCCAGAAGATATTGGAACCCCCAGATATTACATTGTAAATATCCTTTTCTGTATGTCTATAATATGTCCCATAGTAGATATTTGGCCCACTGTACAGATACTAGAAATATAGAACTAGATTTTATCTTTGTTAATCACTTTCACACTCCAAATGGAATATTCATCCAAGACTCTGTTTAAACCTTGCAATGATCTACTAGAAGCATTCATAAAAATAATATTGTCACCAGCAAACATCATATGGGACACAAAAGGTTATCACATCCTACACTGGTATGAATGAATAACACCATTACTCAGATTTCTAAGGATATTATGGCATCGGTGATGTCATTCGTGCATTCTTTGCATTGTCCCTCATATGGGTTGTTGGCCTGGTTTCATCTAGTTCCTACCATTTTCTAAAATATAAAATGTTTGAAAAAAACATAATTCAATATGTTGTGAATAAATAATTTATTTCTTCATGAAATTAACTCAAAAACCATATCTTGTGGGATACCTAAGTTTATCATTTTAATAAAAAAATATCCATGGGTGATTACTTAGTCTCATGCTAAGTATTTTCACTAATGTTCTAAAATCCTAATTCAAAAATTATATAAACCACACTCTAATACAAACTATGACTATTGCATCATTTTTAAGTTAAAAAAATAATAGTATTTCAATTCTAGGATAAAATAGTTTAGTGTCTTGGGAAAATTAGGATTATTCATAAATTTTACATAATAAAAAATAAAAAATATTTTACTCCTTATTCTCTAGCTTCCTAGTGTCCCTTGTGTTATCCTTAGTACAATTAATCACCTGAGGATATACATCAATGAAAGGGGTGACCTAAAATCTTGGAAAGATGATAGATAAAGACATGAATCAATATACTCTAGGTGAGTATAATTATCATCATCATAACATAATAAATGTATTGTTATCATAATCATGAGAGGAAAAACTAGATAAATTCATGGATTATGGAAATGCATAAAAATTAAACTTCATCTCATAGTGGTCAATTACCACAAATTGTTGGGAAGAAACCTAGCATAATGTTGACACATAAAATATGTG
The DNA here is from genome assembly GCA_963277665.1 of Viscum album. NCBI lineage: Eukaryota > Viridiplantae > Streptophyta > Magnoliopsida > Santalales > Viscaceae > Viscum > Viscum album. The sequence goes on from OY728148.1 coordinate 817,258,047, forward strand.
CATAATCATAAAATCATAATTGTGAAAAAATATATCATCATGTTCATAGATATAAAACATTATCTCAGGACATAAATCACATTACCCAATTCATTAGAGTGATATATAATTTCAGGATCACTCGTTATATCATAATGTTTATATAATCATTCATTCCACATAGAATATATATAAAAAATAGATATAAAATAACCCATGGAAAGGAATTGGCTCCATTTTATAAATCATAAATTCTTGAATAAAAATTGGGGTTCCCAAAAGAGAAAAGGAAAATCATATTTGGTATAAAAATCATCACACTTGAGTGAATAAGAAACAATCTTTAGAGGAGTCAATATGTGTTTTGGAAAGAAGGGTTCTTTTGGAAAATATCTGTATTTATCATCAAATCATATTAGAAACATTTATATCCTAGACAAGAAAATGGAAGGAAAATGAAATTATATTTTAGTGATATTAAAGAAACCCCACACTGAAATTTGGAATGAAATAGGAATAACCCAAAGAAAATGAATTGGGTTTGAGAAATCCCCTTACCTTATATCTAAATTCATTATTCAATTAAATATCTTATATAACAAAATTAGATTCATTAATTACTAAATCTAGAATCTATTACACATGTATTTGATTTATTATAATTTTATTATGTTCATTTATATCCATTTTGGTGAATTATATAGTCAAATTTCATTGTTTTGGGAGTGTTCAGTTTCATGGTTTTCATAATTGGTTCGCTTGTATACTAGTATAGAAGTTCATGTAAAATGAGAATAATTATCCAGAATTTAAATAATATGTTATTAATGAAATTTAATATGTTCAAATGGTCTTATATTCTTTTTATAGTATGGGTATTATTCATTAGATAAAACATTAATGAAAATGATTTAATTTATTTTGGCAGTTTTTATGACCATTAAGAACATACATCATCTTATTTAATATTGTGTTCATATTCTTGTTATAGAATAATTATATAACTTTTAATATGTATAATAAAATTTAAATTAACCATAATTATGGATTTATGACAATCCTTGAAGGTGTTAATGGAAAATGAATTGGCATCGTCCATGATGGCAGTAAATTGACACATCACGGACAATGTTTTCATTTTTATAATAACATAGAGAAGGGAAGGTCTTTGATTATGAATATACCATTAACATAATAAAAATAAAAAATATATAAAATAATGTAGTTATTATTTATGGTTGGATATATGAGGTAAGTATGGGAAAATAAAATAAAAATACATTTAAAGAAATTAAAAGAGAACGCAAGAGGGTTTTACCTCTTGAATTTATTCTCCTTTAGAACCTCCTTAAGGATCTTGGGTTTGGTAATTTTTCAGACCATAAGTTCATATAAGAGTGGGACAGGATTGGGAATATTATTGGGTAGAATTTTGAGAATATCAAATTCTTTTGAGGTGTGATGAGAGGAGGTGCTGAGGGGTGGAATTTATAGGGTAGGAGAGGGATATTTTCTATTATTCTATCCATTAGTTTATTATTTTGGATCAAGGATATCAGTAGAGATAATTCACATGAAAAAATATATTAAATATTGAATAATAGTTTTATATAATCGTTCTTATATAAACTATAAATCAATAATGACTGAAAAATTCATGTATTTAGCTTATATCATAAATTGTCATATTTCACTATTCACCAAAAATTCAACTATTTTAGAAAAATAAAAAATTTCATCCTAACCATTTTTATATATTTAGTATTAAAAAATTAACTCCATTTTATGAAAAAAATTTCCATGTATGAGGAAATTAATTTCTTAATAAAATCATCATTTATTCAAAAAATATCGATTTCAAAATTAAAGTCAATTTTAAGAATCATTGAAAAATTAATTAAGGTATCATAAAAATATATTATAATAATAATATAAAAAAATATCAATTTCTGAGTATATTTTATGAAAATAATTTTTTTTAAATCAATTTAATATTTGTAAATATGTAAATAAACATTTCGGTTTTAAAAAAATAGAAACACTTAATTTATCATTTTTAAAACATTTATTTACATATAATATGATATAATTATATCATATTTTCATTTATATGATTCCAAAAATTTATTTACATATAATATGACATAATTATATCATTTTGGTTGGATTACTATTCCTAATGGTCATGTTACTATTCCAAGTGTCAAGAAACTATTCCATCAGTAAGATTCTTTAATTTCTATAAATATCACTTATTTCATTCTTCATTTATGTGAATTATGTTTTAATTGGGACATTTATGATATTTATGTTCTTTATACCATATAACGTAATTATAAGAAGTTAAACATTCCATTGATAAAATTTTGGGTTGTTATATTCTTCCCCCTTTTGAAGTTTCTCCCTTAAAATTTTGTTTTACATAAATAGGTGATGGTATTTATCCTTAATTTCTTCATATGGTTCCCAAGTAGCTTCTTCATACTTATGGTTCTTCAAAAAAACATTAACAAGGTGATTTTTCTTATTGCATAGGACCTCGTCACTTTGGTCCATGATCTTTATCGGTTTCTCCTCATATGAGAGGTCATTCTCCACTTGTACCACCTTTGGATTTATTAAATGTGAGGGATCACCTATTTAATTCCTCATGAGTAAAATACAAGTAAAAATCATGAACTTGAGACTTACTTGGTGTTTGTTTAAGAATATAGTCCACTACTCATGTGCAATTAATGATCTCAAAGGAGATAATGTACCTTGGGATGAGCTCTCCTTCCTTCTAAACCGCATGACTCTTTTCCATGGTGATATTTGATTGAAGAACTTATATGAAACATTTAAATCCAAATACCTTCGATCATTATCAGCCTAGATCTTTTTATACTCTTAGTATATTTGATATGTTGCTGAATGAATTGAACCTTTTATTTCATCTCTTTTACAAAATCAGGTCCGAATATCTTTCATTCACCAACTTTATCCCAACATTTTGGAATTATAAATTTATTTCTATATAGAACTTCATATGGAACAATTTGAATAATTGATTTGATGTTTTTTTTGTATGATATTTCAACCAATGGAATATGATAATACCATTCACCTTATAATACCATTGATAAGGCTATTATCATGTCTTCATGTATCTGAATAGTCATTTCTGATTGGACATTTGTTTGGGGTGATTGGTTGTGATAAAATTAAATCCAGTAATCAAATCATGTTGAATACTTCTCCATAATTTAGGTGTGGACCTTGTATCATGATCAAATTTGATCAAAAGATGAACCCCATGTATCCTTACCACTTCCTTCACATATATCATGGAAATTTTTTCAAGTGAGTAATCTTCCTTAATAGAAATAAAGTGGGTATTCATGGTGAGTCTATCCTCCATAAACTGTATCACATTTTTTCCTTTGGATTTCTTTAAGAGACTAGTGAAAAGGTCCATAGTGAAATTCTCCCATTTCCTTATGGGTATAGGAAATTGTTTCTTCATCCCTTTGGATTTCTATCACACTATTTTATCTTGCTGATATATAATGAATCTTGAGATATATTTAGTAATATCCTTCTTCATGGTATCCCACCATAAGTGTTCTTAGAGATCACGATATTTCTTAGTACTTTCAATATGGATGGGGAAATATGAGATATTTTCATTATCCAATATCTCCTTATTATCTCAGGAGATGAAGGCACACACTACCTCCTTCCAAAATAAATCACGCCATCATCATCGATATGAAACTATTTATGTTTACCCCCTTTTACTACATTCAACTTCTTTCAAAGCTCTAGATCATCCCTTTCTGCCTCCATGATATTATCTTAGATAGATGGTTGGGAAATAATTTGGGCAATGTAAGATGTATTCTCTTCTATTGTGACTTTAAGATCCATCATTTGCATATCCTTGAAGATAGGTTCTTTCTCAATCCACGTCATGGATAGAGTAGCAGGTTCTTTTATTCTTTGATCTTTAGCTACTTTCTCTGCCTTTCTAGGATGATAGTGAATAGAGTATTCATAATTCTTGATTATCTCTAACCATATCCTTTGGAACATGTTGGGTTATTTTTGTGTCAATATATACTTTAGACACTTTTTATCAGTATATATGAAACAATATTCACCATAGAGGTTGTACCACCATATTTTCAATGAAAAACTTGTAGTTTCTCACTCTCGATCATGTGTTAAGTAGTTTTGATCATGGATATTCAACTTCTGTGAGGCATAGGCTATTGATTTACCATTTTAAATTAGAAAACAAACCAGTACTTTCTTTAAAGAACCATTGTATTTCAAAAAAAACTATCTAATTGTTGGTAATGTGAGTATAGGTGCATTGATCAGCCTCTTATTTATCTCCTTGAATATTTCCTCACATTTTCTCATCCAAACATACTTTACCCATTTCCTTGTTAACTTAGATAGTGGGATATAAAAATATGAGAAATTTATAAAAAAAATGTCTTTAGAACCTAGATTATCTAATAAAACTAAGAATTTTTGTGACACTAGTGGGTATGGGGCATTCCTCAGTTGCCTTTTTTTAAGGGTCCACATAAATTACCAAAATTTTGATCATGTGTTTTAATATTGTGACTTTCTACATCCAAAAGTTACACTTTCTAGACATGGAATAAAATTTATCCTTCATTAATATTTCCAGTACAATCCTTATATGTTCTTCATGCACCTCCTTACTCTTGGAGTTGATGAGAATATCGTCAAGAAACACTACCCCATATTTTTCAAGGTAGTGTATAAAGACACTATTCATAAAATCAATGAAAATTACAGGGCCATTAGTAAATATGAAATCCATTAATAGAAACACGCAGTTCACATACCTTGTGTGGAAAGTAGTCTTCCAAATATCTTCCTTCTTTACCATCATTTGATGATATCCAGAAAAAATATCCACCATTGAGAAGTATTGTAGTCCTAATAGTTGATCGAACAATTTATCAATCCTTGGAAGAGGATACTTGTTCTTTAATGGGATCTTTTTGAGTTCCAAAAAATCAATACACATTCACATTGATCCATCATTTTTGTTTAAAAATATAATTGTTGCACCCCAAGGTGATGCACTAGGTCATATGAAAACTTTTTCAAAATTCTCTTCTAGGTACTTATTTAACACCTTTAGTTCAATAAAGGCCATCTTGTATGTAAAATTTGAGATTGAAGATTCTATGAGTATGAGTTCTATTGTGAACTCTACCTCACAATATTGTGGAATTACAGGTAACTCTTCAGGAAATGAATCAATGTATTCCCTCACAATATGAATTTATTCCAGATTGAGACCTTTCATTAACTCAACCATTTGAGTGAGGTATTATTATTCACAAGGCATCAATATACACACCTTTGAGGGATTTTCCAAAAGAAATTAATGGTATTACAAGAATATGTATAGTATCATGGGATGGTTCAAAATTTAAAAAGATATTTCCTTCTCTAGAATTTTATATGTTCATAATATAATAAGATCCAATCTATGCCTATCATAGCATCGAATTACATCAAGGGAAGTATCCTGAGATTTTATGGAAGAATATTCCTACATATGTCTATAAGAGAAGATTCCAACACATGGGTTTCAATAATTTCACCACTATGTGTTTTTATATATATCTTCACATTAAGGTTTTTGGGGTTCAATTCAATAGTTGTAGAAAATTTGCAAGATATAAAAGAATGTGAAGAACCAGAATCAAGTAAGACTCGTTATATTATTGAGTGAATAGGAAGTGTACCTTGTAACACTTTGTTTTCTCACAATACTTCAATAGTAGTGCCGAAATAATATTTCCCTTAATCATCTTTTTTTTGTGGTTGTTGATGCTGATTAACCTCAAGGACTCGAGGTTCAGTGCACTGGATTTCATAGTTCCCTTTCTCCCTACAGTTGAATTATTTAAATATGGTTGGTAATCTCCTTTAATTAATCATATTGGTTGTCTTATTCAAGTCACTTATACATTAATTATCTTGGTTCCTTCTCTCCCATTATTATAGAATTCCTCATCCCTTTATGGCAGTTCCCATGATTCTTCTTCTCACGTTTTTGATATGTGAGTGGTTGAGATTTCTTTCCACCTTTTTCATTAGATCCTCCATCATGAAACTCTACCATTAATTTATTATATCTATATCCATGGAACTTTTATCCAAAATATATATATACATTTAGAAAACATAGAAAAACTTATTCATAAATCACAAAGTCTCGAATAGATATTTCCTTTCAAAGGTGTGGTTTCAAACCACTAAAGAATCTATATATTTTTCTATCATTTTTTATAAAAACCCATCAGTTGTACCTTTCCAGACTTTTGATGTTTTCATTTTAAGTCTTGATAGATTAACCTACCTTTTGATTCAACTCTTTTAATTCTCTCTCCATATTTTTAAAAATATTTAGATTGAAATATTTTTTTAAGAAATATTTTCTTAATGTCTTCCCACTCCATATCTTCAATTTTATCCTTTAACATGGTGTTTTAATAAATACCCACCTTTGATGAGACTATACATCTAATTGATAAAAATCTAGAGTTTCCTTCTCCTTCTTATAATAATGTATCACAACAATGATATTCTCCATTGAGTTGACCCACTGTTCTAAAACAAGTGTATCAAAATATCCACTAAATGTTAGTGGTTATTTCACATAAAATATTAGATAAATAGTTTCTAAATCATAGGTGAAGAAGGATGTTCCACATTATTCAGTTTATTATTCATATCCTGAGATAACTGGATAAGAATCTAATGAAATTTTAACTACACCTCCCAAGGAATTGGTGATGTCGTTTGAGCATTCATTTCATTTCCCCTCACATGGGTTATTGTCCTAGTTTCTCCTAGTTATCACAATTTTCTAAAATAGAAAACATTTGAACAAAACACATGTCAATAATTTAGGAATAAGTAATTTATTCTTTTGTATGAATAACTCTAATGGAATATCTTATGAGATCCCTATGTTTGTCATTTTTCTAAAACAAAGATTATTGGGTACTTACTTAATCTCATAATAAGTGTTCCACTCATGTTATCTATTAATAATTCCCAAATTAACTAAATCATGCTCTCATATCAACTATATAGACCCTACTTTTTCTTACATGACTATTATATTATTTTAAAGTTAAACAACATAATAGCATTAAAAATCTAGGATCAAACAGTTTAGTGTCTTGGTCAAAATAATATTATACAAAACTTGTACCTAATAAAACATATACATTATTTTATTCCTTCTTCCCTAGCTTCTTATTTTCCTGCACATTCTCCTTAGTACAAGTAATTACCCAAGGATATATGTCAAAGAAAGGGGCGATCTAAAATCTCAGTAAAAGGATAGATAAAGACATGAATAAATATAACATGGGTGAAAATAATCATTATCATCATAACATAATCATAGTATCATCATCATAATCATGAAATTAAACATTAGATAAATTTAGGGAATGTAGAAATTCCTAAAAATGAAACATCATCTCTTAGTGTTCAAATACCACATATAGTTATGAACAAAGATAGCATCATGTTAATTAATAACATATGTAAGCAATCATAACATCATAATTGTGAAAAAAATATAGCATCGGTTTCATGCATATTGCACATTATATCATGAGATACATAGCATTACCCAATGCATTAAAGTGCAGTATAATTCTATATACAACTGTCAAATCATAAAATTTATATAATAATGCTTGACCTATAGAAATGTATATCAATTGTAGACATAAAATAACCCATGGAAAGTTATGGGATTAATTTTATAAAGAATAAATTTAGGAATAAACTTTGGGGTTCCCAAATGAGAATGGTAAAAACATATTTTTTAGAATAATCATCACACTTGTGTGAAGAATAAACAATATTAAGAGTCAAGATGTGTTTTGGAAAGAAGGGTTATTTTAGAAAATATTTTTATTTTTCATAAAATAAGATTGGAATCATGTATATCTCAGAAAATAAAAGGGATGGAAAATTAAATTATGTTTTATGAATTTTAAAATAACATATGCACAAAGATTTGGAATGAAAGAGGAATAACAAAAAGAAAAGGAGTTGGGTTTGAGAAATCCCAATACCTTATGCCCAAATGATTTTTTTCATTTTAATATCATAGATAATGAGATTATATTCATTCATTAACAAATAAAAAACATTTAATACATGCATTTTATTTATTATATTATTATTAAGGTCATTTATTTCCACTTTTTTGAGTTATATAGTTCAATTTCATCGTTCTCGGGGTGTTTGTTTTCTTTGTTTTCATGATCGGTTCACTAGTATACAAGTATAAAAGTTCTTGTAAAATGAGAATAATTATTCAGAACTAAAATTATATATTATAAATGAAATTATATAAGTTTAAATGATCCAATATTTCATTTTGTTATATTTTATGTGTACGATTCATTAGATAAAATGTCGATGAAAATGATTTAATTTATTTTTTCGGTTTTTACGACAATCACAAACATATATCATTTTATTTAATATAATGTTTATATGATGGTTCCATAATCATTATATAACATATAATATTTATAACAAAATCTTAATTAACTATAATAATGGTTTTATGACCATCAATGAAGGCGATAATGGAAAATGAAAACCCATCATCCACGATGGTTGTAAATTGGAACATCATAGAGGATACATTCATTTTTAGAATAAAAGGGAGAGGGGAAGGGGTTTGAATATAGATATTCCATTGAAATAATAAAAATACATTAAATAAAAGATAATGTATTTATTATGTATATTATTTTATAGGAGGTAATGAGAGGATAAGAAAAGAAAAGGAAATTAAAAGATAATGAAAGAGGCTTTTACCTCTTGAATTTCTTCTCCATGATAACCTCCTTAAGGAATTTAGTTTTGGAATTTTTTAGAAACAAATATCTTCAACATGTAGAAGTGTCTTGGAAATATTATTGGTTATAATTTTAATAAGATTTAAGGATTTATAGGTGTGAAGAGAATAGGTGGTAAGGGGAGGTATTTATAGAGAAGGCGAGGGGTGTTTTTTATTATTGTATCCATTATTTTATTATTTTGGCTCAATAAAATCAATCTTTACAATTCCCATGAATAAATATAGTAAACGGAGAAGTATATTTTCAGGTATTGTTTCTTACAACATCCATACATTAACAACAGCTAAAAAATTAATGTATTTAGCATATATCATATATTATCATGTTTCACTAATCACCAAAAAATAAAATATTTTAGAAAAAATCCAAAAATAAGAACCCCAACCATTTTTATGTGTAAAATTTAAAAATGGACTCTATTTATAAAAATAATTTTATAAATATGGGAAATTTACTTTTTGAATAAAATTATAATTTATTCAAAAAATTCCGATTTTAATATTATAATTGATTTTATGACACATTGAAAAATTAATTTATGTCTCATAAAATAATATTCTAATCATAAGAAAACAAAATAATAAATTATGAATTTATTTTATGAAAAAAAATCTTTTAAATCATTATATTAATTATAAAATTGTAAATAAACATTTATGATTTACAAAAATACCAACACCTAGTTTATCATTTTAAAAATATTTATTTACTTATACTATAATATAATTATATCATATTTTCATTTATAAGATTCTTAAATTTTATTTATACTATAATATGTGAGGTTACTATTTTATTTTCCAAATTACTATTCTTAATCGTCGTGTTACTATTACAAGGGTAATGTTTTTATTCTATCTATATTGATTATTTAATTTATATGAATATCACATGTTTAATTATTCATTAATGATAATGATATTTTCTTTAGGATATCTATGTTTTGTATGGGTTTCATACCATATAACATAATTATATTAAGGTAAACTTCCATTGATAAATGTTTCAGTTGTTATAATAATCAGGGTAATATTAGTTAAAAGGAGGGACCTATTAAATTTTATTTGGGTAAAGATGATCATGTCCTCCAAAAAAATTACTTTGACCTACTAATACATTAAAAATAGGAAAAGGTGAATGAACCTTCAAATGTTGAGGCCAAAGAAGAGGAATTTATAAGGATTAATGTTCGGAAGATTGAATCCAACATAAATAAAGAACACGAGGAATGGATTGACAAATAAAATTACATCTTACTTCATGGATTTAATTAAGTAAAGATAAATAGGGAAGAATATATCAAAACATGGGATATGATGTCTTTTTAATATGAGAACCTTGATTAAAATGATATGGATTGTAAAAAATTCAATATTGACTAGATTCTTCTGATTTTATGTGTTTCTAACACTTGAAATTTTGTTGTGTTGGATCTTCCAAAATTTTTATGTTTAATTCAAATTTTCATGCTTATAAGACTGTATTCCCATTTAACACATAAAAATTATTTTCTTAAAATGGAATAAAAAATATAATTTGAGTGAGTTATGGATGGTATGCTCAGGTTTTGGTAAGAGTGAGTTGGAATGTTTTTGGGATAGTTTTAGGGTGAGCTATACTATGATGGGGTGGTTATAAGGTCCTAGGTATTTGGTAATAGTAATCTGAGCCAGACCTTGGAAGAACCATTTGAATTTGGACACATTAGAGGTTACAATGGTGTTCGTATAATTTTGGTAATGAGCATCAAGTTTGAAAGGTATCAAGACTATATTTTCTTCAATATTTTAACTACATGGTTGTTTATAGAATGTATATAATGTATTAAGTCAATTAAAAATTATTTATGATGATTTTGGGTATTTTTTTAAATTGTATATATTTATTTATATTTGGAAAAGTATCGAATGTGATGGTCATTTTTTGGGGTCTAAGATTCACCCAAGGGGGTCAATATAAAAATTATAAAGGAAAAAAAGTAAGGGTAACTATGGAGTCACCCTGTATTAGTAAAGGTAAATATGTGCTAAACAATAATACATAAAGGTGACTTTTCCAAAACATAAGGGTAAATTTTCCAAAACATAACATTAAAATTTACCGTATGAGAAATAGTAAATATTTGGTAATAGAATAAAAAACATATGGTTAAAATTTCCAAAATATAAGGGTAAAATTTCCAAAATATAAGGGTAACTTTTCCACGAGTAAGGGCACCATTGTTTTTTAAATTTTGAATATGATGGACTTTTTATATATTTTTTAAAAAATGTTAAAGATGAAATATTTAATGTGAAATCTTCAAATAAAAGGGGTAAATTGGGTATTTTGACCTGATTAAGATATGAACCCTAGTTTAAAACCACATATACATTCATCTTTCCTTCTTGAAGGGTATTCTTTAATTCTTATCAAAATTCTTGCAAGGAAAGTAATAGTTATAGGTAAAGAAAACTTCCCTATTGTGTTTATTCTTGGTTTCGCTCATTGTATTTTCTGTTTTCGTTATTGGTTCCCTAAAATGGTGTTTTTTATATTTTGGTGAAGCATTGGATTAAATTCAAATTTACTAGATTTTCATATCAAGTAGAGTCCTGCTAACTCCATATAGGTGGTCCCTAACTATCTCTTTAGTTAGATATAAGTTATAAAATTTGTAATAAATAGTCTTTTGGTATGGTTGTGCATGTGTATTCGAGAACTAAACCACTTAGAGTTTTTTTGTTCATAGGAGACACCTCTAGGTGGTCTCATATGGGATGTGGTGGATATGATTTGGTATGATATGCTTATATAGTATTGTGGATTACTATCATGATGGTCTTAATGTTGTGTGGTGTGAAGTGGTGGTTCATTTGTTCAGAATATTGATGTGGTTCATTAGGAAAATGTAGAGTGTAGCTCATGGGACAATGGGTGATTTTGATCACTAGGAATACGATATTAAGTTACTTTAGTGAGATGTGAATGGTGTATAACATTGTTTCAGGTGGCTACCGAGATTCATTGCGTTTTGGTTATAGGAGGATGGTGATGCCCCTCATGATAAGGTGTGAGTCCATTGGGGTCATGTTAATATAAAATAGGATATATGAGGTGATTTCATCCACTTTTTGTGGGTGATGACTTTTATAGATTAAATGTTGTGGGTTTTTAGTGTTCACCATCGATATGGATGATGTTCACATCATAGTTGACCAAAAAAATTTGTAGTTGACCCCATCATATGGGAGTGGTATTATCACTATTTGAGTTAGGAAAGACGATACATGTTTATTAAGGATATACATAATCATGAATTGGGTTTTTCAAGTTATTGATATAGTTAGTGATAAATGATGTAAGGTCTATGGGACTTGTCCTATGATTTATGGATATGACATTAGAGAATCTTGGTTGACTTTAGAATGTTAGATCGAATATCTTGGTAATGGTTGTAAGGTTGAGGGAACTTATGTTTTCACAAACTCTAGACGTATTGTTCTACTATATAATTAGCCAATGAAGGTAAAGTCACATTTTGGGATCATTGAGCCTAAGTAAAGAACGTTTTCTAAATATTAGGCTATTTTTTGTTCTTGTTTTAATATATTGGTATACACATGGATGTTAGTTAGGGACACTATCAGTGGTGGACTACTAAAATTATACTCACACATTAAATGGGCCCTCATGGATACATGAATACTTTATATAGCTTGGAAAATGAAAATGTAAAGGCTCTACTTCAGGATCTTAGTAGTGGATAGGGGTGTAGATGGTGCATGAGAAGGATAACATGGTTTTGATATGGGTTGGGTGGTTCCTCAGTTATATGATGGAAGTTTATTTAGTTACCTTTATAAATATACATACCAAATCAGACTATAGGTGATCTTGTTTACTTATGTATGAAAAAAATGTCATGATTGGTGTTTTTTAGTTGATTGTATGTATTTTTTTCTTGTTATATAAGTTTTATTTCATTGGGTTGTGTCTATATTATTATTCTTTATAATCAGAGGGTATAGTCTCTTCATGGTCAACTAATAAACCCTCAATGCTAGTCAGTATCTTTTGGCATATAGGGAGGGGTACCTAAATTCAAGAATCTGATTAGGTTAATTTTTGCAGAATCTGTTGTGTTGTAGTGTCACAGATGTTCTTCCCAAATGCAACTCTTCCATGAAGTCATATGAGTCTTCCTAAGTAAATTATGACATCGGAAGTGATTCCATATCTTATTATCTGACTTGGGACTGTGTATGCTCTACCCTATTATGATGGTTATATTGCTAGGGATGTAATTCCCTCTGTTAATATTGTAGTTGGGTCATGATGGTTGCTCACATGATACTAATATGGGACATTATTCCTTCTTCTGGGCTAAATCTAATGGGGATGTACACTCATTATTGAGACTTTCTTTCAGAGATATACTAATTTTGTATTGAATATTGTGATTCCATGGGACTCTATGCCCACTGTGTGTTTTTTATCCAAATTCACTACCCCTAAGTTTTCTGTTATACTATAACGAGACATCGTTCCATGGTTATGAGTCTAGATATAATTACTAGTCAGAATTATTTTGATATATTCAGAGACACCGCGACCCTAGTTGAATCGGGTATGGCTATATCAAGGTGGATATATAGTACTTATGGTTGTGATATTTTTATTATTGTTTTCATTTAGTATTATTCACTTACTAGAAGATTACACTTCACATGTGCTCATGTGTACTGGATATGTTAGGGAAACCGTTGGTGTTGGACTACTAAGTAGTACTCACACCTTGATCAGGCACCTAATTACCAAACCAGACTTCTCGGTTGCAAACACATGCTAGGGAAATGGACCTATATTGAATAGTTTAGTAAGTGTAGTATGGATAAAGTTAAGATATGGGATTGGGAAGGGACTTTGGGCTTGATGTAACAACACAAAATTTTATAAATGAAATTCCTTTTTGAATAAATAAATTATTCATTATGTAATGTAGTTATAGAGAACATATGCACAAGTTTGGTTATTTTGGACCATTATAAAATATAGCCTGTCAAATTTAAAATATTATTAATAATATTAACCTTTGATGATATATTAATTGAATAATTAATGTTAAGATTAGTATATATTGAGGTTTATATAAATGTCCAATCGACACAAACAAACAAAAAAGATGGCCCCAACCTGTAGGATCCTGCCCTCTAAATCCCATTTACTAAGGCTTCTCAGGGGGATGGAATCACTGTAATTTTTCCTTTACCAAGACTAATATGAGAATCAACAACTAAATCAAGAGTGAAAATCTGGACAAGAGAAGTTCAAGATTATCTAGATCATAGCCTAAATCATGTTCTTTGGACCGCCCTAAGAAAGCACCATCATCGGACACCTTACTCTTAGGATGTGAAGTAGTGTAATAATTGGTAATATATCTAGACCCTTGTAGTATATGTTTTTATAATTTATTTTAATTAATATAATTATTATTTCAATCCCTTTTTTACTTTATAAATGATTATATAATAATTTTAATGAAAATTAAATTTTGATATGAATAAACCAAACTTTTATTTTTTGAACATATATAGTACATTTTTTTATAAATTTAATAATTTATAAATAACTATATTTTTTCATAAAATAATTTTGTTAAATAGAATTTATTTACATATAAACGATAATATAATTTAATTTAATTTTTATGAGGCTTAAAAAGATGTTAGTATCTTAAAAATAAAAATTTTTATTTAAAAGTTAAAAATAATATTTTCAATGTATTTTTTGATAAAATACATATTATTTTTTAAATCATCAGTATGAAAATAGTCAATGGTAAATTTTACATAATTTTATGAGACATTTGAATTTTTGTTAAAATTTATATAAGGTATAAATATACAGTATCTATTATGAGATCATAATAGCCCCAAAGTGATGTAATAAATACTATAATAGTATTACATGACCAAAAATATATTTATAATTTTAAAAAATGTGTTTTTTAAGTAATTTTATTAATTATATAAACCTTTAAAGAATCCTCCAAAAACATATATTATATTTTATGCTTTCACAATTAATTTTTTATAATCATGAATCAAATCCACATAACCAATGGTATTATTTTAATATTTTAGGTTGTTAACATTATAAAATAATTAAAACATCTCATATTTAGTAGAAACTATGGTAAAAACTATAGGAATATTTTTTGTTTTGTTTACTTTATTATAGTTTCCAAAACCTAACTTTAAACATTAATAAAGAATTTCCCTCTCTTTTGTTATAAATACCGACCCATCCTCCAACTCAAATTAAAAAAAACATTAATCATGAATTTAATATCCTTATCCCTATCTTAATATCTACCAATGTGTTCCCAATCTCTTAAAAATATCCTCCCAAGGTGTAAAAACTACTCTCTTAAGGTAAGGTATCATCTTCTCTTCCTTTTAATTTCAAGTAATTTATTTATACTCTGCCTTTTGAATTAGAATTTCTCAAATGGGAATATGTTTATAACATATCTTTATAGTCTTTATGAGTACTAATTGGATTTATTCTACATTTCAATCTCATTAAAACTTTCTATGAACCTTTATATATAGCCCTTATCTTTCCAACATTATCCCAATATTTTCTATTCTAAAATTTAATATTGTGAATATCCATCCACATTCCCACTAAAAAAAATTCACCAAGATTTAATTATCCTTAACTGATTGTGTACTTCCAATTATGTTACCAACACAACTTAATTATGGGTTTAAAAGTGATTAAATACATTCTTATGTTATATCATACATGTGGCACACAAATACATGTACATGAAATGAATGTGATTGGTGGTCCCAGAATTATATAGCCTGAAAATGAATTGGGTAATTTTTTTACCTAATTAAATACCGTGTATGGGGAATTAGAGGTTATACTAATTATACTATGTTACCATGTATCTTTGGTTATATATGATTTATGTATATGATGTAATGTTTAAGGTTGTTTCTACATTATTATGTTTCCTTGATATTATCATATTATATCATGATTTTTCATTCATGTGTATGATTATCATCAATTTTATATAACCTTGATATGCCTATTGTGTAAATTTCATTATGTTATTTTTTTATTATTCTCTTACTGAGATTTATATCTTTACTATTTTATATTCACATCTCTAGGTTATCTCATGAAGTTTTATAAGGTCTATGGAATATATAAAGGAATTTTTTTTAAATTTTAAATAAAATCAATGTACCTATGTTTCAAGTTATATTATATGTGTCTATGTAATAAAATACACTAGTCGTCATCACCTTTTGGGTTTTTATTAAGTTTAACATTATGTAATAAATCATGAATTAAAGTTTATAAAATAAATGGGCTATCATAGTTAGTATCAAAGAAAGGTTTAGTTATTTTTAGGGATTGGGATTAGATTTTTTTAAAATTATTAGGGATAAGAATAAACATATTAAAAACCCAAAATTTTTGTAATGTATAGGTTAAGTAGTTTCCAAGAAATAAAATACATTTATGAATAGTACAAGTGGATGTGGATTTTGAATAGTTATACTTGTGAGTATTAACCTTTAAAAGGTAACATTGGGTATTAACTCGATCATCACTAGGTGCATGAAAAAAGAGGCATTGCAGTGAATCTAGTTTGACAATCTTGGTTGATATTAATCTATAAATTCACATGCCCTTTATGAACCATTGTGAAGGGAAACAATGACCCTAAAATTTTATATTAGGAAATTTACCATGTGTAACATATATTGAAACCTAAAAATTCATAGGTTATGAAATGTATGTCATTTTTGATTCAACCATTCAATTTCTATAGTTTCTCTTTTATATGATTAATAATTTAAAAATTATAATCTATAAGTCTATGATTGTTGAATTAAATGATTAGTAGAAAAATAAAATAGTGGAAGGAGGTATTATAATATATTCGTGAACTTCAAATATAACATATTACTATTGATATACACATTATTTCAAATCACACTATTTTAGAAAAAACTATTCAAACACCACCTTGAAACATAGAATTAGAGGTGTTAGTAGAAATAGAAAATTGGTAAATTATTATTTCATGAGTATATAAATCCTCGTATATTTATATTTATATGATGAAATTCCAATAAAACCTTGTAATACTATATCTATAGGGATTCAATGATATCCTATGTATGGATTGGATTTCCTTATATAAGGATAATATAAATTTTCAAGAGAGGGAAATCACAAAATGTATCATGAATTGCTATATGATTCTTTAAAAGTGTAAGGAGGATGATGAATATAATTTGGAATCATTATATCAAGAATGGATAATATTTTCTTATGAGAAATAGTATCTTTATCTAATGATTAAGACTAAGTAAAATATCATTCTTGATGAAATTACCATTTTGAGGGAATATGCTGATGTGTTTCCCAAAGAATTGTCTGGTCTTACTCCTAGATGAGAGGTTGAGTTCTCAATAAAAATTATACCTGGAGATTTTTCAATATCCAATACCCCATATAGAATGACCACTGTTGAACATAATGATTTGAAGAAAAAACTATTTAAGAATATGGATAAAGGGTTTATACACCAAATTATTTCACCTGGCTGTGCTTCGGTCCTCTTAGCCGACAATAATGATAGTTCAATAGACCTCTGCATTGATTATTTTGAGGTCAACAAGATCAAGATAAAGAACAAGTATCATATTCTACAGATTTATAAATTGTTCGGTTAGCTATGTGGAGCCTTGTACATATCTTATGTGGATCTTCAGTTAGAATATTATCATGTAAAGGTGAATAAAGTGGATATCTCCAAGATTACTTTCCAAAAAATGTTTGGGAACTATGAGTTCACAATGATTCAATTTAGAATCAATAATTCTTTAGATATATTTATAGAGATAAATAAATGAGTCTTTAGGGATTAACTCAAAAAATTGTAGTATTTATAGATGGTATTATTATCTATTCTAAAATAGTGGAACATGAGGATCATTTAAATGTTGTACTGAATACCTTTAAAAAGGAAAAGTTGATTATGAAGTATAGTAAATGTGAGTTTTGAATATATCATGTAACATTCCAAGGGAATGTTATCATTGGAAAAGGGATATCTATGGATACATAAAAAAGATAGGCAATGGGGGGATGTCATAGACAAACATATGTGACAAAGATCTATAGTTTCTTTGTATTTTTTGTGTATGATCATCAATTTATGATAAAATTATCACTATTATCAAGCCTAAAACTATGATAACTTCGAAGGTAGTGAATTTTTCTTGGACTAATAAATGTGAGGAGATATTTAAATGAGTTAAAGAATATGATAATCACTAAACCTATGCTCGTATTACTCACAAATGGGAAATTATTTTTGAATTACAACAATGTGTCCAAATAATGCTTGGGTTGTGTAATAATGCAAGATAACAAAGTGATAGACTATGTCTCCCCTAAATTAATATCCCTGAGAAAAGATACCTATTTTTTATTATATAATTGTCTATATTTATCTTCAAATTGAATATTTGGTAACATTTTCTCTATAGTAAAAATTGTGACCTGTATCCAGATCATAAAATCCTCAAGTATATATTCACACAGAAGGATCACAATATGCTCCAATAAATGTGGTTAGAGCTGATCAAAGATTTTGATTATTAAATCCATTAAAATCCAAGGAAGGTAAATAAAGTAGAAGATCCTTTGATTAGAAATGATCATATAGCACTATCCATGATGAAGATTGAAAGGTATCTAATCTTCTTGGACATACAAAGAACGGACATGGGAATCATAAAAGGAACATCACACTACCTTGATCAAATAACTCCTCAAGATGGATTTATAATATTTGGAACCTCGAAAGGTAGAAAATATTATGCAGTTTAAATTTAATAATGATGGATTTATAATGTTTTTAATCGGGATATGTGTCTAATCAAAACTAGAACTGAACAGGGTACTTCTTGATGATATTAAAATCTCATAATTCTTTATTCATCTAGGACGTTCTGAGAAGTGTAGAGATCTAAATTAAAGATTCTATTAGCATAACATGAATATTGATATTGTAAAATATGTATTTATATTATTTATATTCTAACAATTCAAGGTTGAATTATAGAAGTGTAAGGGTATGATGCAACCATTTACCATACTAGTATGAAAATGGGAAAACATAAATTTGGATTTCATCATATGACTCCCTAGGATATCTAAATTAAATAACACAATATGGGAGGTAGTTGATCTCCTTAAAAATTTTGAACATTTCATTTCTACCAAGGAATATTTCTATGTTGACCAACTCACAAATATATAGATAATATAAATGGTAACATTATATGGAGTTTCACTCTCAATTATATCTAATCACGATCTGAGGTTTACATAGAGGTTTTAGAGAATCCTTTAGCAAGTGACAGATATAGATGAGTTTCAGTACAACTTATCACCATCATACGGATGATTAGTCTAAAATAACTATTCAAACTCTTAAAGATATCTTGATATCATGTTCAATGGATTTCCAAGGATGTTGGGACCAACACCTTCTTCTATTGTAGTTATTATTTAATAATTATTTCTATTATGGAATTAAAATGGAACCTTATAAGGCTCAGTATGAGAAGAGGTTTCAGACTCCAACATGTTGGGATGAATTTGAAGAGTGGAAAATTATGGGATCTGATCTTATCAAAGAGATAACAGAGAAAGTTAAAAAAATCAATAATATTTGAAATCTGTACAAAGTTCATAGAAAATATATCCAGAAAATCATTGATGAGACTTAGATCTTGAGGTAAGAGACAAGGTGTTTCTTAATATATCATCATGGAATAAGTTCATAGGGTTTGGGAAGAAGGGAAATATTAGTCCAAGATATATCAACTTTGAGATCCTTGATCGCATCAGAGTTTTTTCCTATCAACTAGCACTCCCAACTTACATATCTCAATTATATGATGTGTTCCATGCATCCCTCCTGACAAAGTACATACATGAAAACTCACATGTACTAAATCTATAGGTATCGCAATTGGATAATGATCTTTAATATGAGGAACATCCTGTGAAGATCGTAGATAATAGAGAAAAAGTTCAACAAAACAAGTCAACTCACCTAGTCAATGTACTGTGGAAGAACCATATGTTTGAGAAAGAAACTAGGGAACCAAAAGAGGTGATGAACTAGAAGTATGCTTCTTTTTTTAGTGTATGAAATGAAAATTTTAGGGCAAAATTTCAGAATAAAGGAGAATGTAATGAAAAAAAAATTAATAAATGAAATTCGGTTTTGAATGAATAAATTATTGATTAAGTAATGTATTTATAAAAAATAAATACACTACTTTGGATATTTTGGACTTTATAAAATATATCATATCAGATTTAAAAAATATATTTATCTTAATGGTTGATAATATATCTTTTGTATAGAGACCATTCAGATAAGTATATATTTAGGGATAAGATAAAGTCTAATTGACACAGATGAAAGAAGTGATAGCCTCAACCTATGGAATCGTACCCTATGAGTCATATTTATCAAATATTTTAGGGAAATAGAATCACAAGGAATTTTCCTTTATCAATATCAATATAAGATTCAATAACTAAATATTGTTTGAAAGTATTTATGTGGGACATTCAAGCTTATCAAGATCACATCCCTAACCACGTTCGCCGAACTAACCTAGGAAAGAATCACCATCGCACACCTTACCCTTATGGAATATACCGATGCAATAAGGGGTTATGTATCTTGAAACCAATATTATAGATTTTTTATTTTAGATAAAATAATTTATATATTAATATTTTATTATTATTATTTTATTATTTATTATATAATGATTTCGATGAAAATTTGATTTTGATACGAAGAAACAAAAACAATATTTTTTGGAAAATATATGGTTTTAATTAAAATGGCCTTTCTAAAAAATTATATAATTTATGGAATAAATATCATTTTCATAAATTATTCATGTTAAACAATATTTATTACATATAAATGATTATATAATCTAATGTAATTTTTATAAGGGTCTGAAAGATGTTAGTATCATAAAAATAAGTATTTTCTAGAAAATGAATATCTTTATTTAAAAGTGTAAATTATCATATTTCGAGAATTATTTTGATAAAATATATATTATTTTTTATATCAAAACATTTGAATTATAAAATGGTGAATTTTTCAAAATTTTCTCAGATAGATGTATTTTTGGGTAAAAATTAAATACAGAATAAATATATGGTATCTATTATGATATCATAATATCTAAAAAGTGTTGTAATAAATAATATAAAGAGAATATATAAACAAAAATATATTTAACATTTAAAATATCATGTTTTAAAATTATTTCATTAATTTTTTAAACCTATAATGAATCCTCTAAAACCTATATTATATTTTTAAGGTTTTAAAATCAATTTTTTATGAACATCACTCATTTCTACATCACCAATGGTATTATTTTAATGTGTCTGGATTTTTTTACGTGTAAAATATTTAAAACCACTTTTATTTGGTTAAAAATATCGTAAAAACCATGGTAATGTTTTAATTTTTGATTATTTTAATATATTGAGTCTAAATTTAGAAATTAATAAAGAATTCCCCTCACTTTTTCAATAAATACCCTCCCAACAACCCACTAATATTCACTAGAAACCATTTTAGAATTATTTTTCCCCCTCCCTATCTCTAAATCCATCCCTATGTATTCCCATTCTCTTAAGCTCCTCCCAATCTTTTATAAAAACCCTCAAAAGGTAAGGGATCCTCTTCTCTAACTTTTTATTGCAAGTACTTTTATTGTACTAAGCCATCTGATTTCCAATTTATCATTTTTCTAATGTGTTTTTACACACCCTTTATTTTCCTTATTATTCAAAATTATTTATATATCACCTTTAAATACTATTAAACCCTTCCATTAACCTTAATGTGTTCCCAATATGCTGCCGAAAATATCATTTGATTTTCCATGCCAGAATTTTGTGTTGTGGATACCCATCCCCATTTCCATTCAAATTAATTCACCTAGATATAAATATCCCTGATTGATTGGGTAATTCCATGCATGTAACCCAAACTCCTTAATCATGGGTCCAAATTTGATTAAATATTTTATTGTTTTTTAAGATCTATTTGGAACACAAATGCATGTACATGATATGAATGTGATGAGCGGGCTTGATTTTATATATCCCTCCAATGCATTGGGTAATATTTTTATCATATGAGATACCACGTATAGTGAAAGGGATGTTATCTTAAGAAAACTTTGTTATGATGTCTTAGTGGTTATTCATGATTTATGATTATGATGTCATGTTTTAGGTAGTTTCCACATTCATATTTTTCCTTGATATTATCATCTTATATAATGATTTGATGTTTGTGTTTATGACTTTTACCCCTTTTATGTGACCTTTATATTTGTATTGTATTAATGTAATCATTTTATTAGTTCATTATTGCTTCCAATGGATTTATATCCTGTCCCTTTCCTATGTACATCACCAGGTTTTCTCGTGTGGTATTAGAAGATCAGTGGAATATAAAGGCATATTTTAGAGTTTTAAAATAATATTGTTTTACCCATGTTTCAAATTGTTATGTTATGTATCTAATTACCCAAATACACTAGGCCTAATGATATTTTTGGATTTTAATTAGTATATAGATATATATATAATAAATCATGAATTGATGTGTATAAAACATATGGGTTTTTATACTCAATTTTGTTGTAGTATCCTTTACTTTGTTTACATTGGATATCTTGTTCATGGGAAACCTACATTTGACCTTAATTTTTTTCATTTCATTTGAAATTATTGTACAATATTTTTTTACAACATGATAGTTATTATTTATATATTAATGGAATATTTCTATGATGTTCACATTTATCGGGTTTTTGTGATAAAAATGATTATTATTGCTTCCATTGTGATTTTTTTACACATGTACCGAAGAGGGTATTGTATCCATATGATATATATAGTCCCTCACTACTAGTCAAAATTCTTTAGAATATGAGGATACATTCTTGAGGTATGTAACACCTATATTAGTCATGGTGGAGGTTAACCATACCAAGGACACTACAAAGTGGTTTCCAATCCTTTTTTTATTTATTTATTAATATTTGGTATATAGTATATGGAGATAGGACCGGTCAAAACATAGAATGGATGAAATAAATGTTTTTATTCGGCACTTTCATGAGTGTAAATCCCATTTACCTGGGTGTTAGAATTATTGTGTTAAAATTTCATTATTATATTTGACTTGTTTTATTATTAAAGAAAACCTTTTCAAAAATATTGATTTACTAATATTTTTCATTTTCCTAGGGTTTCAAGGGGAATGTGTTCATGAAGTGTTTTGGTACATGGTATTCAAATTTCATTCATGTTCTTTGTTATGGTTAAGCACTTTGATTATAACTTATATAGTGATTTATTATATAACTTGATAGAGGAATTCTATATAATGGGGAATGTATATTGATTATGTTATTATAATTTAGTAATTGATAAGGTGAATCTTGCCTATAATTGATACCTGGATACAAAAAGGTAGGTTAGTCTGGGTTTATTCCCTAGCGGTATGAAACCCTTAAATTATATGGTGAGTTTGGATTATTATGGTGTATTTCCTACAACTACAATTTACTTTTCTATGAGGGTATGATGAAATTTTTTTCTTGGGGGTAGAATCATCAATATTCTTATAGATGTGATAGTGGTATCAAGGTGGTAGATCAGTGTGGGGGTAACCAGGGAGGATTGTAACCTTATGGTGGGTGGCATGTTATTTGCAAAGTGATTCCCTCTATTGATAAATTCTAAAAAAGTTGTATTGACACATGATTTTCCTTGGATCTCTGAAACCTAAGAATAAAAGTTGCTTCATGGGTTTTTACCTTTATGGGATATGATCTATAAACTAGGTTGGAGATCCTAGTGATGAACTTGTATTCACATGATAATAGTGGGTCTAGTTTTATCCTTGTAATACAGAACATTTCCAACTAAAACCTTGGATGGGTTATGATGATGAGAGGGTATCCCTATATAGGGGTAAGGGGTACAAAAATAATATTTATTTCCCTATTCTAGCATAGTGGCTGACCCATATCATCTCTCTTTCGGAGCTTTTGGATTCCAAGTCAGTTAAAAAATAGTCCAATCACTTATTGTATTTTTCATATTTTTCATATTCAAAAGAAAAATATAATGGGTTTTGAGAATTGAAATGAAAAATTGAAAATAAACATGCATATTCAAAAATGATGATAGAATGAAGTTAATAATAAATAATATGCTACAAGGAAAATCAACCTTGGTGATCCTTCATTGTCTCTTTGTTAGTTTCATACCTACATAATAGAAACAGCCATCATATGGGTGTTCACCCTGTTCTACCATTATTTTGAATATACAGTGTACCTAAAAAAATCTAAACACACTAGACATCTATCCCATCCTTGGTTTGAAAATTAAAGGAATCCTCAACTGAGAGAACCCCCTAAACCACCTCCCTAGTTTCAAATCACACCCATTCAACACTAAATCATAAAGGTTCCATCATTTGTATGAAAAATTATGGGATGGGAAATATTATAAGAGAAGAGGAAAAACCTAATAAAACAAACATAAGGACACACTATAACCTTTCCACACTACTGATTAGCCTCAGGATAATGAAAATAAAATAAGAAACATTTAAAATATGAATGACAAGGGACTTGGGTTCATCCCTGGATTCCTCCCTTATAAGATCCCTTGATTTAGTTCTTTACCATCATAAAGAATATAGATCATAGTGAGAAGGAACAAGTGAATAAAATTATAGATAATGGATGTAGATAGAAACCATTAATATATTTATTAATACCTTCATATTTCTATTAAAAAATGAAAATAAAATAAAGCTTAATCTTCTTGGAAATCACATAATCAAAGTTTTGAAGAAAAAAATATGATGACCCAAATAAATCTTTTTCATAAAATAGGTAAATACTTTAAATAGGAAGAGGAAAGAAATATGTGCTCCAGTATGTTTGGCATATATGGGTGGATCCCTCTCATATACAATTCTTAAGTAGTAGCATATTTTTTAAGGGAAATGGATTTTGATATTCTTTTAAATCCCAATGATCTTTGGTAATATTGCCTTATTTTACTTTTACATTAATGTGTCTGGTTCACAAAAGGTTTGAAATAATATTTAAATTGTTATAGATATTATGGTTTCATTCTATACTATGAAAAAAATTATCCTTTTCATTTCATAGAAGAGTGCCAGTCACAACATGGTTCTTAAATATTCGATTGCCTATTCAAATTTCATCCATTCATGAAATGACTCAATATGACACAACATAAGAACCTCTAAAATTAAAGTAACATTAAATATTTACTAAAAAACATAAATGTGTGAATAAAATCACCCCAACATGATATTCTATAGGTTTTATCTAAGTGTTTTTCCTAAGTACCATTGCGATTCAATGAATATATCTTCATCATAACTTTTTTCTTCTAATTTTTCAAAGTATAAATATTCATTTGAATAGTTTTGTTAGAATTTCTCCAAGTCCCTAACATTTAAATGTCCTTTGAAGGGTACATATATGTTTTAATTTGATCTATTATGTTTAAGTAAATGACTCTTAAATATCATTTTGGTCCATGAGTTTTAATTTTACATACTATTGAAATTAATTTTAAATAATTGAGAGATTTCTAAATTATTGAGTGGGAGTTAGAATGAATTTTATGTAATATATTTTTACTCTTTTTTATTTACTATACTTTATAAATTTTCCAATGAATCTAAAAATGAATCGTACATGTGAAAAATGTCTCTTAATTTATAAAAAAGACACATATACATTTATATAAGAGTCTTTTACATTAAAAATTATATACGTCACATTTCAGAGCTTTGGTATATTGAATATTATAGATATCCTAGTTTTACTTTAATATATTAAATCCCTTATCCAAATTTATTTAGTGTTGTGGCCATATACTTCCCCACATACTTATCCAACTTCCTACTTGTTGTAGCAGATAGATCTATTCGTAAATGTTGTAGCCCACTTTTTCACCTTTAAAATAATAATATAAAGATTTATCAATATCTTGACATTAACTAAATTAATAAAAATAATAATAAAATCATGAAAATTCGCATTTTAGACCTGTTATATAAAAAATTACAATATAAAATTATACACTAAATATTTTATAATTACCCTTAAAATATCAAAATGGTGAGGATTAATTCGTTGAAATACATATTCAAATTAAAGAAAATATTATCATTAGCATTCCCTTGAAACATAAACATTACACTCATGGGAAGTAATGTAATACCTAAGTCAAAATAGATTTACCATGCCTGAATTTAGTATTAATTTTCAATTTGAACACCCAAAGAGATAACATGCTACCATCATGGATCTAAACTCACTCTTCCTAAACTGAACAAAAAAACCATCCAATACCTTTTTAACACCCATGTGTTGTTTATACTTACATCCATAGAAACATATCCCTATTCACTTAAGGATTCTAAAAATGTATTTTTTCTCACACATAATAACATGTATGATTTAAAAATTCTTTCTACTTTCCTATAATCTCCTCTTTATATAGTTAAAAAATTGTGTTAATTGTGAGGGATTTTGAGGGTTGTTAAATAACATAGGGTTTTCTAGATTTAAAATATTAAAAACTCAAAGGAGTAATGGGTAGGGTTGGATATTGTTGAATAAAAATTGAAGATGTTTGTTTACACTCAGGAATGTATTCTTACACACACCCTTTATAAATATTACCCTCTAAGCACCATTTTATTCTATTGGGTAGTCCACACTTTAATAATTTTAGCAGTTGTAATAGTTTCTTAATTTTATCTTTTACTTACCTTATTAGTAGAAATAGTAACAATTATTTTCTTTTTCATCAGGAACCTTCCATATATATTTTTACTTTTAGAGGTTAGATATAAATATTTCTTCATTAATTGTTTTTTGACCACAATTTCCCAGATTTTAAGAATATTTTCCTATTCCTTCCACCTTTCTAGAATTTATGTTCCTCCCCAAATAGCTTCATCATATTATAACACATATAAATAGTGTTCAATGATTCATCACATAACTCTATTACATACCTACCCTATACTTGAGCTCAACCACAATCATGAATTTCCTCCTAGATCAATTTTGAAATAGAATTAAATATTATAATGTGGCTACCTAATAAGGTTGTTCATGGATAATAAGCACTAAATAAAAATGTTAAAATGTATAGGAATTAAAAATAGAATTTTAATGAAGAAATAGGATTTCAAAATAGTTCCTCAATCATATTTATTGTAGTACATGAATTATAACATCTTTTAAAATAAGTAAAAACGAATTTATGGATCACAAAACATGCCTTAAGACTCTAATGAAAAAGATAAATTGAATAAAGTGTAAAACGTTTTTGAAACCTCTTAGGCTAGGAAAAATAATGATTTTTATATAACTTGTGCACATGATTTTCACATTTGATTAAAGATCATTAAATGAGTGGATTGGGAATCAAGAAAAAAAATACATTTTAGAAATCATTTAAAAAAATGAAAATTTAGATCAAGTTATTACAAAAAATTATAATATGCTCTAAAATTTTCAATGTCTTCAATGAATATCAATATTTTTAAGAAAAAAAAACATGCAAGAATACTTCCTAACCTAGACTATACTAACTCCCCCACACTTAGATAATCACTGAACTCTTTTGGGTTTAAACATGATCAAATTAAATTTACAAAAATAATTTAATTTGGTTGTAATAAAATAATTGAAAAGGGATAGAACCACAATTGTTGGTAGTGAAATTTTTGATTTATTCTTCTATCTGTAACTCACTGTACACCTACAAGTAAAAGAGTAAATAATGAGAAATTTATTAAATGTAAGATTAAAAATTGAATACAAATGGAAATAAAATATAATATTGGTTTGGGTCCCCAAGTTGGTATTGGGTTTCGACTACCCCTAGTGATTCTATTTCATTTTTCATCCATAATATGATTTTTCATGGGTTTCCTTTACTTAAACCACCACTTGTTGTTTATTCTAGTGTTCATCCCTTCAGAATAGGTGTATAAGACTCCGTTAATAGAGTAAATAACATCTATCCCTTAGGTTCATGGAACTTCCTACATGGTTGGGTCAGGAAAAAGTATGTTTAACACCATATAATTTTAGAATATATATTTATATTTATCAAATTCCAAGAGTTTGGTATCTTTCTTTATATGAAACCTTCATCTTAAACAAACTATGATATATTACTCAAATATTATTATTAAATTTTCATGTTATCACATAACTGTTGGATTAGAGGGTATGAATAAGACTAAATAAATTATGAAAAATATGTTTAAAATTTTTTCTAAATAAAAAATAATTGATTAATTCATAGTAAATAATTACACCATTTTAAAATTATAAAAACTAATATACTTTGTTTTAGGGATTACACATATATAATTTTCATTAAAGAAAGTTATATGATACTTATCTTTTTAAACCCCATATATTTTATTTTCCTCTGGTTATTTTTAGGGTTTTTATATTATCCAAAAATGTTTTATTCATGTTTTTATATATAATTACTTGTTTGAGAAAGGCTATTTTTTATACCATTTACTTTCCTTAAAAAATTTAAAAACTAATATTTACAAATGTTTTTTATATGACTTTCTTTTGAATTTTTACAAAAATGTGAAAAGAGTATTTTATCTTCTATGATAATAATGGGTTTTCTCATCACTAGGACTTATTTTTTATGAAGATTACTTTATAAGTTTTCATAGTTTTTTAAAGAAAATTATATTTTCATTATTATAAAAAATTTTAGTTTTAAATTTCACCAAATGAAAAGGTTATTTTATCATATTTTTAATTCATATTTTTAATGCTATTATAAAATGTACTTTTCCTCTGTATCAACATCCTTTAAGGATTGTTATTTTATACTAGAGATCTGATCTTATGATATCATCCACTTTATTTCATTGGATGTATTTTCATGATTATGTTCTAAGTTAAATTCTAAAAAACCTATTCCATTCCCATATATTAATTATGTTATAATGAAATCTTTATAAAACATATTTATTTTCTATGAGTAATGATATAATGAATATTTTTGTATTCTTATGGAACACTTATGTATGTTTTTCAATATGTGATGGATGATATTTGAATTATATATCTCTCCAATTCATTAGGTAAAAATTGATATCTCATGAGATGATAAGAACTACAATGGTGAGTAAACCCATTCAATAAGGGAATATATCCACTATGATAGTCTTATTAGTGAGGCATGACTAAGAAAATGATGGGAATGGAGAGTGAACCCAATACATTATGGGATGATGTCCACTATGATAGTCTTGAAAATTATATTTTACTGGGTAAATGATATTTTATTCTTATGTGTATTCCAGAAACTTATGTGTTATGCTTATGATATCTTCTCATGTATCATGATTGATTATTGATCATTTTGTACTCTTATGACTTTCTTATTTTATTATGACAATGATTTATTCCATGACTTGAGATTAAATATATTTGACTGATTGGACATGAATTTTGTACGAAATGATCTTGTTATCATACCCTTATTCTTATCTTATACTCACATATTATTGTTGATTAATATATCCTATTTTTTTTCCTAACTAGGAATTTGAGATCACCTATTTTTATGTTTCCATTTTATTGGTTTAGGAAGAAAGGTTTTAAATATGGTATCACTAAGTAGAGTTTAATGTGATGAGAGATTTTTGGGAGATATTTACTATCAATCATGAAATAATTTTATTGTGTAGACACTAAACCATTATGGTTATTGAGTGTGTATTATTGTGATATATAATGAATATTCCTAAAATATGGTGTAATATTTATGTATGTAATGATTGATTAGCCTCATTATGTGTACAATTATGCTTTAAACGCTGCTTGTATAGAATATTTATCAATATCTAGGTTTTTCTCATTGTTTTCTACATTATTAGATTCACTAAAGGGGGATTCAGTTTAACATTTTATTTTAATAAAATTAAAATAGGATGAATTGATATTAAAATTATACTCCTAAAATTGGACATCTTTTAACCCAGTTTCCTTCAATAAATCCACTGGAAACTCCTAATATAGTCCCTTTAATAGATATTCAATAGTTTCATAGAGCTTCAAAAATTCCTCATTTGGAATATTTTCTTATTCTTCATCACTCGCTAAGAAAATCCATTTACTGGTCGAATCTAAAAATTCTAGATAGTGGGTGGAAATGATCAATTTATTTTAAAAAAAATAGATGAAAACAAGTTCAAGAATTATTATCTCTCTATATTATCTTGTTTATCAATTCTTCTTAAATGGAAAGTTACATTTAGATTTGGTTTGTCATGAATGGAGGAAATTAGTCAATCTTCTCCATCTTATCTTAAAAATTCCACCACCTCACAGTGCATTATTCAAAATCAAGAAAAATATAGAGTGGTGTTGATTAATATTCAAATATTGGATATTCATTCTTCAAGTTACCTTCTAAAATGTGATTCTATAATTCATCAAAAATTATTAGTCACCAACATGTTCATCAACATGCATATACTCGTCATAAATATTCTATATAAATGGTTGAGTATGGTCTAATAGTAAATATTCAAGTATATTTTTCTTTACCTCCTCAATTTCTTAAAATTAAAAAGTAACTGGGGCTAATTATTCCACCACTATGAAATAGTTATTATTTCTCAAGAATTCATAATTATATGTGAGGAAATATTATAGTATCAACTTCATTTGGTTCCTCATCTCTTTTATATCTTTACTATGTTTTCACAATAGAGCTTATATTTTATTATAATTATTTTTTCATGTTACAATTGAGAGTAATTATTAATCCATGCATGATAATTTTAATTTGAATGAAACATGGATATATTTTTTATGTTTTTTATAAAAAAAAAAGAAAACTACTTAAAAGGGTGAAAGGAAAATATTGTGATCAAATATCTTGGTTCCACACCAAGAGTTCCAAATTTTTTACACAGCTTTCACATAATAGTATAAAAATAATATTTATATTCCTAGTTCAACATAGTTTATAACATTCATCATCGCTCTTGAGGAGCCTTTGGATGCCAGTTCAATCACTAAATATTCTAATAGATTTTTTTTAATATCAAAAAGAAAAAGAGAGTTGATTTTTAGAATTTAAATAGAAAATAGAAAACTACCATGCACATGAAAATTAAGAATGAATAATGGTTGTAAGAAAGAAGATACTCCTCGGATAATCACCCTTTGTTAAAATTCTTAACACATTTTTAGTTTCATTCTTACATAATAAACACACTCTAGTATATGTGTGGTCATCTACTTCTACCTATATTATGAATTTACAATATATCTAAAAATCCCCAAACACATAGTACATCCACCAACACCTTTCTTAGAAAGTTACAGGGATCCTCAATCAAGACTGCCCCTTAATCCATCTCCCTGGTTTACAATCACACCCATTTTCACTAAATCATCAAGGATAAAATAGTATACCTTGAAGATTATGTAAGGGGTAAAAATAGTGTATAAGAAGAATATAAATCTAATACAGCCATAGTGAGGAAATATTTTCACATTTCCCTACTACTAATTATCCTTAGAATAGCCCTAAGAAGATATGAAACATTTAAATATAGTGAATATGGGCATGGTTTCATCACTAGATTCCAAGCCAAGGTGATCCATTGGATTACTTATTCACTATTATGAAGAATAGGTATCAAATTAGATAAAATATGGGAATAAGATGATATAGTAGAGAGAGATAAATTGTTATCTCTTTTATTAAAACATGTTGAATGAAGATATAGAAGGAAAATACAAAATCTACTTAACAAGGATAAATGTCAAGTTAGGAAGCTAAAACTATTAGGGTTGAAGAATATTTTATTAAAATGGTGGTAAATAATTTAAATATGTAGAGATTGGAAATATGGGCTCTAATATGTTCAACATTGATGTATGTATTCCTCACATATTAAGTGATTCAGCAGTAGCATCTTTCCATATGGGAAGTGTCATTAGATATTTTTTTAAATTCTCCATGATATTCAGTAATATTTCATTATTTTCCTTAAAAGCTAATGTGTTTGGTACATGGAATGTTTGAAATAATTTTAAAATGGTCTAAAATTTCTTTTTAGTATTCCATGTTGTAACCATACTTTTTGTAACTCTATCATTACATATAAAATTACATATCATAGCATGGTTCTTAATGATGTGGTTATATCCACACATACCATCCCTTCATTGTGGTAATTCATTTAACATGGTGTTGGAACCTCCAAAACTGCAATAGCATTAAATCACTCATAAACCTCTTCATACTTTGACTAAAATCATTATTTCATGATCTTCAAAAGGGTTTTTCAAAGAGATTGGAATCTAAAACATCAAGACGTAACTAAAATATCTATGGAATGGCCTCTTTTCTTTTGATTTTGTAAAGTGACAATCATCACTTCAATATATTGGTCAAATTTAAACTAATTAAATAACTTTTACATATTATTTGAAGGAAACTTATATATTGACATATAATCCCCCCCTAAAAAGTAAATAATTCTTACATATAATTGTGGACCATGGGTTTTACATTTATATACCATTGAACATACAATTATTTATCTGAGAATTTAAAAAATTCTTGAGTATTGGTTAGAATGGCCCTTACATAAGATATGTTAACTCTTACATACTCACCTTAATTTACTAGTTTTTCATTACATAATCTAAATAAAACATGCATATTGAAGAATGGATCTTATATTCAATAAATTTCTCTTATATATCCACGTAATATTATTTTAATTTGAAAATACTACACTTATCATCTCATGTATTTAGTAGAGTGACACTTATATATGTCCTATAGTTACTTTTATATATGTAATCACTTTGAAAAATTTATTCAATATTGTAGATGGGTTTTTCCTTATAGACTTAACCAACTTCCTCCTTTACTGCTACAAAATTATTTTACCATTAAAGTGGCAGACAAGTTTTTATGAATCAAAATAACAAAATAAATAATTCTCAATAGTTGTAAATTCATCCAATTAATAAAAAAATAATAATAAAATCATTAAAAACCACAATTCAGTATATTTATAAAATATAGTCTAAAATACTCTTATATACAAAATATGTGATAATTACCTATAAAATAAAATAATGGTGAGGATTAAATAATAGAAAAATGTGGTGATGTTAATGAAAATATTATCTCTATCAATGTTCCCCAAGAATTTGGATTTCTTCTAGTTTATAAGCATGGATAGATGAATTATATGATGTAATTGGCACTTGAACAATGTGTTCTCAGATTTTACATTGTGGCATACTAATATGAAATCATAGAAGATTATTCATATAGATACATGAATAAGAAAAAAGTGAGGCTTGGTTAGTTATCAAATAGGATATTGAGCCTAGGTTCATTGTCATGAAACTCTATATTATATAAGTTGGGTGTTTGATAAGGTAACACAAGGGGGTATAGTTGATTAGTTTTATGTTTTTCTTAGCCATAGTATCCATGCAAATTGTTTTGGGTATGGATTCAAAACTCCATCCATTATTTTAGTTATGATGATGATATTTTAAGCTACATTTTTGGATTATGTGATGGACATGGTTTAATATCAACCTATATATACTTATATTAATATTTATATAGTCATGATTAGATTTTTATGGCATGAGGGATTTTCCAATGGATAGATTTTTCAAACTTCTCTATTTAGGGAGACTTTGTGTGTTGGTCAACTAGCCCCTTGTGTTGTTTCATAATGAAATTGTTGATGAATAGTGATTTAGTTTGACAGCTTCCATGTAAGTTGTTAGGCTCGATACAGATGTGTGTTTAGTCAATTGAGACATGTATGGAGTATAATCACTTATGAGGTATATTCAAGTTTTGATGGGTTATAAATCATTATATTTTCAGATTACTTAGAGATGAGTTTAGGAATATAGATCAATATATTGGATGAACACTCTTAGGATATAGTTATATATGATATAAAGATATAAAGGAGTGAGACACCTAGTTTCATCTAAGGGCATTAACCCTTGACATAATATCATTCATTCACCAATGCATAGGCATGTATATAGTTTCTTATGTGATATAAGAACCATTGAGATAACTAATGGATTTAGTATGATTTTGAGGATTTAAGATACATTTTTTGATTATTTATTCCATCAGTGGTGCCTCAATAGTGTTTGTGGAAAGTTGGGAATCCATAAAATTATATGACTACAAGTGGATCCAAAGGGTGATCATAGGGGGTTGGAATATAGAGTCCATGAAATAGTGTAAGGGATCATTAGTTTTGGGATTATATCCACCAAGACCTCATATATAATTGTGGATATTTAGCAATTTTGGATAGTGGATTCATGGATCACTGTGACGTCATAAACCCTCAAACAAGGCTCTTGGGTGGGTCTTTTTAGATATGGTTTTCATAGTCTGGAAAGTATCATCATTTGACTAGATATGTGATATAGGGATATCGATTTTCATCGATTAAAGTTGTGGAAATATATTGCATATTCACAATTAAGTTTATTTTCTTCCAACCCTTATTTTAAATTCCTGGGTTTTTGAACCGAGTTAAAATACGAAAGTTTTAAAACTTTTTCATTTTTTGAATGGGACAATCATAAAACCAAGCATTGGGATGAGGGTTCTCAATTTTATATTGCTTAAAAATATTTATATTGAGCTTGGGTAAAGGCTCGAGGAGTTTCCTCAGATGTTTGGTTGGAATTTAGGTGCATCAGATCAGGAAAAGTCAATTTTTTAGGGAATAGTAGAGAGTGCATGCTTGGTGCATGACCTATTAAATTATACGGCCTACTATATAAAAATTGAACCTTAATTCTGGGAGACATATGCACTCACACGATTTATGTATGGTTAGGAAAACCATGCGGGGAAAGTTGTGTGAGGTGAGTGTCTTAAATAGAGACGCTTGCACGATCTGTGAACGGTTAGGAAAACTATGTGAGATAGACCGTGTGAAGTGGGTTCCTAATACAGAAGGTTCCACATGGTTGGTGCACGGTTTGCTGGACCATTTGATCCAAACCGTGAATCTTACTCAGTTTTGGGTTTTGAGTTATTTTATTTAATTAAATTCCCCCCTGAGATGGATTTAATTAAACATTGTAATATGGGGGTTTTTAATTAATTGAATTTTTGGTTAAGAGGGATTTAATTAATTAATTCAAAATAGGGTTTCATTTAACTAAATTAATGTTGAGATAATTTAATTTAATGATAATGATTTGTATTTTTATTTAATTAAATCGAGGTGAATGGAATTTAATTAAATGAGATTTAAATTTGGAGTTTGGGTTTTATCTAATTAAATTCCAGGTTATGATGAAAATAATTATTTAATGAAAAATGGGGGTCTTATTTAATTAAATTTTATTGAGATAATATAATTAAATAATGATGAGATAGATATTTTATTTAATAAATTTCATTAGAGAATAATATAATTAAATGACGTGTTTTTGGGATTTATAGGGTTTATCAAAGAAGTGATTAAATTAAATAATAATATTATTATGATTATTTTTATTATTTATATATTAATTCTTATAAATATAATTGGGTTTAATTTAGATATAGAAAAGGAGGTAGAGGTACACCGCAAGGTGAGGTGTGCCCCTCCCCTTGTTCTCCCATAGTGAGGGGCACCACCCCCTCTTCTCAGCTCCTCTCTGCATGTTGGATCATTGTGGTTCCTTTAAGTAAGCTGTCCATCTCATAGAGGTAAGTCCTTATCTGTATGTTTCATTCTTTTCATCTTCCATATCAGCTCCACTTCTCCTGATCTCTGTTTTGATGAAACCCTAAGGCCCAAAATTAATTCAGTTTCAACCCTTATTCTAATTCTAGGTGGTGAAGATGATGTCTCAGGACCCATTGGTTCGTATTTCGACAACGTCGCCGAATACGTGGTGGTTTGGCTTAATTTGGTTCATTGGCATCATATTCAGGTAATGTTTTATACCTTTTATTTGGTTCTTCACCCCTTGAAATAGATTCTTATTGTGTATTTGAGTTGTGGTGAATTAATTGGAGGTGTGTTGGTCCCCACCGCAATAATTGTGGGTGATGGTTATCATTGCAGGGTGATGAAACCAATTATGAATACATGAGCACTACTATAGAAGTGTCTATATGCATGAAAATTTCTTTTTGATTTTGAAATAATTGGCCCAGCCAATTCCTTGAGGTATGGTCCTCAACATTGCTTTACTTGGAAAAAATGAAATTTTTATTGATTTATGACTTTTGGATACTTTTAACTGAAATTCTAGAATGAAATTCCTTGTGATAAATAATTTTTTAGATTATAAAATCATGTTTTTGTAATAAAACCCCTTAAACGGAGGTGCACTATCTTCAAGATCAAAATATAATGTTTAGACTGATATGTCCGTTTAGCTTGTTGTTACATGATTTTCTATTTTCACCATTTACATATTGACGCATGTGGGTTAAGTAGTAGTTATGAGTATTGGGTGGGATAAGTGGAGATAATTAATCAGGGAATTAATTATGAGATAGTGAATTGGAGAAGTTAAGATAATTAATTTTTGAATTAATTATGAACCTATAAAATTTAAATTTACATATTTAATTTGGAAATTAATTATGTTATTTTTCAGTAATGTTGTGGATAATTAATTGTGGAAATTAATAATGGAAAGATGATATTTAGACAGGAATAATTAATTGTGAATTAATTATGTTCTTTAGTTTATAATATAGATAATTAATGAGGGGATTAATTATGAGATGTGTAATTGGCTATGTTTAAATAATTAATGATGAATTAATTATTTTACTTGATGTTTTATTAAGATAATTAATTGTGAGATTAATTATGAAGAGTTGTGATTTCGATTGGATAATTAATTGTGGAGAATTTATTATGGGATTATATTTGTGTTAATATGTTAATTAATTGTTTAATTAATTAATGGAAGTGTGGAATTGGTTAATTCTAGGGTTAACTAATGGTTTTTGATATGTTTCACTAATTATTAGATTAGTAAGTGAACGATTGTGGATAATTCTTGAGGAATTAAATATTGAGCATGGATTAATTAAATTTTGAATTAATTAATGAATGAGAATTAGGTTTTAGACGTGGTTTTCTAGACCAATGGAGAATTTGGGACTTGGACTTGGAATTCCTCTCCAATAGTTATCAAATGAGGTAAATGAATGAGAATGTGGGTGCTAGACATGGAATTATAAACCAATGTAGAAGTTGGTACTTGGACATGGAGGCCCCCCCCCCCTCCCACCCAATAGTTATCTAAGTTCTTAGATGTAAGGTGTTAGACAAAGAGATCTACACCGGATGAGAATTTGGGTGTTAGATATGGTGATCTACACCGAATGATAACTGGGGTGTTTGACATGGTGTTCAAACACCAAATAAATGACTAATGAATTATGAAATAAATGATAGATGTGGATCAAAATTTAGTTAAATGTGATTAAATAAAGAAATGTTGGGAATGATAATAATTAGAGCATGAGATGAAGTCAGTACTGAATTACAGGAAACCATGGGAACCATGGAGATAATAAATGATAAAATAGAGAATAATTGGTAATGTGTTGAAATTTATTTATGATTGATAAATATTCTTGTATGATTCTTGTGTAGACTCTTATTATGGCTATGGCACGAAGCACGTATCGTTGTCAGGTGTCCCTTTGGAACCTGGATGGGTTGTTTGTAACTTATTCAGTAATTTTATTGCCTTATTATCTCTACACGCTACTTTTTTATATTTCATTATCTCTATTGAGCAAGAAAACTAGTTGTCCCAACCTACTGAGATGTATATCTGACACCTCATTTGGGATTCCATTTTAACTGGGTTACTCGAGTAGACTTTGTTTTTTGCATGAATGTGGACTCATTCTTGTGGTTGTATACTTTTACTTTGAAGTAAGGAGAAAAGTCTCGAGCAGGAGCTCAGGATGCTCGTGAAGATCACCATTGGGGCTTTGATACTTATCTTTATTTCTTTATTGGAATGTAAAGAATTATTTTTTGTTTAATACTTTTCAAAATGTATGACAATGACATGAATTCATTGTATAAACTTGTGTTGGACATTTTCATTATTTAGTTGATTATTGTTTTATATATGCTTCTATTGTTGTCTGAGTTTATTATTTATTTCTGTTTTTCACTCTGAATATGAGGGTATAGTCTCCCCACTAACTACCCATAGATTCTCATGGCTATTCGAAAGCCTGTGGGATACGGGGAGACACTCTTGAGTTCATGTGGTGACCGGTCCAACTACCGGTTCGAGGGTAAGCCAGTTTGGGACATTACAATTTGGTATCAAAGAGTTATGTTTTATTTCTTTTTCTTTTGTCTTTCTATTTTTGGTTGGTAGATAGGAGACTAGGATAGTGTCGATGCCCAGTTAATATATGTTCTCGGGGCTGATCACTCCATGTATGGGAAATGACCAAGTTTCCAAGGATGGGAATTGATGTTTTTGTTGTTTGAGGTTATAATTGATATGATTTCACCTTGAGTGACTGGTATATTTTTTGTTTCTTATTGATTTTGAGAATTTTGGTAATTTCCCTAAGCCTGATATAGCAAGGAAATTTCATTATATTCATCATCTTAGGAACTTAATGATTCAAATTCCATGCACATCAAATGACATGTAGTTTCATTTTTAGGATGGCTGTTAATTTTGATTGTGTTCCTTGAGTGGAATTCCATATTTTGATTTTCTTCATCATGCCCCTTTAGATAGCATGTTTCAGTGATACATATACCATGATTGGGTGTTTATATGCCATGTTGCATCTGTTATTAGAATGTTTTTATGTAGTTTCATGCTTCTGTGTTATAGCATGATATTTTGTTACTAATTATGATAACATTCTATAGATGTCTTGATGTGCAAATTCTTTTATGAGTATAAAATTTATTGATTGCATTTACAATGGGATCTAATTTTAGTTGTAAGGTGTATGGGTTCCTTATAACTGGAAAAGGACAAATTGGTATTCCAATGATTGAAAAAGTGGCTGCTAAAGTTAATAATGTTAAATGGAAATTGAATATGATAAATGGGATCCAAATTCCATAGGTAAGGTTTATTGGAGCCTTATCGATTGGTAGATGGCCACCCATGTGACTGAGCCTTGTATAACGATAGTGTGTTTGAAAAAATTTATAAATGTAAAAGTGTTGAGTTTTGTGAAAATAAACTAATATAGGTTTTCTTTTTTAGAAGGTGGATATTGTGAATAAATGGGACCCTTAGAGGTTGCCTTATAATTAAAAGTAATTTAGATTCTAAATTACCTGTTTAAAATAAAATGACTCTGAATGTTAAGTGTTAAAGTGTAATTTTGTTATATATTTCCTATTTTCCCATAAGGTGTTGTTTGAAAACCAAGTTCCTTGTTTTTCAATAGTACTTGTGGGTTTTTTTAAAATTCTTTCGAATGTTTAGTTGTTGAAATGAATTAAATGAAATGGATAAAATGAAAAGGGGGCTTTTGAACCTACTTATTTTTGTTTGGTGTAACCAAGATATAGGGTTGACACATATGCTTCGTAAGGGACTATCCCATGGTAGGTATAACCCTTAAATATTGAGATGATTTGTTTCCAATGTGATATTCTTGATGTTGGTACCATTATGGTGTTGTTGTTCTTAGTATGAATTTTGGGTTTAATGAACAACACCCATGTTTAGAGGGGTGATTATTGTATCTTGACTCTTAACATGGGAATAAGTATTGAAGAATGCTTGGTTCAGTAAGATAGACATTCCTTGGGCATGGTCAGCCATTAAAGATGTCCTTGGGTTAAATCTAGAGTAGAGTGTTTGGGTTTTAAGATAAGTTCATCCCTCAACTTGGGAGAATTTTTTTGGGACTTCGGTGTTTCGACACACTGATAGGTTTATGTTCTGGAATTCAAGGGAGATTTTGATGTGGTGATCGTTGTTTATGGAACATCACACGTACATTTAAGGTTTTTCTAAACGAGTGTTCTAGAGAACAACTAATCTTTTCCTTGATGACATGGACACTCCTAAGGTGGGTAGCGTCATATTGGTATGTGTTTGGGAGAGTTTAAGTGGGAAATAATGAAGAAACAAGGACTCTTTGGGTGATATAGGAATCAACGTTTGGTTGATGACACGTCGGTAGGAGAAGCTGAGCCTTTTTGTAAAGAGTTGATCGGTGATAGTTTGAATGCTCTTTTGGTGAATTGGGTTTACACTTACTGTTATTTTCTGAATGAGACGAGCATGTCCCCTATCTTGACCTCATCCTGGAGGCACTGATATAGCACCAGTCTTACCTTGTGCTAATGTTTTTAAAATTCATTGGGCTTGATAACTGGTTGTTATTTGGGTTGAATGTGGGATGCATGGTTCTTTAGGATATGATTTTATATATGTTGGGAAACGAAAATTATAAATTATTCTTGTAATGGATTGAATTGGAGGTGCCCTCAAAAGTCGAGTGAGGACTTTGGTTACATGTGGTTGGTGATGGAATCGTTTTAAGGGCACTTTTCTGATTTAAGGGTGAGTGTGGGTTTTTTGGTTGGAAATATCATTTGAGGAGATGATGATAGAATCATGTCTCTATTTTTGTGGGCTTTTTTATGTTTTTATTTGATGTTTTGGTTTGTATTCAGAGCCTTGGATCTGGTTTAAAAGGTTTATGTCATTGGTCTTGTGATTTAATTAGAGGTGTTTTTGGTGTTTAGAAACGCAATGTAACCGTTCAAATGAGACTTCATAACCTTGGGGATGGATGATGTTGTAGTAGTTCCTGATATCTTCTCATGGAAGATTATATTTTGAAGTGGGTAAATTGTAATGTCCTTTTTTTAACTAGGTTAAAATATGAAAGTTTTTGACCTTTTTCATTTGTTGGAATGGAAAATCTTAAATCCAAGACTTGGAATGAAGTTCTGTGCGTTGGTATCACTTAAAATTATATATATTGGGCTTGTTTAAAGTCTCAAGGAGTTTCCCATATGGTTGGTTGGAATTCTAGAGTGTTGAATCAAGAAAAGTTGGGTTTCTAAGGAACTGTAGAGAGCGCACGGTTGGCGCACGACCTACTAAACCTTGCATCCTGCTATAGAAAATTGTGAAACATAATTCTAGGATACATAGGTGATAACATGGTCTATGGATGGTTAGGAAAACTATGTGAGGCAATCCTTGAAAGGATAGTGACGTAAAAAGAGACTCTCACACAGTCTATGCATGGTTAGGCAAACCGTGCGGGACAGACTGTGCAAAGTGGGTTCCTTAGACCGAAGGTTACGCATGGTTGTCGCATAGTTTTCCAGATCGTGCGAGCAAAACAATGTGGCTTACCCAGTTGTGGGTTTTGGGTTAATTTATTTAATTAATTTCTGGGCTCATAGGGATTTAATTAAATTTCATTATATTGGGGATTTATTGAATTAAATTCTTGGTTAATAGGAATTTAATTAATTGATGTGAAACCAGGTTTCATTAAATTAAATTGATGTTCAGAGAATTTAATTTAATGATAATGATTTGGAGTTTTATTTAATTAAATCCATGTGAGTGGAATTTAATTAAATGAGAAATAAATGTGGAGCTGGGGTTTTATCAAAATAAATTCATGGTTAAGATGAATCCAATTATTTAATGAAAATAGGGGTTTTATTTAATTAAATTGTGATAAGAGAATTTAATTAAATTATAATGAGTTGGATATTTTATTTAATTAAATTCATTGGAGAATAATTTAATTAAATTATGTGTGATGGGGGAGTTATACGGTTTATCAAAGAAGCTTTTAAATTAAATAATAATAATAAAAATATGGGTGTTATTATTATTATATTAATTCTCATAAATATAATTTGTTTTAACTGATAGATATCAAAGGGGGAGAGACACATAGCTGGGTGAGGCATGACCCCCTCCCCTCATTCTCCCATGGTGAGGTAGACCACCCCCTCTTCTCGGCTCTTCTCCACACACTGAATCAATGTGGTTCCTTCATAGAAGATTTTTGTATCATCGAGTTAAGTCCTTCTCCGCATGTTACATTCTTCGCATCATATTTCTCAGTAATCCTTCACCCAGTCTCTATTAGGTTGAAACCCTAAGGCTTGGGAATAATTTTTTTTCTTCCTTTATGTTGATTTGAGGTGGTGCGGATGATGTCTCAAGACCCATTGGTCCTTATTTCGACAATTATCACCGAAGGCATGGCAGTTTGGCTCAATTTGGTTCACTATCATCATATTTGGGTAAAGGTATATACCCAATATTTGGTTCCTCACCCCTTTAAATAGATGTTTAGGGTTTATTTGAGTTGCGGTGAATTAATTGGAAGTATTTTGGTCCTCATCGCAGTAATTGTGAGAGCCATTTATCATTGTGGGGTGATGCAGCCAATTTTGAGTGAACAAAAACTATTGTGGAAGTGTGTGTGCATGATCACGTTTCAGTTTGAGTTAGAAAGCATTGGCTTGGAAAATTCCTTGAAGTAGGGTCCTCATCATTTCTTTAGTTTGAAAATTGAAGTTTTTTTTTGAATTACAACTTTTGGATAATTTGAACTAAAATTTTCGAATGAACTTTCATGTGTTAAATAGATTGCTGTATTAGAAAATCACATTTTTGTAATAAAA
Organism: Viscum album; assembly: GCA_963277665.1. Lineage (NCBI taxonomy): Eukaryota > Viridiplantae > Streptophyta > Magnoliopsida > Santalales > Viscaceae > Viscum > Viscum album. The sequence continues at coordinate 817,300,908 of OY728148.1, forward strand.
TCCCTCCAAATGATGTGTGCTGCCTTCAAACTAAAAACATAATATTTAGACTGATATGTTCATTTATCTTGTTGTTATGTGATTTTCTATTTTTGACCTTTACATATTTTCGCACTTGGGTTAAGTGGTAATTATGATTATTGGGTGGGATAAGTTGAGATAATCAATTGGGGAATTAATTATGAGATAGTGAATTTGATTAGTTATGATAATTAATTTTTGAATTAATTATGAACCTAGAAAATTTAAATTGATATATTTAATTTTGGATTTAATTTTTCTGTTTTTTTAGTAATTATTTGGATTATTAATGGTGGAAATTCATTATGGAAATGTAATATTTATAATGGAATGATAAATTGTGATTTAATTATGTGATTGAGCTTATAATATAGATAATTAATTGGGGGATTAATTATGAGATGTTTAATTGGCTATGTTGAAATAAATAATAATGGATTAATTATGTGCATTGATGTTTTATTAAGATAATTAATTGTGAGATTAATAATTAAAATTTGTGATTTGGATTGGATAATTAATTGTAGAAAATTAATTAAGGGCTGATATTTGTGTTAATATGTTAATTAATTGATGAATTAATTAGTGGAATTGTGGACTTAGTTAATTTTGGGGTTAACTAATGGTTTTTGATATGTTTCACTAATATTTGGATTAATAAGGGAGTTAATGTGGATAATTATTGGGGAATTAATTTTTGAGGTTGGAATGGTTATTTTTTAATTAATGAATGAATGAGAATTATGTGTTAGACATGGAATTGTAGACCAATAGAGAAGTTGGGACTTGGACATGATGTTCCTCCTCAATAGTTATCAAATGATGTAAATGAATGAGAATGTGGGTAATAGACATGGAATTCTAGACCAATGTAGAAGTTAGTACTTGGACTTGGCGTTCCTCCCCAATAGTTATCTAAGTGCATAGATGTAAGGTGTTAGTCATGGATATCTATACCCGATGAGAATTGGGGTGTTGGACATGGAAATCTACACCGAATGAGAATTGGGGCGATTGACATGGTATTCAAACACAAAATGAATGATAATAATGAATTATGAAATGAATAAGATATATGGATTAAACCAAAGTAAAATGTGATTAAATAAAGAAATGTTGAGAATGATTAGAATTCTGACATGATCTGAAGTTAGTATTTAAGTACGGGAAACCATGGGAACCTTGGAGATAATAAATGATTAAATATTGAATGATTGGTAATGTTTTGAAAGGTATTTATTCTTGATAAATATGTGTGTATCATTATTGTGAATTTTATTATTCCAGCTATAGGCCAAAGTAGGTATCGTCGCCAGTTGTGCCTTTGGAACCTAGACGGGTTGATGGTTATTTATTCAGTTATGTTTTTACCTTGTTCTATCTGCACACTGTTTTTTTATATTTAATTGTCTAGATTGAGCTAGAAACCTGATGGTCCTATACTAATGAGATGTATATCTCACACCCTATTCAGTCCTCTGTTGCACTAGATTACCCATGTAAACATTATTGTTTGTATGACTGTGGACTCTTCCTTGTGGCTATTTTCTTGTACTTGGGAGTTAGTAGCAAAGGACCGAGCAGAGGCTCAGGATGCTCTTGGATATCTCCCTTGGGGCTTTGAGTCTTTTCTTTATTTCATTATTAGAATGTAAATCATGCAATTTTGTTTAATTATTTTTGACATTAATCTCCATGACATGCATGCATTTTATAAACTAGTGTTTTCCATTTCCATTATTCAATTGATTATTATTGTATATCTTCTTCCGTTGTTTTCTGAGTTTATTGTCTATTTCCACTGTTCACTATGAATATGAGGGTATAATCTCCCCCAATGACTATCCATAGACCCTAGCTACTAGTCAGCTGCCTCTGGAATATGGGTAAAAGCACTTGATTTCATGTGGAAACCATTCCGGCTACCAGTTCGAGGGTAATCTGGGTTAGGATGTTACACTTATTCAAGTAGTTTATGGAGAGCATTAGTTATAATGTGTATGGTGAACCTATATCGGTAGTGTAAGGCGTTCTATGTTATTTATTGGATACAATCACAATATATTTATCCAATTTGTGAGAGAGTACAAAAGTATAGTCTTATATCATGGTGATTGAGTAGGTTACTACGTCCAGTGATATTCCAATGGGAATTTGGAACTTTTTCCAGTTTTAGGACCTGGCCTATGGATTTTAGTACTCATATGGAGTATGATAACATATGTAATGGGGTGAGGCTTTATGTTTTACTTGAGTATCTAGTGTGAGGTTGTGGGTTAGAAGCCCAAATTTTTAGAAGTGATCAAGTATTTCATCGAACATGTTGTTGGATTGAGTAAATATAGAAAGAGGGGGTGAACTTATTTTCAAATATTTTTTATAAATAAAAACAAAATTTGATGAAATTTTAAAAAAATAGAGAAATAAAAAAATTAATAATATGATTGGGAATTATAAAAAATTAATTAAATCAATTATTTTAGTGGATATATAAATGATATACTAGTTACAAAAAAATTGTAAAGGAGTTAATAAATAATCCCCTAAATGGTCCATATGTCTCATCTACATAAGTATCTTTCAGTGGTTTTAGTTTAAAAATTATATTTTTAATGGTTTTATCAAGAAAACCTAAACCTTTATATTTATTATTTGTATAAATAAACTAGTTATAAGAAATAAGAAACTTGTTTTTTAGTGGTTGGTACCAAGAAACACAAATAATGGTTAGTATTTTAATGGTTATGGCTAGAAACCCAAATCCACATATTTAATGGTAGTAATCACATATCCTCATTACACGAAATGGCAGTGAACACAAGAAAAAAATATAAAAGTGTAAATTTTCTTAGCATAAGACTGTTGAAGAACACTCTATATCCCATATAATGAATACAAAAAGAGAAGAGCGGGAGAAAGAGAGAAAAATGTACGAAATCATAATAATGAGATAAAAGTGGAAAAAAATTGGATCTAGAATGAATCTACAAGGTACCTAATTCCTTTAAATAAACCTTGGGGTGTATGTATAGCTTTAAGGGGCATTAGAAACATTTTTGTGGTGTTGAGGGTCGAATAGATCTGTTAGAGGTGGAATTATGGTAATTAGCACCCGCTCCAATGGATATATTTTTTTCTGTTTGGATTATTTACAATATTTGGTGGTTTTCACCAGTTATCCAATGGAACATGGATTGAACTAATGTTATTTCGATGTCCAACAAAATAACTACTGGGACCTTCTGATGGAAGGCTCTAAAAAAGTTTTCTTACTCCTATAGAGCCCTCCACATAGTTTGGTTCGTCTATGGAAAATGTATAAAATATAAACACTAAAACCCATAAAAATAAACTATTAGAGAAAAAAAAATGTGTGTGTTTAATCATTCAAAACTACCTAACATAGTGAAATGTAAAACACAAGTGATGGTCAAATTTTGACCAGCAATTTCAATTTTGGGCGTATGATGTTTGTGAATTTGTAATTCATGAAAGTTACCGAGATTTCAGAGCTTTTGTAGAGTTAGTGATAAGATTCAATGCCAATGTCAATAACCTCTTAGTTATTCAATAGTGTTTGGTTCCATAGGATATTGGGTAGCGTGTTCTGCACATCATCAATTAGGGATTTTCAAAGCTTTTCTTATTTAGACATGGTATTAGTATGATCATTGCTACTAGGTGATGTATGTCTAAATCATGCATCATGTTTTGATGACTGATGTAGTTTATAGGAGGATCACAAGGATAATTTTCAATTATAGGAAGTGTTATAGTAAAAAGGTTGTAATGATCTACACTGGATTATGTCCATTGAATTAGAGAAAAGTTGGGTTCTAGTTGATATGGAACCAGGAGATATTTTAATTTTCTGTTTGGGATTGAGAATTGGAATTGTATAAGTGATTGAAAAGTTTAAGTGGATATTTTTGAGGTGGTGGATCAATTATAGGAGGACCATAGTGAGTTTTGGGGGTCTGAGTAATTGAAAAGTATAGTCCAGTAGCTGAAGTGATCTATAGAGTGCTCAGTTGAGTGGCACTGGGTACCTAATGGGGGTATTAAGGGTCCTACTATCTGTTAAATTTTTTCATTTATTTTTTATAATAATTTATTAATATATTGTTTATTGTTTGTGTTTTCGTTCATAAATAATGTTACTTATATATTTTTTATTATTTTTAGAATATATATAAATTTTAATCATTTTATTCTTGAAAATAATTAAAATGTGATTATTCTTTAAAATTTTATTTTGAATCATGTATTTGAGAAACTGTAATATATATTGGTGTATTGAATAAATTTAATGAGGATTCATGGTTATGGAGTGAAGGTTCCATGATATTAAATGTAAAATAGGGAAGGATCTGGCCCGAGTAATGTCAAACTTCACTGATGGAACCCTGTGATCCAACACCCTCTCAACCCTCTCTAATAACAACTTAATCTCCAACACCCTCACAAGCCTACCCAATTTACTCTCAATCCCAAAAATCATTCCAACCTCCCTCAACAACACATTATGTTCTAACATATACTTAAGGGACTCCAACATAACCTCAATCCCAAGATCTAGTGTATCATCAACCTTGTAAACCACCAACTACATCTCCATATCATCCTCAAGTCTATATAATGGATTTATATGGTCCAACATAGCCTCAATACTCAACAACATATACTAATGTTTCCTAATACCCAAACTAAATTTTTATGAACCCACACAGCAGTATATCAAATCCAATTTAGTGGGAAAAATAAAAATGAATCTGATCCATGTATTTTATTATAAATATGTGTGGGAAACATGAAATTGTGGGGTAATAATTCATACATTATTTTTCAAAATAAATTAGTCAAATTTAAATTTTTATATATAGAATAAAATTATGAGGAGAAATAATTTATTAATCCAACTTTCTTTCAATTGATTTCCAGAATTATAAGCTTCTAGAACCTTTACAAAATCAAATAGAACAAGACATGTGGTGACATCTCAATGTAGGAGGGGTATTTCAAACAGAAATTATAAATTCACCTTATAAAAAAGGGTATACTTATAAGGTACATTCATTATATATCTCATACTTCATTCATTTTATAATTCATACCATTTCATCTTCTCATTTCTTTCAGTCTCACCCCTATACCTGAACTATCTCCTCCATCCATTCCAAACTATTCCATCCATATTCTCTTTTTGATTCGTCTTCATCCATCAAAAGGCAGAGGAGGTGCATCTAAAACATAAGGAGGAACATAGTTTGAGTATCACTTTATAAGGGGAATCTCCTTTATATCCTATATTCTTATGTGTGATAATGTGATCGACGTGGAATTTGAAGAGGGGATAAGGGTACTATGATTGATTATTGTGTTATGTGATAGGGGAACCTATATTTTAAATTATTCTTGAATTATATATTAATGATTATTTCTAATTGGAAATTGGTTAGATTATCATTGGGATACCATGAATAAATTAAAATTGAAGCCTAATATATGTAATAATTTCATGATCATTGGACCTTCATGGATGAGAGTCCTATGGGTGTGCAGGAAACAAAATCATATATAAGTAAAATAATCATTGCTCATGAGGGAAAAAAGAAACCATACGGGTAATTCCATTGACAACCATTATAGTGGAGTTAAATGGATAGGTGATGTTTATAATGATAAACTATTGGTTAATCCATTTGGTATTCTTTAAATGATTGACCACTACCCCAAATTCTCACTTATTCTCAAAATGAATTTAATCTCCTTGTATTGTTGTTGCTTCTTCACACTTCCTTTCCATTAAAAATATATATAATTGAAAAATATAAAAACAAGAACTTTTATTTCATATATGAAATTCTAAAAAACACCGCCATTAATAATTTTTTTCATTATTTAGACCTAAGTGGATTACGGAATTAGAAAAACCTTATATTTGTTGAGATGGCCTTGTACTAACTGGTATCTGGGATCACATTTTCTACAAGAAAATTTTGACACTATAATTCTATATGGTTTGATTGATTATTTGATTTTTCATTTCATTTAACTACTAGAAATTTCCCTTTAAACATCATTAATTATTATCCTTTAACATGATTTAAAAGGTTATGTTATTGAAACTAATGTTAAAAGTAATGTTTCTACATAGATTATAAAACACCGATGTAGAACAATAATTTTAACATTAATTTTATTAGTAAGCATCATGAAAAGTATAAAACAATTGTCCCAACAAATATTGTTGACATAATTTTATTGTGTAACTGATATCAAAAGTGGATTTCCATGTCAATTTTATTAAAAATTAACATTAATCAAAATTTTCCACATAAGTTATAATTAAAATCAACATGGAAATATTTAAAATAATGCATCATATAATCTTTCCAATGTTGATTTTATGAAAAAAATGACATCAAAATAATTGTTTCACATCAGTTTCAATTATTATTGATGTGGAAGGCTTGAAAAAAATTCCTCACATAAGCTCTTCGATGTTGGTTATTATAATATTTGATATTGAAATTTATTTGTTTTAAAAAAAAATAGATAAATATAATACCCAATCCCTATTAACTGATCTAACTACATAAGTTGGTAATGTATGTAATATCCTATATTATGTTTTATATTTTACACAAAATTATGTGAATATAGATCCTTGTCATAAAACTCATAGTAAACAATTGGGTTTGAATGAAGAGTTAGAGGATCTTGATAGGCACGATATTTAGGTTGTGAAGGCTGGGGAGGCAACATTTATTTCACCATTTCTACAATCATATCTTGTATAGATGATTTAATTCAATCATCAATCAACTAAGACAAGTCTTTTAGATCAGCCTTCAATTACGTAATTTTCAACCAATATTATGTCTCCCTCTATTAAGTAATAGTATAGACAACAAATTATATAATAAAAAAACATGTATCATGTCCTCTTATGTATATCAGGTGTTTAATCATTTCTAAAAAATATTCAAAATTTATATCCTGACAATAGGGATAAAGGTACCCTATATTGATTTCTCTTGAAGAGAATCCAAAAATAATATATGAAAAAGTTATAATAGTGAGACAAATTTATAAAACACTAATATTTAAGAAAAATAATAATAATATTTTTACAATATTCTCATCTACTACTTTTGATGGATCTATAAGAAACTTCTCCTTTTTCATCCTTGAACTTTTCTATTTTTCATGGAAAGTGGGGAGCGATGGAGGGCCAAACTGAACTTCTTCTGATCTATTACTCTATTTATCTCTTAATCCAAAAAAAAATTCTTCAATCATATTCTCCTCTAATAATTGATACCCTCTACATTATAAAGTATGAGGGTATACATTTTATAACTGGATCTCTTGGTAAGATCTCTTGGAGGCCTATTACATAATAATAACTAAAAAATTCAAATAATTAACAAATTATTTTAAAAATTTATTTTGTATTCAATGATTTCCATACCATAAATTCTCCCTTCTAATGGCTAGTGTAAATCTTTAACCAGTAATCTATTTCTATAAAACTATATTTGAGGCATGGGTTTTCATTATTTTAATTCCCAAAAATATAATTTAAAGTCAATTTTTTTTATTTTCTCTCCATTTAACAGACATAAAAGAGAACCAACTCTTTTAAATATATTTTATATCATGAAATTAAAATTTTAACAAAAATTTAATAAATTAATGATTATCAATGAAATATATAATATTTTAAAAATTGGAGAAAAAATAACGCATATGAGTGATTATACCATTACTAACTCCCAAAACTGATCATTCACGATATTATAGACTCTATTCAAATTAAGATATAAAATAAAAATATGAAAATAGATCTAAATAGACCTAAAAATCCTCAAATACATTTCATTTTTTCCTATTGGATTATTATTTTTATAAAACTCAATTCTCAACCTCAGTTCTCCATGAGAAATTGAATGTTTTGGTAAATGTGAAACCCTATATTTACTAGCTTTGGGTATCATATTCTATATATTATAAGAAGGATTTGTCATAGAAGGATCACAAGTCGTGATGAAAATAAATATGAGAAACAAAAAAATTAATTAAGTAATCTATTTATGTCAGATATATTAATATGAAAAAATATATGCATACCTCAGTAAGTCTCCCTCCTCCTATGTGTCTTCTTTTAAATAGATGGATTAATGGATTGAAATTCTGTGTACCTATATATTATTACATTAAAAATATTTTTAGTTGTAAAAAATTATTTTTACTAATTGAAGTTAATTTATATTTACTTTGGTGACTGGTACAACTTAAGAAAAATAAATATCTGAAAATGATAAATACAAAGAAATACTCATGGAAAAATAAGGATACCAAGACTATTCAGCAATAAAATGATTGGCTAAATTTTATGAATATAAAAATTAATTCAAAATTAAAATAAATTATCAAAATATATTGATTTAAATATCAAGGTTAATAAAAATTATTTTACATTTGAAATTTCATTAAAAAATAATGTTATAATTATTTTTAATGATATTATCATTAACTAAAACTGGTGAGTATAAAATTTAACAAAAAAAATGAAAGTAATTATTAATATATATATATATATATATTAATATCCCATATAGTGTGTTTATATATATAAGTTTCACAAAAAAAAGAAAATTTATATTTAACTGAATAATTAGGAGAGTAACATAGTTTGTTTCTAATGTCCCTTCTATGTAATCATTTCATATTACATGGACTATATCTACATCTAAATAATTTTTATCTTTAGGTAATAGTGTAATAGATGAAGAAATATCACATATATCCTCAACAAAATCAACATTTTTATCACCCAAATGAATTTTTCCCATTAAAAATAACAAACAAATGATCATTCGATGAGTCACCAATATAAAATATTAATTTTTCAAGTGTTTTCAGGAAAAATAGTTCCTATTTACTAAAAAAATTCAAATCCATAAGTGTAAAGACATACTCATCATCATTAATACCAATTTTATTGTAAACCTAATTATGCTTAAAAAAAATTTCTTTGAATTTAATATAATAAATATCAAATATATCCTCAATAACTCCAAAGTATGATGTTAATTTAAAAATAATCTTTTTATATATTTCACTTCAAAAATGAATTGCTTCAATGATGACCATTACTCTAGTATTTTGAATAGTACTATTATTGCCCAGATTTTTCTATAAAATTTGTAACCATTAATTTCAAAACCAACAAATGTTTCCACATTAATAAATAGACTCCCTAAAAACTATTTAAAGGTTTATCATATAGATAATTTAGTGTTTAATTTTTCCTTAAACCATGGAACAAATTTATTTTTATGTTTATTTATTAAAAACCTTTTATTACTTTTGGGATACTGTATCTTCAATCCAATAATATGTGATGATATATATGGTTAAAACTCACTTGTGTTGTTGAAGATATTAAAATGTGCCTACATCACTTAATCATTTATAGTTAAATTTACCCTTACACCATGGATACATTTAACTTCACTATCAATTATAAAATGTTGAGAAATAGGGAGACTAACATCCTCCATTTCATTCAAATAATTTGTAAAAAAAACTCAATCAACTCTCCTGATATATATTTTCAAAAAATAGAGGCCTCTCATTGATGCATATTTTTAATATATCACTTTAAATTTCTGATAAATCATTCAAAAGGATAATACAACATAAATAAAAAGGAATGTATATTCTTATATCACACTCCAAATGAATCATTAGATGAACCATAATATCTTAAAATTATGGAATAAAATATATTTCTAAATGAAAAAGTATGCTAATATCCTCATTATCCAACATACCTAACAAATTTAGATTTATGACATTATTTTAAATGGAATTAAAAAAAGTAACAAAACTAATTCAAACACTTTCTAATAGGTAACACAAATATTATATGTAGTGAAATGGGTAGAAATTATTACATCAATACATGAAAATCATGAGGTTCCATAACTATTAACTTTAAATCCTTTAAGGAAACAAAATATATAACATTTGAGCAAAAACCACTTGGTACTTTAGTACCATAAAAATATTAAAATAAGTGTATCTTCTCACTCTTACTTAATTTTTGACCAGTTGGAGGTGTATATGTTTTTCTTCTCTTCATAGTAAGACATAATTCCAAACATATTCCCACAGAAATTATGTCCAATATTTCCTTCAATCTATATTTTTTCTTTCCTTTTATTACAAAACAACTTCCAATGAAACTATCACATATTTTTTTCTTAATATGTAAAACATAAATCTTTTGTTTTACCTTAAAAATATTCAATAAGGTATCTTAGATAAGATTAAAATTTTCCTCCATGAATTTTTTTGATGACCGTAACATCTTTTCTTTCGAAATTTGACATCAATATTTTTCATGTTGTCGTAATATTCTTCTACTGAAAATGGACCTGGGAAAAAATAATACTCTTGTAAACCATTGAATTAATTTTTTAATCTTTTATAAGGATGATCCTTTTGAAAAAAATATTCACTTTATATAGTAAAATATCTTTCTTTATTTCTATAATTGGTGGTTTGAATTCTCTTCAAAAAAATTTAAAAAATATTATGATCCTTATCACTACATCTAGATAATTTTTCATATGTAGGAAAAATATTTATAATAAAAATAAGAATAGAATGTAAAAGAATATACTCTTTATTATATGCATCAAAAACTATAACACATTCTTCCAATATATATTTTAAATCATCAATAAATGGTGATATATAAAAATCAATATAATTTCCCGGTTGTTTTGATCTAGTAATCATCAATCTCATTATAACATATTTTTTCTTGATACATGTCTATGGGGAAAAGTTATACACTACTAACCTAACAATATATGAACTATGTTGGATACTAAGGGTTCAAAATGGATTCATTCCATCTATGAACTTTCCCATTCTGATATTTCTAACTTCATTTCAAAAATTATAAAAAAAGTATATCCAACCCTTCAACTATTGTGAATAGTCAAGGTGATGTAGGTTTCCATCATAGATTTGATCATCTATATTCTATCTTAGCCTATCTACAACATTTTAATTTTCAAATAGATGACTCAAATAATGAATTATTTAAAGAATAAATATCGTTTTAGTGGGACTATTGGTACCTATTCATGAAAATGAATTGCAATTGGATTTTTATTCCATTTTATACCATAACGTTCCACATTTAGGTCATTCTAAAAATATTCATATTCATTTATTTAAAAAGTGTGGATGATAGGGAACTAATTTATTTTATTATACCCAAATACCATTAGTTATAAAAAAATTAAATCATAATTGAAATATATAAGCTCGTTTCCTTCTAGAAATAACTATTTAAACAGTTCAAGTAGTTCTGTGAAACTTTTATTGCTCCAAACCTTTTTTACCTTCAAGTTAATCAATCTTAGAACCACTGAGGACACTATAAATATATTGAAACCTAGGTGCAGTGGTTCTTTTCATCTCTATACAATCATTCAACACTTTTTATATTTTAATTGGTTTCAAATCCAACATCAAGAAGTAGTTTTTCAAGATGATCCTATGTCACATTATGAATATCATTATCAATATTAGATATTGAATTCTTTGTTATTTCACCATACTAGATCCAGCATGTTTAACTATAATTAAAACCATAGAAAATCAGATAGTCTTTGATTTCTAGGTTTCCTAATTTTATAATACTCGTACAGATAATTCATGGATGGAAAATTATATATATATTTTAAGATTTTTTTGAAAGAAATCCCTAAAATCATCAACCCATTTCTCATATTCTTCACCAATTCTTCAAAAATTTATCAAATTACTATCCATTATCCAAAATAAAAATATAATAGAAGAATATATTATAAAATTTAAAAAATTAAAAATATATATAAATGGATACATTTAAATATATCATTATATAAATATATATAATTATTACATTTAAAACAAATAAATTTGAATTATAAATACAAATATATAAAACATTTAATCAAAATATAATTCATTAACCATTTATTAATAAAAATTTAATCCAAAAAAATTAAAAAATAAAAATTAATACAAAAAATAAATGACTTAAATATTATATGACAAATGAACTAATAATTAAATCTTATACGTGTAATAAAAATCATTTATAACATAAAATTAATCAAAAAATAAATTATAAAATATAAATATTAAAATGATAAATAAATGAAAATAATATAATAAATGGGTATAAAAACAATAAAAATAACAAATAAATGAATATAATTTATAAACAGTATAATTTTAACAAATCTTATTAAAAAATTAAAATTTAATAAACAAAAAAAAGGTAGATTCATACATAATAACTTTTACAAATCGAGATAAAAATCAAAAAAAACATAAAATTATAATAAATTAGGTTATATAATGATCAATAATATATATTTAAAATTTAAATCATAAATATGTAAAAAAAATATTTAAAAAAAATTAATCACAAAAATATAGATACATAGAGAATATAGAAAGAAAAATAGATAAAATATCATTAAACAAATTGCAGATGGAACTCAATCAAGTGGGAGAATGCTTCGAAAAAAATCAGTGAAAAGATTCGTGGAACCCAATGTAAAACCCTGAAACTCCTATGAGATCTCAAACTAAAATCAAGTAAAGTAAAACATGAAGGATATATGTGAAAACTCAAAAAATAAAAGTATAAAACACAATAAATGATAGAATTCGAATGAATGAAATAGGGTTAGAGTGTTTTCAAGTCACAGAAGTTAAGTATTGAGAGTTTCAGGTTTGATGAAATAAAATTTGAGAGTCAAAATTCATGTGTCAATAAATTTTTAAAAGGTTTTAACATTGATTATTATAAAAACTAGTGTTAAAGTAGAAGTTTTCACATTATTTATTACAATAACTAGCATTAAAACTTCATCAAAATAGATTTTCACAATGGTTATTAGAATAACCAATTTGAAAAATACATCGATGTGGGTTTTCATGAAAGTTATTCGGAAAACTAGTGTAGAAAATTTGATGGTGAATATTTCCACATTGGTTTCTTATATAACTGATGTGGAAAACCTCACTTATAGGATTTCACATAAGTAATTAATAACTTATGTTAAAACCCTGATACAAAATAAAATTTTCCACTAGTTTTTTATTCATAAAAATACAAAAATACAATAACACACTCAAAACTATATATATTTTTCAAAATAGTTTTTATTTTTAAAAAATCACAACTGGAAATCTAAATTTAGGTTCATTTCAAGAGACTTTGAGGGATAATTTCATTCACTTTATATACATGAATTGAGGATCTAAAAGATAACATCAATTGGATCCTGTAAAAGGTTAATAAAGGAATGGAATGTGATGAAAATAAACTATTTTTTGGCTAAAACGGAGTATATAAGACAAATAAAACATGTACAAGAAGAATTTCCACCATGTTCCTTGAAAAGTAAAGGACTTTGAAATACCCCAAGTGTTTAGAGGAATCATTCATGAGTATGTCCCCAAAATCAAGGTTTTATATGCTTAATAACAACGAATTTTTTTATCAACAAACTTTTCATGGAGTATAAAAAAAATCGTATATTTTCATTGGATAATTTATAATGGGAGTCTGCACATTCTCTCTCAAGAGGTTAATATATGATGAGATTCATTTGAGGTGTTCCCCAATTTAAGGAAGGTTTATCCAAGGAGTTTTTTACTTTAATAAGAGGATATAATTGAAACATGTTAGGATCTTCAAGTTTAATTTATAAGGATATACATCTATGTATATAGAACCAAGTAATTGAGGGGAAGAATCACTAACTTTCTTTAAGAATATGAAGAGTACTTTCATAAAACATAGAAGAGATACCAAGGATATATATTACAATTGTAGAACACCAAATACCTCTATCATTTATATTGAAATACTTATATGATGGATTAACTCTTTAATAAAAACAATTGGTTAACATGACTACTAAAAGATATTACAAAAATAATCGTTCCATTAATCTCATGATACTTTTCAAAAAAAATGTCCTTGAATTCTTAGGGGAAGGCCATGAGGTGCAAATAATATATTATTCTTGAGGAAAATGAAACTAGAAAAATGAATTTATATATTTCAAAACATCAACATAAATCTCAAGAATTAATTAAAAAATCCTATGGGACAGGTAATCAATATTACACATGTGGATATACTGAATGTGGCATAAGGAAAGGGTCAAAATATGGAATTAGAACACAAAAATTACCCTTTAAAATGGTTAGTAAACTAATAAAAATCCTAGAATGAGACTATAATGAAATACATACTCTCACATACACATTATCAAGGCTATAGAGAAGATTTTAACTTGTCATTGAAGGATAAATTTAAAATTTATTAATCATAAATTATTATAAACTATAGAAAACAGACCATTAATTATGAAATTTAATCAAATAATTATCATCCAATATATATTAATCAACCCAAAACCTCCTTGAGGAATCATGAAATCTCATGAATTTTTAAAATGTTTAAATCCATAGGAAAATTAAACATATAAAGAAAAAGACAAATGAGTATAATGTAGTATTTTTAAATCCTTATAAACTAGAATTTAGAGACCAGATCATCATACCTTTAAGGGATGAAGAGGGATATTTTAATGCTATAATTTATAGTTTAAGGAGGCATTCAGATCCCACATTTCTTGGGGAAAATGATAAATAATACATTACATAAAAATAGAAGAGTTATGGGGAAAAAGGTTTTGGAGCGTCATAGGAAAATTCAATCTCAGTTTTGAAGAAATGAGGAAACTGTGAAAATATTAATTGAAACCAAAAGTTAATATATAAAATAAACTCACATAGACTTATAGAAAATTGATATAATAATTTTTTGAAATCCTAAAGGATTAACTTGGATTTTTTGACAAGAAGTTTTGGATTTTTTAACAAGAGTATTGTTGACAAGATGAAGTGATAGACAAGGTGATTTATTGACAAAATGATTTATTGATATACATGTTGTAAGTGTTGTTAAGGTGATAGTTTTCAAAGAGATTAAAGTTTGGGGAAATAATTAAAGTGATGTTGATGGAGTTTGTTTCACCCAAGTGCAACATGTCCAAGCCAAGAATACCATTCCCATATTATAAGGTGGGTTAATGTAAAGATGGAAAAAATGGGCATGACTATACCCATTGTTTATGGAATAGTGAAGAAAGATAAATTACCAATTTTTAGGAGTATTCCCACACCCATAATATTGGGAATGTTATGATGTATGATTCCCAAAAGAGTATGATTGAAAAGGGACCACGCCTGGATGGTCCTCATAGTGAAATTTAAGTGCACATATAAGAAAAATACAATATAGAAGGAAACCTCCAATGGTGAATAATTTATGGTTGGTAATATAGGATTACCATCATTCATGCCATAGTGATCAACATGTTGAGAAGAAATGGGCAGAATTTATGCAACACAGTTTAGTGAAGAAGCCATGGATGAGCCTGTATTTTATGATGATGACCTGAAGGTCAAAGAAGGACAATATGGGATGGACCATACCCATGGTGGAAGTGTTTATGGTTTATAGGTGAAGAATAAATCAAAAATAGCCACATATTGGAGACCATGCCCGTGGTAGTTGGAATTTTTGTGACAAAATAGCCAACAGCTTTGCACTATGTCCTGATGCAAGGCATGTCGACGTATGATGTGAAGATCATGAGAGAGATCGCTCAGGAAATGAAATGTTTTATAAATCACGTTTCTCAATAATATACCATGATCATATACAATATTAATGGTTATTTTCACCATTAATTTCAGTGAATTAAATT
This sequence comes from Viscum album, assembly GCA_963277665.1. NCBI lineage: Eukaryota > Viridiplantae > Streptophyta > Magnoliopsida > Santalales > Viscaceae > Viscum > Viscum album. The sequence goes on from OY728148.1 coordinate 817,316,804, forward strand.
TGAACTAATTCATGATATAAGAGGAAAGAGAATACTATGAAGCATTTATTTTTTTTTCACTACCAATTGAGGAGATCATGGAAGATATTACGAGGGGTTGTGGGTAGTTTCATTATCCCATAATGATTATTTTAGTTTTTTTGTTAATGGGTACATGGAATCCATATTTTAGTAAGGAATATTGACTTATAGAAATTATAAAAATTGCACACAAAGATATATCTGATTTTCATAAGAAGAATAAGAAGAGAAATTTATATCTGAGGGGTTGGAAGCTTAGAGAATTGGAACCATTCAAGATCTTTCCAAATAATAATAAGGAGCTTTTTATACCTATAATAATGTGATGTTGTTCCAAAACTATTCTAGAAATAAGACAAGTGAGACCAAGGGTTATTTCACTAGACATGGAGGATCAGCTCAGTGGCACTTCAATAGAGCATCTATTCTTATTTTAAGAATCATTCTACAATAATTAAAAGGTACCTAAATTTACATAAACTGTGTATAGATCCATTCGAGAAAATGAGGATAATAACATAGAAATGATCCTCCATTGAGCCTTGGGTGACAATGATTTAACCCTAAACATTTTAAGTCAATGACCTAACCCAAACTAGTTGTTAGGGGAGTGATCCCAATGAATATTAGTGGCCTAAAAAGCATATTTTTTTACATAGATAAGTTGATGCATGCTCCATGGTAATATCTTGGTGAGGTTGAACCAATTAAATTCTTATTCCCATGTTTAATTTATACAAACACACCGAAATAGATCATGAGACCTAAACTATATATACTGAAATAGAAAAAAAAAGTTTCCCTCATAGTAGAGAGGTCAACATCCTTTAGAGAAATTTAATAATTAAATGTTAAAATGTGTTTAATTATTTAATTAATTGTTTTCCATAATTCACCCCCACCCCCTCATAATAGGGTAATCTCACTCCAATACCCTATTGAGGGACCATCAAGTAGTATCAAAGGATACATTCTTTTTTCATGGATTTTTCATTCCACTAACGTGAAATGAAGTTGTTGAATAAAAATATAATTCATAATGAAGGATCTATCATTTTATGGGAATAATTTTAAAACATGTAAAAATGAGTTCATATGTTTCGTGTTAGATTCTCTTACAGCTCCTCTATAAGTGGTTGGAGATGGAATTTTTTTTCTAAGATAACATAGATTTATCTTTGAGATAGATCAAAGAAACATTTAAATTGATGCTTCAGTCAAAGAGGGATTGAAGGTGTCTATGGAGGAAAACTTTCAAAAAAAGATATACCATTTCAAGTTCCCCAAATACATATGAATTAAATAGGAAGATTTTTTGGAAAAATTAGAAAGGCCAAGTGAAAATTAACTTATGTCAAAAGGAATAAGGAAGCAGGATAAGCAGCACTCATCTCTAAAGTTGTGCTCTACAGATGATTTAATATATAAACTAATACTATTTATTGTTTTAATCCTCTTGTGTAAAAAGTATTATATGTTTTAGAATTTATTTTTGAGTTGAAAAATAGATTTGATTCTTGTGTTGAAGAGGAAAAAACATTATGTTTCTATTCCAATGAAATATCATGTAATGACAAAGAAGACTAATATAGAATATTACTTACTGTGTACTATTTTATGATTGAATATTTTTACTTATAAAACAAAACATTTTGAGGAGAATACGTGGATTTTAATTTATTTATAAAGAAAATTTGAACAAAGATGGAGGAGAAAAGTGACATGTTTAAAGAATTTTCCCAAATGATAATGAAGTAAATGGACATAGAGAAATAGTTTAAGGAAAACATCATGCCTCTGAAAACCCAACATGAATAATGAAGACAATAAAGTATGTATCCAACCGATGTTTTGAATGATATGGTTTCCATGTTGAAAAATAAAGATGGAAAAATCAAAGAACTATAGGAGAGGATGAACACCTCAAAATAAAAGATAAAGATCCATAAAAAGGAAGACTTAACTAGAAGGAAGAATATATATCTAAATTTAGGAAGAAAATTCTTATTTCGTGAAAAATATGAAAGTATCATTCCATGAATGGAGGAACCAAAGTACTTCTATTTTGAAAGATTTGGTTACATCATGAGTAGATGTTTTGAAGACAATAATACAAAAATGTGAAAATAACTCCAAAAGATCCAACATATCAATTGAGGAGAGATAAAATGATGTATCATTCATATGGTAGATGTTTTGTTTTTTCTAACCATAGTTATAAATAAAGGTATTTTAATTGAAAGAATGAATGGAAGGATAATGAATTCATATAGAGATACTATATTCTTATGAATTATAAGGATAATGATTATCTTGGGAGAAGTCCATTTAAGATGGGAAAAGGTTAAATATTTTGGATAGTGAGAAAGAACCTTAAATAATTGTTTATCAACCAAAGAAATCAGTTTTTCACATCAATAATATTGGAAAGAGTAAATAAAAATATGGTATAAAAAGAAAGAGGTTATTCTAGAAATGGATAATGAGAAAGATAATGTGAAGTTGACTCCACCAAAAAATATGTATTCCAAGATGCAACTCATAGCCATCAAGTAAGGAGTTTTCCAAAGTGGTTTCACATAATCCACTAGAAGGAAAAATATGAAGATATACTGGAGAAAAAATTTATAGATTAGATCTACTAGTAATACAACATATCAAGGTACTTGTTCAAGTGTAATAGATTCCACAACTATGGAAATTCCCAAGATAAGGAAGAATGTCAATGCCTATATCAAGGAAGAGAAGTTTTCAAGTGGTAAAATGAAAGTAATATCCTTTATCAAGTGGTTAAGTTGTACTACTATTAGTGAATATGAATAGATTAAAGAGTTGATTGAATTACTTTCTCAAAATCTAAAAAATAGAAAAGGAAATATATAAGGTGATGGGTTGCCTCATCTTGACCAGATCTATTCCTCAACTTGAGAAAATTTAAGATAACCCTCCCCCCATATGCTTTATTATTTATAGTTTTTTATGAAGATGTGTAGATTTAAGGGGGAAATACAATCTATGGGGTTGAGTTTTCTAGAAAATAACATGTTATTCGAGATTAAAAGATTATTCGATGAATTATTACAAGTGGTATATCCAAATTGATCCACAATGATTGGTTCCAAGATATGAAGATTTAGAAGGAGTTTTGATGAACATTAAAGGCTAATAATCCTTATTATAAGTTTTTTAATCCCATGAATAATTCAAAAACATGTATTTTAAGTGGTATGATTTATTCAAATTTAACAGTTCTTGAAAAAAGTAGATAAAAGTTATTAACAAGGGGTATAAATTACTTCAACATGTGGTATGACCCAAAAAAACAAAATGATTTAATATTTTCTACTAAAATTTTTCCTTGATGTGATAGTAATCATAGTTTGTGTTAAAAAATAAAAAGTTGTTAATTGGTTTCTTGGTATTCATGAGTGACATAGACAACCTTATATATTTCTATGAACACTCTTATTTTCTACACTGAGCTCAAGATCAGTAGGCTTAGAGTATTTATTATCTTTTTAAGTGATAAGTGGGTAATTCATTCAGTGAATCTATTGAGAAAATGAAGATAAGGTGGTATTTGGATAAATGGATATTTTCTAGTTTTGATCATTCCAACTAGAAATTATGGTCTTTAGGTTTCACACAACTTTGATAATCAACATGTCATCAATACAGAAGTTTAGATTTGGTATGAAGAAAATGTGGGAGATAACAAGAGATTAAGAAGACATACCTTTCCTCATATATGGGTTGATACCCATGACGAACCCCTATTAGATAATGTAGAAAATGTGAATCTAATATCTCTTGTATTTTCTTCTCATACATAAAGGGGGAGAAATATTTTAACATGAAAAAAATATGATCCCATTCAAAGGGGGGTTTTTAAATTTAATGAACAATCCTCAGATTTGAAGGTAGAGTATAAACCATTTGAAATTCATGGATAGTAAGGGGGAACGATGTGAATGTGATATTTTTTACAAAATATAAAGAGGGATATTTTTGGAAATCCTAAAGGATTGACATGGATTTTTGGACAATGAGTGTTTGATTTTTTGATAGGAGGATTATTGAGAAGATACAGTGATGGATAAGGTGAGTTGGTGAAAACATGATTTATTGATATACATGTTGTATGTATTGAAAAAAATTATTATTGTGAAAGATATTGAAGTCCATATTCATACTAAAATTGAATTTCATGGATTGTATTTTATCCAAGTGCAACATGTCCAAGTTAGAAATTTCATTCCAATGATTGATAGAATTCTAATGTGAAGATCACCAAAATAGGCATGATTGCACCCATGGTTTTGTGTGTAGTGAAGAAATATAAATGTATATAGTTTGTGATGGAGGATTCACAAGACAAATCTTGAGTTTTATTGTGAATTATGATTCTTAAAATGGGAAGTTGAAAAAGGGACCCTACCCTAGGCTGATTAAGAAGCATGGCATGCTTCTTACGGTGTTGAGACAAAATAGCCAGAGTTTGTAAAACATGGTATAGTGAAATAACGAATATCTTACATATATTAAAATATTATTTTCAAGAAAAGAATAAGATAAGTGTTCTAGGTGAGGGTATGGAATCTTGAAGAATTGTCAAATTTAAAAATCATTCTAAAGAAAAAGGAGGAGTATCTTGTACCTACATCAAAGTGGAGTTTTTTTAGAATTATTTTAGAATGAAGATTAGTGCTTACAATGGTGTTTTCAAAATTAGTGAAGGTGTTTCTTAGTGAAACTTCAATATATTATCTACCCTTATTCTAATATTTATTCTATAATATTGTGAAGGGACCAACATGTCCATTAAATTTTTGTATATCTATCCTAAAGTAGTGAGAGAAAGAGGATAATTAAGTGGCCCTGAGCCTGAAGTAAACCTTCTTTAATATTTAATTATACATAAACATTGTAAGTTAGTGATATTTGGAATTAAGTGACCTATTCCAAAACAATTTTAATATTGGTGGCCCATATTAATAGTAGTGACATCAATAGTGGAATTTGGAGCATGAAAAAACATTGATGCATTCTCCTTTGACATAGCCCAATGATGGTGAACCAGGTAAATTCTCATGTCTCTATTTACTTTATTCATGAAAACTAAAACATAGAAATGAACCTAATATATATCTGGTGAAAGGGAATAACATGTTACCCTCAATATTGATAAGTCAAGATCCTTTATGACATATGATATATTAAATGTTCAATTAGTTTTAATTGTTAAATTCATTATGTACTCTTATTCACCCACCACCCCCATGGTAATCTCTCTCAAATCCCTTATTGGGGGACCATCGGGTGATATCAACAGACAAATTCATTTTTATTACATTTTTTCATTACTTTAAATTGATATGAATTTGTAAATTAAATTTGAATCTGTAATGAAGTCTCCATAATTTGATGGGAATCATTTCAAACATAGAAAAGTGAAGTCATATAATTCATGAAATGTTATCTTGAAGTTCCTAAATATGTCGTTAAATAAGGAATTTTTCAATTAATCCAACATAGATTTAACTTTGAGACAGATCAATAAAACATCATAATTTATGCTTTAGTCGACAAGGAATTAAATATGGATCTTGAGGAAGAATTACATAAAAATATAGACCATTAAAAGTTATCTAAAGACATGTGGATATAATTGGGAGATTTTTTCGGAAGATTTTTTAAGTGAAAATATTATTATGTAAAATGGAAGAAAGAAGAATTATAAGAGAAAGTCATCCCAGAAGTTGTTTTCTCAAGACAAGGTAAAATCTAAGCCTAATACTATTTCAGATTCTAATCCTAATGTGGAAAAAATTAAAATTTCAAAATCTCTCTTTGATCTAAAAATATATGTTATTATTGTGATGAAGAGTCAAAATAATCAAGTTGTTATTCCAATTAATTATAGTGTAATGAAAAATAAAACCATTGGAGAATCATGCATTGTTTATACTATTTGATGATTTAATATTTTTCCTTTGAAACCAGACATTGAGAATAGAATAAGTGGATATTAATTTGAGAATAAATAAAATGGGAAAATATTAAAGAGTAAAGTGACATGATTGAATAACATTACCAAGATAATAGGAAGAAAATGGCCGCTGAAAAAGAGTTGAAGGCTAGCACTATGCCTCTCAAAACCCAACATGAAGATTGGAGAAAAATAGGTATAGATATAGGTTCATATTTGAACGATATATTTTCTAAGTATAAAAATAAATATGAAAAAAATCAAAGAACTAAAGGATATGATGAACACATAAATAAATAATATTAATATCCCTCCAAAGTTAGCCTCAATGGGAAGGAAGAATCTAGATGTGAATTCTAGAAGAAATGATTTTATCCATGAAAAATATGGAAGTGTGGTTCCATGAAATAAGGTTAAACAAAATTACTTTCATTGTGGAAGATTTTGTAAACATAATGAGTAGATGTTTCAAATCTAATAATCCAAAATATTTACAAATAAATGCATAAGTTCCAACATCTTAGTCAGCAGAGATCAAATGAGTATTCATTCATATCATATATGTTTTATTTATTCTAACCTCTGTTATATGGAAAGTTATTTCAATTAGAGGAATATATGGAAGGGTAAATAATTAAAAAATAGATATTCCACTCCTATGGATTATAATGATAATTCTTACTTGAGGAGAATGACAATTAATCTATAAAATACATTAAATGTTGTAAAGGGTGAGAAAGAACCTCAACGAAGTGTGTTTCGAGAACCAAGATTTGGTTTATCATAATAACTCTCTTGTAAGGAGAAAATAAAATTATAAAAGAAATTGATATAGGTCATTCCACCTATGAATTGTAAAATAATTTGAAGTTGAATCCAACAAAGAATATGTATTCCAATAAATAACTCATTGCTATCATAAAAGTATATTTCCAAAGTGGTTCAACAAAATCCACTAAATGATAAATGATAAAGATGTAATAGAGAATAAATATGGAGGTGATATCCACTAGAGATGAAATATAAGAATGAACTTGTTTGAGTGATATTTATTCCAAAATTTTAGAAAATCCCAATCCAATTAAGGAAATCAATGATTATATCCATGAATATTAGTGTAGAAGTGGTGACATGTAAGGGAAATACTTTGGGAAGAGGTTATGTTTTACTACTACAAAGATAGATTAAGTGGTTATGTGTTTATTTCATAACTCTCCCAAAATATGAAAAAATGAAAATTAAATATGGAAGGTGATTGTTGGGACCACCTTGTGTATAAGTTGTATTTATTATCAAATAGTGTCAATAATGGTCAAAATGAATAAGGAACTTCAAAGTAAATGGAGATTGATTGAAGTTAAGATGTATAGAGAATTGTTATGCATTCACAAAATCGGATGCCATGCATGAGAAGTTATCTATGTTGTGGCAAATCATATGATTGATGTGATTTTCCTAAGTTCAAAGAACTCATACCATGTGATATATTGTTTACAATATTGAAGTAGAATTATTTTAAGGATGATTGAAGTGCTCTTTTGAATTCAAGTTCCCAAAAGAAGGGGTGAAGAATGGGATGCATGGGATTGGAATTTGAAGAAGAAGAGGCTTGTACTTTTAGGTGGCCATGCATGAAGTTGATTTGTGTTTAAATAATTCCTTTCATTTTTTCTCAATATTCCAAGTATTTATTATAAGGCCTTACTTAAAAATAATTTGGCTAGCAAATGTGTTAGCTACGCCAGCCTCAACTCGAGGCACATGCGGGACCACAGTGGGTCGACTGCACCCATGGGAAATCCTAGGTAGAGCAAGCTCACAGGGGGCGTGTGCGGGCTGTGTATAAGCCTTCAGGATTGCATGCACGATGATCAACCTGGGCATAGGGATGCATGGTGGGCGCCAAGAGCTCACCCTCAAAAGTAATAGGTGGGCACATAAGTGCACCCATAGAGAACCAGTGCGAGGCGGCACCGAAGGGGGGACGGTACAATTATTAGTGGTGTTTGGGAAGATTTGATTGATAAACCATGAGAAAACCGAAATGCATTTTTATGAGGGATGCGTTTTAAAAACACTGAGGAAATCTTGTCCACTTATCTAATCTTGCGAGAGATCTCAACCACAAGCCTCATCCCGTATCATGCGTTATAATCATGGTCGTCCGAGATCAATCTGAGAAGATCCAATGGTTGAGGCCTCATCTTCAACCTCTGATTGCATGGAGAGTAACATGATGTCGATGCTCACTGTCGCCACTACTGATCCACCATGATCGGACTCACGGTCAGTGTTGATGATGAAAACTCTTTCATGGTGATCGTTTCATCAAGCTGATACCATGCATCAAATCTATGTCTTGCATGCATGTGATATCTTGAGGAAGAAGGTTTGACGGAGGAAAACGGATTTGCTGAGGCCATGAGGGTTCGAACGAGATTCATGCATGATAATTGTACATGCGATCTTAACTCCAAGAACGAAGATAGGAGCCCGCGTTTGGAAAAAATGAAACTCCTAAGACTTGCAGCTTATCCTTGACCCGCGGTTTCAAAATATTGATGCTAAAGATCTCGTGTATTCAAAGACCTGATCATAATGGGAGATATGCGGATTTTGAATGCGGAAGAGGTAGTATCCCTCGCCTATAAAAAGAGGAGATTGAGATGAGAAGACAAGCTGGTCCATTGTACCTGAAATATTCTGTTTTGAAAAATAGAGCATCTCCTTGTGCACCACTTTGCAAAGAGAAACCAGGAGTCCCGCTAGACTTTTGCTCTGTGAAAATGATTTCCAGAAAGCCTTTAATAGGTGTTATACACCCTTATATTTCATCGTGAAGAAATGGCACCCGAACATGGGATAGGTTTTGTAAAAACCCTCATTGTGCTTCAAGAAATCCACGACATCTTGAGCCAGATCTTGAGATATTGTCTCACTATTCTTTGGGAAAATGCAAAACTGTGTACCTCAGGCACAAAGAAGAATCGTGTATCCTTTCATGAAAAATTTAATCTAAGGCCACATCAGTTTCATAAGGTGAAGAAGAACTCTTTGAGGTATGCATGTTTAAATTTCATTGTTTTTAGGAGGTCGAGTGTTAGTTAATAATGAAGGGAAGTACATGTTGCATACACCCATGTGAATTGTTTGAAGAATCCCGAGATCTTGAAGAAGGATTTTTCACAAATTAAGGGTTATACCCATTCGGGGTTGATGATTCATACATATAAACCTAATGATACACCCCAACTAAGTTCAAGAGAATTAAATAATATAAATAGGAGGAAGAGGCCTTGTACGGTTGGATTGAAGAAGAAGCTAAGATAAAGAAAGGGTTTCACCCATTCAGGTGTGAAGATAAATAGCACACCTAAAGAAACACCCTAACTAAGTGAAATTGGAAGAAATAAAATAAATAGAATGTAGAGGTTGAGTGTGTGTGTGTTTATAGAACAATATTCATTAAGGGTTTTCATACAAAGAGAAGATGAGGATAATTCATGCATGCAAGCATGCACATGCACACGTGAAGTGACTTAAATACAGATTAAAAAAAAAGTGTGTGCACGCGTATAAATAAGAAGAAGAAAGAATGGGAAGAAAATGTTCAACCTAATTCCATATGCATGATCACATGCATACATAAACAAGAAGAAAAGAAATTAAACAGATGATACCAAGTGAACCAATCTTCACTGCCTGAATAATCACATTAGTGTATGTGATTCTAGCCAATAATAGAGAAGAAATTTTAGTGTAGTTGGTTGTTTCACTAATAAGAAGAAAGAAGAAGTATAGGGTAGTTTGTGTTTCACTACAAAAGAAATGAAGGAAAGAAGGAACAATTTATTGCCTAATGCTTTGAAAGTAATCAAGTGAAGAGCACTAATGAAGACTAAGATCAGAACCCACCTTTTGAAGAAGGAAGAAGACTGTCTCCAAAGGCATTATAAAGAATGAGGTAAAAGTTGCAAGTTGGACTAGGCTATCACAAGTCCAAGGAAGAGGATTGTTTCCCACCCCCCTCTAAAGTGTAGGGACTCATACTAGCTAGAGGATTGATTTCCTAGACACTCCACTGTAATAGAATATCACTTCATATTGATGAATCCATGCACTGGACATATCCATGCATGGAAAGGATGTAGCTACTCTTATTGAGTGGTGAACCTTGTAAAAATATCATGTGCATATTTTCACTGCTTTCTATTATTTCATGTGACATGGAAAAGAGAATAAGAGAATCAAGATCTTAACAGTCCAAGAGGTACATGGATAAAATTTGGAATTGGTTTAAAAAATTCCACAACACTGATCACCCCCTCTCAATGTCATGAATATCCCAAACTGTTCCTCTCAATTGGTATCATATGGTGGTTAACCTATGTTGGATTATATATATTGAATTTATTGTCTTTAGAATACCAACGTTTCATTCCTGAGTTGTCAATGAAGTGAAATTTCAGTGAAGATTCTGTTATCTCTGAGAAGAAGACTATATCTACCAAGACCATGATGAATAAGAAAAATAAGGAGAAGAGAAAGTTGAATAAGAATTCTCTCTTATCTAAAGAAGAGGAAGCATCTGGTTCTCCATATCTGGCTAACATTGAAGACACACCAGACATGGAAAGTTTTGAGAAGGTGGATCAAGTTTCCACCAATAAAATAGATAACCTTCCTACCTTAAATGATAAGGAGGTATGTGTTTGTCCATTTGTAAATTATTCTCATGATGAAATTGCGGGCACAAGTGGTGGTGATCAATCTACTACATCTCAATAATTATTAGTTGATAGATTAAGAATGATTCTGCATGGTATTCCTAAAGAGATTAAATCCATGGTTTGTGGAGTATTTCAATCCATGTAGGAAAACATCACTCAGTTGGAAGAAGAAACTTATGTTTTGGAGAAAGGATTACAAGAGAAAAATTTTGAATATCTAAAGCTCTCTAGGTAGATTGGATCCTTTGAAGCAAAAAAAAGGGAATTTGAATTATGTTCTTCAAATTAGATCAAAGATGTTGAAGAAAAAGTGGGAGTCAATAACACTCTAGAAGATAATATCCATGCACTTATAGATGAGCTGAAAAATATAAATTATGTTAAAGAGATATATTTGGAAGAAGACTCCAAGAAGATCAAAGAACTTGAATTTTTGTTAAAAAATAAAGTAAAGGTGCATGAAGATGAAGTTGAAAGATTAAAGAAGGCTTGTGAAGAGAATATGACTATGATTAAAGACCAGGAAGTCATCCTTGATATGAAATGTCTATAATTGTAAGCTGAGTTTACCAATCTTGAGAAGACACATATTGGGTCTCCACAAAAGAAAAAAACAGTTGCTGATAGTACTCAATGTTCACTAGATGATTCTATTGTCAAAATACCTTCAAAATGTGATAAGAAGATCATGTATTCACTCAATGATCTATCACAAGAAGCTAAGAAAGTAATGGTACCATCTATACCAACTTGTACTAATATTTTTAAAAAAAATTCTACAATAAGTAACAGATGAGATAAAAATTATAAACAAGTATGGATGAAGAGAAATGATAATAAACCTACCACCATGGATATAGTGGATAAGGGAAAGAGTGTGGAATATTTCTCCCCATAGAAAGCACATCAATTTAATAAGAATATTTAGCAACCTCATAAAAAAGATGTGAAGAATTCAAGGTTTGTTGGTTAATGCGGGTGTTGTAATAGATTTGGGCATTGTGCACTAGATTGTTAGTACAACCCGTTAAATGTAAAAGCATATATAAATCTCATCTCAAGGGGGAGAAATCTAAAGAAGAAGAAGAAACATCCATAGATCCAAAAGCATTTGTATACTGCAAATCGATTTGGAATGTTAGATAACATCTATGATGTATTCAATAGGATTGGTCATATGAATGGTGCATGATCATATAAGAAAAGAAGACCACAGAAGTAGGGTAAGAATGAAGAATAATTCTTGGGAAGAAATCAGATGTATAATGTGAAAGCAAATTCTCCCTAGAATATTTCAAGAAGGAAATATGATAATTCCTAGTATTCTAAATCCAATAAAGTGAAGGGGTGCATCCAAAAGAACTATTAAGAAAGATGTCACTTAGAAGAAGTTCTAGAAGATCCAATCTCGATACCTAGATCTCTAATGATATATTGGTGGCTATGCTAGAGGATTTGGAAATAATGAGAACGATGTAAGATGTACATGAAAAAACTTGTGCTAAAAACAAAACATAGATTATACATGAAGACAAAGAAGTTATGTGTGTGAGGTGCAACAAGGATGGTCATACTATTAGAAGATACTTGAATTTACTCCTAACCAACAAGAATTCCTCAAAAAGATGAAAGTTGTACCCATAGATTCTAGTGCTTTGAAATCACTTGAAGAAAGAAAATTCACACACAAAGAGATGGAAGAAATAGTAAGGTCCACACAATCACAGTCCGCATTGTGGATCAGTTATGAATCTGTGAATAAGGGATCATTTGGGTTGAGAAGATCATCTCAACCTTGTTTTTCACAATCATGGAGAAAGGAGGATCCACCTTATTCCCTTAAATCTTTGTTTTTTGTATTTTTTTCTTATCATATAGGGAATTAAAGGTGAGGCAAGATCTTAAGGGGAGAACCTGAGTTTCTGTGATGAGAAGAATTCCCTTGCGAGAGAGTCACATGAAGAAGATTCTATAGTCATTATCTCAATCAGTATCAACATCAGTTGGTATAAAATTCAATTACTCTAATGATTTTCAAAAGATAATTTCATTGGAAAAGGTATTTCATTTTTCAATCTCTCATACTTGGTTACTCAAAATAAATATTATTTTTTAAAGTGGGAGTAACTAAAAATTACTCAGTCACATAAGAATAATGGAATTGTTCCAAGGTCTAATATCCTAACTTTTACACCTAAATGTTTTTATCCATTTTCTAAACTGAGTGCAGGAGTTTCAGGTTGATTCTCATGGTTCATTGGATAATGGATAGCTCTATTGTCTAAATCAAATCCTCTTGTTTTCTACACTGATCATTACTCAAGTATACTTAGAGTTAAATTATTAATGGCACATTTTTTAAGAATGGACTGATACCCCCTATACCCAGAACTTGGTATTTCTTGTCAATAAGGGAGAGAGAAGTGAAATGAAAGAAGTAAAGTTATAGAAGATATCATTTTGACATTGAAACATTCATTTCAAGATAATTCTTAAGGGATTGACAACAAGATACAAAGGGGTGGATTGTTGGGGCCACCTTTTGTATAAGTTGTATTTGTAGTAAACTAGTGTAAATAATGGTCAAAATGAAGAAGGAACTTCAATGTGAATAGAGATTGATTTTAGTGAATATATATAGAGAATTGTTATGGATTCACAGTAATGGATTCCATGCATGAGAAATTCTCTATGTTGTTGCAAATCATATAATTGATGTGCTTCTCCTATGTTCAAAGAAATTGTATCATCTGTTATGTTGTTTGCAATATGGAAGTAACTTCCTTTTCAAGATGATTGTAGTGCTCTTTGGAATTTGAGTTCCAAAAAGAAATGCTTAATAATGGGATGCATGGGATTGTCATTTGAAGAAGAAGAGGCTTGGAAATTTAGGTGTCCATGCATGAAGTTGATTTGTGTTTAAATATTGCCTTGAATTTTTGTGCATTCTTCCATGTATTTTTTTATAACACCTTACTTAAAAAGAATGGGGCCAACCCACAAGCTAGCTACCCCAGCCTCAATCCGCAGCACATGTAGGACCACAGGGGTTTGACCGCACCCATGGGGAAGCATAGGTAGAGCCAGCTCGTAGGAGGTGTGTGCGGGCTGTGTATAAGCCCGTAGGAGTGCTCGCACAGTGATCAACCCATGCATTGGGATGCAGTTGGGCACCAATATCGTGCCTGCAGAAGGCATAGGTGGGTGTAGAAGTGTGCCCATGTAGAACTGGTGCGGAGCGGCATTGGAGGGGGAGAGGAGAATTATGAGTGGTGTATGGGAGGGGTTGAGTGATAACCTGCGAGAAAATCGTGGCACATTTCAAATTTCAGAGCTTTTTAAAAACATGGAGGAAATCACGGCTGCTAATCTAATCTTGCGAGAGATCTCAACTGCATGCCTCATCTCAGGCCCTTAATAATAATCGTGTTCATCCAAGATCAATCTGATCTGATCCAATGGTTGTGGCCTCGTCTTCAACCTCTGATCGCATAGAGAGTAACTCGACGCCGCTGCTCGTCGTCCCCACTACCAATCCACAATTATCGTGGTCCCAGTCAGTGTTGATGATAAAAAATCTTTAAAGGTGATCATCTGATCAAACTGATACCATGCAAGAAATCTACACCATGCATGCATGTTATATCTTCAGGAATAAGGTTCAGCCATGGCAAACGGATTTTCCAAGGCCATGAGGGTTCGAGAAAGATTCATGCATGAGAATTGTACATGTGATCGTATCTTCAAGCTTGATGATAGGAGCCCACATTTGGAAAAATGAAACACCTGAGTCTTCTGTCTTATACTTGACCCATGGTTTCGAAATATTGATGCCATAGATCTTATGTATTCAAAGCCTCGATATTAATGGGAGATATGTGGATTTTTAACGTGGAAGAGGTAGTATCCATCACCTATAAAATGAGAAGATTGAGATGAGAAGACTAGATGCTACCTTATACCTGAAATCTTCAATTTTGAAAAATAGAGCATCTCCTTGTGCACCACTTCGCAAAGAGAAACTAGGAGTCCAGTGAGCCTTCAGCTCTTCTAAGAAGAGTTCCTGCAAGACTTTGATAGGTGTTTTTCACCCTTGAATTGCGTCGCGAAGAACCAGCACTCGAACACGCGATAGGTTTTGTAAAAACCCTCATTGTGCTTCATGAAAGTCGTTCCATCATGAACCAGTGCTTGATATATTCTCTCACTGTACTTTGAGAAATGGAAAAATTGTGTACCACATGCACAAAGAAGAACCGTGTATCCTTTCATGAAGAATTTAAGCTGAGGCCACCTCGGTTTCATAAGGTGAAGAATAAATCATTGAGGTATTCATGTTTACATTCCATTACTTTTAGGGGTTCGAGTGTTTGTAAATAAGGAAGGGCAGTACATGTTGCATACACCCATGTGAATTGTTTGATGAAGCCCGAGATCTTGAAGAAGTAGTTTTCACAAAGGAAGGGTTATACCCATTCGAGTTTGATGATTCATACATATGAACCTAATGAAACACCCTAACTGTGTGCAAAAGAAGTAAATTAGAGAAATAGGAGGAAGAGGCCTTGAGTGGTTGGATTAAAGAAGAAGCTCACATAAAGAAAGGGTTTCACCCATTCAGGTGTAAAGATAAATAGCACACCTAAATAAACACCCTAACTAAGTGAAAGTAGAAGGAAGAAAAGAAAGAGAAGGAAGAGGGTGAGTGTGTGTGTGTGTGTTTAAAGAACCATATTCATTAAGGGTTTTCACACAAAGAGAAGATGAGTAGAATGCATGCTGGAATTCATGCACATGCACACATGAAGTTTCTTAAATAAAGAATAAAAAACAACTATGTGCACGTGTATAAAGAAGAAGAAGAAATAAAGGGAAGAAAAGGTTCAATCTAATGTCATATGCATGATCGCATGCATATATGGACAAGAAGAAAATAAATGATTCAGATGATGCCAAGTGAACCGATCTTCACTGCCTGAATATTCACATTAGTGTTTGTGGTTCTAGCCAAGAAGAGAGAAAAAATTATAGTGCAGCTGGTTGTTTCACTAAGAATAAGAAAGAAGAAGTCTAGTTCTATTGGAGTTTCACTAGAAAAGAAAAGAAGAAAAGAATGAAGAATTTCGTGTCTACTTATTTGCAAGTAATCAAGTGAAGAGAACTAAAGAATACTAAGAACAGAACCCACCTTTGGAAGAAGGAAGAAGACTGTCTCCATAGGCAGTATAAAGAACCAGATAGAGGATGCAAGTTGGACTAGTCTATCACCAGTCCAGCGAAGAGGATTGTTTCCCACTCCCCTCTAATGTGTAAGGACTCACACTATCTAGGGGATTTCTTCCCTAGCCACTCCACTGTAATATCATATCACATCATAGTATAGAATCCATGCACTGGACATATCCATGCATGGAAAAGATGTAGCTACTCTTATTGAGTGGTGAACCTTGTAAAAATATCGTGTGTGTATTTTCACTGCTTTATATTATTGCATGTGATAGGGAAAAGAGAATAAGATAATCAAGATCTTAATAGGTCAAGAGGTAGAGGGATAAAAGTTGTAATTGGTTTAAAAAGTCCCCAACACCAATTCACCCCCCCCCCCCCCCTCAGTGTTAGGTATATCCCAAACTAGTCCCATCAATTGGTATCAGAGGGAGGTTAACCTCTATTGGATTCTATATAGTGAAGTTATTCTCATTTGAAGACCATAGTTTTTTTCCTAAGTTACCAATGAAGTGAAATTTTAGTGAAGATTCTGTTATCTCTGAGCAGAAGACTATATCTACCAAGGCCATGATGAATAGAAAAAATAAGGCGAATAGAAAGTTGAAAAAGAAGTCTCTCTAATCTAAAGTAGAGGAAGAATCGGGTTCTCCATATCTGGCTGACATTAAAGATAGAACAGACTTGGAAAGTTATAAAAATGAGTCTCAAGTTTCCTCCAATAAAATGGATAACCTTCCAACCTCAGATTATAAGAATATATGTGTTAGTACATTTCGAAATTATTCCCATGATGAAAATGTTGGCACAAGTGGCAATGGTCAATCTACAACATCTCAATAAATATCAGTTGATAGATTAAGAATGATTCTGCATGGTATTCCTAAAGATAGTACATCGCTGGTTTGTGGATTATTTCAATCCAAGTAGGAAAACATCACTCAGCTAGAAGAAGAAACTTATGTTTTGGAGAAAGTCTTACAAGAAGAAATTGTTGAATGACTAAATCTCTCTAGACAGATTGAAGCCTTTGAAGCAACAAAGTGGTAATTTGAAGTAAGTTATTCAATGTTTCTCAAAGATGTTGAAGAAAAATAGGGATTCAATAATACTCTAGAAGAGAAGATCCATGAACATAAACATCAACTGAAAAATAGAAATGATGTCAAGGAGTTATATTTGGAAGAAGACTCGAAGAATATCAGAGAACATAAATCATTGTTACAAAAAAAAGTAAAGATGCATGAAGATGAATTTGAAAGATTAAATAAGGCTTGTGAAGAGAAGATGACTAGGGTTGAAGACCAGGAAGTAATCCTTGATATGAGATGTCTAGAATTGGAAGCTGAGTTTACCAATCTTGAGAAGACACATATTAAGTCTCTACAAAAGAAGGAAACAGTTGCTGCTAGTACTCAATGTCCACTTGACGATTATATTTTCAAGAGACCTTCAACGTGTGATAAGAAGATCATGGCTTCACTCAATGATCTATCACAAGGAGCTGAGAAAGTAAAGGTACCATCCATACCAACTTGTACTAATGTTTTTAAAATTGTTTCTACAAAAATTACCACAAGGAAGAGAAATTCTAAACAAGTATGGATGAAGATAAGTGATAATAAACCTACCACCATGTATATGGTGGATAAGGTAAAGTGTGTGAAAGATATATTCCCACAAAAATAACAAAAATTCCATAAGAATATTCAGAAACCTTATATAGAAGATTTGAATAAGTAAAGGTTTGTTGGTCAATTTTGGTGCTATAATAGATTTTGGCGTTGTGCACTAGATTACTTTTACAACCCTTTAATTGTGAAAGCATAGAGAAAGCCCATATTGAGGGGGGGAAATATAGAGAAGAGAAATAAACATCCACAGCTTCAAAAGCATCGGTATACCATAAAGAGATTTGGAATGTTAGATAACATATGTTATGTATGAAATAGGGGTGGTCATATGAATGGTGCATGTTCATATAAGAAAAGAAGACCATAGAAGTTGGGAAAGAATGAAGGATCATTCTTGGGAAGAAATCAGATGAATAATTTAAAAAAAATCTCCCAATAAGATTTCAAGATATAAAGATGAGAAGTCCTTGGATTCTAAATCCAAGAAAGTGAAGGGTGGTGCATCCAAAAGAACTAATAAGAAAGATGCCACTCAGAAGAAGTAGTGTAGAAGATCCAATCTTGATTCCTCAGTACCTAATGATATATTGGTGTCTTGGCTAGAATATTTGGAAATAATTAGAAATATGGAAGATGAAAATGCTAAAACATGTGCTAAAAACAAAAAGAAGATTATACATGAAGACAAAGATGGTTTGTGTGTGAGGTGTAACAAGGCTTGTCATACTGTTAGAAGATTCCTTGAATTTACTCTAGCCTAAAAATAATTCCTCAAAATGATGAAGTTTGGACCAAGAGATTCTAGTACTATGAAATCCCTTGAAGAATTAAAATTCACACACAAAGAGATGGAAGAAATAGTAAGATCTGCACAATCACAGTCAGCATTGAAGATCAGTTATGAAAGTGTAAAGAAGGGAGTATCTGGATTGAGAAGATCATATCAACCTGTTTGTTCACAATGATAGAGAAAAAAGGATCCACCTTATTCCTTTAAATCATTGGGATTTGTATTTGTTCTTTTCATTCAGGGAATTGAATTTTAGGTAAGATCTCAGGGGGAGAGCCTAGGTTTCAGTGATGAGAAGCATTCTCTTGAGGTAGAGACACAGGAAGAAGATTCCAGAGTCATTACCTCAATTAGTATCAACATCAGTTGGTATAAAATTCAATTACTCTGAATATTGTCTGAAGATCATGTAATTGGAAATGGTATGTCATTTCTCAATCTCTCATCCTTGGTTACTCAAAATAAATATTATTTTCCAAAGGGGGGGGTAACTAAAAATTACTTAGTGACATAAGAGGAATGGAAGTTTTCTAAGGTCACATATCATTCCTTTTACACCTGAATGTTTTTGATCCATTTTATGAATTTATTATAGGAGTTTCAGGTTGATTCTCAAGATTCATTGGATAATGGATATATATGTCTTCTAAATCAAATCCTCTTGTTTTCTACATCAAGTATTGATCTAGTAGACTTAGAGTGAAATGATTGATGGAAAATTTCTTAAGAATGGACCAATACCCCATCTACCAAGAACTTTTTATTTCTTGTCAATAAGGGGGATAGAAGTGAAATTAATGAAGTAAGGTGAGAGAAGATATAATTTTGACATTGACACATTCATTTTAGGATAATTCTTAAGTTATTAACAACAAGATACAACGTGGGAGATTGTTGGGACCGCCTTTTGTATAAGTTGTATTTTTTTGTCAACTGGTGTCAATAATGGTCAAAATGAAGAAGGAAATTCACTGTGAATAGAGATTGATTGAATTAAATATTCTTGGAGAATTGTTATGGATTCACAGCATTGGATTTCACACATGAGCAATTCTCTATGTTGTTGCAAATCAGATGATTTATTTGCTCCTCTTAAGTTCAAAGAACTTGTATCATGTGATATATTGTTTACAATATTTAAGTAACATCCTTTTAAGGATGATTGAAGTGCTCTTTGGAATTAAAGTTACAAAAAAATGGTGAATAAGGGGATGCATGAGATTTTAATTTAAAGAAGAAGAGGCTTGGAATTTTAGGTGACCATGCATGATGTTGATTTTTGTTTAAAGATTGCCTTGAATTTTTTGTCATTTTTTCAAGTATTTTTTTTATAAGGCCTTAGTTAAAAAGAATGGTGTCGGCACACATGCTAGCTACCCCAGCATTAACCAGAGGCACATGTGGGACCACATGGGATAGACCGCTCCCATGGGGAATCCTAGGCAGAGCCAGGTCGCAAGAGGAATATTATGGCCATGTATAATCCCACAGGAGTGCGTGCACAGTGATCAACCCAAGCATTGGGATGCATGGTGGGCGGCCAAGAGCGCACCCGCAAAAGGCATAGGTGGGCGCAGTAGCGCGCTCGTAGAGAACTGATGCAGGGCGACACTGAAGGGGCGTGAGAATAATTATAAGTAGTGTTTGGAAGGAGTTGATTGATAAACCGTGAGAAAACCGTTGTGCATTTCGATGTGGGATTCATTTTAAAAACACAGAGGAAATATTGGTCGCTTATCTAATCTTGCGAGAGATCTTGACCTCAAGCCTCATCCCATGTCCTTCATTATAATTGTGGTCATCTGAGATCAATCTGAGTCAATCCAATGGTTTTGGCCTCATCTTCAACCTCTGATCGCATGGAGAGTAACCCGACGCTGCTGCTCGCCGTCGCCACTGTCGATCCACCATGATCGTTCTCCCATTCAGCGTTGATGATGAAAACTCTTGCATGGTTCTCATTTGATCGAATCGAAACCATCCATGAAATCTATGTCTTTCATGCATGTGATATCTCAAGGAAGAAAGGTTTAGCTGAGGAAAACGGAGTTGGCGAGGCCACAAGGGTTCGAGCGATATTCATGCATGAGAATTGTACATGCGATCTTAACTCCAAGAACGAAGATAGGAGCTTGTGTTTAGAAAAATGAAACACCCGAGACTTGTGGATTATCCTTGACCCGTAGTTTCGAAACATTGATGCCAAATATTTCAGGTATTCAAAGACCTAATCTTAATGGGAGATATGTGTGTTTTGAACGCGGAAGAGGTAGTATCTCTCACCTATAAAAAGTGGAGATCGAGACGAGAAGACTAGTTTCTTCCTTGTACCCAAAAGCTTCTCTTTTGAAAAACAGAGCATCTCCTTGTGCACCACTTCTCAAAGCGAAACCAGGAGTCCCGCGAGCCTTCTGCTTTGTGAATAAGAATTCCCGCAATCCATCGATAGGTGTTGCACACCCTTGAATTTCTTCGCAAAGAACCGGCACCCGAACACACAATAGGTTTTGTAAAAACCCTCATTGTGCTTCGCGAAATTAGTGCTATCATGAGCCAGTGCTTGAGATATTCTCTCACTATGCTTTGAAAAAAGTAAAAATTGTGTACCTCATGCACAAAGAAGAATCGTGTATCCTTATGTGACAAATTTAACCTGAGGCCACCTCGGTTTCATAAGGTGAATAAGAACTCTTTGAGGTATGCATGTTTATATTCTATTGTTTTTAGGGGTTTGAGTGTTAGTAAATAAGGAAGGGTGGTATGTTTTCCATACACCCATGTGAATTGTTTGAAGAAGCCTGAGATCTTGAAGAAGGAGTTTGCACAGAGAAAGGGTTATACCCATTTGGGTTTGATTATTCATACATATAAACCTAAGGAAACACCCAAACTAAGTGCAGGAGATGTAAATAAGAGAAAGAGGAGGAAGAGGCCTTGAGTGGCTGGATTGAAGAAGAAGAGCACACAAAGAAAGGGTTTCACCCATTTGGGTGTGAAGATAAAGAGCACACCTAAAGAAACACCCTAACAAAGTGTAAGTGGAAGAAAGAAAAGAAAGAGAAAGAAGAAGCCGAGTGTGTGTGTGTTTAAAACACCCTATTCATTAAGGGTTTTCACCCAAAGAAGAGATGAGAATAATTCATTCATGAATTCATGCGCATTAACAATTTAAGTGACTTAAATAATGAATAAAAAACAAGTGTGTGCACATGTATAAAGAATAAGAAGAAAGAAATGGAAGAAAATGTTCAATCTAATTTCATATTCATGATCACATGCATACTTGAACAAGAAGAATAGAAATGATTCAGATGATGCCAAGTGAACTGATCTTCACTGCCTGAATAATCACATTAGTGTATGTGATTCTAGCTAATAATAGAGAAGAAGTTTTAGTACAGTTGGTTGTTGCACTAAGAAGAAGAAAGAAGAAGTCTAGTGTACTAGGTGTTGCACTTGAAAATAAAATAAGTTAAGAAGAAAGAATTGCTTGACTACTACTTCGGAAGTAATCAAGTGAAGAGCACTAAAGAAGACTAAGATAATAACCCACCTTTTTAAGAATGAAGAAGACTTTCTCCATAGATAGTATAAAGAACCAGCTAGAGGATACAAGTTGGTCTAGGCTATCACCAGTCCAGGGAAGGGGATTATTTTTCACCCCTCTCTAAAGTTTAGGGACTCACACTGGCTAGATGATTGCTTTACTATCCACTCCACTGTAATAGAATATCTCATCATAGTGGAGAATCCATGCAATGGTCATTTCCATGCATGGAAAGGACATAGATACTCTTATTGAGTGGTGAACCTTGTAAAAATATCGTGTGCATATTTTCACTGCTTTCTATTATTTCATGCAATAGGGAAAATAAATAAGAGAATAAAGTTCTTAATAGTTTAAGAGGTACATTGATAAAAGATGTAATTGGTTTAAAAGTCACCAACACAGATTCACCCCCCCCCCCTTAGTGTTAGGTATATCCCAACCCGATCCTATCAGTGATGGGATGGTTCATCTTGACTAGCTTTATTCCTAAACTTGAGAAACATTGAGGTACCCCTCTCCTAATATGCTCTTTTTTTATATTTTTTATGAATATGTGTATATTTATAGTGGATATACAATCCATGGTGTTGATTTTTCTAGATAAATAACATGTGATTATATTTGAAAATAATATTTGATAAATTATCACAAGTGGTATCCCCAAATTGGTCTTTAACTAGTGGTATCAAGAGATAAATATTTAGGGGGAGTTGTTATGAACATCAAAGGATAATAAGACTTATCATAAGTTTTTTAATCCTATTGAGAACTGTAAAACATGGATTCCAAGTGGTGTAATTTGTTTAAATATAACATATCTTATAATAAGTGGGTTGAATATTTTAATAATTGGTATCAATTACTTTATCATGTGGTATGAACCTCATAACCAAGTAATTTAATATTTTCTACTAACCATTTTATGTGAAGTGATAGTGATCAAAGGTTTTTTTTGTTAAACCAAAAGTTATTAAGTGATTTATTAGTATTCATGAGTGACATGGACAACCTTGTTGTTGTCTATAAAAAATAATGTTTCCTACACTAAGATCAGAATCTGTAATCTTATAGGATTTATTGACATCTTAATTTCCAAGTGTTAAATTCACTCAATGAATATCTTGAGAAAATAATGTTGAGAAGGTGTTTGTATGAATGGATATTTTTTTGAATTGTTCGTTCCATCCAAAAATTATTATTTTTAAGTTTGAAAGATTTGTCTAATCAACATGTGGTTGATTCCAAATTTTGGAGTTGGTATCAAGAAAAAGGGGTAGATTAATAATTTCTCACTATATATATATACAGTTATTTAATTATAATTAGGAATCCCTCTTTGAATTTATAGACTAAGGGCAAGGTATTATTTTGTGGATTTTCATCCCATACATCAAGGGGAGATATATTAAAAAATGAAAGGATGATGATCACATTCAAAGGGGTATTTTGAGATTCAATTAACAATTCCTATATTTGAAGGTAGAATATAAATCCTTTGAATTTAATTTCCTATAAGGGGTAGAAATATATTAAAATAATATTTTCAAAAAAAAAGAAAAAGGGGTATTGTTAGAAATTCTAGAGTTTTAAGTTGTATGTGTTGACAATAAATTTTGGATTTATTTAAAATAAGATTGTTGAAAAGATGAAGTGATGGACATGGTGATTTTTTTACAACCTGATTTATAGATATACATGTTTTAATTTTTGACAAAGTGATGATTGATCATGAGATTAAATTTTAGACTTATATTTGAAGTGAAGTTTGCGGATTTTTTTGAATCCTAGTGCAACATGGCCAATATAGGAAGGCCACACCCATGTTGGAGGTAATTTTGATGTGAAGATGGCCAAAATGTTCATGACCATTCCCATGGTTTAGGTTGTGTTTGAGAAATATCAATGGATAATGTTTATGAAGGATGATTCTCATTCTAGTGCCATAGGGTGTGTTGTGAAGGAAGATTCCCAAAATGGGAAATGGAAAGGAGAGAAAAATCCGGTGGTCCCTATGGTTGAATTACAAAGAACCAATTAGAAACATTAAATGTTAAATAATCAACCATGTGGTGAATAATTTAGGGATTATTGGGTAAGAATGTTGTGGTTCATGTTATGGTGCTCAGTGTATTGAGAAAAAATAGACTGGGTTTGTGGAACACGGCATAGAGAATAATCTAGGGTCGAGGTTGTGTTCTATGTTGAATAACATCATTTCAAAGTAGAAAGAAAATGGATATACCATTCCTATGGTGGAAGTTTTTTTGGTCAATAGGTGGAGAAGTAATCCAAAACAACTATATGTAGGAGACCATGCCCATGGTTGTTGGTGTTTTGGATGAAAAATATCCAAGGAGCATACACTATGTTATGGTTCAAGGTGTGGCCACGTGTCACATTGAGATATTGGGAGAGATCACTCAGGTGATGAATAAAGTTGTAATCAATGATTCATCTATCTTGTTTATTTTTTTTATACCATGGTCCAATCCAAGATCAAAGGTGATTTTTATCATTTATGTTGGTGAATTCATTTCGAATTAATTCAAGTAGTAATAGGAGAGGGAATCCCACAAATATGTTTTTTTAATACCTATTGAGAAGATGTTGGCGGAGTATATGAGGATTTATAGAAGGTTTTATTATCCCATAATTATGTTTCTAGGTGTTTATTCAATTGGTTCATGGACTTCATATTTTAATAAGGGGAGATCGACTGGCAGAAAGGATGAAAATTGTATATATAGGTATATTTTATTTTTATAAAAATAATAAGAGAAGATAGTTCCAAGTGATGGGATAGAATCATGAATAATTCTCACCATTTAGGATATTTATAAATAATAAGTAGGGTTTTTTGTCCTTTGGAAAAGTGAAGTTGTTCCACAATTATCGTGGAAAGAATATGATTATTGTAAAAGGTTATTTCACATGAAGTGAAGAAGAAACTCAGTGGGACTTCAACAAAGAATCAATCCTTGTTTAAAGATTCATTTTATAATGATGTGAAGGGACATAAAAATTCAAAACTATGTTTGTTCCTTCCCAGAGTGGTGAACAAAGGAGTAGGGGGAAGTGGAAGTGATACAATAGTGAGCCTTGGGAAATAGTTAGTCGACCCTAAACATTGTAAGGTGGTGATCCTCGGCATGGAGTGACCTAGACCAAACCAATTATAAGAGGAATAACCCATATGAAGAGAATTGATCTCAATTGTGGATTTTGATGCTCATAACAATGTCGATGAATGCTATTTTTTTTGTATCACAATACGGGTGAACCAAGTAAATTCTAATTTCCTTGATTACTTCATACATACGCACAAAAATAGAACAAGAAACCTAAAGTATATCTGGTGAAAGAGCATAAAAATTGACCCAAAATATTGATAGGTCAAGATCCTTTTAGGAAAGTGAAACATTAAATGTTCAAGTAGTTAATAATTTAAAATCCATTTCTTTACATAATTGATACCCCCCTCTTAGGGTAATCTCACTTTAATTACCTATTGAGATACCATCAAGAATATATAAACTTTCACATAACACTCAATCCTACCTCTCTAAATTAGAAGTTTTAGTAGAGATGATGGCTCAACAAAGTAGTGAAAGGAGAAATTAATTGGTGCTCATTAAGGATGATTAGATTCCCATAGAGTGTTATATGGCCATCACCTCCTAGAAGGGTTGGTATTTTAATAATATTAGCTCACCTAAATATCCTTATAAGATTATAATAGAGAAATAAATAATATTTGAATATTTATTTGAGTTTTTCACTGAGGTAGAAGTCACTAAAATTTCAAATTTTTTGAAAGATAACATTAAAAAGAAAAATAAATATAAAACCACCAATATTTTAGATCTAGAAAACCTTATTAATGCTGAGGAAAAATAAGATTAATATCCTATAGGAAAATGATATTAATATTCCGATGAGGTTGATTTTTTTATGAATGAGCTGGGAATATTAAGACACATTTTTCCACCATTAAAAATAATCATAGAATCTGATCAAAGAGCACACATTAGTCTTTATAAATAAATTATAGACTTAAATAAATCACAAAATATGGAACATAATTTGGATTTTTTTCCAAAAATTGGATGCTAATCACATAAAAAGATCCACTAAAAAAGCTAAAAAATCTATATTGACTGTGTAACACCCCAAGCTTCCACAGTACGTTTCACTTCGAATAATGCAATAGCTTGCATTGTACGCAACTTCGAATTCTAAAACACCGCGACTAATCAAAGTAGCCGTTATGAATAGTAATAACCACTTTTTAAAATTATAGAAATTTTATATTTCAAAATGGACTTCATTTTTGTATTCCTAATATTGAAATTAGCCTATGTTGAATTTTTTGTAATTTTCTGAGAACTTCAAAAATTTTATGAATAGTGAAAAATACTTAAAACAACTTTTTTAATCAAAATAATTTATAGTGATAAATTATACTATTGAGTGGTTTTAGAGTATAATTAGAATATATTTTTACCATTTTATCCAATGGTGGTCATTCGAATTAATTTAACATTGAAATTGGACATAAACAATTGCCAATCTTTTGATATAAATTGTTTCTTAAAAACATGCTATTTGTTGTAACAGCGGGAATTAATTATAAAATTAATTAATGAAACTTATATGTTTGGAATTTTGTAAAATAGACATCATTTTTTAATTCGGAATATCAATTATAGCTTAGGGTGAAATTTTGGCCTTGTTCTGAAAAACATCAATTTTTGATGAATAGTGAAACCACTAAGTGGTAGTTAAATAACTGATTTTTCGTTTAAATGAAATATTTCCACTTCTGTGATTTTATTTTTAAAAATCCGACATACATGGTTGTCATTAAGAAGTAAAATGTGGTTCAATGAGATCAAAATAATTTTTTGGTGAATAGTAACTTTTAAGTTCTTAATCGCGATTAGAGGTAATTAGTGTAGTTTAAGGTACAAATAATGTTTTAATAATATGAGATGAGAATGGCACTTGTCATACTCCTATTGGATGATTCATAGCCGACCAAGACAACCCATGGGTCAACTTGGGGACCCCATGGATCCACTTTAGTTGGAAAATGACATTAATATATATTTATTTAATGTTAAAATTAAATTGACACAAACATGAGTTGTTTTACTAAAACAGTTTTTAAGTGGGGTTACACAAGTCCAAATTTTGACTATAAATATTAATTATAAAGCTAAAAAGAGTTCCTACATTATAGTATTTTTTTTATAATTAAAAAAATTAAATTATTTATGACATCATTATGATGCGGCGATGACCTCATTATTTAACGATTTAAATAAAATGAGAAGATAATGCAAAATCCAAGGCTTACACTTGTCCAAAGCCTATTGGATGAAGATATTTCTAACCCTTATCACCTTGGACACGAATTATATAAGTGTGGGACCTTTAGAATCCGAAAAGCATTGCATAATAATGTAACATTTCAATCTTTCTAAAAGAGCCCCTCCTCTCCACTTATAAAAGGCCCCCACCTCTCCCACCTCATTTACACTTTCAAGCCATTTGTCTCGTCCAACTTCTTCCCAAATACTCTCCCAACTTCCCCCTCTTACTCCTAGAAGCCTCACATTGGGCAGAACTCTTACCAAGGAAGGCTTTGGCTCAAATCAAAAAGAGTTACCCGATATTGAGGTAATGTCTTCTCTAATGTTGTTTTGTTTTATTTTTCTTCTCCAACCCCCTAAAATCTTTTTATTCATTTATTTTTTAACAACACCAGTATCCTCAATATACTAGGATGTTGTTATAAGAAGTATTCGAGCCACACTTACACACACCTACATCTAATGATTAAAGAACATACGGTTTCTGTGGATGGCGAATTTCTGCCTCACGAAACGATGATTGTTCAACACTCATATAACACCTTAAAAGGTGTCCATTAAGATGTCACTATTTTTATATATGATATATAATATGTTTATATTTTACTTATGCTTCTGTATTTCTCATTTATGGCATACTTTATGATTTCCATTATGGGTAAAACACGATAATTTCATTTTAGGAAGTGCGGACTACCACCCCCTCAAAGTGATTTGAATCGTTAATGCCATATGTGGGATGTATAAAGGATGGAGTAAATGGTATTATACACTATATTTTACTGGAATTATATTATACATTTATATCATTATGATTTCGTTCCATTAAATATGAAATTGAAATGAAAGTAGCGTTCATGCGTACGTACGGCTTACCGTCTCCATGAACGGTGCATTTCATTTCTTACCTCTAAATGTTACGTAATATTATAAATGAATTTATATACTGGATATATATGATATATATGACATCTAAATCATGAATATAATTCTGGAGATAATGGATATTCTACCACATAAACAACTTGTAATTATAAGAAGGTTATTGTTGACTCAAGTACCAAAGATCGACAAAACGACCGTTATTAACTTAAATAATTACATAATGTTCACAACATTGTAATAAGTGATATAAAAAGGATAATGAAATTAAAAATGATTCTTAATAAGATATATATTAACTCTAGTTTATTATTCAGGAGGGTAAAGAACGGTTGAGTCAAGTCAGACACGAGGTAAGGGAACTTCTTAACCCAACTTCCATTCTTTGGGTTAATCTCCTACTTTCAAATTATGTCATGATATTATTATGTCCTATCTTGTATTTGTACTTTCTTTATGTGTACTTATATTGAATACACATAATAGATCTATTTTATTATAAAAATGATCTTTTTAAAGACTTTGTCTCAATCTCCTTTCATTGAGGCATATTTGGTTTTATACACAACTTTCTTTTATACGGTGTATAAACCCCTTTGACTTTTACATTTATTCAAAAGGAATCTTTTTTATACGAAGCGTTTTTACTAAACGACAAAAAGGGAATGTTTTCCTTTCCGTACTTATGTGGCGACAACGACTTCTCCGCCGCCGTGACCATTATTTGAGTTTCGGCTTCCTCTACAAGCCATCACTTTTTTTAATGAAAAATAAATAAAAAGTTTTAACTTGCTTTTATTTTAGTATTGTAAATGGTTTTGAAAGAATTTTTATTATATCAATGTGTTGTATTGACATCTTGTGATTGAAATGTGGAAATGTTATGTTTCCTTTACACATGATTTATGTGATACGATTATGTTATGGTTTATGATATGATTAAACCTATTAATATGAGGAATGCATTGGACTTAATAAGTGACGGGTGGAGCCCTCTATAGCTCATCGATGCATCGGCAGGTCTCATGAGACAAACTAGTGTCTTGGCACGAGGCCTTGACAAAATCTTATTTGTGGTCTTGGCACGAGGCCTTGGCTACGTGGTTATGATAGTCTGGCATTATGCATTCCATCATTATGAAAGTGGTTATTGATATTGCATGTGATTATTCGACCAGTAGAATATCCATGTGAATAAGTAAATGGATTTATCTCATTTTAATTTTTCCATATTATGTTGAATTTCATGTTTATAAGGCTTTTGTTTTAGTTATACATTGCCTTAAATGTTAATGTTTATTTATGAAAGCTTCCGCAATATTGTTATCCTTACTGAGCATCTGAGCTCACCCATTTCAATGTTTTAATATTTTCCAGGATGTGAAGAAGTATTTTATGAATGACCTGTAGGGATTGTCAGAAGAGGATATGAGTGTGGTCTATGGAGACTTTGTTATTGTATTTTTTCACTTTATGATGTAATGTAACGTTTATGAATGTATCTAGTGTTTCCAAGGCTACTAAACTAATCGGTCTTTCGAGACTTGATCTTTTGTGATCATGCCAATGTTACAAAGTAATGCACCGGCTCTGGGTAGCTGGGGTCAGGGCGTTACAGTTGGTATCAGAGGAAGGTTAGTACAAACATTGGAAGCTAGATTTAGATAAACTCTGATTAGAGCACGTAGACCTAAGATGAACTTTGAGGATTAGTATAGAAGAACTTCCTAGAATTTTGGTATTGTAGAGATTTTGTGAGTTTTTCGAGCAATACATCCCTGTCTGGATACGAGTAGGTAGAGGCAGCTTTCGCACAGATGTTCCTAGGGGTAAAACCCGAAAACACCGCTTTGAGCTAGACTCGAATGGGAACTGGTGCACGACAACGGGCCTTGCTGCACTCTTGGTTACGACACTCCCGTGGGATATGCTTAGGATAACTCTCATTTCCTTTACAAATCACTATGAAGTGTTTATGAGTATATACTTCCTCAAAGAAAACATTTTTATGATTATGGATTATATCCATAAATAGTTCAATTTATGTTAAGTGTTTTATAAGTATGGGATTATGTATTTTGATTCATAAACTGATCTAGTATATGCCATTGTTTAGAAATGGTGCCTAGTGGAAGAAATGGAAACCGTATCGATGCACACACTCCATGTAGGTATTGCCCTCCTGCTCAAGATAATTATAGTGGGGCTGGTGATGTAACTGGTGCCGATCAGCTAATCACCATACTGGGACAACTTACTCAGGTTATGAATAATAACCTTACCCGTATGGAGCACCCTGATCCATAGCGTGGAGGATCAATGTTAGATCGATTCATGAGGCAACAACCACCAACGTTAAATGGGAATACAAATCCCTTAGTAGCCGAGCAATGGATAAATTCCCTAGAGAAAATATTTTAGGCTTTGGGGAGCAGTGAAAGGGAAAAAGTTATCATGGCAGTTTACCGCCTCACTGGAGATGCTGATCAATGGTGGTCATTGATTCAAAACATGAAGGAAGATGATGAAGTATCAAATATGGAATGGAGGGTGTTCAAAGATCTGTTTTTAGAAAAATTCTTTCCTCGCGACCATCGAGCAGATATGGAAAGGCAATTTCTGAGTCTGAGGCAGAAGGAGGATGAGAATGTCGCAAAGTATGAGGCTAACTTTACAAGGTTAGCGAGGCATGCTGCCGATTATATAAGTAACCCAAGGTGTAAGATTGATCGTTTCTTTGATGGGTTAAAACCATTTCTCTGTCGAGCTTTAGTATCACAATCCTTCTCATCATACGAAGATATTGTCTCGTGTGCTATCAAGACAGAAAAGGAATTGTCTAAGTCTTATGACAACAAAGTAAAGAAAGAGCAGAAGAGAACGGGGGAACAAGAGACAGATAAAGGGAAAAAGGGAAAGAAGGATTTTCTATTATGTGATAATTGTGGGAAGAATCACCCTGGTACGTGCCTAAAAGGAATGGGAGTTTGTTATAAATGTGGAAAAAAGGGTCACCAGGCTCGTGATTGCAAGGGAAAGAAAGTGGCTGTCAAAGTTGAATGCTACAATTGTAGAGAAATGGGTCATTATGCAAATGAATGTCCTAAGCGTCAGGGAAACTTACCTCAGAAAAGGCCAAGGGATCAAGGACAATCTTATGCTGTTACTACAGTTGAAGCAGAATAACTAATGTATTGATTCTTTTGGACTCATGGATTATATTCTGGTTATTCGAATAATGTGATATATATATAAGGATTGTACTACAGTACTTGTTGATTTCAGTAATGTTTTAAAATGATTAGTATGTGACAATAAGAGAAACTTTACATTGTTTGGGGAATCTGATAAATTGATTTTGGAATTAAGAAACCTTTTAGAGAAAGTCTGGACAGAGGTATTTTGGATAACTATTAAGGTTGGAATGGATTAAGTTGAACCATGGATAGTATTGTTTAAGGTTAAAGTATTTCTGAAGATTATTTTTGGAATATTATAATACTATAGTTTTAGGAAAAGGACAACCTGCAGGGTGGGGAATAACCCATCGCGTTGGACAAAGCTGCAGGAATCGAACCCACAACCATAGTGCGACAAGCCTTTATTTCCTACCACTAGCCTACAGGAAGTCCCTGGTTATTACAAAATAATTTTACTAATCTAAATGGTATGTGTTAACATTTGGAACCTTATACAATTAGGATAAATAGAATATTTTTGAGTTTCGTTACCATTTGGAGTAAAAGTTGGGTTTGTGGTAAAAATTTATTAACGAATGAAAGTATACATAACAAGTATGTATATTACCTTACGTTCTTAGTAAATCTCCTAAATAAAGTCCTCAACATTATAAAAGGTAACTTAAAACAAAAATGTTGTCGGTTAACTTTTCCAACTGGGGATTCAATGACCGTTTAACCAATCACAAGTTTGTGATTTTCTTATAGTTAAACTTTCTCCTAATCCTGTTTTCTATAACTCTCCATCAGACCTTGATGGTTTGTTTCTCCTCCATATCCATATTTTCATAGAATCCAAGAATTGGCTATATCGGGTGACTTTTGTACTTATCTTGCTTTCTTTTAATGTTATATATTTATTAACCTTATTTCCGATGTGGGTTTTCCTAAAAGGTATTTTCTCTTTTCAAAGAAAAATTTCAAATTGCGAGGACGCAATTTATTGAAGGAGGGGAGAATGTAACACCCCAAGCTTCCACAGTACGTTTCACTTCGAATAATGCAATAGCTTGCATTTTACGCAACTTCGAGTTCTAAAACACCGCGACTAATCAAAGTAGCCGTTATGAATAGTAATAACCACTTTTTAAAATTACAGAAATTTTATATTTCAAAATGGACTTCATTTTAGTATTCCTAATATTGAAATTAGCATATGTTGAATTTTTTGTAATTTTCTGAGAACTTCAAAAATTTTATGAATAGTGAAAAATACTTAAAACAACTTTTTTAATCAAAATAATTTATAGTGATAAATTATACTATTGAGTGGTTTTAGAGTATAATTAGAATATATTTTTACCATTTTATCTAATGGTGGTCATTCGAATTAATTTAACATTGAAATTGGACATAAACAATTGCCAATCTTTTGATATAAATTGTTTCTTAAAAACATGCTATTTGTTGTAACAGCGGGAATTAATTATAAAATTAATTAATGCAACTTATATGTTTGGAATTTTTTAAAATAGACATCATTTTTGAATTCGGAATATCAATTATAGCTTAGGGTGAAATTTTGGCCTTGTTCTGAAAAACTTCAATTTTTTATGAATAGTGAAACCACTAAGTGGTAGTTAAATAACTGATTTTTCGTTTAAATGAAATATTACCACTTCTGTGATTTGATTTTTAAAAATCCGACGTACATGGTTGTCATTAAGAAGTAAAATGTGGTTCAATGAGATCAAAATAATTTTTTGGTGAATAGTAACTTTTAAGTTCTTAATCGCGATTAGAGGTAATTAGTGTAGTTTAAGGTACAAATAATGTTTTAATAATATGAGATGAGCATGGAACCTGTCCTAATCCTATTGGATGAGTCATATCCTACCAAGACAACCCATGGGTCAACTTGGGGACCCCATGGATCCACTTTAGTTGGAAAATGACATTAATATATATTTATTTAATGTTAAAATTAAATTGACACAAACATGAGTTGTTTTACTAAAACAGTTTTTAAGTGGGGTTACACAAGTCCAAATTTTGACTATAAATATTCATTAGAAGGCTAAAAATAGTTCCTACATCATATTATTTTTTTATAATTAAATAAATTAAATTATTTATGACATCATTATGATGCGGCGATGACCTCATTATTTAACGATTTAAATAAAATGAGATGATAATGCAAAATCCAAGGCTTACACTTGTCCAAAGCCTATTGGATGAAGAGATTTATAACCCTTATCACCTTGGACACGAATTATATAAGTGTGGGACCTTTAGAATCCGAAAAGCATTGTATAATAATGTAACATTTCAATCTTTCCAAAAGAGCCCCTCCTCTCCACTTATAAAAGGCCCCCACCTCTCCCACCTCATTTACAATTTCAAGCCATTTGGCTCGGCCAACCTCTGCCCAAATACTCTCCCAACTTCCCCCTCTTACTCTTAGAAGCCTCACTTTGGGCAGAACTCTAACCAAGGAAGCCTTTGGCTCAAATCAAAAAGAGTTACCTGATATTGATGTAATGTCTTCTCTAATGTTGTTTTGTTTTATTTTTCTTCTCCAACCCCCTAAACTCTTTTTATTCATTTCTTTTGTAACAACACAAGTATCCTAAATATACTAGGATGTTTTTATAATAAGGATTCGAGCCACACTTACACACACCAACATCTAATGGTTAAAGAACATACGGTTTCTGTGGATGGCGAATTTCTGCCTCACGAAACGATGATTGTTCAACACTCATATAACACCTTCAAAGGTGTCCATTAAGATGTAACTATTTTTATATATGATATATAATATGTTTATATTTTACTTATGCTTCTTTATTTCTCATTTATGGCATACTTTATGATTTCCATTATGGGTAAAACGCGATAATTTCATTTTAGGAAGTGCGGACTACCGCCCCCTCAAAGTGATTTGAATCGTTAATGCCATATGTGGGATGTATAAAGGATGGAGTAAATGGTATTATACACTATATTTTACTGGAATTATATTATACATTTATATCATTATGATTTCGTTCCATTAAATATGAAATTGAAATGAAAGTAGCGTTCATGCGTACGTACGGCTTACCGTCTCCATGAACGGTGCATTTCATTTCTTACCTCTAAATGTTACGTAATATTATAAATGAATGTATATACTGGATATATATGATATATATGACATCTAAATCATGAATATAATTCTGGAGATAATGGATATTCTACCACATAAACAACTTGTAATTATAAGAAGGTTATTGTTGACTCAAGTACCAAAGATCGACAAAACGACCGTTATTAACTTAAATAATTACATAATGTTCATAACATTGTAATAAGTGATATAAAAAGGATAATGAAATTAGAAATGGTTCTTAATAAGATATATATTAACTCTAGTTTATTATTCAGGAGGTTAAAGAACGGTTGAGTCAAGTCAGACACGAGGTAAGGGAACTTCTTAACCCAACATCCATTCTTTGGGTTAATCTCCTACTTTCAAATTATGTCATGATATAATTATGTCCTATCTGGTATTTGTACTTTCTTTATGTGTACTTATATTGAATACACATAATAGATCTATTTTATTATAAAAATGATCTTTTTAAAGACTTTGTCTCAATCTCCTTTCATTGAGGCATATTTGGTTTTATACACAACTTTCTTTTATATGGTGTATAAACCCCTTTGACTTTTACATTTATTCAAAAGGAATCTTTTTTATACGAAGCATTTTTACTAAACGACAAAAAGGTAATGTTTTCCTTTCCGTACTTATGCGGCGACAACGACTTCTCCACCGCCGTGACCATTATTTGAGTTCTGGCTTCCTCTACAAGCCATCACTTTATTTTAATGAAAAATAAATACAAAGTTTTAACTTGCTTTTATTTTAGTATTGTAAATGGTTTTGAAAGCATTTTTATTATATCAATGTGTTGTATTGACATCTTGTGATTGAAATGTGGAAATGTTATGTTTCCTTTACGCATGTTTTATGTGATACGATTATGTTATGGTTTATGATATGTTTAAACCTATTCATATGAGGAATGCATTGGACTTAATAAGTGACGGGTGGAGCCCGCTATAGCTCCTCGATGCATCGGCAGGTCTCATGAGACAAACTAGTGTCTTGGCATGAGGCGTTGACAAAATCTTATTTGTGGTCTTGGCACGAGTCCTTGGATACGTGGTTATGATAGTCTGGCATTATGCATTCCATCATTATGAAAGTGGTTATTGATATTGCATGTGATTATTCGACCAGTAGAATATCCATGTGAATAAGTAAATGGCTTTATCTCATTTTACTTTTGCCATATTATGTTGAAGTTCATGTTTAAAAGGCTTTTGTTTTAGTTATACATTGCCTTAAATGTTAATGTTTATTTATGAAAGCTTCCGCAATATTGTTATCCTTACTGAGCATCTGAGCTCACCCCTTTCAATGTTTTAATATTTTCCAGGATGTGAAGAAGTATTTTATGAATGACCTGCAGGGATTGTCAGAAGAGGATATGAGTGTGGTCTATGGAGACTTTGTTATTGTATTTTTTCACTTTATGATGTAATGTAACGTTTATGAATGTATCTAGTGTTTCCAAGGCTACTAAACTAATCGGTCTTTCAAGACTTGATCTTTTGTGATCATGCCAATGTTACGAAGTAATGCACCGGCTCTGGGTAGCTAGGGTCGGGGCGTTACAGACTGAACACAACATCAGGTCTCAAATCGATCCTAGAATAGTGGAAATAATAATGGGATATAACAAAAATTATTTAAATCTTGTTATTCAAAAGAGTACATAGACATTGTAAATGGGTGGAGTGAGATAAAAAGTTATACACTTGAAGTAGATACACATGGAGATGTATTCAAGGAATAAATGAAAGATATAGGAGAAATTAATATAAAAATTAAATCAATTATAGAGGAACCACTTAGGTTAATATTGTAGAATAACAATATATATTGGGATCATGGAAGATAATGGAAATGTAGAGTTAATATGAGACTATAAAATAAGTATTTTTTATGAGGTAACCCAATTTGTAGGATCATTCTTTACTTATTTTAGTTAATTTTAATTATTTTTTAAAAATAAATTCCACCACACTGAGTATGTTACTTGAAAATTTATAGGATCTGAATAGAAAATAAGGGTATAGAAATTTTTAGATCTAATAGGACATACACACTCATGTAAATAGATAAAATTCAAGTGGTGGTGTTCATTACTTCAATTATTTAATGCATCTCTATGCTTTTGAATTATCTATTCATATATTCAAAAACAACTATGGAGGGTAAAAGAAAAGTGTTAGTGTGATGAGTAATTTTAATAAACATGCATAAGAAAAAATTTCCATCATCACTCAAAGAGACAAAATCATATGATAACATTGAATCTCTTGTAAGAGAACTTGTAAATTGAGGGTTAATAGGATGGGAATTAGGGGTATAAAAACATGGAATTATTTTATTGGATTGATTATCATAATTTTGAGTTATTTAGTTTTTCAAAATGCAAGTAGAACTTCCAAGGTTCACCCTAAATAATAATAATCTAAAAAAGTTAATTAGAGAAGTGTGAGTATCTGAGATATAAAATCAAATTTCTAGAAATGGATAGGTATATGGGTGTGTGAGTAACAAAAATAAAAAAATTTCAAATAATAGTAATGACTACTTGATATCTAGTTACCCTTACAATAATTCCATTCCATAAATATTAAAATTAGTATTGGGGGATGCCTTATATAATGGATGGTTTAGTTATAAGTGATACATACTCAAAGAATAACTGCATTTCACATATCATTTCTAAACATATGGGAAAACATGAGAAAATTCTGACCGAGACGAAGGGGAGATGAATGTTGAACTTATTTTAACAAGAGGAAAATGGATTTATTTGGTTGGGGAATGATGATGAACCATTAAATAGGTGAAATTGGTAAGTGAGATAATCAACTTGAGTGAGGGGGTTTGAAATAGTTATTCATGATCACATTTTATCAAAATATGTCCTTGTTAATTAAAATTCCATAAATTTGGGCTTAATATTGAATGAAATGAATTCTTAGTGATATATTTTTTGAGAGAAATACCATGAGGGTAGGTAAGAATTGAGTATGGGGGATTTTTAATAGGTAAATATTTTCATTTAGTTTCAATAATTATTTGTATATATTCTGTTTAGATTTTAGGTTTATTTGAAAAAAATAATGTATGTTATGGATTTTTTATTATTTTTAAAATAATAATAAAATTTTAATATTTTTATACTTGAAAACAATTTAAATGTGATTACTATTGAAAAAAATATTTTGATTCAATTATTTGAGACAAGAAAATGTGAATCAATATTTTAAAGAAATTTTAATGAGGATTTGTGGTAGTATAGTGAAGGCTACATTAGATTAAATGAAAAATGGATGAGGATCTAGGGAATGTAATTCTAAGATTCACTAATAGAATCTCATGGTCATATTACCTTGTAACACTCTCTAATGGAAGATTAAACTACCATGTAATCTCAATCCTCCCCAGCATACTCCCAAGCCCTGATGACATGTCGACCTCCCTCACCAGAAACTCCAGTGACAATGTATTCTCAGGGGTCTCCAACAAAACCTCAATCATAGGATCTAAGCTATTATAAAACATTGACCAATATATCTATATATACAACACCTCCTCAAGGATAACTAAATATTCTTAAAGTATAACATATCCCCAAACCTTTCCAACATATACTTGTGTTTCCTAGTACATAATAAAAATTCTAGTGAACCTATATGGTAGTAGATAAAGTAAAATTTAGTGGGGACCATAAAAATAGATCAAATACATGGGTTTAATCTAAAATACATGTGGAAAAATGAAATTTTATAGTAATAATCCATGAATACTTCTTTTACCAAATCTGGTAATTCATTTTAGAGATTTCCTAATGTAAGAATATTGTGAGTATATAGAAGTTTCTACTAATCCCACTTAATTTCTCTCTAATTCAATAGTTATAATCTCTTGGAACTTTTTTAAAATTAAATAGATATATTTACATAGTGAAATCTCATTACAAGTGGTGGGTTAAGTGGGAAATTAGACATTTACCTTATACAAGGGGGATCCAAAGACTTCTAGGGATCATTAATTCCATATCTCATACTCTATAAATTCAATAATTCAGCCCATTTCATCATATAACTTCATTATATCTCACCCATGTTCCCAAAACATCTCCTAAAACTATTTTAAACCATTATATCCATATTATTCATCTTGTATATCATTATTTATAAAATTCAGTGGAGGTGTAATTAGAGATCGAGGAGGAATATAGGGTGACTTTCATATTATGAGGAGATATAATTTTTGATTTTTCCCCTAATTTAATTAGTATGCATGGTTAAGACTTTAAACTTAAGATGAAAACCCTTTAATTTATTATTATGTTGTGTGTCAGGTGAACATGGATTTTTTATTATTCTTGAATTTATTCTTAATAATTCTAGTTGATTTTCCATTTGTTATAAAATCATTAGAATA
Organism: Viscum album; assembly: GCA_963277665.1. NCBI lineage: Eukaryota > Viridiplantae > Streptophyta > Magnoliopsida > Santalales > Viscaceae > Viscum > Viscum album. The sequence continues at coordinate 817,355,762 of OY728148.1, forward strand.
GGGTGAGGTGATGATAATAAGATCCAAATTCATGTACTAAAATCAAGATCAGTGAACATTTATGGATGAGAGTCATGGGGGTGTAGTGAAAAAGCAATCATAGATAAAGATCCCAACTACTACCCATGAAGTAATATTTTGGGTACTTTTAACTTTATGAGTAAGTTATTTTACTTCCATAAGAGTGGATTTGAAAGGAAAGATTGTGTTTTTAATTCTTTTATTAGTTAATCCATTGGTTATGATTCACATTATTGATCGGTGCCAAGAATTCTCAGTCATTCTCATGTTGAATTTAATCTTGTTGAGTTATTATTGTTTATTCACATTGCCTTCCCATTATATATTCATATATAATTAAAAAATATAAAAAACTTTTATTTATTTCATAAAACACAAAAAACACCCTCATTCAAAATTATTTTCAGTCTTCACACCTAAGTAAATTAGTGAATTATCCAAATCTTGTCCTTGTGGAGCTAACACGGTACTAGCTGTTATTTATGCTCAATTTTTCTACAACCGTGTGATTTGTTCCTAAGGCCACTAAGTCACTATTAATGATTTAATGGGTACCCAGTGTTTTCTAGTTTTATTTTATTAATTAGGGTAATATTTATCTCTAGGTTTTAAAAATAAAACCACATTTGGGTTCCTTGATTTACACTAGTTAAATCAAATGGGAGGTTATCCCTTTCTCCTCCTCTCCCACTCCTTTATTACCCTTTTATTTTGGGAATCCAGAGTAGTTTTATTTGGTGATTTATTGTAGTTTCATATTCCATTTTCATCCTCATCTCATTATATTCCCATTTTCTCTAATTCTTTATAGGTGGGAGATATGATTCGGTGTTGATCCCAATAGATAATGGTGTAATTGGATTCAAATGATGGGGATTTAGTGTGGCTTTCCTAAGGAGGCCCTCAAAGTATTAATGCATCGGGTTTCACAATATTTCATTATTTTTAAACCCCTAACCTAATTTATATCATGTGTATACCATGCTATATTGGACGATGTTTTGGTATTGTCACACTATTTAGTAAGATATTACTTTATTATTGTTAATTTAATTAATATGGAATAATTGTGTTAATTAATTTTAATAGTTTTTTTAACAAATTAAAATGGATTATTGGTGGATCTATGGGATTGTGGATGTGATAGATGATTGATATACTCTTGGAAGAGCATATCTAATTGTGGGAAGGAATCACTTTAAGGTATAACTCTACTTGATGTGTGTCATCCCTAAACATACCTAATGGTTTATGTTATTTCATGTGATTCATGGTATACAATCTCATCAATCATGTGATATTAGCCTAAAATAACATAGAATTACTTTCCATTGACCCATATGAATTGGGTAGATATTTATATAGCAGTGATAGGCCATATAATTTTTATTCCTTGATGCCTTGACTGTTAATAGATGTGGTATTGAATATAAGTTTGTGGACTTTGTGATTAGGACCTATTGGGATCCTTCTATGAGTTATACTATAAATCACAAGACTATGTTTAGGTGTCTTATACTCCTTTGATATAATATGGGTGTTTAATTAAGAGAGGTTGATGTGATCCATTAGCTAGAATATTCCTTGCACCACTTGAGAGAGAGTGTATGTTATTAGGGATATGATTATCCTTCTTTTTTATATATCTTGATGGCTTGTCCATTGAAGGCCATGTAGTGGAAATTAAATTAGTTTAATTTTATCCTTTAGAACCCATACGAATTCCACCTTGGTAGACCATAACTTGGAGGACCTGGAATTAGTTCCCTTGGACTCCCTTGAAAAGAAGATGTATAAATTATGTGAGGTTAGCTTAAGGCTTGACCCAATTGAAACATTACTATTTACTTCTTATAATTTTTAGCTTATATTACTGAGGTATGGGTGAGTGTTCCTACCCCTTCTAGATTATGAAAATTGAGTGTGTTATACCTCAATTATGGGATTGGATATAGGTAAAGTGAGTGAGGACCGACATATCTTAGACTTCAAGTGAGTTATGGATTAAACCAACATAATTATACTTTACTTGTATAGATTTTATTATGATATTAATTATGAATATATGTGTTTGTGATTATAATGTGGTATATTATGCCCAATTTTATTTTTATTTTTATGACGTGTACAAGACTCCCTTTTCATTATATGATTGTTTGGGTGTGGGATAACCTTCACATTTACTCTGATATTTCTTATAGAAAAGGGATAACAATAAAGATTTTATTGATAATGACTACAATATCAAATGATATTTCTAATGTGATTTTTGGGTGTATAGTATGGGACTCATTTTCCACTTACTATATGATTAAATGATCAGGGATTCTATAAAGATTATGTGATATTCTTTTAGTTTGGGATGCTTTTCCCAAACAACTTGATATTATTATGGTATGGTATGACACACCCACTTTCAATATATTGTGAAACCATGTGATGATGTTACCAATTATATTGAGGATGCATGTGATATGGAATGACAAGCCTTTTGGGTTTTTGGGTAAGGTGTAGGAAAAAATGTTCATCTAACATGTGTTATTATTTTAAGGGGTGTCATTGAATTATGATATGAGCTCATGAATGAGATATTATGACCATTATTAGGGGATTCATTTCCATCCAGGTCATGGGATGTGATTCCCACATGGGCCTAATATTGATATAGAGGGGTAATTCTGGTCATTTACCTATCATAACCCATGAAATAAAAAAGTTTTTCTCGTATTTGATGCCTCATGGGAGGGTAAAAGTTTCCGTAAAACATCATTACTTAGGATATGGGATATAATTCCCTCTATTATGATGCTAACTAGTGTTGGGGATGTGTTACCCTCTCATGATAGTGTTGTGGCTGGTGACTAGGGTTGGTCCTGGGGTAATCCTTATTATCCCCTAAGCTCAGGAAATGAGGTGAAAGGGGAAATAAAGTGGAAATATTTTCCTATAGTGGCCTCTTCCAAACTCAAATTAGGGAAAAATTAATCTAGGTATTGGGAAACAATAATTTTTAGGATTTTTAGGGCCAGTATTACTAAGGATGTTATTCTCATTAGTAATATTGTAGTTGGTACGTGATGCTCATTCACTTGTTACTACTCTAAGATGTTATTCATACTTCTATGCTATTGCAACTGAGGAATTATACCCACTATTGTGACTTGATTTATAAGTTTTAATGAACATATATTAACTATTATGATATCATGGGATGTTATTCCCACTATATGATTTTTCTATTAGGATTTATTTCCTAAAAGTTTTATGTTATACTATGATGATCCATTATAACCATGATTAAGAATTGAGATGTTATACTGAATTATTATTCTTTTGATATGTATAGAGACACCCTAGAACTGGCCAAACTAGGTAATTTTGTAGATATTTGGTTCTTTAGAACACATGGTTGTGATATATTTATTATTTTTCTCATTGATTATTATTCACTTATTACCAGATAACATTTCTCCTACAATCAAGTTTATTAGATATTTCAGGAACATCATTTATGGTAGTTTGTTGAGTTGTACTCACACCCAACTCAGGTTTCTGGGTATGTGAGAAGACTTATTGGTTGTAAGAAAAATAAATGGTAGGGTTCCTACATTTTATGGTTAAGAAATTGGAGTCTAGATGAAGTTAGGGTATGGGACTTGATAGGTACTTAAGACCTGGTATGCTTATAGTATCCTTTATAATTTTTATTTTGGATATTATGTTCATTTACATCTTATGATTGACCTTAATTTGATTAATATCATGTGAAATTTCTATATATTCAATTTTAGTATCGTATGAGTGTTTTTATTTACTTTCTAATAGCATGTAGTAATGATGTTCACTTTTATATATTTTTTTGTGATGAAATTTTATCATTATTATATCCACTATGATTTATGGATACAGGCACCAAAGAAGGTATAGTCACCCCACGATATAAATAAACCCTTTTCATTGTTCAATAGTCTATATCATATAGGGAGGCATACCAAAGGTATGTGGAACTCAGATGGTCTTGATGGAGGTAAACCATACTAAGAACACTGTATCTCCTCTCTATAATCTAAGGATTCATTAGTGGGGCCCTTATTACAATACTTATAGCTACACAAATTCCCCTTCTTTGAATGTAATTATTTTCTAACCTTGCGGATCTTTTTGGAAAACATATATAGGAATTTTATGATATCCAAGCATGTGTGAACCCTTTTAATAATCTGATGGTGGCATTTGAGGATGTAAATCTAATGCATACATGGTTGGTTTCAGGCATCATCATAAATGGAACATAAATCTATATATAACATATACTTAATAAATGGAATAATAGTCTTCCCATATTAATAGGATGTTGTCTCTTATATCCATTATATGTGATCTCCTATAAAACCCTACATTAACTTCATCCATAATTTTCCTCATTAGTTGGGACCCCCCATAGGGAAATAAATTTCACATTTAATGCATAGTCAATTATTTGATGTCCTTATCACCATCATCAAGAGAGGTTAAATATTGAATATAGTCTAAATTAATATCCTAAAAAAATAACTATAAATCCTAATATCTTTATATAGATCACATGTTTTAACATGTGACACTATCTACCCCCACAGTGAAGGTTATAGGGTACAATGAATGCAGTTGGTCCCATATCTAATAATGGATTTTTGTCAGTTTCTTTGGATGAAACCTCATATCTATAAAAATAAAACCTAGAAATATCCAAGAGATTTTATTCTAAAATATAGTTTATAATTAATTTATATAAATAAGAATTAATTTATCTTGTAACTCTTTATTTAGTGTCGAATCAGTTAACCTCTCTTATCATACCATTATTGCATCAAAGGATCCAAGTGTAGAATCCAAATATTAGTATCCACACAAATTACATGAAACTAATAACATCATAATAGAATTTTTGGGTGTTATCCCAAAAACTTCTCACCAATTTTATTAGTTTTCCTTGATCCCAACATGAATTTTTTCAAAGCTTGAAGGATTCTGCTAGTTCTCTTAAGGCATGAGAAAGAGAAGTAGGATCAATTATCTACATTCTTGGGAGAATTATTGAAAAATTTATCTATAGATCATGAGATAATTATCTATAGATAATTTTGTTCACAACAATAATCCCTACCTATAAATTATATATCAAGTTTAGACACTTATGTTAGAGAATAAGTTATTTCACAAAGTCCCTTAACCATTATTATAATTCTAAGTGAACCTCATGGAGAATGATGTTGTTTTTTTGTTATTATTATTATTATTATTGTTGTTGTTGTTTTTATTATTATTACTATTTCTTTAACCTGTGAAAACTTATGTATAATTTAAATATGATTTCTTCTAGACTCTTAAATCAGTCTATGAATCCTTCTCGGTATTTATCAAACCTTGAATAATTGATATTTAATTATGTAAATAAATATCACTACATGATTCATTCAATACACAAATAAATATTATATTCACTAAACTGTATAATAAATATTAATTAAATATTCGACTCATATTCATATATTATCTCAAATTACATGTGGATTAATATTTTTTATTAACATAACTTGAATAATAATTATTTCCCAGAACATGAAAATAATATTTATTCCATTATTAAATTTAAATAAATGGTTTTTCAAACACTTAATGTGAAATTATATAGGTATCTTTCTTGGTAGAATTAGGAAAAATGGCCTAAAGTCTAAGATCAACAATAAGAAAAAATGTCAAGAAACCCACAGAGAAATAAGTTAAATGTCACAATTAAAATGAAATCCTATGAATGATAACTATGTGATATAATATATTTGTATCAATATATCATTAATAAGGTTTAATTGAAATTTTAATCATCCTATATGTTGGATATATCATTCTTTGACTTCCCTAAAATTAACATGTTGATAAAAAAAACCATGACGCTAGACTTAATCAGATAGTTCTGTTTTGTTGTACCCAAGTATGCATTGAATTTTTTATCAATGGTTCAGTATGTGCTTCATGTATTTGAGGATGATACTATAAATTACCACTTTAAAATAGTAAATGAGATTGTAAGAAACATCCAGGGTTATGGTGAGAATCTTGAAGATTCCAACATTGATAAAAAGTTGATGGGTAATTTTCCATATTGTTTTGATTCAAAGATTCCATACATATAATAAATAGATTATTTCACTCTTGATAGGATATAAAATATACCCATAGATTTTGATATGATAAAGTCATTACCTTTCAAGAATAAATTGAGATATGAAATTCATTTTGAAGCTTTGAAGAAAGGGAATGTTCGAGAAGATGTCTTCAAATATTAAATTGATTTAGATGTTGAGGAGGATTTTGAATTCAATTAGATCATTTATATTATATAAAATATCTTAAAGTAGGTAAAATGGAAAAGAAAATTTATTAACTTTATGAGATGATATAAATATTATGATATTAGTAATATTTTAAATAATTTTTCAAGGAATGAGGTTGATAATTTTGAATCTGATGAGGAGGAGAAAGAACAAAAGAAGGCTAAGAGTAAAAAGAGGAAAACCAGTCGAAAAACGAATAAATTCAATGAGAAATAAGTAAAAATACAACTCATGTTAGTAATCATATGATGAGGTAAACTTATTTTCTAATGTTAAGAAATAATATTATTCAACAATAAATAGTGATTATAGTGAAGAAAGGACAAGACTTGATTGGGAGTGAAAAGAAAAATTAGATTTTTTAATGGGAGAGATAAAATACCTCAATAAAGAAAATAAAAATCTTGAAAAATAAAATAAAATGGTGTCTTTTTAGAATTAGGTGATAATAAAGAAGAAGTATCATATATTTATTACATCAAATTGTATAAATTAATGTATGTAGAGCTTGAAAATATGGTGAGTGATATTGAACATAAGATGGTTAAAAAATAATAAGAGTGTATTGAAACACAATAGATATGTGTCATAGTTATAAATGAGTATAAAAAGACCACATAAGACATTAATAAATTAGTGGAAGTTAATAAAGAATATTCTTCGGTTGGTGAGATGAAGGGTTCTGACTATCAGTTAAAATTTGGAACTTTGAATTCTCAAGATAGATCTATTATAACAAATAGTATAGGCTCCTAAAAACTTGTACAAGGTGGGGATAAGAAAAATAAGGGGGAATATTTAACATAAAAGTTAGGGAAGAGTGTTCCAAGTATGTCACAACCCCCTAAAAATTTGAGAATTTGTTTTCAAAAGGGCATCAACAATACAAATCTATACATATTTGTAACCAATATTGAAAAAATATATCCATGATTTTTGGTGTTATGGTAATCCTAGACACAAATCCCATTCATGATAGTTCAACATGTCATTTTCGGGATAGATTAAAGAAACAAGGTGGATTTTTAGTGAGTGTATAAGGGTAAATTTTAGAGAGAAAAAAATTGACTAGATATTCACCATAGATATCTACACAAAACCAATTTCATATTTTAAAAGAAGTTTGTGGAAGATGAATTTTTAAGGTCATTAGTATGTGGTATGCATGACAAGGTTAAAGGATAGGTTCCATATTCTATGAAAGGGAAGTGGTTTGAAAATAAAAATAATGGTAAGTCATGTAAATTTGTTGATAAGAAAGATAATTTCCTGAAATAGTTCCTAGTTTTTTGGACAAATTTATTGAAAATGGATAAAAATAATTGTGGCAGTTGATAAACTTATCAATTCTAATGGAAAGAAAGTGAATTCAAAAGGATAGGTGAAATTTGATGAGATTTTATCCCTAAATGAAATATTAGAGACTTAGAAGACTCAGGTGGAAAAAAATATTGTGCGTAAAGAATAGTTTCATTGGAAGAGTCCAAATAAAACTTCCCATGTTGATATTGGAAGAAGATAATATCCTAGGTTTATATGAATCTCTCATCATGAATATTTTTTTATAAAAACAAGATGTCCTTGCTTATTCCTAATTCTTGTCTACTTATGATCTAACTAGCAGATAATTTAAAAAGTGTGCTTAGTTTTGTAAACACTATACATAAAAGGGGAATATAAGGTTTTCACTTTTGGTATGCATGAGAACATTGTCATTCATAGAGAATAATAACTTCCATGAAATCGAAGAAGAGTTATGTATCCCTTCAGGGGGATAACTAGGAAGGAATTTTTTGTTTAGTTGTTTCGATTAAGCCCATAATTTATGGGAAACTTTGAAAAACATGAAGGTGGATGTTTGAGAATCACACTTACATCCATTAGTGATGATTATATTAAATGAAATTATTATAGGGGCATTAGTTATGTAATTTATGGGAAATAATTGTAATTAGTTTTCTTGAACATGAGATATTTTTATGGGTTTGTTGATATGTATACCATTTTCAATTACTCATGATCTATTTCTTACAGCCCTTATTTAAGAGATGAGTTTCTGAGTATGATATTAAATTCATGGTAGTGTATGGACAATATAAGAAACATTGGTTATATATCTCTTATTTTATAAATAGGGTTTTACTAATTAAACTTAGAGTAGAACATCTAAAGTCTCTTTATGAATAAAACCATAGGTTATATTCATTGTCATTGGAAAAGGAGTAAGAGAATGATAATTCCTTTAAAATTAAAATTTGAGATAAAAATTCTCTAATATTGACCTTTATATTCGATTTGTAATAAGGGGGAGATAAAGATAATCCATCCAAGAACCCATATTGATATTCAGGATTGGTATTGAAAAAAAAATCAAAGGGAGAGATTGTTGTGCACAAGTAAGTATTTCATTTGATTTAAATAGTTCAATGTGTGTGTTTTGGAGTTGATGATGATACTTTGAAGATTATTATAGATTCATGAGAAGGAATTGGATTTAATTATTTATTAATCATCTATTTATGTCAATAATATTATTGATCTACTATAATATTCTATAGAAAATGAATTTTGAGTCTATTTACTTAAATATATCCTAAATAGATTCAAGACAATGTGGCATTCATTATTTGTGACGATTTGTGATTTGATATTCAAAGGAATTAAAGAAAAGTTTGGATGGATGAAGGAACATTATCTACAAAATATTTGATAAGTATTGAAGTGATTGATAAGGCTTTGAAGTTAGAGAAAGAGGATCTAAGTGAGTTTGGGTGAAAAATATAATTTCCCAAATTCATGTAAGAAAATTCAATCATGTAAGAAAAATAATGTATCCATATAATAATACATATGAAAATATAAAAAATACATATTTGTTTGGTCCATCTTGGGTATATCTGGTGACGTAGTCAAATACTTCACATAGGTAATTTCTACTACATAGGTGAATTGTAAAAGAACCACTTAGCTAAATAGTTTACTTAGGTGATTTCTGCTATATAGATGAATTGGATATAAGTATTATATCCCTATCTATTGAGAGATATGTACATAATATGAAATTATAAAAAATAGAAGGTCCATATGTAATAGATGCATGAGAAAATTCATATGGAGATCTTGGTTTTTTTTAATAAGTGAGATTTGAGGATAACAATTAGTGGTAAATCGGCTACTATGTGAAGAATAGAAGATGAGATCTCGAGTCTTTCAGGTATTTAAATGAAGTCATATTGGAGGAATTGATGATATCATGATATTTAAATATCACATAAATGAATAAATCCAAAGACTTTAGGAGGATTAAATGAATATTTCAATCAGAATTCAAATGATTCTAAATTAGGGATAAATATAGAATCTATTAACAAATCCAAATATGATGATCACGTTGTTAAAGATCATGGGGTTCCCATTATTAAAATATGGAAATATTGATGTTGATATATTTGAGAACAGAATTAATGATTCATTAATGAGTATAAATATATGGTGTAGGTATTGAATAAATTTTGTAGTGGAGTGTATTGAATTGAGAACTCTTTTTCATATTGAAACATCATCTGAGAAACTGATACATTCAGTAGAAAGGAGAAGAAAATGTGATCCAGTACCAAGAGTTCCAGAAATAGGAAAACCAGAGTGTTTGAATAAGATGGGGATAATTCATATTACATCATATCTAGAAGGATTCACAATACCATCACTACAGATAAATATCTTGAGAAGTTATACTTGCAGACCTGCTAATCCATTTACTCATGGAGGAAGACACTATTGCTAAGTGGTGTAGAAGAAACCTAGGAGAAGAAGGATATATTTATATTTAATATAAACATTGTTTAAGAAGAAAGGGCTATTCCTAAGGACTCTGGAAATAGAGATAACATAATAGATTATTTTTTGGAAGTATCTTGTAACTGGAGGGTATAACTTTTATAATACAAACCTTTCTTGGAGGTACTTCCTCATTTAAATTTTTCATAAACATCCTTTTTGGGTTAATGAATTATTATTGGGGTGTATGAGAAGTTTCAGTGGTGTTTTAGGGGTTTGTGTCATGTAAAATAGAAAAAATGGTCCAATATATGTTGAGGGCACGATTGTCACATAGTTAGTATAAATTGTACACCATAACCATGTAGCCTGTTAAAATGGTGTGCACGATTGATGGAACCATGTAGGGTGGCCTAGGAGACTTTTCGGATTAGGAATCCTTCAAAGAGTGGTGAGTCCATGACCACTGCAAGGTTTGTCAAATTTTTTTGGGTGGAAAGTCAAACTGTGTGTCTTGGTTTCCTCTTGGATAGAGAGAAAAACACAGTTGAAAAATGATATGGAAAACCATGCAGCCTAACTATGCGCCACATAAAAAGTTGGTTCTACTATTTTTCCCTCCAGACCCTGTTTCTTTCTTCCCCAATTTTTCACCCCATTCAACCCCTACTTCAAGGGTGATGAACCAATAGCCTCATCCTCTTCTATGGGTGATTCTCCTTCGATTCTTGGTCATTTGGAGTTCTGTTTAGTATTAATCAAATCACCAGATAAGTTTTAGCTTTGTTTCCTTCCTTTTTCTATAAGAGAAATGCTATATAGTTTATTATCCTTACTAACCCCTAAAACCCTAACCTTTACACAATATTCTAATTTAGGGATTTAATGGGCATTTCAATTCGAATCAAGGGTGGAAATTAAGAAACAGTTCATCAAAGGACAAGTGGTAGGTGGTCTTAATGATTTTTTCCATAGTCTTGATGTGTTTTATGTGTATTTTGTTTTCAAAATTCACTACATTACTATGTTTTAATTTTTTTGATTATGGAAAGTGATTTAGGCCTTAAATTGAGGTGTGAGACCCTTCATGGACCCCGTTGGGTCCGTTGGTGAAGTGAGGTCGATCCTAGGGATACCTCACAAGGTACGATGAACCGTTATGAATGGTGAGTAAATTTTTAAACATTGAGATAATGTAATTATATGAGAGAATGAGTTGTAGAAGTTTAATTGGGTATTTGGGCACGGTTAATGGGTTAACTAAAATGGTTATAAGTTTTATTTTTTGAAATTTATTGGAGGATTTTAAATGTTTCAAAGTTTTTGTTTTTGGAAATTGACCGAGTTATAAATTTATTTAAAGAAAATGATGTTTGTAAGTGGGTAATTATATAAAAGGAGGTGTTAACCGCAAATTGATGTTAAAAGGGGTCTTCAGAAGAGATTTTGAAAGCTGATTGAAATTAGAGTATGTCTCCCATTATATAAAAATGGTTTAATGGTTATTTTAGATATGGGAAATGGAAATCAAATCCTTGGGGCATGTTTTTATTCTTCTCAAAGAGGAAGATCTGTATTTTAAAGGATGTATTCAAGAAGATTTAAAATGAGTTATTTGATTTTTTTGATGTCAATGAATTATGAAATGAAGTGGATTTTAATTGTTTTCTAGTGTAGAAAAATATCATAAAGGGGTGTTTGGAATAATGGGATATGTGTTAATGAGTTATACCATGTATGTTGGATGTGTATAATGACTTGTGATTTTATTTGATAAATGTGTTTAATGGTTATGGTTTGTGTTTGGTAAATTCATAAGGGTTAAAGAATCATGTTCATGTGTCTTGTTAGTAGGTGGTGTATTGACTTGAGGTTCTACACCCATGGGTCGGGTTTTCTTGAGGCTCTAAACCTCACCCCTTTAATTAAAATGTTAGGGAGTCGGAATGAGGATCTATTCCCAAAATAGTTCCATTTTATGAGACTAACTATACTAAGGATACAAGGTAAGTGTTATCTAATGTATGGTTGGATGTTAGACTAAGGCTCTATGATTCCCAACATATAGACATGGTGTGGTTTAGGATGTTAGATTGAGGTTCTATTCTTCCCAAACACATGGACATGACCCAATTACCATATTGAGGTTTCTGATCTTGTTGATAAATTGTCATTAGAGAATTCCTTTTTAAAAATAAAAAGTATGTAACCCTTTATGTATAGAATTAGGCTCTTGATGTGACCAGATCTAGTTTATTTGGTTGGTTGACCCAAAATAACTTGATGGATAAAATGGTTAAATAGTAACTGTTAAAATTTGAACCCTTTTTCTTGATAAATTTTTCTAAAAGGGGTAATGGTTTAAATTTGAAACATTTTTCATTCTTTCCATGTTTATTTGTTTTAGTTGTTTTTTTGCATACCCTATTGTATAGACTGGTTATTAATTTAGACGTCATTGGTGGTGGCCTACTGAGTTGTAATCATACCCTTCTTGGGCCTCCATGGAACTTGGGTACCTGTGTAGATGTTACTTGTTTTTAGGTACAGGTTCAGGATAGAGATTTGGTGTTTTTTTTATGCAAGGCCTATTTGGCTGGAGCATGGGATGTCCAGATCGGGTTAAGACTCAGGTCCATTCTTGGGGATCTTTTGGTAGTTTTGGCTTTATGATTTTTTGTGTATGAATTTCTAATATGTAGTGATTTCGTCATATTGATATATCATGTGATACTTGTTACTTGTTGAAATTTGTCATTTGATTTACATTATTTGTTCCTACTAGTTTTTATATCTATAGATATTATTTTTTTTGTGGTATTACTCTAAAAAGTGAGTATAGTCTCCCCATCATTTCTCTACAGACTAGCACTACTATTAAGAAGTCTCTGGAATACAGGGAGGAGCTCCTAAGGTCATGTGATGACCCAGCTCAAGGCACTATATTGTGTCCACTAGGTCGAAGACACTACAATGTGGTATTAGAACTAGTCTATTTTTTCTTTCTATTTTGGGTATAGGTGACAGGAGACTAATATGTTTTCCATACTTGTTAAGGAACTCATTTTTGGGTTCTTACAGCCCCATGTACGATGGAAAACCCAAGTTTCCATGGGTGGGAATTGATGTTTTGTTTTGTACTTTTACATTTGGTTGATACTTCCACATCAATTGGTGAACATGGATGTGATGTTATTTATTTATGTGGATTCTATCTATTGGCCTAGTATAGAAAGTTAGGGAGTGTGAGTTCATGCATCATGTTAGCCATATAGGAATGATAGTTCATCTGTATGTTTCCTATGATTCATTGTTCCTTGGGACTCACATGTTATTAGTGTGCTTTCTTCTTGTGGTTTAAAATTTTTGATCTCTCCTAGAAATGGTTTTTAATGAAAATTTTTTGAAAAGAAATTTTTAACAAATCTTTTTTTTAAATGGTGGGTTAATAAATAAGATATTTAAAAGTGTAATTTCTTGGGTTTTGAAATGTAATGTTTTGAAATGTGAATCCTCGGGTTTTAAAATGGTAAAGTTTAATTAATAAGGGAAATGGTAAAATGATATAACTTTTTGGGATATCGGTGGTGGCTATCACTTGTGTTTGTTATTGACCCTATGTATGGGTGGTTTGAGTAGTGAGAGTGCCTTAGTTTTGAGACGTTTGTTTATGGGATGTGAGACCATGATGGGTTTGGATGTGACAGTTAATGGAATGTTGGATATTGTGTTTTTGGTTAGTTAATAATATTGATGTTTTGAAATGATGTCTATTAATGTGGATATGGTTAATCTTATGGGTTGAGACCTTGCAAGTTGTCTTTTGGACCCTAAAGTGGGTGTTTGGCTCGTGGATTTAGTGTATGTGTGTGAGTACCTTTGGTGTGGGACCTAGAGTAAATTGTTTCTTGGTGCATTAGATGCAGTGTGTTTGGAACGGGGGTAGGATTTTCACCCATGAGTAGTGGGTTGTTTGAAGTTTGATGTGTATGGCTTAGAGGGAGAGCTAATATCCTCTATTAGTTGTGAATCTAATTTAGTAAGTTGGTGTTTTTTGACCCTCAAGGGTGACCCATTAGAGAGGTTGGTCAGGTTTCAAGTCTCTTTAGGTGAGTGAGGCACAGGTTGATGTTATGGTCTTGGACATCATTTCACATAGATTGATGTCTAGTGAAGGTTTTTCCTAGAGGTCTAAGTGGAAAAGTCAATGGTTTTGGAGATGTGACTTGATTTGTGGAATTATTCGATGATCTATGTAAAATAAAGGGTATCCTAGATGGAGGTTAGCTCAGTGTTGTAGGTGCCTTGGAATATGAATCACTGGGGGTTGTTTCATAGGTGGAATCGATGCAGTGTGCAGGACATCAAAAATTTTGGTAAAAGTGGATACTTATTCCTTGGTCTTGTCTTAGATATCACTTAAGTGCTTACATTTAGTTTTTTTTGAATGGTAGGATCATTCAAAGACCTGACCTTGTGGTTTTGATGGTGTTTGATGTAGAAATCAATGTTGATTTGGGGCGAACAAGGAAAGGGAGACCAAAGTGTGGATGGATGCTTTTGTTATAAAGGTGACACCCAGGGTAAGGGTAGTCATGTAGTTGGGAATTGTTGTAATGATGGTTTGGTTTGGGGTGATGAATTGATAAAGTCTTGATCTGATGAGGCTTATAGACCAGGTGACATGGTCATCTACGTGAGTGATAATTTGAGGCTAGCTTTAGTGATGTACAGCTTGTGTAACCTAGAGTCAACTTTAGTGTGTGGTCTCTTGAAAGTGTGAGACAATGAGGTATCTAATGTTTTCCAAATGTGGGAATGTTCTAGGAAGGCATGATACCATTTGGAATGGGTGACCAGGTGTCTTGTGATAAGTTCATGTTTTTTTGTGTGTGGTCATAGTGGGGAGCATGTGTTATATGCGAGATAGTGGGGTTATGGATCAGTGTGGTGGTCATTGTGTTTCCGTGTAAATAACTAGGTTAGTTGTTGATGCTGAAATTTAGAGAAGGTCTTCATCGGGAGGATAAAAGAGCAACGAATGAATTTGAGAGTGAAAGAGAGGATTCCGGGACCTGGGAGGAAGGTGCATGAAAGATTTAGGGAATGCGTGCAAGAGTCCCTATGGCGCGCAAAATCTTGTGTTCCCAAGGTGTCGTCAAGGGAAAGCTTCCATGACAACCCCTCTGAAATCACTAAAGGCACTAATGCACAAGGGCACCCGGGTTGAGAGCATGTGGTCCTCAGCATGCAATGTTTTCGCACCCAATGCGATGTCAACTAATCGTTTTTGCGTTGTGCCCCTTTCCACTCCTAATGCGACGTCAACTGATCATTTGTGCACAGTGCCCCTTTGCACGCCCAATGCAACGTCAACTGATCCTTTGTGCACAGTGCCCCTTTTCGCACCTCCTCCAAGGACTTCAGCTATAAAACTAAGCGTACCCTCCCCCCTTGGGGGATGGTAATAGAAGACGAACCAACACTCTACTACGCAAATGACACCTCTTCCGTGACCGTGCGAAAACCACCATGGAATTTAGGTATTTGATCTTGCACGATGGGACCCCCATGGGTGCTCCTTCAGGTGGGCCCTCTTGGGCATGATTATCTTCCATTTCCTTTTACCCAAAGTCATTTGCGTGAAAGCTTTTCCTTTTGCGTGCAAGTTTCCTCTTCATCGGACTTCTTTTACGCAAATCTGGTCTATCTTGCATACAGCCCTCCCATTTTGTGTGCAGCCTCTCCTCTTGCACGCATCCCCCCCTGTGCACTCCATATGCCATCCTCACCTTAAAGAACCACTTCGGATCCACTCTTATGCGCAACACACCTGTGTCACATGCTCTCTTCCCATGCGGGATTTCAAGTTTGCATCAAGTGATTTCAAGGTCCCTTGGGCGGTGTTTAACGTTGCGTTGCTTCGCCTCATGCTTATTCACAATGGCATACTAATAGTTATTACTTCTTCGCATAGTAATGATAACGTGGACCCCTCAATGGATCACTCCATAACACCCCCTCACCATAGCATTGTTGATGCCTTCCCTTCCTCAAGGGAGAGCGGGTATCAATTATGTAAGTCCTATGGTTGCGGAGTGAACCTGACTTGTCCGAGCTACAGGACGTTAAAATACCCAGTGCCATCATCCTCAGCACATGACATTAAACTGTGACATCTCCCCATGTGTTATATGCAGGGTTCCCCACCTTGGACATTCTGCATGCCCACTAGTCCCCATAGGAGTGAAATCATTCCTCACATGGAATTATATCCTCTTTATTAGAGAGGCACTTTTCCGCGAGAAAGGGCCACCATCTTTGTGTAAGCCCCTAGCCTTTCTTACCAAAGGCAGTATCCATGACCCTCCAATATTCTTCCTGGAAGAAGACCATAGAGGGGGGTGGGTGCTGGATCCCTCCTTTCTTTGGTGCCAAATCCCTCTCCCTTTGGGATTTGTCACCACCAGGCCTCCACCATTGATTAAGTCCAAATCTCCATCTTCATGGGCTGCTAACCACGTGTAAGCCCCAGTTTTCTCTTTGGTCTTCTAACCACATTTAATCCCAACTACACTTCCCATTGACACACCTTCTATGACGTGATCATCAAGTCTTTTCTACCTATTGTTTCTCACACTGAACATGACTCTTGTGGGCTTAGAGTAAGAATCGACTATGGCACCCTCTGGGCCGCCTAGAGTGTAAGTATCACACCCCTTCTTAACTACACGATCTTTGATCCTTACCAAGGTAACGTACGTAGGAATCCTCCTTGAGGTTCAATCCCAACACCCATTGGTCCTAACCACTTCACGGCGGTTCACCACACCATCCCTAACTACATGGACTTTGATCTTTTCCAAGACAAAGTATGTAGGAAGCCTACCTGAGGTTCAAGCCCAACACCCATTGGTCCTGACCACAACACAGTGGTTCACCAAACCATTCAGAACTATGTGGAATTTGATCCTTACCAAGGAAAGGTACGTAAGAAGCCTCCCTGAGGTTAAATCCCAACAACCATTGGTTCTAACCCCCATTATGTCGAACCACCTTCATCCTATATGATGTTAAACTTCATGCCCCCTTTTTGTCATGCACTATGCTAAGCTGCATACACCCTCCCGAACTACGTGGGCTTTGATCCTTGTCTCTTATAAAGGGTATGTATAAATCCTACATGAAGTTTAACTCTATCCAGTGGTAATCCATTGTCCCCCCATCCAGTGGTAATCCGTTGTGCCCCCATCCAGAGGTAAGCCATTGCAAACCCCATCCAGCGGTAAGTTATTGTGAACCCCATCTAGTGGTAAGCTGTTTCAAACCCCATCCAGTGGTAATCCATTGTGCCTCCATCCAGAAGTAATTCGTTGCACCCTCATCCAACGGTAAGCTGTTGTGAACCCTGTTCAGCGGTAAACCATTGTCAGGCCAAAAACAGCAGTAAACTACTATCATCCCTTCTATTGTGACCCATATCTCTAGTCTGACCTAGTGGCGTAAGACCAACCTCAGGCTTCTAACCACATGTAAGCCTTAATATATCATATGTTCATTGTCCTCTACGCACATTGTGATTCTATACCCCCATATTGAACTATGTGTACTCGGATTCCCTGCCATGGGGACATGTAGAAGGTCTCTTTGAGGCTCAAGCCCAACATCACCATTGCTCATGAGTCAACTCCATCTCTTTCTCCATCCACGTCACTTTACCATCCATTATCCATCTTGATTATTACCAGGGTCACCACATCCCAGTGAGATGATGAAAATTCACCTCTTCACTGCCCCTAGCAGTAACTGGGTAACTAACCATGCATTATCCCTAATATCAGTGCTCCCTGTAAGGGTTTCACCCATCTGATCCACTCTAGTCAGTGTTTCGATCAGTCCAATTTGTCTCCGCTAGACGTTAAAATCGTGGCATACCCTGTGTTAAACATGGGAAGCTAAGGAAAACCTCATATACATGCCAACGGCATATATTTATCCACATTCAACGTGGTATGACTTAGGCTTTTACGCCATTGAGAAGCCCTATAATAAGGGGAAGAAACCCATATGTGCTAGTGTTCCAGTGTCCAGACACGCCAGTTATGTACAACATAACTACTCCCTTGACTGAAGTTTGCTACCCTGACCGGACCCCATGGAATGTCCTGACAGAAGTAGTGTAATTAACTAGCATTCATGAAGACATGGCACTGGGAAGAGTTTCACAAACAACTCCTTAGTCTATAAGGGATACCCGGACAAGTTGACGAGTTATGAGGAGCAATCCACAGAAGGAAGAATCGATATCCCATCATCTCATTTCGATCAAGGAGAAAACATCCCTGAATAAGCGATGGATGCCGTACACCTTTGGAAAGCAGGAATGTGGGGAAATAGTTGTGTTTCCTCTATAGATGGATTCACTCACCCCAACGAAATCATCAGAAACATTAGTGTTAGAAGAACTCGAGTGTGGTGATGAAAATGGTTCCACAAGGATTGCTAGGTCATGACCGCTTGGTAGAGGGTTGTGAGGTGGTGTAGAGTTTTAGTTGGAAATCTCATTTGAGGTGTGTTGTTTAAGTGTTGATGAGATTTTGTGGGTAGGAAAGACTGATACTTTTGGTAGGTTAAGGTGTTCTCATGGAAATAGGTTACACTGATGATAGATAAATTGTTGTGGTGTTCATAAAAACATATTGGTATACTTTTATCTAGATAAGATCATGTAAAATATCTTGACATCATCCTGCGTACGCTGAGAGAGATATGGCATTACACCTATCAACCTAAATGTGTTTTATAAGGAAATGGATCCTCTTTTAGGATACACTATTGGATTGATATGTGTGTGGGATCTGTATGGTGGGGGAGTACACCATTGACCAGTTATGTGAGAGGTCATTGGGTTGGACTAGTTGTTGATGAATTCCATGGGTTCCATTCTTGGAACCCAGAAATTAGTAGTGAGTGATGTTTTTTTTATGTTCTAATTGAAACTGGACAACAACATCCAACTTTTCTAGTTCAGTTTCTAATCAAATTTTGAGATGTGGTGGTCGAAATTTCCTGAGTAAAGCAATGAAAATGAAATTCTTGAGGTGTGGATCATTATGTTAGTAATGGATGTGTGAATAAAACTATGTGGAGGATATGGAGGAATAAAGAATCCAAAAAGTAACTTGTGAGGGACATGTTTGGGTTTCTTAGGGATGGAAAGTGGGATTTGGATGTATTAGTTGATCAAGTCAAGTGTTGGTTTGGGCTCAGGGTAGTTCTAAGAGAAATATGGGATACATGTGTTAGAGTCATCGATGGGCAAGATAATACATGAAGAAGGATTAAGTAAATGTGTGTTAGCAGTAAGAACCTCATAATAAGTCAGAAATAGACTCTGGGAGGTGTTTTTTGGTGACCTGATAGTGTCTTTAAGTGTGAAGACATTTTGGGTGAGTTGGTGTAGTGTTGATCCAATAGTGAAGTTGAGTGTGCATCGAGAATGGAAATGGGATTTGAGGAAGGATCATGTGTTCTTTAGTTGATGTATGGATAGAAGATCTCTTGGATTAGGAATGTTGATGGGTTCCACGGATCACAATGATGTATTAGGTAGTACTCAATACCCAAACGGTATAGTTTCACTATATGTCGGGAAATGACTCTGGTAGATGTGTCAGATAATGTTGATATTCCTTTAGTGAAAATGGTTAGTTAAGAATTGGTCACCTACGGTTTAATGTTCTAGTGGAAAGTGTGTCTCAGAAATAAAGACAAACTTAATATAGGTCAATTTGTTATTAGTATTTAAGTATATGGAGTGTGCATGTCTGTTCAAGATAGTTTCTATAAAAAGGTTGTAATTTTGTATTGGGTTGATTTCATGTGGATGTTTGGGCATGGTTAGTTGAGAAATGCATTAGGTAAGTTAGGAAAGATGAGTTGAGGTTATATTGGTCTCTTTTTTTAAATATGGGAGTGATCAACCCCAGGAAATGGTGGTGGTGAAATAAGGTATATGGTGGGGAGAACCCTAGCCTAAACCTAAATGGTTAATGGCGGGACTGGTGTTTTGAGTTGGATGGTATCAGGTAGGAGACATATTGGTGAATCGGTTTTGTTGATGAGTATTGGACATAGTTTTTACTAGTTGCATTCCATGAGATAAAGTTTATTCTCAAGTTGTTCTTCAAAGTTTCATAAATGGAGTGAGGCCTTGGGTCCTTGAGTTTTGGATTGATGTAGGTTAGGAAATGTTGCTGGGATTTCTGTGTCCCTTTGGTGACATTGATCTCAAATCGTCCTTAGAATTTGGAAAATGGGGGAGATGGTGCCAAGAAATTTGGGCCCTAAGTTACATAGAGGATCAAACCAAAGGTGTTCTGATTGGCCTTCCCAGGGTAGGGTCGTGGTTTGTTGATATCATCTTGTTAGGTTGTTTAGTGGATTTACCCAGAAGTTTCTCTTGAGTTGATGTTGGTAATTATGAGGTTAGGTGGATGCACCCTTAGGGGGCATGAGGTTATGATTTTGGGTCACGATGGGGAAAATGTTTTCAGGTAGGACTTTTTTGTTGTCCCAAGTGTTTTTATGGAATGACCAAGTTCAGGGAGGAACTTAAAATATTAAGTTGATAAGTGGTATTATGGACCAACCCTTGTCCATGGATGATTAGTGATTCTTTGGAAGTGAATCTTGGGGATGATTCGCTATAAGGTGGGGAGGTTTTAAGATCCTACAGTTATATGGAGTTACATCCTTATTCAAATTTTGGTTAAGATTCATTTTTTTTGTTTAATGAAATGTTTTTACTGAGTATGAGAAGTTTTTGAGTGTTCTATGAGTTTAGGGTGTGGAAATGAGGGAAAATAGGACAATCGGTGCAGATATAAGGTTTGCTGCATCGTTGGTAAGAACCATACATCATAACCGTGCGGCCAATTAAGAGGGTTTTCATGGTCGAGGAAACTGGGAGGAGTAGACTAGGAAACCATAAAGATTGGGGAACACTCAGATAGTGTATAGTTCATATCCATAGCATGTTTTGTCAAACTGTGTATGTAGAAATCCAAACTGTACAGCTTGGTTTCCTCTTGCATAGAGAGAATTTCATGGTAAGTGCACAGTTTGGAAAACTATGTGGCCAAAATGAGCGCTACATAAAAAGTGTATTTCTACTATTTTCCCTTCCAAACCTATTTATTTCTTCCCTAATTTTTTACCCTATTCGACCCCCTATAGAAAGGGTTATGAGACAACATCCCCATCCTCCTCCATAGTAACTTATCCTTCAATTATTTAGCTTTTCGAGTTTCATTTAGTGTGAATCAAAGCTCCAGAGAATTACTTTCAAATGTTTTTTTCATTTTTGGGAAGAGGTGTGGTATGTGCTTTCATCTCGTAGTTAAACCTTAAAACCCTCAATTTTCTAGTAAATTATTATTTTGGTCTTTAATGGGTGTTTGAGTTCACCACAAGGGAGGAGGTTAAGAATTCATTCTTCAATGAACACTAGGTAGGTGGTATTAAATATTTTTTCTATAGTCTTGATGTGTTTTATGTGTATTTAGTTGTAAAAATTAGATTTCATACTCCCTTTTTTATTAGGGAAAGTGATTGGTGCCTTTGTTTGTGGTGTGATATCCTTCACGGACCCTGTTGGGTCTATTGGGGATGTGAGACCTAACCTAGGGGACCCCATGGGGTACGCCGAATCACTGTGAATGGTGAATAAATTGGTAAACATTGAGATAAGGTAATTATGTGGGTGAATGAGTTGTAAATGTTTAATTGGGTATGTGGGAATGGTTAACAGGTTAATGTAAATAGTTATAATATGGACTTTGTGAAATGCCTAGAAGTTTTTGAAATGGTTTGAAGCGTGTATTTTGAGGCTTTTACCTGGTTATGTATTTATTGAATGAAAATTATGTTTGAAATTTAGTAGTGTTTCTAAAGGATGTGTTGACCTAAAATTGATGTTAAAATGATTTTTCATAAGAGATTTCAAAATATTATTTAAATGAAGGTGTGGAACTCTTTTTTTAAAATAAAATTCAATGGTTATTTTAAATGTGGGAAATGGAAATAGAATCCTTTGGGCATGTTTTCATTCTTTTCAAAGTGGAAGACATGTATTTTAAAGGGTGGTTCAAGATGATTTAAAATGAGTAATTTTATTTGTGTTATATTAATGAGTTTTTAAATATTATATCTTAATTGTTGTCAAGTGAATAAAATATCATAAGGGGGTGTTTGGAATAATATAATATGTGTTAATGAGTTATTCCTTGTATGTGTGATATGTATAATGAGTTGTTATTTTAAATGGTAAATGTGTTTAATTTTTATGGTCTTTGTTTGGTAAATGTTTTATGGTTAAGGAATCACATGCATGTCGATTGGTGGTATGTGGGGTATTGACTTGTTATTTCATACCCATGGGTCATGTTGGAATGAGTCTCTAAACCCCATCCCTACAATGCACAGGTTTGGGAGTTAGAAAGAGGCTATGTTCACCTAATGGTTGCATTTTAGAAGACTAACTAGACTTATGATCCAAGGTAATTATTATTTAATGAATGGTTTTGATGTCTAAATGAGGCTTTATGACTCCTAACGTATGGACATGGTATGATTTAGGATGTCAAACTAGGGCTATAAGCTTCCCATACACATGGGCATGACTTGATTACCAGACTAAGGCTCTAGAGAATGTTGATAAATTGTGGCTAGTGAATGACCCTTTTTAAATTAAAAGTGTGTAACCCCTTATTTCAAGGATTAAGCTTCTGGGTGTGGTAATAAATAGTTAAGTTGGTTGGTTAACCCTAAATAACATGATGGATAAAATGGTTAAATAGTAATTTTTAAAATGTGAAAGTTAAATCTTGTTAAAAATTGGTTTAAAGGGTAATGGTTTAAATGTGAAACATTTTTCTTTCTTTCCATGTTTATTATTTCACTTGTTTCCTTGCATACAATTTTTTATAGACTAGTTATTTCTTTAGACATAATTTTTGATGGCCTACTGATTTTTACCCACACCCTATTAATACCACCATGGAACTTGGTACTTGAGTAGATGTTACTTGTTTTCAGGTATAGGTTCAGGATAGGGACCCAATGTTTGGTTCATGCAAGGGATATTTTGTTGGATCATGGGATGTCAGGACTAGGTTGGGACTTAGGGCCATTATTTGGGATATTTTGGTAGTTTTGGTTTTTGGATTTTATTTTTATTACTTACTAACACATAGTGTATTAATCATATTGTTATAACATTGCTACTTGGTTACTTGTTTGAATTTATTATATCTTGTCCATTATTTATTCCTGGTGGTTCTTATATTTTTTTATATTATTTCTGTTGTGTAATTACTCTAAAAAGTGGATATATTATTCCCAATGTTTCTCTATAGACCCATGCTGTTAGTTGAAAGTCTCTGGTGTATGGGGAGGTTCACCTGAGGTCATGTGATGACCAGGGTATGGGCACCAGATAGTGCCCACTGGGTCAAGGATGTTACATAACTAGTTAGTGAAGAGGCTTTGGACAAGGTTTATAACAAATCTAGGAATAGAAGGTGATTGTGGGGTATAATAAATCATGATATTATATACTCAAGAAACTATTTTAATTGATAACAATATGATAGTAAAGAATCTATGTTAAGTGGAATAACCAACATGGAAAAGAGTAGGATTTTATACTGAACCTTGTAAATAATTTGTGCTAATTTCTTTTTGATTATTACTATACACGATGTGAAGCTGTGATAAATATTATTGAGTAGACCAAAAACATTAACTATTTCAAGTGGTTGAATTTAAATAATAATAATTCATAAAATAAGATATCTTATTGACCCCCACCCCCTCATTGGTCAATCTGGCCTGGGGTACAACACATTCCAATCAAAGGTACTGAGATATCTACTTTCATTAACTAAAAAGGGATGAATTCCTTATTAACATATTCATTGATGTTATATCACTCATGACACAACCCAAAATATCCTACCTCACCATGATAATATGTTTTCATTGTTTTCATCAATAAATCTAAGTACAAAATAATGATATACACTAATAATAATCTCAAGTATAAGGACCAATACACACCTTCTCCCTTAGATATTACCAAGTACAAAATTTATGAGAAGAATTTTTAATGTGTTATGATCCCCACACACCTGATAATAATTATAATTTTTTTCCATCAACGTGATGAAGTCTTTCCATAGAACAGGTATTTAATAATATCTTCATAGTACTCTATGGTTTTCATCATAGAGAGGAACTATTATGACCTTTAGATGTGTTAGATACTCTAAGAACATTATCATACAAATGTTACATAGAGTAATACTCATCAGGTGATAATATATTTATTATTAATATTCAAGATCATGAATATACTGGTAATCAAAAGTAAAAGAGTAGTTGGTTATAGGGAATAATCTCTAAAAGACTCACCCTTTCATTAGAGGTAACTTATAATGAATTTGATTCCTCTAACTCCCACATTATGTTCATACTTCTGCTACGATAAATATTTAGTCAATGTATTTTCCATTATCTCTTACAATGAAAATATATTTACTATAACCTCATTTCATTGAGAAAAAATATTTCAAGATCTAATACTTACATAGTATATGCTTCATCCATTGATATGATCGTATCTCCTTAACATGGTCCATCACCATAGTATTATCATGATACAATGTGATAGGGACTTTACTGTTGGGAACAACATAAAGATCTTTCATATCCATGTGAATTCTTTAGAAACATCAAAAGCTACAATATAAAAAACTTTGATATATAATTAGAGACCACTTCCTACTTTAAGCTCTTCTATCTCAAAACTCCATTATTGCTGGTAAAGACATATTTGAACTATAATTTCAAATAATTTTTCTTTGTTTAGAAAATATCATTTGTATATACCTTGGTGACTCGATTCACATCTCCTCTATAAATTGGTAAAATATCCTTAGTATACCTTTGATACATTAATATACTCTTTATATTCATCCAATGGTGGCTCATGGATTTTCTTGATATATTCCTACCATGCCTAACGTTTGGATCACATAAAGTCTGGAACATAGTATGACATATATGATTGGTCTAATTATTGATGTGTAAGGAATACTAGTCATCCTATATATCTCCTCTTCTTTCTGAGGAAACATTTTCTTGGAGTGATTTATGTCATGTTACATAGGTAACAATCCCCTCTTGGATTTTTTCAAACTAAATCATTAAAATATAATTCCAATGTATATACTTTGACTTAGTCTAAGAAACCTCTTAGATATATCATGAATGATCTTGATCCCTAAAATGTATTTCATTTCACCTGTGTTCTTCATGGAGATAAAGATATTTTCTCCAAATCCACTAATATATATATATATAAGGTGTATTATTTTTTTCAAATAATTATTTTTAGTCTATATGTATATATCATTTATACCACATATGATAACAATTATTGTTAGGTAGTTTTATCATCCACATGAATTTCACTTAATATTGAATTTAATTTGATGAAATGTTTGGGAGGACTTTCATTCACATATACGATACATGAACTAACCATGGAATTTACTCATGCATTATGAACACATCGGTAAATGAGACTTCCCAAAGAGTGTCATCGTGGTTTACATAAACAAACCCATGTAATGTAAGTGTATTTGTGTGTTTACATTATTCTTAGCCGAAACTCCCAAACATCTATATCTTACTTCTTCTTTTCCTTTGTATGCCATGATTCTATCACATCATGGGAGAAAGTATATTCCTGTATCTATGGTGTGTGATTCAATTTTTTCCATGGATACACTATGATGGTGGTTAGATTTTTTCCACTTATGTGATCTTTATCAATCCCATGTGATGTTTTTTTAAAATTTACTAGATATTCATTGGCATAAGGTATGTCATTTATAGTATTTATTAATTTTTCCTTTCACATAGGTTTCATATATCTTGTATGGGAGATCCTAGAACTAAAGTTAAAATAAATTATATGTAATCTAATAATTTTGATTATATTCATTTGAAACCCTACATTGGTATCATAGGAAACCTATGACTTAAGATTTGATAAATCTCACTTTAAATGAAGAAGAAATGAAAATAGAGCATTTTTTCATTTTTTTCAAAAATATAGAAAAAGGGATTACTGTTACGTATTTGGACTATGTAAAGGTATCCAAAGAATTATATTTATATAATAATAACTCCTTACATAAATTACACCCTTCATTTACCTTATAAAATCAAGGAAACTCAAGGATTACCTTTATGTGAAGAGTTCACTTAAAGGTAGTTTGAATTGAAACCCCTGCATATATGGTTTGAGTAAAGGTATTATGTCTGGTCAGGATGTTTCTTACACTTACTCGTACAGGTATCTACATATTACCATTATATAGATAGGGAGCATAAATGTATTCACTTGGTTACCTTTAGGTGAAGTGGTTTTCATTTACATGAAGGTGTTTATATAAGGGTAATCCATGTTTTACCTTTACATGATGGGTTCATGTAAAGGTAAGATCTTGGTACCCTTACATAGTGTGTTCTGTGTAAGGTTCAAGCCTATCGATCCATATATAGAATATCTACATAAGGTTAGAATTATTATACCCTTATACATAATATAGATTATATCAAAGGGATTTGGTCTTTGATGGATGCCTCAATAGTGAAGGAGGTAGGTCTCGTTTGTCAACGGTGTGGGTGGTGGGGAAGTAGTGGGTCCTCTGGTTGTGATGTTTGGCTTGTTCAACAAGGTTTTGACATCCAAGATGGTGGTACTTGGACAATGGTTGGTCTAGTGAATGACAGGAAAGTGGGACAGTAGTTGCATCGATGGATGACAGAAAAACAAAGGGTCAGATCCCTAGGTGCAAGTCTGAGAGGAACTAAAGGGCAGGAAAAAACCCACCAATAAAGAAAATGGGATTGGAATAATGATAGGTTATTTATTTTACATCATTACTAGGAACCATGAATTTATTCATGGGGAAGGGTTTCTGATCAGCATTGTTTGTTATGCACTTAGGGACAACTTTAAGAAACAGCAAAGGGATGGATTTTTGCTATGTTATGGTCTTTAGGCCTTCAAAATCCATGTAAAATTCCTAGTTCCTATGGGTCTATGGGCTATTTAAGGTTACCCATCAACCCAATTAAAAATTTTATTATTAAAAAGTTGATAAAAATTAAGGGACTTCGGGGTTTCGATTACAAAGGGTAATAAATTATGAAATAATGAAAAAAATATAAAATGTTTATATTTAAATTATGAATTGTTCATAATTAATTAATTTGAATTGTTAAATTTAAATGGGTTTTATTTGGATATTATTTAATCTACATCAAAAAAAATATCAATGATATGATCATGGTTTAAATAATGTTAAGTGTTTGATATTATAATATGTTTACATAATAGAAATTAAATTGTAAATTTTTTATGAATCATAAAATATCATATATTTAAAATATAAAATCTATATAATGATAAATATGAAATATTTCATATTAAAATGAATATAAAATGTTTCTATTCAAAATTATAGAATTTCTATAATATAAAATATGGAATTATAATAGTTTTGATCGTAGTGAAAA
This sequence comes from Viscum album, assembly GCA_963277665.1. Taxonomy (NCBI): domain Eukaryota; kingdom Viridiplantae; phylum Streptophyta; class Magnoliopsida; order Santalales; family Viscaceae; genus Viscum; species Viscum album. The sequence continues at coordinate 817,383,589 of OY728148.1, forward strand.
GGGATACAACCAAAATTGTTGGTAGTGAAATTTTTGATTTATTCTTCTATCTACTACTCATTGTAGTCCTAAAATTTAAATAATAAAGCATGATAAATTTATTTAAATGAAGATAAAACAATATAATGGGAAAGAAAATATAATATTGGTTTGGGTCACCAAGTGGGTATTGGGTTTTGACTACCCCTAGTGAGTAAGTTACATTTTTCATCCATAATTTGATGGTTCGTGGGGTTTCTTTTACTTAAACCAACACATTTAATTTCTTCTAGTGTTCATCCATTCACACTAGTTTTATAAGAATCCATTAATAGAGTACATAATATCTATCCCCATATTTATTAGGAACATCCTATATATTGGGGTTAGGAAAAATTCTCTTTAACACCCTAAGATTTTAGAATATATATTTGTATTTATGAAATTCAAAGTGTTCGAGACCTTTCTTTATATGTAACCTTAATCTTAAAAAAAACCTGATATACTATTGAAATATTATTATTAAATGTTCATGTTATCTCATACCTGTCAGATTAGAGGGTATGAATAGGAATAAAGAAATTATGAAAATATGTATAAATTTTTCCTTAATAAAAAAAATTATTAATTCTTAGGAAATAAGTCCTCAATTTTAAAATGTTAAAAAATAACATCATATTATGTTAAAATATCAAAATTTTCAAAGTATGGTGTTTTATATATATTATGTATCTTAATCACTAATTATCTATAATTTTTATGAAATATAATGGTATATAATGTAAAAAATGAATAATAATTCATAAATTTATTATCAATTTGTTATAATTGAAGATAAATTCATTTTAAGAAAAAATTAGTTATTTTTCATAAAACCGTATTTCTTTTTAAAATGTATTTTATCTTAATAAATTGAAATAATAACTATTTATGAATGATTTTAATGAAATTTATAGATAATATATTTAATAAAATATATTATTATTATTCTAATGTATGTTTTTAGGGAACGAATGATAATAAAATCATTTTAATGCGTAAAAATACATTTTCTCTGGAAATGATCTTTACAAGTTTTATACGTGGGTATTAGAATTAATATTTACCACTTCTTGGAATTGAATCTTGTAAAATGGATTCCATAATTTGAATAAGAATAATTAATATTAGTTAATATGTTTTACTTAATTTTTCAATAATGAATATTTACCATGGTAAGGGTTTAGATGGATGAAAGGGTTAAAAGTATTATTATCCTAAGATATATGGTTTAAAATATCACAAAAAAATAATTTAATTTTATTGAAAGAATTTATTTTGACCTTACCCTTCTTATCTTTTAATATTTGGAAATTTGGAGAAACTTGACTTGAGTAATCCATATATTATATAACAAAGTTTCATGTTTTCCACCCACTTCACTTATAAAAGGGAACCTCCTCTTATCTCTTCTCTACACCACTTAATCCCTTTATCTCACCAAAAATCTACCAAAATTACCTTATAACCTCCCTTCCCATGAGATATAAGTCTTGGTTACACCAAAAGACAAACCAAGAAGGCTTAAGTTGTAATCAAAAGAGGTTTTCCAAAGAATATGAGGTTTGAACGCATACAAAAAAGAAGAAGAGACTTTAGGTAAGGGTTTATGTTAAAATATCAATTATTTTAGGGATTTTATATATAAAATTTTCATTAAGGGAATTTATATGATAATTATCTTTTTAAAACCCATCTATTTTCTTTTCCTCTGGTTATTTTTAGGGTTTCCATATTCTCCAAAAAAAATTATTAGAATTTTTATCTTTAATAAAATGTTTGACAAAGGTTATTTTGTATACCGTTTACTTTCCAAACAAAATTTAAAAAAAGGAATATTTAAAAATGTTTTTGATATGACCTGTTTTTGAATTTTTACAAAATTATGAAAGAGTATTTTAACTTATATGATAATAAAGGGATTTTCATCACCGGGGCTTTTATTTGTTGTGAAGACCCCTTTACAAGTTTCATAGTTTTCATAGAAAATGATATTTTCATTATTCTAGAAATTTTTAATTTTAAAATATAATAAAATAAAAGGATGGTTTATCATATTTTAAATGCATGTTTTTAATGATTTTATAAAAGAGACGTTTCCTCTATATCAACATACTTTATGAATTATTATGCTTCACTAGGGATATAATCTTATGATATCATCCACTTTATTTATTTGGATGGCTTATAGTAATGATGTTTTAAGGGAAATTCTAAAAAACCTATTATATTCCCACATATTAATTTAGTTATAATGAAATATTTATAAAACATAATTATTTTCCATGAGTCATACTATAATTAATATTTTTATCTTCTTATAAAACACTTATGTATAGTTTAAATTGTGTGGTGGGTGATCTTGGAATTATATGTCCCTCTAATATATTAGGTAAATATTGATATTTCATGAGATGATATGAACTCAAATGGTTAGTGAACCCAGTCAATAAGAAAATATATCCACTGTGATAGTCTTATTAGTGAGCCTTAACTACGTAAATGATGAAAATTGGGAGTAAACCCAATACACTATGGGATGATGTCCACTATGATAGTCTTGGCAGTTATATTTGACTAAGGAAATAATTTTTTATTCTTATTTTTACACAAAAAACTAATGTGTTATGATTATGATATGTTCTAATGGCTCATGATATATTATTGATCATTATTTACTCTTATAACTTATTTCTTTTATTATAACAAAGTTTTATACCATGACTCATGATTAATAATCTTTGACTGATTGGATATGAATTTTTTAATTTATCATCATGTTATCATACCCTTATTCACATTCTATGCTCACTTATGATTATTGATTGATATTTCAATTTTTACCCATACTTAGCATTTGAGATCACCCCTTTTTATGTTTCTATTTCCTTGGGATATGAAGAAAGGTTTTAAATAGGGTATGACTAAGAAGAGTGACATTTGATGAAAACTTTGTGTGAGATATAGAATATCATTCATTAAATAAGTTGATTATGTATCTAGTATCCAAATACAATAAACCTTTATGGTTATGGGGCATGTATTATTATGATATTTAATGAATATTAATAAAAAAAATTAATATTTATGTATGTAATGATTGGGTTGCCTTGGGTACGCTTATACATTAACAACTATTTTTATGGCCTCTTTATCAATATATAGGGTTTTATCATTATGTTCTATATTATTAGATTCCCTAAAGGAGAATTCAGTTGAAAATTTTATTTGAATAAAATTAAAATAGGAAGAATTGACATTAAAATTACCCCCTTAAAGTGGGCAACTTCTAACTCAATTTCATCCAGTAAATCCACTAAAAAATAATCATATATTCAATTAAATAAATATTAAATAGTTTCATAGAGCTTCATACATTCATCATCAGGTACATTTTTAACTTCATCACTCTCTAAAGTTCTCCATTTTCTGGTTGAATCTAAAAATTCTAGATAGTGGGTGGAAATTCCCAATTCATTTTTAAGAAAATTAAATGACAATTAGTTCAAGAATTATTATCTTCCTATATTATCTTGGTTATCAATTATAATTCAATGGAAAGTTTCACTTTTATTTGGGTTGTCATGAATGGAGGAAAGTAGTCAATCTTCTCCATATTTTCTTTAAATTCCACCACCGTATGGTGAATTCTTCAAAATAAAGAAAAATATAGAGTGGTGTTGATTTATCTTCAAATATAAGAGATTCATTCATTAATTTACCTTCTATATTATGATTCTATAATTTATCCTAAAATTATTAATCCCCAAGAAGTTCATCAGAGTGCCTATGCTCTTCATAAATCTTTTATAGAATGGTTGAGTGAGGTCTAATAGTAAATATTCAAGTAGTTTCTTATTTTCCTCATCAGTTTATTCAAATTAAAAAATAGGTGGGGATAATTCTTACACCACTAGGAATAGTTATTATTTCTCAAGTTATTAATCATTGGATTCCAGTAAATATTCTACTATCAGCTTCATTTGGTTCCTCATCTATTTTATATCTTCTCTAAGTTTTTATAATTAATATTCTGTTTTATTATAATTATATTTCTCAAGTTACACCTGTGAGTAATTATTAATCCATGCATGATAATTTTAATTTTAATTCAACATGGATATATTTTTTAATGTTTTTAATGAAAAATTAGAAAACCAATTATAAGGGAAAAGGAAAATATTGTGATCAAATATCTTTTTTCCCCAAAAAAAGTTCCTAATTTTTTACAAAACATTCACATAATAGTATAAAAATAATATTTATTTTCCTAGTTCATCATAGTTTATAACCTTAATCATCACTCTTGCGGAGCTTTTGTATGCCAATTCAGTCACTAAATAGTCCAATCACTTATTGTATTTTTTGTATTTTTTATATCAAAAATAAAACTAAAATTGGGTTTTATAATTGAAATAGAAAATAGAAAATTAACATGAATAAGTAAAATGAAGAAATAATTAAGGTAATAAGAAATAAGATACTCCTAGTAGAATCACCCTTAGCTAAAATTCTTATCACATTTTTAGTTTCATGTCTATTTAATAAACACACTCTAGTATATGTGTGTTCATCCTCTTCTAGATAGATTGTGTATATAAAATATATCTAACAATCAAAAAACACATAGGAAATCCACCAACCCCTTGGTTAAAAAGTTACATGGGTCCTCAATCAAGACTATACCTTAATCTATCACTCTGGTATATGATATCAGCTATTCTGTACTAAATCATCCAAGCTTAATCGTATACCTTGAAGATTATGTAAGGGGTGGAAAATAGTGTATAGAAAGAATATAAACCTAATACGACCATAGTGGGGACATATTTTCACATTTACCTACTATTGATTATCCTTATAATATCCCTGAGAAAATAAGAAACATTAAAATATGAATGAATAAGGGCTTGGTTTCATCACTAGATTCCTCACCTAGGTCATCCATTTGATTAATTCTTCACCATTGTGAAGAATAGAGATCAGAATAAGATGGAACAAGGGAAGAAAATGATATATTATAGTGAGATAAATATTTTGAACTTATATTAAAACATATAGAATGCAGATACAAAAGGAAAATACAATAAACTGTAATCTAATTAACAAGGATAAAGGTCAAGTTAAGAAGATAAAACTATTAGGGTTGAAGAAGATTATATTATAATGGTGGTAAATAATTTAAATAGGTAAATTTTAGAAATATGGGCTCCAATAGGTTCAACATGGATGGATGGATTCATCGTGTTTGAAGTGATCAAGCAATAGAATATTTCCATGTGGTAAGTGTTGTTTTATATTTTTTGAAATTATCGATGATATTTTGTAACATTTCCTTCTTTTTATTAAAATTTAATGGCTGTGGTACATGGATGATTTTAAATCATCTTTAAATATTCTAAAATATTATGTCATTATTACATGTTGTAATAATAATTTTTTGTAACTCTATCAGTCTATATAACAGTACCGATCATAGCATGGTTCTTAAAGATGTGGTTATATCCACACATATCATCCCTTCATGGTGTTACTTCATTTAACACGGTGATGGAACATCCAAATCAGAGATAATGCTAAATATTTTATAAACCCCTTCATAGTATGACTAAAATAAATGTATCATGATCTTAAATAGGTTTTCTAAAATTTATTAGAATTTCAAACATCACGACGCAACTAAAATCTCCATGGCTTGGCCTCTTTTCGTTTGATTTTGAAAAGTATCAATCATTACTTCAATATACTGGTCAAAATTTCACTAATTAAATGACTTTTATATATTCTTGGAAGGACCCTTATGTATTGACATTTAATCCCCTACTAAAAAGTAAATAACACTTACATATCATTGTGTGCCATAGGTTTTACTTTTACATACCATCGAACTTACATTTATGTATCTTAGAGTTTACCAAATTCTTGAGTATTGGTTATAATGAATCATATATAAAGGTTTTTTACTCTTACATACTCACCATACTTTAGTAGTTTTCCAATACATAGTTTTAATGAATCATACATACTGAAGAATGACTCTTATATTCCATAAATTACTCTTATATATCCACTTAAGAATATTTTACTTTGAAATTATGCACTGATCATGTCATGGATTTAGTATATTTCCTCTTATATGTGGCCAAGAGTTACTTTTATATATCATATCCCTTATCCAAATTTATTCAATATTGTAGATATATTTTTCCTTATAGACTTAACCAACTTCCTCATTTACTACTGCTAATGGATGTAACCATTAAAGTTGTAAAAAAAATTCCCCATCAAAATAACAAAATAAATAATTATAAATAGTAGGTCATTAAATAAATTAATAAAAAAATAATAATAAAATCATTAAAACCCGCAATTTAATCAATTTATAAAATAAAGTCCAAAATACAATTATATACTAAATATGTGATAATTACCCATAAAATAACATAATAGTGAGGATTAAATCATTGAAACACAAAGTTAAGTTAATTAAATTTTTATCTCTATCAATGAACCCCAACAATATGGATTTCTTCTAGGTTATATGCATGTATAGATGCATCGTATGATATAATTGACACATGAACAATTTGTGCCCAGGTTTCAAATCAATGTATACTGATATGAAAGAACAAAATATGCTTTATATGGTTACATGGCCAATACAAATGTTAGGCATGGTTAGTTATCAATTAGGATAGTGAGCCTAGGGTAATTGGAATGAAAATCTTGATGATGTGATTCTCGTGTTCAATTGGGTATCATAAGGGGGTATAGTTGATTATATTTATGTTTTGATAAGCCATAGTAGTCATGTGAATAGTTATGGGTATGGATTCATGAATCCACCCTTTATTTTAGTTATGTGGATGGTATTCCAAGATACGTTTGTGGATTATGTGATGGAAATGGTTTAATCTCAACCTCTAAATACTAATACTAGTATTTATATAGGCATTATTATCTTTTTATGGCTTGTGGTATTTTCCAATGGATAGATTTTTGAAACTTTTCTGGTTAGGGAGAGTGTGTGGGTTGGTCGTATATCTCCTTGTGTTATTTCATAATGAACATGTTGATGAATTGTGACTTATTTTGACACCTTCCTTGTATGTAGTTAGGCACGATAAAGATGAGTGTTTAGTCAATTGAGACATGTATGGGGTATATAAAGTTATGAGGTACATGCATGTTTTGATGGGTCTATAAATACTTATCTTTCCAGATTATGTGGATATGGGTTTAGGAATATAGATTAATCTTGTGGATGAACACTCTTATAATGTGGTTAGGTATGAGATAAAGATAAAAAGGTGTGAGACACCTTATCTCATATAAGGGTTTTAACTATTGACATTATATCATTCAGTCACTAATGCATAGTAATTGATATAGTATCTTATGTTATATGAGAACCGTTGAGGTAACAGATGGATTTATCATGATGTCAAGGATTTGAGATACTCAGATTTATTATTTATTCTTTCAATGGTGCCTCAATGGTGTTTTTGGGAATTTGGGAACCCATGAAATTATATGACTACTAGTGGATCCATAGAGTGATCATAGCGGGATGGAATATAGGGGCCATGAAATAGTTGAAGAGATCATTATTTTTCATATAATGTCCACTAAGACCTCATATATAATGGTGGACATTCAGGGATTTTTGGATAGTGGCTTCATAGATCAATGTGATGTCATAGACCCTCAAGCAAGGCTCATGGGTGGGTCTATCTAGATATGGTGAGCACAATCTTGAAAAAATCAGCATTTGACCAGTTATGTGATTTAGGGTTGTTGATGTTAATATATTTAAGTGGTGGAATTATGTGGTGGAGATTCACCATGTAGTATATTTTATTCCAACCCTTCTTTATGTTGTGTATGGAAAGCATCAGTTATAATGTGTATGGTGAACCTATACCATTAGTGGAAGGGTTTCTGTGTTATTTCTTTGATACAAGCATCCTATATTTATCCAATTAGTGTGATAGAACAAAATTATAGTAAAAGATCATGGTGATTGAGTGTGTTAGTGTATCAAATGATAGACCAATGAAAATTTATGACTCTGGCCGATTTGAGGACCATAACTATGGATGTCAATTTACAGAAAGAGTATGATGACCTATGTAATAGGGTGAGGCTTCTTGTTTTGGTTGAGTATCTAGTGTGAGGTTTTGGGTTAGATGCCCTAATATTTGGAAGTGATCGAGTGTAGCATCAAACATGTTGTTGGTTTGTGTAAATATGGAAAGTGGGGGGGTAAACATTATTTTTAAAAAATTACAAATAAAAACTAATTTTTTTGAAATTTAAGAAAATAGAGAAATTAAAAAATTAAGAATAAGACTGATAATTATAAAAAATTAATTAAATGAGTTAGTTCTGTGGAAATATAAATGGGATACTTGTTATAGTAAATAGGTAAAGAATTTTAGAAATAATCCCTTAAATGGTCCCTATGTATCCTCCCCTTAAGTATCCTTGAGTGGTTTTAGTTTAAACCTTTAATTATTAATGGTTTTAGAAAAAAAATGAACGTTTATTTTTAGCGGTTTTATAAAAAAACTCTTTACCAGAAATAAGACACTTGGTTTTAGTGTTTGGTACCATGAAACACAAATAAATGAAATCCTTTTAATGGTTATGGATAGAAACCCAAATCCTCGCACTTTAATGGTAGTAATCGCATATCCCCATTAATCTCAATGATAGTGAAAACATGAAAAAACATAAAAAGGTGGAGATTTTCTTAGAATATGACTATTATAGCACACTCTCTATCCCATAGAAAGAATACAATTAGAGAAGAGTGGGAGAAAGAGAGACAAATATAAGAGAGCATAATAATGAGATAAAAGTGACACAAAAATGGATCTAGAATTAATATCTAATGTAACTGATGCCTTTAAATAACCATTGGGGTGTATTTATAGTTTCATGGGGCTTTAGGAACATTTTGGTGGTGTTGAGGGTTGAATAGATCTGTTAGAGGGAGAATTAAGTTAAGAGACGCCCACTCCAATGGATATATATTTTCTATCATCATTATTTCAAATATCGGGTGGGTTTCATCAGCTATCCCATGGCACAAGGATAGAACTAGTTTTCTTTCTAGTTCCCCCTCGATATCTATTGAAACCTACTGATGGAAGGATCTAAAAATGTCTTTATCACTCCTATAGATCCCTCTACATAGTTTGGTTCCTCCATGAAAAAATGTATAAAATATAAACACTAAAATACATCAAGAGAAACTATTAGAAATACAAATATGTGTGTGTGATAATTCAAAACTACCTATGAGATTGTTATGTAAAACACATGTGATAGTCAAATTTAGACCATCAGTGTCAATTTTGGGTGTATGATGTCAATGAATTTGGAATTCATGAAAGTTAACGAAATTGTGGAGTCTTCATAAAGTTAGTTATATGATTCAATGCCTTAGTGAATAAACTCTTAGGTATTCAAAATTGGTTGGTTCTATGGGATATTGGATAGCATGTGTCACACATCATCAAGTAGGGAGTTGGAATGTTTTTTATTTACACATGGTATTGGTATGATCATAGCTACCAGGTGATGTAAGTATAAATCATGCATCAATTTTGATGGTTGATGCAGTTTATGGGAATATCATAGGGATAAATCTCAATGATAGGAAGTGTTATAGTGGAAAGTTTGTAGCGATTTTCACTTGAATGTGTCCATGGAATTAGAGAAAAGTAGGGTTCCAGTTGATATCAAACTAGGAGAGATTTTAATTTTTAGTTTGGGAATGAGAATTGAATTTTTTTAACTGATTAAAAAGTTGAAGTGGATATTTGTTAGGTGGAGGATCAAGTGTAGGAGGCCCATAGTGAGTTTTGGGGGTCTATGTAATTGAAAATTATACGACATTGTATAAAGTGATCCATCGAGTGCCCATTTGAGTGGAACTGAGTACCTGATGGTGGTCTTAAAGAACCTAATACTTTGTTAAATTTTTTCTTTTATTTTTTATAAAAATTTATTAAAATATTGTTTAGTTTTTGTGTTTTTGTGAATAAATAATGTTAGTTTTATAATTTTAATTATTTTTAGAATAAGATATCAATTTTAGTCATTTTATACTTAAAAATAAATAAAATATGATTATTATTTAAATTTTTTTTGAATCATGTATTTGATTCACTAAAATATAAAATGGTGTTCTGAATAAATTTAATGTGGATTCATGGTTATGGAGTGAAGGTTTCATGATATTAAATGTAAAATAGGGGTGGATTTTTCTAGTGTAATGTCAAGCTTCATTGATGGAACCCTATAATCCAATACCCTCTCAAACATCTCTAATTACCACTTAATCATCAACAGTATCATAAGCCTGCCCAATGTACTCCCAGCCCCCAATGTTATTCCAACCTCCCTCAACAACACATCAAGTTATAACATATACTTAAGGGACTCCAACATAACCTCAATACTAAGCTCCAATGTATCCTCAAACATGGAAAATTCAAACTAGAGCTCTAACCCCACCTCAAGGCTATCTAATAGATTCACATGGTCTAAAATAGCCTCAATAATTACCAACATATACTCATGTTTCATAATACCCAAACCGAATTCCAATGAACCCTCATTGTAGTATATAAAATCCAATTCAGTGGAAACCATCAAAATGAATCTAATCCATGTATTTTATCAAAAAATAAGTGTGGAAAACATGAAATTTTGGGGTAATAATTCATAAATTTTTTTAAATCAATTATTCAACTTTAAATATTTATATATGGAATAAAATTATGAAGAGATATAATTTATTGATCCAGATTTCTTTTAATTGAAGTCAAGAGTTATAAGATCCTAGAATCTTTATAAAATAAAAGAGATCAAGACATGTGGTGGCATCTCAATTTATAGGGGTATTTTATAGGGAAACTATAAATTCACCTTATAAAAAGGATAGACTTATAGGGTCCATTCATTCCATATCTTATATTTCATTCAATTGATAATTCAACCCATTTTATCCTCTCATTTCATTCTATATCACTCCTATACTTGAACCATCCCCTCCATCTATTCCAAACCATTCCATCCCTATTATTAATTTGATTCATCTATATCCATAAAAAGGTATTGGAGGTGAAGCTAAAACTCAAAGAGGAACATAGGATGAGATTCTCTTTTTAAGGAGAATCTCCTTTGTATCTTAAATTCCTAATTGTGATAGTATGATCGACATTGAATTTGAAGATGGTATGAGGGGACTATGCTTGATTATTGTGTTCTGTGATATGGGAACATATATTTTAAATTGTTATTGAATTTTATCTTAATGATTCTGTCCAATTGGACATTGGTTATATTTTCATTTTGAGACCATGAGGAAATGACAATAGAAGCCTAATATATGTATTAATTTCATTATAACTGAACCATTATGGATGAGTGTCCTAGGGTGTACTGGAAAAAAATTACATATAAATAATATAATCTCTACTCATTAGGGACAATAGAAACCTTACGGGTAAGTCCATTGACTACCATTATAGTGGAGTTAAAGGGATAAGTGATGTTTATAATGCTAAACTATTAGTTAATCCCTTTGGTATGCTTTAAATGATTGATTGCTCCCCCGATTTCTCACTCATTCTCATAATGAATTTAATCTCATAGTGTTGTTGTTATTTATTCACACTTCATTCCCATTACAAATATATTTAATTGAAAAATCCAAAAAAAATCAATTTCATTCCTTATTTTAAATTCAAAAAATTACCCCATTGATAATTTTTTCATTATTTATACCTAACTAGATTAGTGAATTAGACAAACCTTATCTCTATGGAGATGACTTGGTACTAACTCATATCAAGGATCACATTTTCTAAAAGAAAATTTTGACACTATTATTGTGTATGGGTTGGTTGATTATTTTATTTTTAATTTCATTTCATAACTAGAATTTTACCTCACAACATCAGTCATATTTAACATTTAACATAATTTAAAAGACTATGTTTTTGAAACTGATGTAATAATGTTTCTATACCTATTATAAAAAAATGATACATAAAAAAAATTTAACATCAATTTTATTAATAACCAACATGGAAAGTATAAATAAAGTGTCCCAAAAATATTTTTGACAACTTTTTTTAGTATAAAAGATATAAAAATTGATTTACATGTCATTGTATTAAAAATGAAATTAAAATAAATTTTCCACATTCATTATAATTAAAATAAAAATGGAAATATTAAAAAAATGTATCATAGATTCTATACAATGTTGATTTTATGAAAAAACTTATGTCAAAATAATTGTTGCACATTGGTTTCAGTTATCATCAATGTGAAAATCATGAAAAACAAATTCCTCACATAAGCTCTTCGATGTTGGTTATTAAAATATTCGATGTTGAAACATAGTTATTTTAAAAAATGGATAAATAAAAAACCCAATCCCTATTAACTGAAACCAGTAGTTCCAAAATCATGAAACCAAAACAACCCACACCAAAAAAACAAATAAAAGAAAATTTTATACAATATAATTAAAAAATTTATGAATTTTTATTTTGAAATAGAATAAATAAATTAAACTCTTACATATATATATATATATATAAATGAATCAAGCCAACTAAATAGTTTGAAATTAATCATCAAATGTGGTTTAATTATTCATTAAAAGAAGAGTCATCATCATCAAAAACCTATTAAAAATAATTTTAATAAAAACTAAAATAAAACATATTTTCTCGTAAATCATAAGAGATATATTGGAACAAACATTGTCAAAATTTGTTTCCATTTTATTCATGATATTCTCAGAAATGAATCCTAAAAATTAATATCAACATTTTATATGTCCATTTTTTATGATGACACAAAATTTATGAAATAAAAATTTAGAAATAAAATGATCAATATATGTAAGATAAAAAAGGTATTAGTAATACTATAAAATATATCTACCCACACTTGTACGTAATTAATTTCATTTGGGGTCTTTATTGATAAGTGATTTCTCTTAAATTATTTCCATGTAATATAGTGTGTTCATACAATAGTTACTATGATATAATTATCATTATAAAAATTAGATTAAAATAATAATAAAATATAATTAAACTTATGAATTCAATAATTCTTAAAAATTGTCATGAACTTTACCCAGAAAAGAGCATAACTAGCATATTGTGCATTAATATAGATATAAAATGAATAAAATAAAATGTCTACTAAAATGTAAAAAGTTTAAAATTAATGATATTATAGTGAATATTAGTTTATAATTATATAAGTTTTATTTCCATCTAAGGAATGAAAATAACCAACACTTAATATATTTTTTTCTAATATTTTAAACATATATATTACTCCAATATTCTTTCCTGATTATTGAATAGCCATTGAGGTAAATTTTCGATCCATCCATCAAAAAATGGAAGTTCTCGCATGTTGTATGCAAAGAGTGTGAAGGTACCTAATTAGATAATTAATAAATTCAATTAATATAAGTCAAATTTAATTAAACAAATTAAAATTTAAAGTGAAATTTAATAATATGAAAAATAAATGGATCATAAGTATGAAGATCTCATCATAGATAAAAACATCAATGATATCTCTGTTAAATTTTCCTAGTGAATAGTCCCTCCTTCATATCTTGATTTTAATTGGAAAATAACCCTCCAATAGAAAATAATTTATTGATAATTTTTTTAAATATTTATAGATTTCGAGAAATATGAGAAGAATATGATTGTATGGGTTCTCATAACATTTGTTTTTTTTTGTAGTGAATCCTCTGATTTCAAATACTACTATATAAGATAAATTTAAGAAAAAAAATATGTGTAATTTAAGATTAAAAGTACATAAAAATTTAAAAAATATTAGATACCTCATATGTTAACAGAACACAAAAAATTGTTATCCATAGTTAAAAATAACTCATACTATGTTCAAATATAGCCAGCTCCTCGGTAGTTAATGGAACTAGAGTAGTTGGATCAATAGCATCATGCACTACTTCTCTTACATGATCAGACTACATAAGTTGGTGATATATGTAATCCCCTAAATTATGTATGATATTTTTAAAAACAATATGTGAATGGGGATCCTTTTCATGAAACTTACAGTAAATAATTGGGTGAGAATGAGGAGGTGGAGGATCTTGATAGGTAGGATATCTAGGTTGGGAAGGCCTGGGAGCCTGAATCTATTTCATCATTTCTACAACCATAAATTTTATAGATTATTTAATTATATCATCTATCAACTAATACAAGTATTATAGCTCAACCATAAATTAATTCATTTCTTTCTTGTATCATGTCTCCCTCAATTTCATAATAGGTATCCAAAAATGATCTAATAACAACACATGTTTCATGTACTCTTATGTATATCAGGTGTTATATCTTTTCTAAAATAGTAGCTAAATTTTCCATCCTAACATTAGGGATAAGGGTCCCCTCTATTGATTTCTCCTGAAGAAAATCCTGAAATAATATATAAAAAAGTTATAATAGTGAGAAAAATTTAAAAAACAATAATTTTTAAGAAAAATAAAAATTATCTTATTAAAATATTCCCAAATAATTCTTTTGATGGATCTATAATAAACTTCCCGTTTTTTCATCCTCACCCTTTTCTATTTTTCATGGATAGTGGTGAGAGATGGATGGACAAACTGAACCTCTACTGATCTACTAAAGGACTTATCTCTCAATCCTTAAAATTTTTATTCAATCATATTCTCCTCCAATAATTAATACCCTCTACATGATAATGTATTAGGGTATAACAGGATAATATTTTAGGTAATTAACAAAATATTTTGAAAATTGATTTTTTTTAATCAATGATTTTCATACCATAAATGCTTCCTCTTAATGGATAGTGGAAAAATTCACCCAGTAATCTATATATATAAAACTATATTTGAGGCATGGGTTTTCATTCTATCATTTCCTAAAAATATAATTTTATGTTATTTTTTTTTAAATTCTCTCCATTTAAGTGACATAAAATACAACCACCTATTTTTAATATATTTCATATCTTGAAATTAAAATTTCATCAACAATTGAATAAATTAAATATTACCCATGAAATATATAATATTTGAAAAATTAGAGAAGAAATAACTCATATGAGAAATTATAACATTACAAACTCCCATAATAGATCTTTCACGGTCTTGTAGACACTCTACCAATCAAGAGATAAAATAAAAATACAATAATAGATCTTCATGCACATAAAAATACTCAAAAAAATCATTTGTTCCTATTGAATTACTATTATCATAAAATTTAACTTTCATCCTTGGTTACCCATGAGAAAGTGAATGTTTTGATAAATGTGAAACCTTATATTTACTAGCTTGGGGTATCATCCTCTTTAGAGAAGAATAAGGCTTTATCATAGAAGGATCACTAGTAGTGATGCAAATAAAGCATGAGAAACAAAAATTAATAATAATTTAATTAAGTAATTTATTAATGTCAGATATATTAATATGAAAAAATATACACATACCTCATTAAATATCTCTCCTCCTATGTGTCTTATTTTAAATAGACGGATTAATGAAATTAAATTCTGTGTACCTATATTTTTTTACATCAAAATGATTTTTAGTTGTAAAAAAATTATTTTTTTAAAATAGAATATAATTGTTATTTACTTTGTTGACTGGTATAGATAAAGAAAAATAAATATCTGAAAATGATAAATATAAAGAAATTCTCATGAAAAAATAAGTATACTAAGATTATTTAACAATAAAATGATTTTATAAATTTTATGAATATAAAAATTAATTCAAAATGACATAAATTATAAAAATATATGTATTTAAATATCCAGGTTAATAAAAATTATTTTACAAGTGAAATTTCATTAAAAAAATAATATTATATTTTTTTAAATGAGATTATCATTAACTAAAACTAATGAATATGAAATTTAATACAAAAATGAGAGTAATTGTTAATATATATAAATTTTAATGTCCAAAATTGAGTTTTTATATGTATAAGTATCACACAAAAAAGACAATATATATTTAACTGAATAATTATGTGATTAACAGAGTTTGTTTCCAATATCCCTTCCATGTGATCATTTCATATTAGATAGACTACATCTAAATTGAAATAAATTTTATCATTATGTAATCTTATAATTAATAAAGAATTAGCACATATATACTCAACATCATCAACATTTTCATCACCCAATTGAATTTGTTCCCTTGAAAAACAACAAACCAATGATCATTAGATTAGTTAACAACATAAAATTTATATTTTTCTAGTGTTTCCATGAAAAATAGCTCCTTTTTACAAATAAAACTTTTCAAATCAAAATGTGTAAATACTTACTCATCATGTTTCATACCATTGTAACTATCAAGCCAATTATGCTTTAATAATTTTACTTGAAATTTAATATAATAAATCTCCCATATATCCTAAATAACTCCAAACTATGATGTTAATGTAGAAATGATTTTTTTATCCTTTTTAACTTCAAAAATGAATTTCTTCAATGATGTACATTACTCCAGTATTTTTAATTGTACTCTTGTTTCCATGATTTTTCTATAAAATTTATAACCATTAATTTTAAAACCAAACCATTTTTTCACATTAACATATCCCCCCCCCCTAAAAAATATTTCATGGTTTCTCATTTAGATAAATTAGTGTTTAATTTCTCCTTAAACCATGGAAAACAATTATTTTTATGTTCATTCATTAACAAATTTTCATTAATTTTTGGGTATCGTATCTTTAATCCAACAATATGTGATGATATATATGGTTGAAACCCACTTGTCTTATTAGAGATATAAAAATTTTCCAACATCACTTAATCATGTGTAGTTAAATTTACCCTTACACCATGGATACATTTACCTTCCCTATTAATTTTCAAATACGAAGAAATAGAGAGACTAACATCCTCCATTGCATTCAAATAATCAGTAAAAACTAAAACACCTCTTATGATATATATTTTTAAACAATATAGGCCTTTGGTTGATAGATATTTTTAGTATATCCCTTTAAAATTTTATAAATAATTCAAAAGGATTCATCCAACATAAATAAATGGGCCCACATATTCTTATATCACACTCCAAATAAATCATTGGATGAACCATTATACCCAAAAAAATATGGAAGAAAATATATTTCTAGTTGAAAAGGTATGATAATAGCTTTATTATTCAACATACATAACAAATTTAGATTTATGATGTAATTGTAAATGGAATTGCAAAGGTAACAAAACCTAATGATAAACTTTCTAATAGGTATCATAAATTTTCTATTTTGTGAAATGGGTGTCAATTACTGCATCAATACATGACAATCATGATGTTCCATACCTATTAACATTAAACCGTTCAATGAAACCAAATATTTAACATTTTAGGAGAACACACTAGGTACTTTAATACCCTAAATTTTTTGAAAGAAATTTATCTTATCACTCTTACTTAATGAGTGACTAGTTGGAGGTATATATGTTTTGTTTCCCATTATAATAGGATCTAAGTCCAAAATTATTCCAATGGATATTAATTCCAATATTTCCTTAAATCTATATTTTTTATTTCCATTTATAACTAAAAAATTTCTAATGAAATTACCTCATATGTTTTCTGAACATGTAAAACATAAATGTTATGTTTTACCTAAAAAATATCCAATAAGTTAGCTCAGATAAGATGAAATATTTATTTCATGTATTTTTTTATGACCATAACTTCTTTTCTTCCCAACTGTGTCATGGATATTTTTCACATTGTCGTAATATTTTTCAACTAAAAATGGGTCTGGGAAAAAATAACACTCTTGTAAACCATTGAATGCATTTTTTTAATCTTCTATTAGGATGGTCCATTTGAAAAAATATTCACTATCTATGGTACACTATATTTCATTCATTCTATAATTGGTGGTGTGAATTTATTTCTTTAAAAACTAGAAAATATTTATAAGTCTTATCACTACATCAATATAAGATTCTATATATA
This sequence comes from Viscum album, assembly GCA_963277665.1. NCBI lineage: Eukaryota > Viridiplantae > Streptophyta > Magnoliopsida > Santalales > Viscaceae > Viscum > Viscum album. The sequence goes on from OY728148.1 coordinate 817,401,671, forward strand.
GGAAACAAATTATGGTAAACATAATCATATAATGTAAAATAAAATAATCTTTATTATATTCATCAAAAACTATAACACTTACTTCCTATATATATTTCAAATAATCAATAAATGGTGATAGATAAACATATATATAATTTCTATGTTGTTTTGGTCTAGTAATCATCAATCTCATTATACCATATTTCTTCTTTATGCATATATATGGAGAAAATTTGTAGACAACCAACATAACAATCTGGTAACTATATTGGATACTAAGGTTTTGATATTGATTCATTCCATCTATTCACTCTCTCATTCTGGGATTTATAACTTCACTCCCAAAATTAGAAAAAAAAATTATTAAATCTATTCAACTATGGTGAATCACTAGGGTAATGTTGGTTTACATCCGAGATTTGATCATCTATATTTTATCGTATCCTCTCTGCATCATTTGAATCTATAAATAGATGACTCAAATAAGGAATTATTAAAAGATGAAATATTTTTTAGTGGGACTCTTGGTGCATATTCTTGAGAATATTTCACAGTTGTATTTCAATTTCATTTTATACCACAATATTCCATGTTTAAGACATTCTAAAAATATTCATATTTATTTCTATAAAACACATGAACATTAGGGAAAACATGTATTTTTTTATACCCAAATACCATTAGTCATAAAAAAAATTAATCATAATTATAATCTATAAGCTCATTGACTTCTGGAAATAACTATTTCAGAAGTTCAAGTAGCTTAGAGAAACTTTTATTACTCCAACTATTTTTTATTTTCATGTTAATCAATCGTAGCACTACTGATAACACTATAAATATAGTGCAACTAAGGAATGGTGGTTTTATGAATCTCTATACAATCATTCAACACTTTTTATTTTTTAAATGGTTTCAAATCCAACATCATGAAGTAATTTTTCAAGATGTTCCTTTGTCTCATTCTGAATATATTTATCGACATTAGATATATACTTTTTTGTTATTTCAACATACTATATCCCTCATGTATAATGAGGATTAAAAAAATATAAAATCATATGGTCATTTATTTCTATGTAGTCTAATTTTGTAATACTCAAACACTTAATGCATGGATAGAAAATTAGATATCTATTTTAAGATTTTTTTTGAAAAAAAAATCCATGAAATCATCAACCCATTTCTCATATTCTTTATTGGCTCTTCATGAATTTATCAAATTATGATCCATTATCTAAAATAACAATATAATATATGAATATATTAAAACATATAAACATTTAAACATATATATAAATGGATAAAATTTAAATATATAATTATACAAATATATAAAATTACTAATTTTAAAACATATAGTTTTCAATTATAAATACAAATATATATATAAATTAATCAAAAAACAATCAATTAACAATTTATTCATAAATATTTCACCAAAAAAATAAATATACAAAATAAAAATTAATAAAGTAAATTAATTAATTAAATAAAATATAATAAATGAACTAAACATTAAATCATATACAAGTAATAAAAACCATTTATAATAAATTTTAATCAAAAAATTAATTAAACAATATAAATATTAATATGATAAATAAATGAACACAATATAATAAATGGGATTACAATCTATAAAAATGAAAAATAAATTAATATAATTTATAAATCATAGAACATTAAAGAATATTTTGAACAAAAAATTAAAATTTAATAAACAAAAAATGTAGATTCATACAGAATATATATGACCAATGGAGATAAAACATCAACAAAAGACATCAAATTATAAGAAATTAAGTTATAGCATGATCAATAATAAATATTAAAAATTTAAATCACAAATATAAAAAAACATATTTAAATAAATAAAATAAAAATTAATCACAAAAATATAGATACAGAGAGTATATCAATAAAAAAAGAGATAAAATAACATTGAATAAATCTCAGATGAAATGCAGTCAAGTGGGGTCATGGTTGGAAACAATCAGTGACAAGAATCATGGAACTCTATGTAAATTCATGAAACTCCTATGAGATCTGAAACTATGACAAAGTGAATTGAAACATGAAGGATATATGTGGAAACTCACAAAATAAATGGATAAAATACCCCAAATTATGTAATTTAAATGAATTAAATAGAGTGAGAGTTTTTTCAAGTCATAAAAGTTAGGTATAGAGAGTTTTAAGGTTAATGGATTTAAATTTTAGAGTCAAAATTCATGCGTTAATAAATTTTTAAAAGTTTTTAACATTAATTATTATAAAAATCAATGTTAAAACATAAGTTTTCACATTATTTATTAAAATAACTGACATAAAAACTTCAATAAAATAGATTTTACCAATGGTTATTAGAATAACCAATCTGAAAAATACCTCAATGTGGATTTTCATGCTAGTTATTCTAAAAACTAATATAAAAAATATGATGGGGAAGTTTCAACATTGGTTTCTTATATAATTGATGTGGAAAACGTCACTGGTAGTATTTTCACACAAGTTAATATTAACCTATTTGAAAACCCTGATACGAAATCTATTTTTTTCACTAGTTTCTTATTCATGAAAATAAAAAAATACAATATCACATTAAAAACTATATATATTTTTTAAAATATTTTTCATTTTAATAAACACTTAACATTAATTCTAATTTTAGGTTAATTTCAAGTGACTTTTATGGAAAATTACATTCACTTTGTGTACATGAATTGAGTAACTTAAATATCACATCAATTGAATCTTGGAAGAGGTTAATAAAGGAATGAAAAGTGATGAAAATAAAACTATTTTTTGGATAGAATGGTGTATATAAGACAAATGAAATATCTATGCAAAGAATTTCCACTTTGTTCCAACAATTAAAGGATTTTTAAATACCCAATGTTTTAGGGGGAAACAATCATAAGTATATCACCAAAATCAAGGGTTTATATACTCAATAACCACCAATTGAATTATCACCCAACTTTTAATAGAGTATAAAAAAAATATTCTTATATTTTCATTGGATAATTTCACATGTGATTCCACACATTCTCTCTCAAGAGGTTGATAAATGGTGAGATTTATTTGAGGGGTTTCCCCTATTTCAAGAAGGTGGATCCAAGTAAGTGTTTACTTTAACAAGAGGACATAATTGAAACATGGGAGGCTCTGAAAGTTTAATTTTTAAGGAGATACATTTAATTACAAAGAACCAAGGAATTAAGGGGAAGAATAACTAACTTTATTTAAGGGGATGAAGAGAAATTTCATGAAACATGGAAGAGATACCGAGGATATGTATAACAATCCCCAACCACAAAATGCATATATCGTTGATATTTAAATAATTATATGAGAAATTGACTCTTGAATAATAATACCTGTTTAACATTACTATTAAAATATATTATGGAAACAACAGTTCCATTAAGATCATTAACTTTTTCAAAAAAATGTCCTCGAATTCTTAGGGGAAGGCCAAGATATGAATAAAATATTTGATTCTTTAGGAAATAGACATTATAAAAATGAATTTACATATTAAAACACTTTAACATAAATCACAAGAATTAATTAAAAAACCCAAGGGACGGGTGAGCAATATTACATAGTGGAGAGCTTGAACGTTTATTAAGGAAAGGGTGGAAATATGGAATTACAACACCAAAATTACCATTTCAAATGGGTAAGAAACCAATCAAATATCCCGGAATGATACTATAATGAAATAAATATTCTCGCATACACATTATGAAGGATGGGGGGAATATTTAACTCGTAATTTAAGGATAAATTTCAATTTTTTCAAGCATAAATCTTTATAAATTATAGTTAACAGCCCATTAATTATGAGATTTACTCAAATAATTATCATCCAATATAGAGGAATCAACCCAAAACCACCTTGAGGAATCAATAAATCTCATGAATCCTGAAAATGTTTAAATACACAGGCAAATACAAACTATAAATCAAGGGATAGATGAGTATAATGTGGTATTATTAAATACATATAAACTAGAATTTAGAGAAAAATTAGGATACCTTTAAGGGATAAAGATGGATATTTTAATTCTTTAATTTATAGTTTAAATAGGAATTCATATCCCACATTTCATGGAGAAAATGGGAAATAATACACTACATCAAAAGAGAAGAGTCTGGGGACAAAGATGATTTTGGAGCATCATAAGAAAATTCAATCTCAGTTTTGAAGGAATGAGGAATGAGTGAAAAACATCATAAATATCATAAGGGGATATATCAAATAAATTCATGTCAAGATTTGATTCACGGGGAGTATGGGCCTTCATGGATCAGAATTTGGAACCTTAATGCTCTGTTTTTGTGTTTTCTAGGCTCTGGAGAAGTTTCTGGGGCTACTGTCCAGAAAAACCCAAAATACACAGCGTGTACTTTATGAATACACATCATGTAGTCTATAACTGTGTCACTGAGTGTGTCGGCAGGGACACATGGTTGTGAAAACCTTGCAGGAACACGCCATGTATAGGATGTACACGTCGTTCTATAGTGACCGTGTGTCTACCCGTGTGACTAACGACACAGATGAGGGAAACTTTAGATATACACACCATGTCAGGATTGAACACACTATGTCATATAACCTAAGTATTCGGCTGTGTAACGAAAAACACGGAAAGATAAATCTTAAGCCTATACATGTTGTTTCTTCCTTGAACATGCCGTTTACACTGACCCAGGTACCCGGCCGTGTCATGAACAACACGGGCAAGTGGTATCCTTTATCATACACGCCATGTCCCTTTGGAACACGTCGTGTAGTGTTACCCATGGGTCAAGTCATGTCACTAACAAAACTGGCCAAGTGAATCTTATCTAGTACACGTCGTGTCTGTCATGAACACACCGTGTAGTCTAGGATTAAGAGGAACATGTGGGTTAGCTTTGTATAGAGTTCAAGTACATGCCATGTGTTGGTACAATATGCGATGTGGTTGGGGTGTTACACGACCAATTGTGGCAGAAGTACACGCCCATGTGAATGACTTCAGGGAACACATCCTATAGGAAATGTACATGTCGTGTAGTCATGTTTTGTGAAACTTTAATGTTTTCTTTATAATGTTCCCTTTTTACAATCATTGTTTTTAGTCCTTGATATCTTGATCTAGGGTGTGTGTTTGACCTTGCAGAGTTATGCCACCGAAATGTCCTTCAATTGTACGCCAGTTGCTAGATGGTGATCAGTAACCGGATATAGCTGATCAGGGACTTCCGAAAACTCCTTATGTCATGCCAGTCTTGGCACCAGCCATTATACCCGACACAGGAGCTGATACTCAGTTCAGAGAGGGCTTTATGAGGATGATGCAGACTTTTCAACGAGCGTCGTCTCCTGCCTCATTGATGGCAGAATTGATGTGGGTATTTCAGCTACAGCATCCTCCAACTTTCTCAGGGGATGGAGGACCGTAGGATGCAGAGTCATGGCTTGAGGCCATGTTGATGATTTTTGAGCATCTGGGGATACCTCCAGAGTGGAGGGTGAATCTTTCTACCTACATGCTCCGAGACTCCGCGAAGAGATGGTGGGATGTGGTCTCGTAGGTGGGACCCCAGCAGAATATGGCTTGGGATGAGTTTTGGCGCATCTTCTATGATTACTTTTATCCAGAGACTTTTGCGGTCGATCGATCCCAGGAGTTTATAAGTCTTGAGTAGGGTACTCTTTTTATTATGGAGAATTCCTCTCACTTCACAGAGCTGCAACATTTCACGCCTATCTGAGAAGGTGATGAGTTGTTCCTTGCACGGAAGTTTGAGGATGGTATGAGGCACAACAATCGGTCGCAGGTGAACATATTTAGGTTTAATTTGATATATTATATCATCAACCAGGTGATAATTACAGAGTGCAATATGAAGGATTCCGAAGCAGCGATCTATGGTGGTTTGGCATCCAGAGTTACTACTCCACTAGCTGATAGTAGGAAGCATCATAGAGAGGTTGTGCAGGGAGATCAGAGCAGGCGAGATGCATCTTCTTGTAGCCAGGTGGTATGCTACCAGTGTGGGAGAAAGGGGCATACGAGGCCACGTTGCCTAAGAGACCCAGTGGAGTGCTGATCTTGCGGAAAGATGGGTCACCTTCATTACTTTTTTCAGTTCTTCTCACCAGCAGCTGGTGATAGGGGTTCTTCATTGACTCCTCGTTCAGGAGCAGTGCCCCCAGTTTCTCACTAGTATGGGAACTTGAGTTCTTTCGGTCGTTCAGGCCGAGGTGGAGGTCGTGGTCATGGAATCCAGTCGTCGGGTTTTCAGCAACATCAGGGTGGATCAGCTCAAAGTGGTCAGGCAGGGCCACGGTACCCACCAGACCTTTGTAGTGGAGCAGACCCAGCAGAAGCAAGATCCCGAACTTTCTACTGTTAGAGGTACGATCTTAGTAGCCTTAGTTTTATCTTCAGCTCTTTTTGATACTGGTGTTATGCATATTTTTATCTCTGTTGCTGTCGTGGAGAGCCTTGGGCTTTGAATCTTTTCTTCTGCTGGTATTTTGACGCTAGACACTCTGTTGGGGATTAGAACGGCTAGTGTACATCAGTACAGAGAGTTCCCCTACAGGTTGGTGTATGTCACTTTTTATGGGACCTCTATGTCATAGAGATGACAAGCTATGATTTCATTCTCAGGATGGACTGGTTAGTTCCATTCGAGGTAGTTGTCGATTTTTATCGCTGAAGGGTGAGTTTCATATCACCAGAGGGTGGATCTTTTCTTCATAAGGGCGAGTAGGATGTCTAGGAGAGAAGAGCGGGTCTCGAGCATCATGGGTTGGGAGGAGTTACAGCCCAGATTTCTAGTCTATATTTGGATGACCAGGGGACTTCACAGAATGAATTTTCGCCAGTGGTGGATTGCTTCATGGATGTCTTTCCAGAGGAATTTTCATGTTTTTCTCAGGAGTGAGAGGTGGACTTTTCTATTGATCATGTTCCAGGGACGGCACTGGTGTCCATTCCTCCCTATAGGATGGATACACCAAATTTGCAGGAGCTCAAGAAACTGTTGGAGGAGTTGCAGGCCAATGGTTTCATCTGAACCAGTACTTCTTATTTGGGGTTTTTTTGTCTTGTTTGTGAATAAGGAAGATGGTACCCTTTGGATTTTTTTGGATTATCGGAATTTGAACCAGTTGACGGTCAAGAACCGATATCCCTTTCCTAGGATTGATGATATCTTTGATCAGATTCTAGGATACCGGGTGTTCTAGAAGATTGACTTGAGGTCCGGTTATCATCAGTTGCATGTCAATCCATCTAATATACCTCTCACAGCCTTTCGGAGCAGGTATGGTCTATACGAGTATATGGTTATGTTGTTCGGTCTCACGAATGTTCCTGCAGTTTTCATGGCACTAATGAAATGAGTATTCCATACATACTTGGATTCCTTCATGGTTGTTTTCATGGATGATATCTTCGTGTACGCTCACACTCGACACGACCATGCCACACATCTTGCGATCATTTTGAGTACACTGAGAGAGCATCAGTTATATTCTATGCTCACAAAATACCACTTTTGGATGGATCAGATTCACTTCTTGGGTAACATTATCTCAGAGATAGGAATATCAGTAAACCCATAGAAAGTGAGAGCAGTAGTTTCTTGGAAGCAGCCAAAGAACGTCTTTTAGGTGTGGAGTTTTTTAGGGCTGGCTGGATACTACAAACTTTTCATAAAAGACTTTTCATGCTTAGTAGAACCGCTGATGGGTCTGACCAAGAAAGGTGATAAGTTCTTATGGTTAGATTCTTGTGAGTCAGCCTTTCAGGAGCTGAAAGGGAGGTTGATTTCAGCACCGATACTAGTCCTGCTAGAGCCAGAAAAGATCTACACTATTTATTGTGATGCCTTAGGTATCGGACTAGGAGTTGTTCTTATGCAGGGAGATGGAGTCGTCACGTACGGGTCTCAATAGTTGAGGCCACATGAGATGAATTACTCAACGCACGATCTCAAGTTGGCAGCTGTTGTTCATGCCTTATGCTGTTGGAGACATTACCTTCTGGGAGAGCATTTTGTGGTTTTCACTGACCAAAAAAGTCTCAAGTATATTTTCCCTTAGCGTGATCTGAATTTGAGACAGTGTAGGTGGGTCAAGTATCTTCAGTCTTTTGATTTTGAGCTTGCCTATACACCTGGGAAGGGCAACACAGTAGTTGATGCGTTGAGCAGGAGGACTCAAATACAGGCAGTTCAGGAGGCAAGCAGTGTGTGGAAGCTTATGGATCTATTCTCTGAGATGCATTTGGAGGTTCATGATAGATAGGGGCAGATCTTCCTTTCTTCTGTAGCTATTAACTCTAAACTTCCTGATCGAGTTCGAATGAGGCAGCTATCATATTATGAATGCCTAGTCCTGCGGAAGAGTGTGTCAGGAGAGGACCATGTTCCTGGTTGGACCATAGGCAAGGATGAGATCTTGTACTTCCAAGGGCACATATGGTTGCCAAAATATATACGCGAGGAGATGATGTGGGTCATTCAATCATCTGTTTGGGCAGTTCATCCTGGTTTCTCCAAGATGTATTGTGATCTACACTTCCAGTATTGGTGGCCAGGTATGAAGAGGGATGTTGCTGGTTTATTCATGAGGTGTTTCACTTGTCATTAGGTGAAAGTGGAGCATCAACTACCAGTTGGAATTTTACAGCAGTTACCCATTCTTGAGTGGAAGTGGAACGACGTCACGATGGACTTCATGACCATTTTTCTAAGGTCCCCTCAAGGGAATGATGCAGTTTGGGTTGTCATTGACAGACTCACGAAGGTTGCTCACTTCTTTCCGATAAAGGAAACCTTCAGTGTTGATGAGCTGGGGCAGTTTTCCATCTGATAGATTGTACATATACATGGTGTTCCACAATCCATTGTTTCATACAGGGATGCACGTTTTACATCTCGGTTCTGGAAGGGGCTTTAGAACTCTTTGGGTACATATGTACTTTTGAGTACAGCATACCATCCCCAGAAAGATGGCCAGTCCGAGCGTACGATTCAGGTTCTTGAGGACATGCTCTGAGCAGGCATTATGGATTTTGGAGGTTCTTGGGAGAAGCATATAGCTCTTTTGGAGTTTTCCTACAACAATATTTTTCAAGAAACTATTCAGATGGCACCTTATGAGGCTTTGTACAGTAGGTCATGTCGATCACCCTTATGTTGGTTGGAGGCAGGAGAGACAGCTATGCTAGGACCCCATCTTGTTTAGGAGACCATAGAGCAGATAGAATTGATTCGGAAGAGGATGGTTACTGCGCAATCTCGTCATAAGTCTTATGCTGATCAGCAGAGACGACCTATGGAGTTCGAGGTCGGGGATCAGGTTTTCCTGCAAGTCGCACCAAGGTTGGGACACAAGAGGATTAGGAGACATTGTAAGCTTTCACCAATATATATTGGAACGTTTGAGTTTTTGGAGAGAGTTGGGCTGGTTGCCTATTAATAGAAGTTACCTCAGAGGTACCGAGCTATGCATGATGTCTGCCACGTTTCTCAACTTCGACGTTACTTTTCAAACTCATCTCATGTCTTTCAACTCGAGGAGGTTGAGCTTGAAGTGGATGCATTGTTTGAGGATCATCCAATCCGGATTGTGGATCACAGTACAAAGGTTCTCCATGGTCAGTCTGTTACTCTTTTATGATTTCTATGGAAACACGGGCGAGTACAGGATGAGACTTGGGAAAGGGAGGCCGATATATGAGCACAATGGCTGGAGCTGTTCAGGGTTTCTTCTTCTACGCCATGCTAGGGAAACTCGGGGACGAATTTCTTTAAGGGGGGGCGGGGGGGGGGGGGTTTAAGAACCCAAACCTTTTTTTCCAGTATGTTTTTTCTTTATGGACATTTTTGGAGAAAAGAGGAATTTCTAGAAATTTTCTAAGTACACGACGTGTAATTTATGAGTACACGCTGTGTACTTTCTTGACGCAGCAGGCCATGTGCTGGCCGTGTAGTAGCCACACACAAGGCCATGTGGGAGTGACTTTGAGGCCTCCTAATGCGGAGTATGGAATCCTCAAACACACACCATGTAGTCCATAAGTACATGCCATGTATTTTGTTTTTTTCATTAAACGCACTGGGGTCGCGTCTGATGGACAGAACAACCTTCTTCTAGGTCATCTTCATCCGAGAGAAACCATATGGCTGTGACTTCTCTTTGAGCCCCCGAGCCTCCATCTAACCTCCAATTCGAGCACCTTTGATTGCGTTGGAATCGCATCAGTGATTTCTCTCTTCTGATTGAGCCTTGTTTTCCATTTCCTCTTCTTTTCCATATTATCATGGGTTGAATGTTTTTGACATTTTCATAGATCTACAACGTTCCAAGTAGAATCAAGCTTTGAGGTTCATGTATATTGATCTCCTAACCCTGGGGTAGGTGGTTTGGGCTTTTCTGTTCGAATTCTTTGAGTTTTATGTACAAATTCCACCAATTCCCATGAACGGGGTATTGCGTGTTTACAGTTTTACCCTTTTTGTTTTCCTTCCATGCCTATAGGCTTTTGTAGAGGTGATTTGGATATGAATTTGGTTGATTTCCATGATTTGGATGTGTTCTGCCCTTGCATGCCTTGTTTTTGAGAAATTGGTCTTGTTGAGTCTTTGGTTGCTTTACCAATTTTCCATTCCTATTGTTGTAGGATGGAGAGTTGTTTTCTGACATACTTGTTTTACTGTAGACTATTTAGCCAAGTAGTTTTGTAGGTTTACGTTGTCTATATAGCATCACTATGTATTGACTTACACGGGGCCGTGAGAACCTGGTGTACTAGACTAAAATGGGATAGACCGAGTGAGCTTCCTCAGAGAGTCTTTGGACATTATAGACTATAGGGGGATAGACCGAGTGAGATTCCTCAGAGAGTCTAGATTGAGTGAGCTTCTTTAGAGAGTCCTTGATTTCTTTAGACTAAAATGGGAGAGACTGTGTGATATTCCTTAGAGAGTCAATATTTGACTTGAACGATCTGATCTATAATGGGAATTGGCTGAGTGAGCTTCCTCAGAGAGTCCTAGACCTTGGGTATAGAAGGGGAATTGGCATGTGAGCTTCCTCAGAGAGTTCTTGACTACCTTACACTATGCAGGGAATGGACTGTGTGATCTTATTCAGAGAGTCTTTCCTTACTTTAGTCTATAAGGGGATAGACCATGTGCGCTTCCTCAAAGATTCTTTATTGAATTCCTATACAGAACCAGAGGGTTTAGACTAAGCATTCTACCCGAAGGGTTGTCTGTACTTATTAGGTAGGACCAGAGGGGATGGCTGCGAGTACTTCCCAAAGGGTTACCTTGTTGTGATTAACTGATTGCCTCACTAATGCTTGTTTGAATTGTGGATTGTTTGAGTACTTTCCTGTTCACTATTTACTATTTACTGTTATTGTACTTTATCTTCCATATACTCACTAACTTTTAGGCACAGATCTTTGGGTGGTTTCGTACTAGGATTTAGTCTCACGCCCTATTTGGGTTATGCTTTTGGGCCCAAAGAGACAATTTTTTTGTAGGTATAAACAAGGGAAAGTTCCCTTCTACTTCGGGTACTTGATTGCGTTGGAGCTGGAGAGAATGGGACTAAGTTGGGGCTTGCGATGCTGAGGAGTGGTTTATCTATTTTCTTTTTGTACTTGGGTTTAGTATTGTATTCAGAATTATGACTTGTTTGGGTGATTTCCTAGATATATATGTATATTGCATCATTTATATCTATGTATGCCCCAGTTTTTTCATTATCTCAGTCTTCCATTGTTGCTGTTGTTGGATATTTATTGCTTCTGTTATTGAATGTATTTTTTTACTTCTGCTATGTACTCTGCCAATGAGGGCATGATTTTCCCACTATCACAGCCAAGGCCCTCGCTGCTAGTCAACAGCCTCTGGCGTTCGGGGAAATGCTCTTGAGACCATGTGACCAACCAGGTAAGGGGTGCCTCTGGGTGGCTTCCGGAACCGAGATGTTACAGGTGGCATGAAATGTAATTCCTTTAGTAAGAGGTTAATTTTTATTTCTACAAGGGAAGAAGAATTGGTTTAAGTGTTTATTTAATTACTGTAACAAAATATTAAAAAAGTAAAATGAAAGATGTAAGGTGATGGGTTGGTTCATCTTGACCAGCTCGATTCCTCAACTTGAGAAACTTTGAGGTACCCCTCTCCTAATATTCTTTGTTTTTTATATTTTTTTGTGAATAGGTTTATATTTATGGTAAAGATACAATTTATGGGGTTTATTTTTATTGAAAAAGAACCTGTTATTAGATATGAAAATAATATTCGATAAATTATCAAAAGTTGTATCCCCAAATTAATCCACAACTAGTGGTTTCAAGAGATAAATATTTAGGGGGGTTGTGATGAACATCAAAGGAAATTAAGACTTATCAGAAGTTTTTGAGGCCTATGAAGAACTAAAAAGCATGGATTTTAATTAGTTTCATTTGTTCAAATTTAACCTCACTTACAAAAAGTGGATTGAATTTTTCCATAATTGGTATCAATTACATTATCATGTGGTATGACTCTCATAACAAAATGATTTAATATTTTATACTAACAATTTGGTGTGAAGTGATAGTGATCAAAGGTTTTGTTGTAAAACCAAAAGTTATTAACTAATTTCTTATTATTCATGAGTTACATTGACATCCTTGTTCTTTTCCATAAAAACTAATGTTTCCTACACTAAGATCAGGCTACATAATCTAAGAGTATTTATTGAAATCTTTAGTGCCAAGTGGTAAATTCACTCAACGAATATCTTGAGAAAATCTAGTAGATATGGTGTTAAGATGAATGGATATTTTTTTTGTAATTGGTCATTCCATCCAAAATTTATTATCTTTATGTTTTAGAAGATTTGGATAATCAACATGTTGTTGATTCCAAATTTTGGAGTTTGTATCAAGATAAAGAGGAGATAGATAAGTCCTCTTTATCTATATAGGATGATTTAATTACCATGAGGAATCCTATTTAGAATTTATAGACTAAGGTGGATATTGTATTTCTTGTATTTTCTTCCCATATATCAAGGGAGAGACATTTTTGAAAATGAAAGGTTGATAATTACATTCAAAGGGGAGTTTTTAGATTCAATGAATTATCCCCATATTTGAATGTAGAGTATAAACCCTTTGAATTTAATTAAAAATAAGGTGATAAATATATGAAATAAATCATTTTAAAAAAAACTAAATGGGTATTTCTATAAATTCAAGGGTTTTGAGTTGTATGTATTAGCACGAAATGTTGAATTTATTGACAATATGATTGTTGAAAAGGTAAAGTGATAGACATGGTGAGTTTTTTACAACATGATTTATATATATACATGTTGTAAATGTTGAAAAAGTGATGATTGGTCATGAGATTCAAGTTTAGAGTTATATTAGAAGTGAAGTTCAAGGACTTTTTTATCCCAGGGCAAGATGGACAATATAAGAAGGTAATGCATATGTTGGAGGGAATTTTGATGTGAAGATGGACCAAAATTTCATAACAATGCCCATGGTTTGTGGAATACAGCATAGAGAAGAATGCATGGTCAAGTTTTTGTTCTATGTTGAATAACTATAGCTCAAAAGAGGTTGAAACAGGATATCACTTTCCCATAGTGGAATTTTTTGTGTTAAACAGGTGGAGAATTAATTTAAAACAACTATATCCATGAGACCATGCCCATGGTGGTTGGATTTTTATAGGAAAAATAGTAAATTACTACACATAATGTTATGGTACAAGGTGTGGCGACGTGTAACATTGAGATATTGGGATAGATCACTCAAGTGATGCATAAAATATTAATCAATTATTCATATATCATGGGTATTTTTTTTAGACCATGATCCAATCCAAGATAAAAGTTGATGTGTATCATTTATGTTAGTGAATTAATTTGGAATTAATTTAAGATATAAAAGGAGAGATAATCCCATTAAGTGGTTATTTTTTTTGAATACCAATAAAGAATATCAAAGGGGAGTTTATGAGGAGTTATAGGTGGTTTTATTATCCCATAATGATGTTTCTAGGTGTTTAGTTAATGGTTTTGTGGACTCCCTCTTTTTGGAAGGAGAGATTGACTAGGAGAAAGGCTGGAAATTTCATACATAGGCATATTTTATTTTCATAAAAAGAATAAGATAATATATTTCCATGTGAGGGGATAGAATCATGAGTAATTAAAACCATTGAAGATATTTATAAAGAAAAAATATGTGGTTTTGTACCTTTTGGAAAAGTGATGTTGTTCTAGAATTATTGTGGAAATAATATGAGTTTTGTGAATGGTTATTTCACAATAAGTGAAGAAGATAATCAGTGGGACTTCAACAAAGAATCTATACTTGTTTCAAGATTAAATTTATAATTATGTTAAGGGATATGCATGTTTATAAACTTTGTGTGGTTTTTCCTAGAGTAGTGGACAGGGGAGGAGGAAGTGGAAATGATCTAATAGTGAGCCTTGGGAAAAAGTAAGTTGACTCTAAACATTATAAGGTGGTGATCTTGGGCATGGAGTGACCTAGAACGAACCAATTATAATAGGAGTAACCCCTATGAAGAGTAGTGAGCTCAATAGTGGAGTTGGTTGAATAGAACAATGTTGATGCATGCTTTGTTTATGTAGTCCAATGAGGTTGAACCAATTAAATTCTCAAATCATTGTTTACTTCATGCATATATACAAAAATAGATCAATCAACCTAAATTATATCTGGTGAAAGAGCATAACATGTGACCCTCAAGGTTTATAGGTCAAGATACTTTTAGAAAAGTGATACATTAAATGTTATAGTAGTTCTAATTGTGAAATCCATTTCTTACCCTAATTCATACCTCCCTTCCTTAGGGTAATATCACTCTAATTATTTATTGAGGGAATATCAAAAATATAGAAACTTTCACATAACACTCAATATTACCTCCATGAATTTGATGTTCAAGTAGATATGATGGCTCGATAAAGTAGTGAAAGGAGTAAAGAATTAGTGCTAATTAAGGGTGAGTAGATTCCCATAGAGTGTTCCATGGCCATCACCTCATGGTAGGGTTCGAATTTTAATGATATTATATCACATAAAGGTCCTTATAAGATCATAATAGAGAAATAAATCCCACATGAATCTATATTTGAGTTTTCCACTGAGATAAAAGTCACTAAAATCTCAAATTTTGTTGAAGATACCATTAAAAAGGAAAATAAATAGAAAACCACAAAGATTTTATATCTAGAACAACCTATTAATGTTGAGGTAAAATAGGATTAATATCCCACAGTAAACGGAAATAAATCCTCTGATGATGTTTAATTTTTTATGAATAAGCTTGGAGGATGTGTACCCATTACTCCAATAATGAAAGGAATCATATAAGTTGATAAAACATCTCACATTAGTCACTATAAATCATTTATAAACTCAAAAAATCAAAAAATATGGAACATTATTTGGATTTTTCTCCAAAAATAGTAAGATAAAGAGAGAACAAGATCCATTAAAAAGGTTAAAAAACTAATTTGATTGAACACAACATCAAGTATGAAATCCATCATAGAATAGTGGAAATAATAATGGGATAGATCTAAAATTATTTAAATCTTGTTATTTAAAGTGGATTAGGACATTGGAAATGGGTGGAGTGAGATACAAAGTTATACACTTGAATTAGATACACATGGAGACAAATTCAAGGAATAAATTAACAAGATAGATGCATTTAATATCAAAAATAAATAAGTTATTAGGGAACCACTTAGGTTAATATTGTAGAAGAACCATCTATATTGGGATCATGGATGAGCATGGAAATGAAGAGTTAACATGAGACTATAAAAAAGTATTTATTGGGAGGTAACCCAATTCATAGTACTTTTCTTTACTTATTTTGGTTAATTTTAATTATTTTTTTAAATGAATTCAACCACCCTGAGTTTGATACTTGAAAATTTTTAGGATATGAATGGAAAAGAAGGGTATATAAATTTGGAGATCTAATAGCAAACACAATATCAAGGAAATAGACAAAATTCAAGTGAGTATTCTACTTAACTTTTATGTCCAATATGATGGTATTCATTGCTTTAATTATTTAATGCATCTCTATGCTTGCGTATTATCTATTAATACATTCAAAATCAAGTGTTGAGGGTAAATAAAAGTGGTAGTGTGATTATTAGTTTAAATAAAAATGCTTAAGAAAACAATTCTATCATCACTCAAGGAGACAAAATCATCTTGAAAACACTGAAACTCTTATAATAGAAGTCGGTCATTTAGGTTTAATAAGATGGTACTTGGGTTCATCAAACCATGGAATTATTTTATTAGCTTGATAAAAAAAATCATGATTTATTTATTTTTTTTAAAAAATAGTATCACTTAAATGGTTCACCCAAACTAATAATCATCTAAAAATGTGGGACAAGGGTGTGTGAGCAACAAGAATAAAAATATATCAAATAATAGTAATGACTACCTTATATCTAGTTTCCCTTACCATACTTTCATGACCTAACAATTACAATTAGTATTGGAGGATGCCTACTCTAAGGGATATTTTTATTATAAGTGGTCCATACTCAAAGAATAAGTGCATTTCACATATCATGTCTAAAAAATGGGAAAAATATGAGATGTTTTTTGAGATAGATTAAGGGGAGGTGAATGTTGAACTTATTTGAACAAGATTAAAATGGATTTATTTGGTTGGATTATAATTATGAACCATTAAATAGGTGAAATTTGGTATTGATATAAGTAACTTGAGTGATGGGGATTGAAATAGTGATTCATGGTCACATTTTATCCAAATAATTACTTGTTAATTAAAATTCCATGAATTTGGGTTTAATATTGAGTGAAAATGAATTCCTAGTGATATATTTTTTGAGAGTACTAACTTAAGGATAGGTAAAACTATATTATGGGGGAATGTGTATAGATAAACAATTTCATTTATTCTCAATAATAATGTGTATATATTTTGTACATTTTCCAAGCTTTTTTTGAAAAAATAATGTAAGTTCTGAATTTTTTATTATTTTTAAAATAAGAATTAAATTTAAATAATTTTATACTTGAAAAATATTAAAATGTGATTATTATTATAAAAATATTTTGATTCAAGTATTTGAGACACAAAAATTTCAATAAATATTTTAAAGAAATTTTAATGAGGAGTCTTGGTAGTATAGTGAATGCTACATGAGATTAAATGAAAAATGGGGGAGGATATAGACAATGTAATTCTAAGATTCTCCAATGGAACCTCGTAGTCTAATTACCTTATAACACTCTCTAATATAAGATTAAACTCCAATGTAATCTTAATCCTACCCAACAAACTCCCAATCCCTGATGACATGTCAACCTCCCTTGTAGGAAACTTAAGTTACAATGTATTATTATGGGTCTTTAAAGAAACCTCAATCTTAGGCTATAATATATCCTCAACCTTTTAAAAATATATCTAGAGATACAACACCTCCTCAAGGATAGCTAAAATATTATTGCATTATAACATATCCACCACCCATTCCAACATATCCTTGGGTTTCCTAGTACATAAACAAAATTATAGAGAACTCTTATTGTATTATATTAAGTAAAATTTAGCGAGGACCATAAAAAAGGATCATAGACAACGATTTAATCTCAAATACATATTGTAAAATGAAATTTTAGAGTAATAATTTGTGAATACATTTCTTCTCAGATCTGGTAATCAATTTCAAAGATTTCTTGGTGTTAGAAGATTGTGAGGAGGTATAATTTTCTACCAATACCACTTACTTTCACTCGAATTTAATTGTTAACAGCTCTTGTATCCTTTATGAAATAAAGGATATCAAGAAACATGGTCACATATCATTACCAGAGGTGGGTTTAGTGGGAATCGGTAAATTTACCTTATACAAGGGGGAGCCAAAGACTTATAGGGATCATTCATTTCATATCACATACTCTATACATTCATGAATTCATCCCATTTCCTCATATCATTTCATTATATTTCACCCATATACCCAAACCATATCATTCCTCTATTCTAAACCATTCTATCTATATTATTCATGTGGTATATGGTCATCTATCAAAGTTAGTGGAGGGGTAGTTAGAGCTCAAGGAGGAATAGAGGGTGACTTTCACATCATGAGAAGATATCTTTTCTGACTTTTGTTCTGAATTTAATTAGTATGAATGGATAATTATTTAAAATGAGGATGAAAACACTATGATTGATTATTATATTGTGTGTTAGGGGAACCTATATTTTTTAATATACTTGAATTTGTTCTTAATTATTCTAGGTGATTTTCCATTTGTTAGATAATAATTTAAAGTGGGTGAAGTGATTATAATAAAATAATAATTCATGAACTAAAATCATGATCATTGAACCTTGATGTATGAGAGTCATAGGGGTGTGGTGAAAAAATATCAGAGATGAAGATCCTAACTACTAATCATAAGGGACAGAAGCAACCTTAGTGGTACTTATAACTTTATTAGTAAGTTAATTTACTTCCATGAGAGTGGAGTTAAAAGGATAGTTGGTGTTTTTAATTATTTTTTATTTAATCCATTTGTTATTATTCACATGATTTATTACTATTAAAAATTCTAACTCATTACCATAGTGAATTTAATCTTGTTGTGTTATTATTGTTTCATCACATTTACTTCCTATTATATATGAATATGTAATTAAGAAACTATAAAAATAGTTTTATTTATTGAATAAAACACAAAAAACACCCTCATTCATAAGTATTCACATTCTTAACACCTAAGTAGATTTATGAATTATCCTAATCAAATCCATGTGGAGATGAAATGGTGTTAGCCGGTATTTGTGTTCCATTTTTTTTGTAACCACGTGATTTATTCCTAAGGCCACCGAGTTGCTAGTGTTTGTTGAATGGGTACCCAGTGTTGTCTAGTTTTATTTTATTAATGGGGTTAATTTTAGTTCTATAGGGTTTAAAAATAAAACCCTCTTGGGGTTATTTGTTTTCAAATAGTTAAATAAAAAAGGGAGGTTATCCCTTTATCCTCCTCTCCCACTCCTTTTATTCGCCTTTGATTTGGCGCATCCTGGGTAGTTTTATTTGGTGATTTGAGGTAGTTTCATCTTTCCTTTTCATCCTTATCTCACTATATCCCCATTTTATCTAATTCTTGGTGGGTTGGATATAGGATTCTGTGTTTATTACATTGGATCATAGTGGAATTGGATTGAAGTGATGGGGATTTAGTGTGGCTTGGCTAGAAGAGTCCCATGAAGGATTTATTCATGAGGTTTCACTTTATTTCATTATATTTAAAACCACTAACCTATTTTATATTAGGTGTGGAACTTACTCTATTATATGATGTTTCGGAATCATCACACTATTTGTTAAGATATTACTTTATTATTTTTATTGAATTAATATGGAATACTTATGTTAATTAATTTTAATAGTTTTATAACCAATTAAAATGGATGTTTTATGGATCTAGGGTCTCGTGGATGTGATCTATGATTGATATAGTATTGTATGAGCTTAAGTTATTTTGGTTAGGCATAACATTAAGGGATAACTCCATTTGATGTGTTTGGTCCCTAAACCTACCTAATGGTTTATGCTATTTCATGTGATTCATGGTATACAGTCTCAACACTCATGTGATATTAGCCTAAAATAAAATTTAATTACTTTCCCTTGATCCATATAATTTGGATAAATATTTCTATGGCCATGGTAGACCCTCAAATTTGTAACCCTTAATTCCTTGACCATTAATAAATGTGGTCTTAAATATAAGTGTGTGGACTTTGTGATCAGGACCTATTGGGAGATTTCCATGAGCTATGAAATAAATCACAAGACTATGTTTAGGTTTCTTATCCTCATTGTATATAAGAGGGGTGAGTAATTAATAGAGGAAAACATGATCCATTGGCTAGAATATGCTTTAAACCACTTGAGAGAGAGTGTATGCTATTAGGGCTATGATTAGCCTTATTTTTTATATAGTTTGATGGATTTTACACTGAAGGAAATGGGGTGGAAATTAAAGTAGTAATAATTGTATCATTTAGAACCCATAGTAATTCCACCTTGGTATACCATAACTTGGAGGTCCTGGAATTAGTTCCCTTAGCCTCTCTTGAATAGAAGATATGTAAGTTATGTGAGGTTAGCTTAAGGATTGACCCAAGTGGAACATTATTGTTTCCTTGTCAGAATTTTTGGCTTATATGACTGAAGTATGGGTGACTGTTCCTAACCCTTATTGATTATGAAAATCAAGTGTGTTATTTCTCAATTATGAGTTTGGATATAGGTAAATAAATTGAGGACTGGCCTATCTTAGACTTCAATTGAGTTATAAATTATACCAACCTAATTATACTTATATATATATATTATTAAGATATTAATTATGAATTTATTTTTTTGTGATTATAATATGGTATGTTATGACCAATTATATTGTTATTTCTATGAGGTAAAAAGGACTCCAATTACTTTATGTATTTTTTTGGGAGTGGGAAAACCTGCACATTTACTCTCATATTTACTATAGAAGGGGATAAAAAGCATTATTTTATTGATGATTCCTAAGGTATAAAATGATATTCATAATGTGATGTTTTGGTGTATGGTATGGGACTCATATCCCACTTACTATATGATAATGTGTTCATGGATTCTATAAAGATTATGTGATATGCTTGTGTTTTGGGATACATTTCCCAATTACCTTGACATTATTATAGTATGGTATGACACACCCACTTTCCATCTGTTGTGACACCATGTGATGATGTTACCAATTATTATGATATGAGCTCATGATGGAGATATTATGACAATTATTAGGGGATGTAATTCTCACCAGGTCATTGGATGTGATTCCCACATGGGTCTGGTATCGAGGGAGAGGGGTATTCTAGTCATTTACTTTTCATAACCCGTGACATAGGGAAGTGTTTCCCATATGTGATACCTCATGTAAGGGGAATAGTTTCCCTAATGACATCATTACATATGATATGGGATATAATTCCCTTTCTTATGATGTGACCCAATGTTGGGGATGTGTTACCCTCTCATGATATTGTTGCGGCTAGGGGATAGGGTTGGGCCTCGGGTAATCCTTGAAAGCCCCTAAGCTTAGGAAATGAGGTAAAAGGAGAAATAAGGTGTATATGGTTTCCTGTAGGTTCATATTTCAACCTCAAATTAGAGGGAAATTTAATCAAGGTCTTGGGAAACCATTTTTTTAGGGTTTTTAGGGCCGGTATTACTAAGGATGTTATTACCTTTATTAGTATTGTAGTTGGTACGTGATGCTTGTTAACATGTTACTACTCTAAGACATTATTCCGGCTTCTATAATATTGTTACTGAGGAATTAAACAAACTATTGTGACTTTATTTCTAATATTTAATGCACATATATTGACTATTATGATATCATCGGATTTTATTCTCACTATATGATTTTCTTATTGGGATTTATTTCCTCAGAGTTCTATATTATACTATGATAATCCGATATAACTATGATCAATAATTGAGATGTTATGACAAATTATTATTCTTTTGATATGTTTAGAGACACCCTAGAACTGTCCAAAGTATGTATTTTTTCATCTAGGTGGTTGTGTAGTACACATGGTTGTGATATATTTATTATATTTTTCATTTATTATTATTCACTAATGATCACATAAAATTTCATATACAATAATGTTTATTGGATATGTTGGGGACATCATTGGTGGTAGTCTATGAGTTGTAATCATGCCCAAATTAGTTTCCATAGTATGTGAGTAGACTTCTTGGTTGCAAGAAAAGGCAAGGTAGGGGCCCTGCATTGGATGGTTAAGAAATTGGAGTCAAGATGAATTTAAGAGATGGGACTTGGTAGGGACTTATGAACTGGTTTGGTTATAGTATCCTTTATATTTTTTATTTTGGATATTTTGTTCGTATACATATTATGAGTTACCTTACCTTGATGAATATCATGTGAAATTACTATATATACCATTTTGGTATCACATGAGAGTTGTTATTTACTTTCCAATAGCATGTAGTTATGAGGTTCACTTTTTTCTTTTTTTATGAAAATTGATCATTATTACATACACTACGATTTATGGATACATGTACCAAATAGGTTATAGTCACCCCATGACATACATAAACCCTTTTCACTATTCAAAAATCTCTATCACACATGGAGGAATACTAGAGGTATGTGGAACTCGGATGGTCTTGGTGGATGTAAACCAAACTAGGAACAATGTATCTACTCCCAGTAGTATTATTATTAATTATTGGGTCCATTATTCCAAAGCTTCTAGGTATCCATATTCTCATTCTCTGAATCTAAGTCGTTTCTAACCTTGGGGGTATTTTGGTAAAACATATTAGGGGGTATGATGATATCAAAGCATGTGTGTACCCTGGTACTAATCTGATGGTGGAATTTAAGGAAGGAAATCTAATTAATACATGGTTGGTTTCATGAATCATAATTATAAATATTTTTTATTAGACCATAAGATGTTTATCCATTATTATATTTGTGTTTTGTGTTGATACTTTTCATTATAGGAATTGTAAATGGATCAAAAATCTATATGCAACATAGGGTTCATAAATGGCATCATAGTCTACCCACGTAAATAAGATTTTGTCTCTTGTATCCATTATATATGATCTCATATAAAAACCTACATGAACTTCATCCATAATTTCCCTCATTGGTTGGGACCCCCCATGGGGAAATAAATTGAACATTGAAATCATAGTTAGAGCTTTGATTTTATTCTCACCCATCACCGAGAGATGTTAAATATTAAATATAGTCTGAATGAATATCTTAAACATATACCTATAAATCGTAAAAATTTTATAGAGATCACATGTTTTAAATTTTCCCACTATCCACCCCCACAGTGAAGGTTCTAGTGTGCAATGGAATTAGTTAGTTCCATATCCAACCATGTATTGTTTCCATTTTCTTTGGATGAAAAATCATAACTTGAAAAATTAAAACTAATAATATCCAAGAGATTTTATTTTCACATATTGTTTAAAATTAATTTATATAAATAAGAATTAATTTTTCTTGTAATTATTTATTTAGTGTCGAATCGGTTGACTAATCTTGTCATACCATTATTACATCAAAGGATATAAGTATAGAATCCATATCTTTGTATCCACATATATTCCATGAATCTCAGAACATAATCATAGAATTTTTGGGTTCTAGAACAAAAACTTCTCACCAATTTTTTTTATTTTTCATTGATCACAACAATAATTCCTTCAAAGCTTGAAGGATTTTTCTAGTTATCTTATGTCTTGAGAAACAAGAGAAGGATCAATTATATATATTCTTGAGAGAATTTTTGAAAATTTTATCTCAAGATCATGAGATAATTCTCTATGGATAATGGTGTTAACAATAATCATCCCTAAATAGAAGTGATATATTCAAGTTTAGACACTTACGCAAGAGAATAAGTTATTTCACAAAGTCCCTTAACCATTCTTATAATTCTAAGTGAACCCCATGTATAATGTTGTTGTTTGTGTTGTTGTTCTTGTTCTTGTTGTTTATTTAATGTGTGCAAAACTTATGGATAATTTAAAAAACATTTCCACTAGACTCTTAAATAAATCTTTCAATAATTATCAATATTTATCAAACCATGAATAATGGATATTTATTTAAGTAAATAAATACCACTACATTATTCATTCAATAAATAAATAAATATTATATTCACTAAACTAGATAATAAAAATTTATTAAATATTCAACTCTTATTTATATATTACCTCGAATAACATGTGGATGAATATTTATTATTAACATAACTTGAATAATTATTATTTCTCAAAACATAAGAATAATATTTATTCTAATATTAAATTTTAAATAAAAGGTTTTTCATACACTTAGTTTGTAACTCTCTGGGTATATTTCTTGGTGGAGTTAAGAAGAATGGTCTAAATTCTAAGATCAACAACAAGAAACATGTCATGAAACACATAGAGGAAGAAGTTAAATGTCACGATGACAATAAAATACTATGAATGATCACTATGTGATATAATCTCTTTGTCACAAGATATTGCATTGAAATTTTCATCAGTCTATATGTTGGATATATATTTCTTTTACTTTCCTAAAATGAACATGTTGATGAAACAACCATAACCCTGCAATTAATTAGATAGTTCCATTTTGTTGTACCCAAGTAAGTATTTCATTTTTTATCAATGGTTAAATATGTGTTTCTTGGTTGTAACAATGATACTATCGATGAACACTTTAAAAGGGTTAATGATATTATAAGAAATACCAAGGGTTTTGGTCAGAGGCTTTAAAATTCCAACATTGATATAAAGATTATGAGTAATTTATAGATTGTTTTGATTAAAAGATATCATACCTATACAAAATGGATGATTTGACTCTTAATAGGATATACAATATACCCATAGATTATGGTCTAATAAAGGAACTATTTTCAAATAAGAAAGTGATAGATGATATTGATTTTTAATCTATGAGGAAAGGGAACATTAGAGAAGAAATTATCAAATATAAAAGTGATTTAGATGTTGAGAAGGATTTTGAATTCAACTATATAATTTCTCTTATATAAAATATATTAAAGAAGGTAAAATGACAAGGAAAATTTAATAAATTTATGAGATGATATAAATATGATGATATTGGTCATATTTAAAATAATTTTCCAAGTAATCGGGTTGATAATTTTGAATTAGATGAGGAGGATAAAGAACAAAAGGAGTATAAGAGTAAAAAGAGGCAGACAAGTGGAAAAAACAAGAAATTTAATGCTACATAATTAACAGGAAAACTAAATTTATTAATCATATAATGAATTAAACTTATTTCCTAAAGTTAATAAATTATTTGATTCATCAATAAATAGTGATGATGTAGAATAAATGACAATACTTGATTGGGAGATGAAATAAAAATTATATTTTTTTCAAGGGAGAGATACAATACCTCAAGAAAGAAAACAAAAATCATGAGAAATAAAATAAAATGGTGGCTTTTGAGAATTAATAGATAAGAAATAAGTAATTATCCTATATGAATTACATTAAATACTATAAATTAATGTCTATAGATATTGAAAATACAGTGAGTGATCTTTTAGATAATATAGACAAAAAAGAAGAAGAGTATATTGAAACATAATCCATTTGGGTCACAGTTCAACATGATTTTAACAAGGCCAAATAATAATTCAATAAATTAGAGGAAGTTAATAAATAATATTCTTAGGTCATTGAAATGAAGGGTTCCAACTATTAGTTAAAATTTTGTACTTTAAATTCTCAATACATATCTATTATAACTAATAGTATATGTTTCAAAAAAACAAGTACAAGGTTGGTCTAAGAAAAATAAGAGGAAATATTCCATATAAATGGAAGCGAAGAGTGATCAGAGGAGGTCACAGCCACATAAGAAAATTGAGGATTGGTTTTCAAAAGGATAGCATCAATAAAAATATATATATATTTTTAAACCAATATAGAAAAACAAAGTTTCAAGGGTTTTTATAGTGTTGTGGTGAGCATGGACATAAATCCTATTATCGCTAGTTCAACATGTCATTTTTTGGATATATGAAAGAAACAAGGGGGATTTTTAGTGAGTCTCTAAGGAAAACATTTTGAGAAATTTTTTTGGACTAGATCATCATGATAGCTATCTACACAAAACAATTTCATATTTTGGATTGAGTTTTTTGTAAGAAGAATTTTGGAAGGACATTAGTTTGTGGTATGCATGACAAGGTCTAAGGAGAGGTTACCTAGGATGTGAATGGGAAGTAGTTTCAAAATAAAAAATGGTAATTCATGTAAAGAAACTGATAAAAAAGATAATATCCAAAAATAGTTCCTAGTTGTTTGGACAAATCAATTGAAAATAGATAAACAATTGGAGGAAGTTTAAAAACTTATCAAGGAAAAGGAAATAATGTGACTTCAAAATGAGAGGTGAAATTTGATTAGATTTTATGAATAAATGAAATCTTTAAAACATAGAAGATTTAGTTGTAAAAAAATATTCCGCATAAAGATGAAGTTCATGGGAACAGTCCAAATAAAACATCCCATGCAGAGATTGAAAGAATATAATATCCCATTTAGATAGGAATTTCTCATCGTGAATGTTTTTATTTTTTATAAAAACAATAGGTCCCTCATTATTCCTAATTCTTGTCTATTTATGATCCAACTTGAAGATAATTGAATGAGTGTGTTGAGTTTTGTATTCACTATACATAAAAGTGGAATCATAAGGTTGTCACTATTGGTTCGCATTAGAATATTTTCCTTCATTGAGATTAATGACTTCTATGAAATGGAAGAGGGGTTGGGTATCCCTTTAGGGGCATAACTAAGAATGAATTTTTTTGATTAGTTGTTTCTAGTAAGCCTATAATTTATGGAAAACTTTGAAAAATATGAAGGTGTATGTATCAGATTCACACTTAGATCCATTAGTAAGGATTATATTAAATAAATTTATTACAGGGTAGTGTTGGTTATGGAATGTATGAAAAATAAATAGAATTAATTATCTTGAACATGAACTATTTTGATGGGTTTCTTGATATGTGTACCATTTTCAATTACTCGTGATATATTTATTACAACCCTTATTTAAGAAATGAGTTTATAAGTATGATACCAAATGCATGGTGGTGTATGGATATCGTAGAAAACCTTGGTTATATCTCTCTTATTTTATACCTCGGGTTTTACCAAGTTGAATTAGAGTAGACCAACTAAAGTCTCTTTTCTAAGAAAACCATATGTTATCATCATTCTCAGTGGAAAAAGAGGAAGAGAATGATAAAGCCTTAAAAATTAAAATATGAGTTTATAATTCTCTAATAATTACCTTTATATTTAATTTTAAATAAACTAGAGATAAAGAGAATCCATCCAAGAACGCATATTGATATTTGGGATTGGTATTGACAAAAAATTCAAAGGGGGAGATTGTTGTTCACAATTAAGTATTTCATTTGATGTCAATAGTTCAATATGTGGTTTTTGGAGTTGATGATGATATTTGGAGGATTATTATAGATTAATGATAAGGAATTGGATTTCACAATTGATAAATCATCCATGTAAGTCTATAATATTATTGAGTTACTATCATGTTCTATAGAAAAGTAATATTAAGGTTTTTTACTTAAATATATCAGGAATATATTCCATACAATATGGAATTCATTATTTGTAAAGATTTTTGATTTTATATTCAAAGGAATTAAATAAAAGTGTTTTTGGATGAAGGAACAATATATAAAAAATATTTGAGAAGTATTGAAGTGATTGATAAGGATTCTAAGTCAGTGAAAGAAGAGCTAAGTGAGTTTGAGTGAAATTTGGAATTTCCCACATTTATGTAAGAAAATTACATCATGTAAGAAAAATCATGTATTCGGATAATACTATATATGAAAATTTAATATTTAAATAGTTTTTTTATAATTAGTTATATATTGTGATGGAGTTGAATACTTCACATAGTTAATTAATGCTACATAGGTGAATTGGAAAAGAACCACATAGCTAAATAGTTCACATAGGTGATTTCTGCTATATGGATGAATTGGGTAGAATGGATTATATACCCATTTTTTTAGAGAGATGTACATAATCTGAAATTTGGAAAAATTGACATTCCACATGTAATAGATGCATGAGGACAAGAATATGAGATCTTGGATATTTTTATAAGTCATATTTGTGGATAAAAATCAGTGGTAAATCTGCTACAATGTATAGAATAGCATATAAGATCCCATGTCCTTCAAGTATTTAAATGTAGTAATATTTGAGAAATTGATGATATCATGATATTTAAATATCACATTGAAAAATAAATCCAAATTATTTATAAGGATTAAATTAATATTTCAATAGTAATTCAAAATATTTTAAATGAAGGATAAATAGAGAATATTTTGACGGATCCAAATATGATGATCATGTTGTCAAAGAACATAGGGTTTACATTATTAAAATATGGAAATATTGATGTTGATATTTTTTAGAGTTAAAAATGATGATATTCTAAGTATAAATATATGGTGTATGTATTCAAGAAATTTTGTAGTGGAGAGGAGTGAATTGAGAACATTTTTTTCTATTGAAACTTCATCTCAGAAACTGATACATTCAGTATAAATGAGAAAGAAATGTGATATAGTTCCAAGATTTCTAGAAGGATACAATCTTGAGTGTTCAAAGAATATGAGAAGAATCAATATTAAATCAGATATATAAGTATTCTCAATACCATCACTATAGCTAAAAATATTGAGAACGTACACATGCAGACTTGATAATCCATTTTCTCATGGAGGAAGACAGTATTTCTAAGTGGTGTAAAAGAAACCTAGGATAAGAATGAGATATTTATATTTTGAATAATCATTACTGAAGAATCAAGGAATCTTATTAAGGACTCTGAAAATGGAGAGAACAAAATGGTTTATTTTTTGGAAGGATCTTGTAATTGGTGGGTATAACTTGTAAGATCCCGACCTTGCATGGAGGTAATTCCTCATTTAAATTTTGGTTAAACTTTCTTTTTTTGGTTAATGAAATGTTTTGGGGGAACATGATAAGTTTTGGTGTTGTTTTGGGGGTTCGAGGCATGGAAAAGTGGAAATATAGTTCAATATGTGCTGAGATCATGGTTGTCACATGGTCAGTATAAATTGTGTCCCATAACAATACGACCTATTGAGAGGGTTTCATAGTTGAGGGAACTGTGTAGGGTGGCCCAAGACACTATGTGGATTAGGTACACATAGAATAGGGTTGAGCGCATGGCCACCGCACAGTTTGTCAAAACGTGTGGATGGAAAATCAAACCATGTTTCTTAAATTCCTCTTGTATAGAGGGAACAACACGGTTGGCACATGGTATGGAACAACATGCGGCCAAACCATGCGCCACATAAAAAGTGGGTTTTTTCAATTTTCCCTCTCGAACCTAATTCTTTATTCCCCAATTTTTCACCCCATTTGACCCCCTACAGTAAGGGTGACAAACCAGCATCCTCATCCTCCCCCATTGGTGATTCTTCTTTGATTATTTTGAGTTTATAGTTTCATTTAGTATGAATCAATGAACTGGGTAAGTATTAGACTATGGTTCCTTCCTTTTTTTATAAGATACTTGGTATGTGGTTTCCTCTCCTTCCTAAACCATAAAACACTCAGTTTTCTAGAATATTCTAAGTTGATGATTTAATGGGTGTTGGAGTTCGAATCAAAGGCGGTGATTAAGAAATCATTCATCAAAGGACATGTGGTATGTGGTATTAAATCTTTTTATCATAGTTTTGATGTGTTTTATGTGTATGTAGTTTTGAAAATTCACTATCTTGTAGTGTTTTAATGTTTTAATTAGGAAAAGTGATTTAGTCCTTAGATTGAGATGTGAGACCCTTCATGGATCCCATTGGGTCCGTTGGTGAAGTAAGAATGAACCTAGGGCTACCACATGAGGTATGAAAAACCCTTGTGAATGAAGAATAAATTGGTAAACATTTAGATAAAGTAATTATGTGATAGAATGAGTTTTAAAAGTGTAATTAGGTATGAGGGAATGTTTAATGGTTTAATTTAAATGGTTATAAGTTGGACATTTTGAAATTTCTGGGATGTTTTGAAATGTTTTAAAGGGTTTCTTTTGGTTCTTTGACCCGGTTATAAATTTATTTAAAGAAAATGATGTTTGAAACTGGGTAATATTTTTAAATGATGTGTTGACCTCAAATTGATGTTAAAATAGGTTTTCATAAGAGATTTTGAAATATGGTTGAAATGAGGTTGTGGAACCCTTTTTGTGAAAATGGTGTAACAGTAATTTTGGATGTGGGTAATAGAAATGGAAGACTTGGGGCATGTTTTAGTTCTTTCCAAAGAGGAAGACTCATATTTTAAAGGGTGGCTTTAAGAATATGTAAAATGATAAATTTTATTTTTATGATATCAATGAATTGTGAAATGAAATCTATGTTAATTTCTTTCTAGTGAATAAAAATAGAATAAGGGGGTGTTTTTAATAATGGGGTATGTTTTAATTAGTTATACCTTGTAAGTATGATATCTTTGATGACTTGTGATTTTAATTGATAAATGTGCTTAATGGTTATGGTCTGTGTTGGGTAAATTCATTGTGGTTAAATAATCATGTGGACATGGCTTGGTGGTATGTGGTGTATTGACTTGAGGTTCTATACCCAATGGTTGGGTTGGAATAAGGATCTAAACCACACCTGTAAACTGAATGGGTTAGGGAGTCAGAATGAGGCTATGTGCCCCAAATGGTTTCATTTGATAAGACTAACAAGATTTAGGATCCAAATTAATTGTTATCTAATGTATGGTTGGGATGTCGTATTGAGGCTTTATTCATACCAACATATGGAAATGGTGTGGATTAGGATGTCAGATTGAGGCTCTATGCTTCCTAGACACATGGACAAGACTCAATTACTAGACTAAGGCTCCATATCATGTTGATAAATTTTGGTTAGTGAATGACCCTTTGTAAATTAAAAGTGTATAACCCCTTATGACATGTATTAGGCTCCCGGTGTGACTGGAGCTAGTTTAGTTGGTTGGTTTGCCGTAAATAAATTGATGGATAAAATGTTTAAATAGTAATTGTTAAAATGTGAAACCATTTTCTTGATAAAATTTGGTTTAAATGGTAATGGTTTAAATGTGAAACATTTTTATTTCTTTCCATGTTTATTTATTACAGTTGTTTTTCTATACACTATTGTATAGACTGTATATTACATTAGACACTATTTGTGGTGGCCTACTAAGTTGTAATCACACCTAGTTCAGGCCTCCATGGCATTTGGGTACCCGAGGAGATGTTACTTGTTTTTAGGTATAGGTTCCGGACAGAGACCTAGTGTTTGGTTCATAAATGGGTAATATGGTTAGAGCATGGGATGTTTAGACTGGGTTGGGACTTGGGTCCGTTCTTAGAGATCTTTTGGAATTTTTGGTTTTAGGAATTTATTGGTAATGCTGCTTGACACATAGTGCATTCATCATATTTATATAGCATGTGCTACTTGGTTACTTGTTGTAATTTTTCATATGTTTTACATTATTTGTTTCTACTATTTATTATATCTATTGATATTATTTATTTTTTATCATTACTCTAAAAATTGATTATAGTCTCCCCAACATTTCTCGACATACCATCACTATTACTAGGAAGCCTCTAGCATACAGGGAGGCACTCCTGAGGTCATGTGACGACCCAGCTCAAGGAACTGAATAGTGGCCACCAGGTCGGAGACATTACAAAGTGGTACCATAGATGGTGTATTTTATATTTCTATTTAGGGTATGGTATACAAGAGACTAGGGTCTTGATGGGACTTGGAAATGAACTCATGCATGGGTTCCTGCAGCCCCATGTATGAGGGAAAACCCAGGTTTCCATGAGTGGGAATTGATGTTATATTTTGTACTTTAACATTTTATTGATACTTTCACCTTTATTGGTGCACATGGATGTGATGTTATTTATTTATGAGTTTTTTATCTCTTTTCCTTGTTTGGAAAGAGAGGGTGTCTGAGTTCATGCATCATTATAGGCACATAGAAATGATATTTCACCTGTATATTTCATGTGATTGATAGTTAATTAGGACTCACATGTTATTATAGTTCTTTAATCCTGTAGTTTAATATTTATTATCTCTCTTGGAAATGGTAGTTAATGAAATTTTTTTGAAATGATAATTTTAATGAAGATTTTTTTTTAATGATGGGTTAATAAATAGGTTTTTTGAAAGTGTAAATGATTGGGTTTTGAAATAGAATGTTTTGAAATTTGAAAAAATGGTTTTTAAAATGGAAATGTTTAATTAATAAGGAAAATGGTAAAATGATGGAACTTTTAAGGACACTCGTGGTAGGTATCAACTGTGCTTTTTGTTGACACAATGTATGGGTGGTTTGGGTAGTGAGGGTTACTTAGTGTTGAGACCTTTGGTTATGGGAAGTAAGAAATTTATGGGTTTGGATGTACTAGTTAATGGAATGTTGGTTGTTGTGTTTTTTGTTAGGTTGTAAGATTGAAGTTTTGAAATGATGTCTATTAATGTGGATGTGGTGACTCTTGAGGGTTGAGAACCTGCGAGTTGTGTTTTGGACCCTAGAGTTGGTGTTTGGATCATGGTGTCGATGTACGCGTGTGAGTATCTTTGGTGTGGGACCTAGAGTAAATGGTTTCTTGGTGTGTTAGACATAGTGTGTTTGGAACAAGGGTAGCATTGTAACCCATAAGTAGTGTGTTTTTTGAATTTTGATTCGTATGGATTATATATAGTGCCAATGGACTTTGTTATGTGTGACTCTAGTTTTGGAAGTTGGTGTTATTTGACCTTAAAGGGTGACCCAAGAGAGTGGTCAGTCAGGTAGTGAGTGTAGGTTCATGAGGCACATGTGGATGTTTTGGGTTTTGATAGTAGTGCACATAGAGTGATTTCTAGTGTAGTTTTTTCCTTGAGGGCTAAGTTTAAAAGTCAATAATTTTGGATATGTGACACAAGTTATGGATATGATTATATGGTATGGGGAAAATAAAGGGTATCCTATAGGGAGGTTAGCCTAATGTTTTAGGTTCCTTGGAATATTAAGCATTAGTGGTTTCTTCATAGGTGGAATTGATACATTGTGGGGGGCCATCAAAATTTTGGTAAAAGTGGATAGTTATGCCTTGGTCTCATCTCAGAGAGTACTTAAGTGCTTACGTTTAGTTTTAATGGTGGTGGTGAATGGAAGGATCATTTAGAGATATAGCCCTATGGTTTTGATGGTGTTTTATGTAGAAATCGATTTAGATTTAGGGTGAACAAGGAAAGGGATACCAAATTCTGGTTGGATGCTTTTTTTATGAAGGTGACACCTAGGGTGAGGGTAGTCACTTGGTTGGGATTGGTTATAAGAATGGTTTGGTTTGGGGTGAGACGTTGAGAAATCCTTGAGCTAATGAGGCTGATAGACCACATGACATAGTTTGTTGTGTGAGTGGGTTCTTGAGGTATGATTTAGTGATGTATAACTCGTGTGACCTAGATTTGGGTTCAGTGTGTGGTTGCATGAAAGTGTGATACTATGAGGGCTCTAATGTGGTCTAGATGTGGGAACGTGCTGGGAAGGAATGATACCATTGGGGATAGGTGAACATGTGACTTTTGATAATTCTATCTCATTTTTCTATGTGATCATAGTGGGGAGTGTAGATTATATGTGAGACAGTTGGACTGTGGATCAGTTTGGTGGTCATTTGGTTTCCATGTAAATCAACCTGGTAGTTTTGGAAGAACTCAAGTGGGGTGATGAAAATGGTTCTACTAGGAATGCTAGGTCATGAAAACTTGGCATAGGGTCGTGAAGAAGCGCTGAGTTTTGATTGGAAATATCATTTGAGGTGTAGTGTTTAAGTGTTGATGAGATATCGGTATCCAGGTAATACTGAGACTTTTGGAAGGTTAAAGTGATTTTGTGGCGGGAGGTGACATTGGTGATGGATAAATTGTGGTGGTGTTTATAAAAAACTTCTTAGCATACTTTTATCTAGATAATATCATGTCTAATATATTTAAATAATCCTGGGTATGCTGAGAGGGCACTGGATTTATGACTATCAACCTAAATGTGTTTTGGATGGAAATGAATCCTCTTTGAGGATACACTCTTATATTGGTATGTGTGTAGGATTTGTATGGCGGGGGATTACATCATTGAATAGTTACAGGAGAGGTCATGGGGTTGGACTAGATGTCGAAAAATGTCATGAGTTCCATTCTCAGAATCCAGGAATTAGTAGTTAGTGATGTTTGTTTTTATGTTCGAATTTAAGTTGGACAACAACATCCAAGTTTTAGGGATCAGCTTCAAATCAAAGTGTGAGTCGTGGTGGTAAAAATTTCTAGAGTAAAGGGATCATAATGACACTCCTATGATGTGGAGAATTATATTAGTCAAGTATGTGTGGAGAAAACTATGTGGAGGATATTGTGGCATCGAGGTGTCAACAAGAAACCTATGAGAGACATGTTTGGGTTTCTCATGGAAGGCCAGGTGGGCCTTGGATGTGGCAGTTGATCAAGACAAGTGTTGGTTTGGGCTCTGGGAAGTTCTGAGATAAATATGAGATAAATTTTTTAGAGTCATCAATGGGTGAGATAATCCATCAACAAGGCTTATGTAAATAGAGATTGGGTGTTAGAACCTCATCAAAAGTGGGATATGGACTCTGAGATGTGTTTTTAGGTGACTTGATAATGTATTTAACTGTGAATACATTTTGGGTTAGGTGGAGTAGTGGAGTTCCAATAATGAATTTGAGTGTGTATCGAGAATGGAAATGGGATTTAAGGAAGGTCCATGTGGTATTAATTTGATGTATGGATTGGGTTAGAAATATTGATGGGTTTAAGGGATTATAATGATGTCTTAGGTATAAGTGGATACCATTCCAGTAAAGTTTCACTAGAATTTGGGGAATGAATAAGGTAGGTGTGTCAGGTGATGTTGGTATGCCTTAAGTGAAAAGGCTTTGTTAAGAATTATCCACCTTCAGTTTAATGTTCTAGTGGAAATTGTGCCTCAGAAATGAAGATTAACTTGAGAGAGGTCAATTTGTTCATAGTCCTCAAGGGGGTGGAGTGTGCATTTCTATTCTATATAGTTTCTATAGAAAGGATCGAAATGATGTAAGTCAGTGTTGGTTTGAGTTCCCATGGATGTTTGGGTGTGGTTAGTTGGGAAACGTATCAGGTAAGTTATGAAGGTTGAGTTTAGGTTCTTTTGGTCTCTTTTTTTAAAATATGGGAGTGATCAAAACTGGGAAATAGTGGTGGTGAACTAAGGTATATGGTGAGGAGAACCATAGCAGACAAGTAAATAGTTATTGGCATGACTGGTGTTTCAAGTTGGATAGTCTCTGGTAGGATCCATCTTGGTGTATCGGTTTTGGTGATGAGCATTGGATCAGGTTTTGACCAGCTGAGTGCCTTGTGATGAAGGTTATTCACATGTTGTGATTTTGATGTTCATAAATGGAGTGATGCATTTGGTCATCGAGTTGTGGATCAATGTAGGTTGGGAAATGTAGTTAGGATCTGCATGTCACTTTGGTGACACCAGTCTTGGGTCACCATTAGTATTTGAAAACCATGTGAGATGGTGCCAAGTGATTTGGGCCATGTGTTATAGATATTATTATACAAAAGGTGTTCATATTGGCCTTCCCATGGTAATTTTGTGGTTTTTCGATATCCTCTTGTGTTGTGGTTCAGTGGAATTACCCATACTTTTATCTTGAGATGATGTGGGTAATGATGAGTTGAGGTTGATGCATCCTTAGGGAGCATCGGTTTTTGATTGTGGGTCACAGTGGGGGAAATGTTTTCAGTTAGGACTATTTTCTTAGCCTAAGTGTTGTTATTGAATGACTGGGTTCAGGGGGAAACTTTGAAGATGATTTTGATAGGTGGTCTCGTGGCCCAACCCTTGGCCATGGAAGCTTAGTGATGTTTGTAAAATGTGGTTCAGGGAGGATTCATTATAATTTGGGGAGTTTCTAATATCCTAACATTATGTGGTGGTACTTACTCATTAAAATTTTGGTTAAACTTCCTATTATTTGGTTAATGAAATGGTTTTGGTGTGTATGATAATATCTGGGGTGTTCTACGGGTTTGGGAACTTAAAAGAGGTAAAATGGTCCAATATGTTCTGAGATACTAGTTGGTTCATGGTTAGTAAGAACCGTGTACCATAACTGTGTAGCCCGTTAAGAGGGTTTGCATGGTTGAGGGAGATGTGTGGAGTGGCCTAGGAAACCTTGCAGATTGGGGACCCTTTGGACAGTGAGGATCACACTTCCACATCATGGTTTTTTAAACCGTACTGCTAGAAATCCAAACCGTATAGCTTCGTTTCCTCTTAGGCAGAGGGAACTGCACAGTTAGCGCACAGTTTGGAAAACAATGCAACCAAAATAAGTTCCACATAAAAAGTGGATTTTTACCACTTTCCCTCCCAACCCTATTTCTTTCTTCCCTAACTTTTCACCCTATTCGACTCCCTATAGAAAGGGTGACAAACCAACAGCCTCATCCCTATTCATGGCTAGTTATCCTTTAATTATTGGTATTTTGGAGTTTTTTTAGCGTGAATCAAAGATCTGGGTAAGTCATCGACTCTGTTTCCTTCCTTTGTCAGGAAGAGGCTTGGTATGTTGTTTAATCTCCTTCTGAAACCCTAAGACCCTCACTTTTCTAGAAGATTCTAATTTATGGGATTTAATGGGTTTTTGAGTTCACATCAAGGGAGGAGGTTAATAAATCATTTGGAAATGAAGATGATGTAGGTGGTCTTAAATATTTCTCCCATTGTCTTGATGTGTTTTATGTGTATGTAGTTATGGAAATTTGATTCCTTTCTACCTTTTATTTTTATTAGTAGGGAAAGTGATTTGGGCCTTAGATTGAGGTGTGAGACCCTTCACGAACCTTGTTGGGTCCATTTGTGAAGTGATATTGAACCTTGGTCTCCCCCATGGGGTATACTGAATCCTTGTGAATGGTGAATAGATTGGTTAACGTTGAGATAAGGTAATTATGTGGATGAATGATTTGTAAAAGTGTAATTGGGTATGTGGGCATGGTTAATTTTTTAATTAAAATAGTTATAATTTGGACTTTTTAAAATGACTAGGAGGTTTTGAAATGTTTTAAAGGGTTTGTTTTGAGGCTTTTACCCAATTATGGTTTTATTTAAAGAAAATGATGTTTGAAATTGGGTAATTCTTTTAAATGTGGTTTTGATCTCAAATTGATGTTAAAAGGGGTTTTCATAAGAGATTTAAAATGATGATTGAAATGAGGGTGTGGCTCCATTTTTTTGAAAATGGTGTAATGGTTATTTTGAATGTGGGAAATTGAAATATAATCCTTGGGGGATGTTTTCATTTTTTTCAAAGATTAAGACCTATAATTTAAAGGGTGGCTTCAAGATGATTTAAAATGAGTAATTTTATTTATGTTATATCAATGAATTTTTAAATAAATTTGATCTTAATTGTTGTCTAGTGGATAAAATAGTGTAAGGGGGTGTTTGGAATAATGGGATATGTATTAATGATTTATTCCTTGTAAGTGGATACGTATAATGAGTTATGATTTTAAATGGTAAATGTGTTTAATGGTTAAGGATTGTGTTTGGTAAATGTGTTATGGTTAAAGAATCATGTGCACATGGCTTGGTGTTATGTGGGGTATTGAGTTGTGGTTTCACACCCATGGTTCAGGTTTGACTGAGGCTTTAACCCCTCCCCTATAATTCATGTGTTAGGGAGACAGACAGAGGCTATATTCCATTAACAGTTGCATTTTATGAGACAACCTAGACTTATTCTCTAAGGTAATTGCTATGTAATGTATGGTTGGGATGCCAAACTGAGGGTCTTTACTTCTCAATGTATGGACATGGTATGGTTTAGGATATCACACTAGGGCTCTATGTTTCCCAAACACATGGATAGGAATCAATTACCAGACCAAGGCTCTCGGGCATGTTGGTAAATTGTGGTTAGTGAATTTTCCTTTTTAAATTAAAAGTGTGTAACCAATTATGCCCTATATTAGGCTCCTAGGTGCAGTCTGAGCTAGTTTAGTTGGATGGTTAACCATAAAGAATTTATTGATAAAATGGTAAAAAATAATTGTTAAAATTTGAACCATTTTTCTTTTCAAAATTTGGTTAAAAGGGTAACGGTTTAAATGTGAAACATGTTTATTTCTTTCCATGTTTATTTATTTCACATGTTTCCCTGCATAAATTTTTTTATAGACTATTTATTTCTTTATATGCCATTGGTGGTGGCCTACTTATTTTCACTCACACCCTGTTCAAGCCTCCATGGAACTTGGGTACTCGAGTGGATGTTACTTTTTTTTAGGTATAGGTCCAGGATAGGGACCTGGTGTTTGGTTCATGCATGGGATGTTTTGTTAAATCATGGGATGTCAAGACTGGGATGGAACTCAGGGTCATTCTTGAGGATCTTTTGGTATTTTTGGTTTTTTGATTTAATTTTTATTACTTCCTAACACACAGTGTATTCATCGTATCATTATAACATGTTCTACTTGGTTACTTGTTGTCATTTTTCGTATGTTGTCTATTATTTATTCCAGCTAGTTCTTATATCTATTGATATTATTTCTATTGTGGAATTACTCTGAGAAATGGGTGTAGTATACCCAATTTTTCTCTATATACCCATGTTTATATTTGTCAGTCTATGGTGTATAGGGAGGTGCACTTGAGGTCATGTGACAACCCAAGTCTGAGCACCAGATAGTGTCCACCGGGTCGGGGTTGTTACATAACTAGTTTCTGAAGAGGCTTGGGATTGGGGCTATAATAAATCTATAAATATAAGGTGATTGTGGGGTATAATAAATCATTATCTTATATACTCAAGAGACTATTATAATTGATAACAAGATGATAGTGAAGAATCTATGTTATGTGGAATAACCAATATGGTAAGGAGTAGGATTTTATGTTGAACCTTGTAAATAATTTGGGCTGATTTATTTCTGATTATTACTATACACTAGGTGAGGATATGATAAATATTATTTAGTTTAAAAAAAATATTAACTACTTCAACTGTTTGAATTTAAATGATAATAATTCATAAAACAAGGCCACTTCTTGACCCCCCCCCCCCCCATTGGTCCATCTGGTCTAGGGTACTACACATTCCAATCAAAGGTACTGATATATCTACTTTCATTAACTTAGAATCAATGAATTCCTTATTTACTTATTCATTAATGTTATATCACTCATGAAACAACCAAAATATCTTACCTCACCATGAGCATATGTTATCATAGTTTTCATCAATATATCTAGGTATGTTAATCATGATATATATTAATAATAATCTCAAGTATAAGGACCAATACACACCTTCTCTCTTGAATATTACAAAGTACAAAATTTATGAGAAAAAGACTCAATGTGTTATGATCCACCTACACATAATAACTATTTTCATTTGTTTCCATCCACGTGATAAAATATATTCATAGAATAAGTATTTAAGAATATCTTCATAGCTCTCTATTTTTCTCATCATAGTGGGGAACTGTTATGACATTTAGATATGGCAGATACTCTAAGAACATTATCACACTAATGTTACATACAATAATACTCATCATGTTATAATATATTTATTATTAATATTCAATATGATGAATATACTAGTAGTCAAAAATAAAAAAAAAGTAGTTGGTTCTAGGGAACTATCTCTAAAATAATCCTACTTTAATTAAAAAATAACTTTTAATGAATTTGAGTCCTCAAACTACCACATTATGTTCATAATTCTTCTAACATATGGATTTAGTAAATTTATTTTTCCATGATATCTTCCATGGAAACCTTGTTTACTATAACCTCATTTCTTTGAGAAAAATCTTTCAATATCTGATACTTAAAAAGTGTATGCTTCATCCATTGATGTGACCTTAGCTCCTTAACATGGGCCACCTACATGGTATTATCATAATACAATGTGATAGGTACTTCACTGTTGGAAACCACATCAATTTCCTAGATGAAGTTTCATGTCCGTTCAGTTTCTTTAGAAACATTATAAGCTGCAATATACTCACACTTTTCTATAGAATTAGAAACCACTACCTTTTTTGAGCTCTTCTATATCAAAACACGTTTATAGTTGGTAAATAAATATTCTAAATATAATTTAAAATAATTTTTATCTATTTAGAAACTAGAAACTATATATACCCTAGTGACTGGTTCCTTATCTCCTCTATAAATTGGGAAGATATCCTTAGTACACCTTGGATACTTTAGGGTAGTCTTCACTATCATCCAATGGTGGTCTCCTGGATTTTCTTGATATTTTCATACCATGCATAAATTTTGGATCACATAAAGTTTGGAACATATCATGACATATATGATTGGTCCTATTATTGACGTGTAAGGAATCATGGTTATCTTATATCTCTCCTCTTATGTCTGAGGACACATTTTCTTGGAGAGATTTATGTCATGTTACATAGGTAACAATCCCCTCTTGTATATTTCTATACTGAATATTTAAAATATAATGTCAATGTATATAATCTGAATTAGTTTAAGAAACATATTAGATATATCATGAATGATCTTGATCCCTAAAATGTAGATTGTTTCATCTAATTCCTTCATGGAGGTAAAGGATATATGCCCCAAATACAAGAATATATATATAAGGTGTGTCATTTTGTTTTCAAATTATGATTTTCATGCATTATAAATATATCATTTATACCACCTATGATAGCAGTATTTTTTTGGGTAGTTCTATCATCCACATGACTATCATTTAATGTAGTGTTCAATTTGATGTAAGGTTTAGTAGGACTTTCTTTCATGTATATGATACATAAACTGACTATGGAATTTACTCATGTGTTATGAACACATGAGTAAATGAGACTTACCAAGGAGTATCCTTGTGGTTTATATAATCACTCCTATGTAATGGAGGTGTGTGTTTTTGTGTTCACATTATTATTATTTGAAACTCCTAAACAATCATAGCTTACTTCTTCTTCTTCCTTTGGATTCCATGATGTTAGTACGTCATGGGAGAAAGGTGAATCTTGTATCTACAATGTGTGATTCAATTTTTTACATCGACACACTATGGAGGTGGGAACCTTTTTTTCCACTTATGTGATATTTATCAAACCAATGTGATGGTTTTTAATGATTTTCTAGATATTATTTGGTGTAAGGTAAGTCATTTATAGTATTTATTCATTTTTTCATTCATGCTTCATTTATCTTGTATAGAATATCCATGAACATAAGTTTTAATAACTTATATGTGATCTAATAAATGTTATTAGATTAATTTTAAACCCTACATTAGTATCAGAGGGAACCTGTGATTTTATATTTTTGAAATCTCACTTGAAATTAAGAATAAATAAAAATAGAGCTTTGTGCTTCATGTTTTCAAAAATATGGGAAAATAGATTACCCCTATACAGTTGGGCTATTTAAAGGTACCCAAGGTATTATCTATACATAGAAATCACTCCTTAAATAATTTTCACCCTTAATGTTGGGAAAAATCCATCAAGGTATCATTGAAGCATTTTTGAGGTGATTGTGTTTGTTGACAAAGTGGGTCTCTGTGTTGTGTTTGTTGACAAAGAAAACCATAACATACAAATTTATTAACAAAGGGGATTTCATGGTGGCATTTCAAGTTCAAGGGATGTTGTTAACAATCCATGATTGATTCAAGAACATCGACAAAGGAATGGTGAATCTAGAGGTGGTTCAAAAAGAGCAGATACAAGGTGGCGCCGTTTTCCAGTGTTTGCCAAATATTTGGACCTCAAAATCAAAAAATGGAGAAAATTGTTTTTGGAAAAGGGACTTGTGCGCCGGTGTCTTGGAGGCTTGGAAACTTGAATGCCACTTGTTTTTCAAGATGAAAACATCAAAATATGGCAAAGGAAAAATGGGCACCCAATTTTTAGATTTGGTCGCGCAAGTGACTAGGGCGGATAGACTTACGCACCGAGAGGAAAGTTGTGCACCATCACTCAGGGTGTCCAAATGCCTATAAATAGAGATCGACCCCTCCTCATTCGGTAGAGAGTTCAACACTTAGAGAAAATCAGAGCTCCTTTCACGTAGGTGTTGTGGTCGCGCAAGTGGTGGTGTGGTTGCGCAGGTATAAAGATATTTAGAAGTTGTGTGTCATTTGATAGTTTCACATACAAAGTGGTTTGAGTGAGAAAGGGTGTGAGTCGCCCAAATTTATAGTTGAAGAATGGGGTGTCGCATGGGTGGTTTGGTGACACTTGTGTGTCAGACTTTGAAGAAGCGCGACAGTTGATGGTTTCATGCCAAAAAATTGGTTTGGGCGTAAAAGGGTGTGAGTCACGCAAGTTTGGAGTTAAGAAGTGAGTGTCACGCAAGTAGTTGAGGTGAAATTGCATGCCAATTTGAACTTACACACTGGAACTTGTGTGCCATCTTGGAGAAGCACGCTAGGTATGGTAGAAGCACGCCAGTCATTTTAGGGTTGCGTGAAAGCTGAAAGATTGCTCAATACCTTCGGTGAAAAGTGAGATTCATCTATGGTTGAAAGATGGACTTCAACAGAGCATCTACATACAATAGACGATGAATTCATTAGTGATAATGAAGAGACCTACAGGTCTATAAACTGTGATTGGATCCTTCCCAGAGAAGTGAGTAAAGAGAGAGGAAGAAGGTGATCCTCTCCACTGGGAGTGATCCAGAGAGAGAGAAACAGGGAGTGACCCTTGGGAAAGCAGTGAGCTGACCCTAAACATTGTAATGTCAGTGAGCCTGGGAATATCCTGAACTTTGTAAATATTAGTGTGCTTTTAGTGTATTTGGTACATCGGCACATCACCGGTGTATGATCCTTGGACGTAGCCCAGTGAGGGTGAACCAAGTTAAAATCATTGTGTCTTGTGCATGATTTAGTTTTTGTTCATATGTTGCTATAGGAATGGGAGAGAATATAGTCTTGCTTAACAG
The DNA here is from genome assembly GCA_963277665.1 of Viscum album. Taxonomy (NCBI): domain Eukaryota; kingdom Viridiplantae; phylum Streptophyta; class Magnoliopsida; order Santalales; family Viscaceae; genus Viscum; species Viscum album. The sequence goes on from OY728148.1 coordinate 817,444,494, forward strand.
AGAGACAAGATCAATAGGGGAGTTGTTTTAATTTTTCATACCCTAATTCACCCCCCCCCCCCCTCAGGGTATCTAACCTAGTGGAACTAACAGTATTGTATAGGATATCCATGAACAATGGTTTTAATAACTTATATGTGATCTAATAAATGTTATTAGATTAATTTGAAACCTTAAATTAGTATCAGAGGGAACCTGTGATTTTATATTTTTGAAATCTCACATGAAATTAAAATGAAATGAAAATAGAGCTTTGTGTTTCATGTTTTCAAAAATATGGTAAAACAGAATACCCCTATACAGTTGGGATATTTAAAGGTACCCAAGGTATTATCTATACATAGAAATCACTCCTTACATAATGTTCACTCTTTATTTACCTTATGAAATCAAGGAAACTCAAGGATTACCTTTATGTGAATGGTTCACTTAAAGGTATTTTGAATTCAAACCCTTGCATAAATGGTTTGACTAAAGGTATTACATAAGTTTTTGATGTTTCTTACCCTTATTCATATAGGTTTCTACATATTACCTTTATATATATAGGTTTTTTGTAAAGTTATTCACCTGGTTACCTTTAGGTAAAGTGGTTTACCATTACATGAAGGTTTTTACATAAGGGTAATATGAGTTTTAGCTTTACATGTAGGGGTTACATAAAGGTAATATTTTGGTACCCTTATGTAGTGTGTGCTACTTAAGGGTCAAGCCTATCTACCCATATGTAGAATACCTGTGTAAGGTTAGAATAAGTACACGCTTATACATAATATGGATTATGTGTAAGAACATGACTATTTTTGTATGCCTCAATGGTGAAGGAGGTGTGTCTCATTTATTAGAGGCATGGGTGGTGGAGAAGTAGATGGGTCCTCCGATGGCGATGGTTGGATAGGGCGGTGATGGTGTGACATCCAAGATGGTGGTACTTGGACAATGGTCAATCTAGTGAGTGTCAGATGAGTAGGATAGTAGCCTCTTCGATGGAGGGGGGGAAACAAAGGCTCAGATACCCAGGTGTAAGTATCAGAGGAAGTCTAGAGAAGAAGTAAACCACAAGCAAAGAAAATGAGATTATAAGAATGATAGGGTATGTATTTTCCATCATTACCAGGTACCATGAATTCATGCATGGGGAATTGTTTCTAATAATCATTACAGTTCGGGCACTTAGGAACGTCTTTAAGTAATAACAAAGGGAGAGATTTCTATTATGGTCGGGTCTTTGGGGATTCAAAGGCCATATACTAGGCCTAGTTCTTATGGGACTATGGGATATGTAAGGTTACCCCTCAACCAAATTAATAATTATATTATAAAAAATTTAATAAAAAATAAGGGACTTCAGGCTTTCGAGTATAGAGGGTTATAAATCATGAAATAAGGCAAAAATATAAATTATTTATACTTAAATTATGAATTGTTCATAATTAACTAATTTGAATTGTTAAAATTAAATGGGTTCTATTTTGATTTTATTTAATCTTCATCAAAAAAAAATTTGATGATTGATATGATCATGGTTTAAATAATGAAAAGTGTTTGATATTAAAATAATTTTACATAATATAAATTGAATTGTAAATTTTTTATAAATCATAAAATATCATATATTTAAAATAGAAAATCCATATAATGATAAATATGAAATATTTCACATTATACTGAATATAAAATTTTTATATTCGAAATTATTTAATGTTCATAATGTAAAATATGGAATTATAAAAGGTTCATAGTTATCTTTTATATACGAATTTTCAAGAATGATTATGTCATGTTTATATATATTCAATTGTTCTTTTATTTAAAACAATATTCCCTTATATATTAATGTGTGGTAAGTTTTTTAATGAATTTGAATATTGTTTATGGTTTTGTTTAGTTTTTAAATTATATATGGATAGAGCCTCGCATTACATGATAGGTTTGACAATGGAGTTTTTCATTTTACTTGACCTCAGTTTGTAATTGAAGTTATGAACATGAATTTATTTATTAAATATAGTTTACGTATATTAGGTGTTAAAGTTATGATAAATTGGATTCTATCTTAAGTAAAGTTTTCTTAGGTAGAGAGAATTAGGTTTATTCTACATACCTACCTATAGGCTTATGCCTTTTCTAGGCTGGTGAATGGGGTTAGTTATTTGTCACTCTAAGCATACTCATGTAGATATTTTCAATATCATATAACTATATGTATTTACATGATGTTTTCATACACCTTATTCATATGATGCATTTGGATATGTATGAATTTGTTTGACTTATATTTTTGTGTGAGTAACCCAACCCTATGGTTTGTGTAAAGAGTTACACATCAATATGGTTTGAACATTTTTGTTTGGTATAGAGAATATGAATCCAAACTAAATTATCAAAAGTGTTCATACATAAAATGGGATCAAATGAGATAATAAGGTGAGATTAAAAACCCATTTAAATAGTAGGCATGATATTCCTTCCAAAACACCACTTTTCAAGACCTAGACTATCCAATTGGGTAGCTTCATGATTAATAACATGCCCCTAGATTATCTTGTGAATGAAAATAAAGTAATAAGTTACTATTTATTATCTTGTCTGGTATTTTTGGGATTAACATGGTTCCTAAAGATTATTTAGTGTTAGATTTTTTTAGAATTTTCTTTAGGTTTCACTATTTAGGAATCTCTAATGGTTAGAATATATTAGGAATAGAATTGGGTTTATCAATTTGATAGATTAGATAGAGGGTTTTCTGCCCGACTATCCATGATTCATATATGATATAATTGGGATGATTCCATACCTAAATAACTAATTAGTGGGATGAATGATGTAGAGGACTCATTGTTTATTTAAATATAGATCTTGGACCACTAATGTTTTTAATAAATATTTAAAAGGGGTCATCATTATAGTTGGAACCCATTTAATAAAATTCCTTATTAAATGGTTTATAATACATGATACTCGTCTAATAAAAGACTTTGTTATAGATAATATCATCATAATCATCAAGTTAAACTTTTTGATCAGTCCTTAATGAATAGAATCTTAATATAAGTAGCTCTTAATATTGTTAAATTGATAAAAGTTCTTAAGAATTATTTTTTATTTAAGAAATGTTCTTAAGAAAAAATTATGTGTGTCATAATAGTTCCTTCCTCAGCAACCAAGTGTAAAAATTGCTCAAAAAGTGAATTTATAGGCCTGTGGAATCATAGAGTGATTAGTTTAATGTTTTAAAGTAATTAAATGAAAAAATTACAAATTAATCTTAGTCTCCAATCATATACACAATATGATTGGTTACTACAATGATTTAAGGAATTTTAGTTTCATATACTCTATATGATTGGGAATGTATAAACATATTTGATATGATTAAATGTGTTGACTATTTGATGAGAATAAAGGTTTTGTTAAAACAATATTGGTTATAGAAATAAATTCTATTATTATAACACATATATTATATAAAATATATTTTTTAAAAAGTTTTTTAAATATAAAGAAGGTCAAAAGATGGAAATAATTTATGTTTGAAGTTTTATTTCAAGTAATAGAGAAAATTAGTTGTTATATTGATAATTTGGATACTTAATCTTGGATAAACTTATCATAATACATTTATTTTTAACTCATTAAACTCTTGAGAAGGGAATTTAAAGAAAAGATATTTAAATAAAATTATATGATTGTTTTAATAAACATGTTTTATGACTTTATAAGATTCTATAACATTCTTTAAGGGGAGATAAGAAATAACTTATTATGGTTAGGAATTTTATCATATTGTAATATATAGAAATGTTCTGACAATATAATTGAATTCAAAAAACATTTACCCAATATTTTTAAAGTATTGGGATTATATATATATATGTGTGTGTGTGTGTGTGAAAATATAATATTATTTCTAGGTTTTAAAATTACTGTATAGATAGTAAAACTAGGTAAAAGTTCAAACTAGAAGAATAAAAAAATCATTGAAAATTTTAAAAAACTTTCTTAAGGAAACCAATCAAGGTCATGAAATGTAGTATTTTTAGAAAGTAGTGGTGATAATTAAAATAGATTGTATTATCTAAGATATACCTGAAGTATTTTATTTAACTAAATTGAATGTCTATGTCAAGTATGGATATTATAAAAATTAATTCATTGATTTGAAAGGTATGTGATACCAAATGTATATTTTAAAAAAAAATAATAAATATAAACAAGTTTAAAATCAAAGGAATAATTAATTGAGATTTTAGTTTATATTAATGAGATATAGTAAATATTTTCTACATTTGTGATTTAAATTTAGATAATTTTATCAAGCACAAATTATGGAATCCTACCTTTCTATTACGTAAACTTTTCTTTTACATGGTACAAATAGATGATCTTTTAAAGTTTAATTTATTGTAAATAAGGTACATAATACATGAAAACATAATTATTTATTCCATATCCAATTTAAGATATACTCATGGGTTCATCGAATGTACATTTACTTCATCTCATATCCTGGGGACATACATCAAAGGAAAGGGGTGATCATGAAGCCCGGTAAGGGAAAACAGTTTACATGTGATCATGAGGAATATCAATAAGAAAATTAGGAATGTAATTAATGAATGAGAAAGGTAAAACAAGATATAACATGAATAATTAAATTGAAATTTGGCTACAATATTTAAATAATAAATTAATAATAATATCACAACCATTTTTCCCTAAGTTGTCATAAATGAAAATTACCAAGGTTATCCACTAAGGTATCAAAAAACATGTCATATCTAGAGATTAAATTCTTTAAAAAATACATTGGATAACTATAAAAGAACACCCTTAATATTTATCAATTAATTTGAGTCACATAGATCATAATAAAAAATTTCATAAATAACTCATAGAGAATAAAAACTAGGTTTCATATCAAAATCATGGTGTTTTAAGAGTGGTTAAAAACACGATCATCATATCATTTTGAACCCACGAAAAGGGAATGTAGGTTTAATGTATATTAATCCTAGAATAAAATAAATATTTTTACATTTAGGTTAATACCATTAGAAAATAAAGAGTCTTCGGTATTCACAAGAATAAAATAAAAGAGATTTTCATGAGGAGAAGAGGTAAACTTTGAGAAGTAAATTTGAAAACATAACAAATATAAAATGTGGTTTTATAATATGGTAATGTGAGTGGGGAAAAGGGTATAACATTAATAAAATAATGTTATTAAAATAATGTTATAAAATAAAGTATATAATATTACTTATCTTGGAAATTGTGAGACATACCACATAAAAAGGGAACTTGAATGGAAAAGAGAAGTAGAGATTTATGTTACCTTGAAGATTTACCCCTATATTTTGAGAAATGGAACCATGGGAGCATAAGGATAGCATGGGAGACTAATTAGGAGGAAAAAATGTCATATATTCATGGAATATGAATTGTGAGTGAAACGAAATGGAAAATGGGTTGGTATTTATAGACAAAGTGGTGTATTTGTTTAAAAATTTCCAAATATAGGCCATGGAAATTAGGTAGTCAAAAATAAAAAACCGTGGGATTTAACATGTTTTTCCCATGGATGTGGAAATTTAGGAAATATTTTATATTATTTTAACCCAAAAGAGATGATCATCATTTTATAATACTTCCTTTGGCATGGAAAAGTAAAATTTCTACAAAATAATTTTTTTAATGTTAATATTTCCATTTTATAATTTGGAAAGTATCTTATAGGTTTTAAAATTGATTAAAATCTTTTAAATTACTTGATATTAATAAAAACAAATTAGGTTTGGATTATGGTTAATTAATTATTACATCATTATTACACAATTATGAATTCATTAAACACACTGGAAAACCCAAACTATATTTTTATTATTCATAGAAAAATAAATTATTTTAGAAAATTGTAATAAATTAACCCTGACCTTATTTCAATGTTATTATTTCAGAACTGATGATTATTTTATAATAATAATTCTATACTTATTATAATATTAGCTTTTAAATATAAAAACCCTTATTTATTAAAAAAATAGTTGGTTAAAATTGCATAGTATAATTTTTAACACTTAAAAAATAAATGATATAAAAAAATTAGTTTCTCATTTATATTTAAATAATATTGTTTTTATCAAAATATTTCATTAAAATAAATATTATTCATAATACCCTAGTTTATTATAAAAAATTATTTTTTTCTGAAATGTACAATTTTTTTTCTGAAAAATAAATTTATCAAATTCGTCATATTTAAGAAAAAAAAATTAAATGGACTTGATGGAATAAAAATTTTATTTATAGAATGGAATTATACTTTAATTAATTAATTCCTATACACTTAACCCCTTATAACACCCACATACAACCTAAGGTTAAGGTGTGCGATAGTGATGGATTCATGGGGTGGCTCGACTAACATCTCCTGAGTGGTAATTTTCACTAACTTAAACTTCTCCCATAAACGATTTCATTAAAGCTTCACTTATTGAAGCTCATCATGGGATTCTTCTATGAAAAACCCTAGTTATCCTACCACCCTCCCAATTTCTAAAAAATGTGCTTCATACAACATGACTCTACTGGTTGAGGTTATCGCTTCTCTTTTCTGTATTAATTTTCTTTTGCCATTTCTACTTATAAACACTAATTATAATGTTATTATTATTAATAAGAGTATAGTTCTCAATGATCATATTCGACCAATGATCATATACCATTTGAATCTAAATCATCACATTTCCCTTTATACTCTATAAATAATACTTCATTAAAAAAAGATATGGTTTTTTGGTGTATAACACACAATTTCAATAAATAAAATATCATTTAAAAAGTTTGGGTCATTACATTATTTCCACCTTAAGAAATCTCATCCCCAAAATTTTCAACTCGTTATCTTGGTTGAGAAAAGGTGTGGGTACTTCTATCTCATTCCCTCCTCTGGTTCCCACATCACTTATTAATATTTATGGTTCCTCCACAACACTTTGACGAGGTGGGTAGTCGTGTTGCGTAGAACCTTTTCTCTATAGTCCAAGATCTCCATCAGATGCTCCTCATAAGAGAGGTAATGTTTCAGTTATACAACCTATGCATTTATTACATGTGAGGGATCAAGTATGTGCTTAATTAAGAGAGATACATGGAATAAATCATGAACTTGGTCTAGATTTTGTGGAAGTAAAATCTGTTAGGCCACTGCACCTTTGTGATTAAGGATTTCATAGGGGCTAATCTACCTAGGGATAAAATTCCCTTTCTTCCAAAACTGTATGACACTATTCCATAGTGGTATTTTATGGAAAAATTTATCACCAACATCAAACTAAAAGTCCATTTAATGGTTTCCAGCATAGCAATTCTTTTAAATCTGAGCATCCTTTATGTTTTGTTGGATGGTGTGAACCTTTTATGTCATTTATTGCACAAGATGTTTCCCAAATGGATTCCACTCACCAAATTCATCCCAAAAATAAGGATTTCTACATCAATTCCCACAAAGAGCATAGTAGACTTCATTTGGAATACTTTAGTGGAATCTATTGTTGTGTGATAACTCAACTAATGGGAGGTGTTGATCCCATCCACCATTAAATTCCATTGAGCATGTTCTCAATATTTCCTTGAGTGTCTAAATAGTATATTTAGGTTGGCCATTAGTTTTTTGGTGATAGGACATACTAAAATTCAATTCACTATTCAGATCATGTTGAAGACTTTTCTAGAATTTTTATGTGAACCTTGGATCACAACCAGAAATGATAGAAAGTGGCACCCCATGCAACCTCACCACTTCCTTTATGTAAACCTCAGCAAGTTGGTCAGGATAAAAATATTCTTGAATAGAGATTAAATAGGAAATCTTGGTGAGTCAGTCCACTATAACCCATATGACATTTTTTCATTGGGATATTATTGGGAGATAAGAGAAACATTCCATAGTGATATTGTCTCACTTCCATGTTGGTATGGGTAGTGGTTGTAATACCACTTTATGAATTTATCGCTCTTCTTTCACTTGTTGATTCACCAAGCACCTTTTAGTGTAGTTATAAATCCACTTTTTCATTATGTCCTATCAATAATGATTACAATGGTCAATATACATTTTAGTGATTTTAGAATGTATAAAGATTATAGATCTTTGAGCTTAATCCATCATTTATTTCTTTATCTCTTGAATATATGGAACACATAGTCTTGTATGAAATTTCAGTACACCTTCTTGATCAATGTTGAACTAATGAAACTTCACATTATTCACATCCACTATATTTTTTTGTAATAAAGGGATATTTTAATTGATATTTTTTGATATTATATAGTAATTATGGTTGCAAATTCATTTAGGATAGTGTTGATGATGTCCCTTCCATTATGATTCTCATGTACAGTTTTAATAGGTCTTTGATCAAAGGTTCTACTTGAATATTTTTCATTGAAATCATAATAGGGTATCTTCTACTTAGTGTATCAGTGACTTTTTTTCTCTTATGGAATGATGATGAATTGAACAGTCATAGTCTTAAAGGAGTTATAACCATCTTCTTTGTCTCATTTTTTATTTATTTTTTGTAAATATATACTTCAAACTTTTTTAGTCTTTGTATATATCATATTTCTCTCCATAAATATAGTGCCTCCATATTTTTAGATAAAAAATAACCATAACTAACTCTAGGTCATGAGTTGGATGATTCTAATCATGAAGGTTCAACTTTTCGAATGCATAAGCAATCACCTTGTCATATTTCATGAGGATTCACCCAATTCCTTTTAGATATGCATCACTAAAAATAAAGAATACTTCTATGAAAGAGGGTAGAGTTAACACAGGTACAGTAACCAATCTCATCTTCGGTTCTTGTAAACATTATTCACACTCATCAGTCCAGATGAAATTATCCCCTTTTTGATTTAACTTGGTTACTGGATTATATTCTCATGAATTTTTTTCCCAAAATCTCTTATAATATCTTGTTAAACCAATGAAACTATTAATCTTAGTTACTGTTGTACGATGAGTCCACTCCTCCTCAACCTTTTTCATCGAAGGGTCAACTGAGATTTCTTTATTAGTTTAAATGTTCCCTAAGAAAGATACTTGTTGAAACCAAAATTCATATTTTATATATTTTTCAAATAGGCTCTCCTTCCACATAGTTTTCAATATAACCCTTAAATGATCCTCATTCTCCTCATGAATTTTTTAATATATAATAATATCATCAATAAAAACTACTGCAAATTTATCAAGGTAATCATTAAAGACTCTATTCATCAAATCCAAAAATATAGTATGAGCTTTAGTCAAGCCAAAGTGCATAACAACAAACTCATAATGCCCATATCTTGATCAAAATGTTTTTTTAGAATATCTTATTTCCTCACCCCCAATTAATGATAACCACATTGAAGATAAATCATGGCGAATAATTGAGCCCTGCGAAGTTAGTCAAATAAATCATAAATCCTTGGGAGATGGTACTTGTTATTTAATGTGATCTTGTCAAGTTATCTATAATCAATGAATATCTACATTGATTTATCCCTCTTCTTTATAAAGATAATAGGTGCTCCCAAAGGAGACACACTTAGTCAGATAAACCCCTTATCCAAAATATCTTGAAGTTGTTTCTTTAATTCCTTCAGCTCCACATTTTCCATTCTATACAGTTTCTTTGATATAATCTTGGATACAGGTATGAGTTCAATGAATAAATCTACCTCTCTTTCTAGGGGAGATCCTGATAACACTTTAGGAAATACATCAGTGTATTCTTGAATGATGCGAACATTTTCTATTCTTATATTTTAATTTCCTTCTTCTTATTTACTAATCATATCCATAAAGAAGGATATAGGAGGTGATTCTATACAAATATCAGGTCACGATATCTCTCCTTTGAAAATAATTGTTGGTTTTCCATTGAATACTACTGATATTTCCTTTATTATATAGTTGATCATGGAATTATACTTTGATAGGTATTCCATACCTAATATAATATCTAATTATACCTTGGAAATGACTACTAGATTTATGATGATATTTTTTTACCAAATTCAAAACTAAAGTTTATATAAATTTTTGATGCTTGGATAATCCCTCCAAGAGTCTTGAATGATAACTCTACTTCTATAATTTCAGAGATTGATTATATATTCTTTACAAACATGGAGGAAATAATTAAATTTTTAGAACCAGAATCAAAAAAATTACTTGATAGATTTGAGAGAATAATGAGAGTACCTACTACCACATCATTTGGAGCTTCTACTTAATCCATCATGATATAAAATTATTGAACTTTCTCTATTGTACTATGATGAAGTTTATAGTGATTTCCTTTAATTATCTAATGATTTAGACAGTGATTTTAAAAGTTCTAAAATTGTCCACACTTGAAGATTTAGACTTTAGGTTGGGCCTATACCATCTTCCCTTTGTCGTTAGTGTTGAGAAGTTGAGGCTTCACCTTACTATAACAGTTCTAAGCTATATGGACATCTCTTCTAAAATTGTAACATTTTATAATCCTGAGTAAAAAGTTCCTAAAATTATTCTTCCCACATTTGTTGCATGTTGTAAGTTTCACTTGTTTTCCTCCTCTTTCAAGATCAAAGTTCCTCCCTGATACTGGATCCAAATATCACTTCTTTTTATTTTATTTGTGTGACCATTGTGTCTCTATGAACTCCAGTTCAACCTTTATATAACTCCTCAATATCTACACATTTATTTAATATTCTAAATTGAATTGATTCGTCTATATATGGGGTCTTAGTCCGCCAAATAATCTATCAACCTTTCCATTAGGATCTATAAAAAATATATAGGTGTAATGACAAAGTCTTGTAAATTGTATCTCATATCTTCCCATGAATTCATTTTCATTTTACTTCAGATCTAGGAATTCCTTATTTATTTATTTTTTTCATCAAACAGGGAAAATGTTTATTAAGAAATGATCCCCTAAACTTTTCTCACTCCATAAAATTAATCTCCCTTATTGGATTCTTGTTTTTAATCAGTTTCAACCACTGACCAACTTCTCCTTCTAAGAGGTATATAACCAGGTTGACTTTATCTTATTCCAAACAATGTAATATAGAAAATATATTTTCTATAGATCTTATCCATTGTTAAAAAATAAATTTTTCAGCAGATTCCCAAAAATAAGGTGGTCGTTGATATATAAAGGACTCAATGGAAATTTGTTCTCTTCTAAGTGAATCTGGTCTCTCATCTTGATTTAGGTTATTTTTCATAACTTGAGTTAGTTGATTCATAATTATCATGAAGTTTTACATTATGGATTCTATCATAGGGTCATCAGTTCGTGGTGCATTATGCTTATTGTTTATGCAGATCCTCCTATTTCCCACCATTTTCTAAAATAATAAAATATTACTGAGAAATGTGTTTATTTTAATAATATTTTATTAATAAAAGAATTTTATGTCTTAAAACATCATGATTAAATATTTTATTCTAAAAAAAACATTTTCTATAAATACTTCATGATGGTTCATAAAAACCTTGTGATTAACCAAACATATCTCTTGGGAGAGTCAAACTAGGAGTTCAGCAAAGCCTTTTTCATGCACCAGTTTCCATTTGATTCTATCTCAAAGCAGTGTTTTTGGGTGTTACACCTAGATACATATATTCCAGAGCCACATCCACTTAGTCATATCCAGAAAGGGATTTCATTTCTTGAAAACCACTTACTTAATACTTCACCAAAATACCATGATGTTTTCCTATACTTAAACTTTTCTCGAGTGTTCTGACTAAAGTTTTTAAATATTAATTTCCACAAATAAATAAACTATCCTATGATACCAACTATGGCATCCCAACTTTTTATTATATAAACTTTTCATTTATATTGTACAAACAGAGGATCTTTTAAAGCTTAGTTTATTGGAAATAAGGTAAATGATATATGAAAACTTAAAAAATTCATATAAATCCACTTGAATACATCCCCATGGGTTCATCCTAAGTAAATTTAATACATCTCATATCTTTGAGACAAACATGAAAGTAAAGGGGTGAGCGTGAGGCCTAGTAAGGGAAAACAGTTTATATGTGATCATGAGGAATATCACTAAGAACATGAGGAATGTCATTAAGGCTTGAGAAAAGGAAAATAAGGCATATCATAATAAAAATAACCTGAATAATAACATGTAAATCTGTCAACAACATTTAAATGAGACATTAATAATCATATCACCATGTTTTGTTACTGAGGTGTCTTAAATTAAAATTATCGTGGTTATTCACTAAAGTATCATAAAACATGTCATATCTAGAGATTAAATTATTTACCTAATTAATTACCGTGATATAAGGGTGAACTATTCATATGTATTAATTAATTTGACACACATAGACAATAGTCAAAATTTTCCTAAATAACCCATGGATAATAAAAATAACAGGTTCATATAAAATCCTAGCATTTCAAAAGTGCTTAAAAACATGATCATTATATCATTCTAAACCCATGGAAAGGGAGTTTGGGTTTTATGTATGTTAATAACAAAATAAATTAAATTTATTTTAAATTTATTTTAATACCCTTGGAAAATAAAGAGTCTTGGGTATTCATTAGAATAAAATAAAAAGATAATTTCTTGAGGAGAAGATGGGAAAATTTAGAAGTAAAATCGGTAGCATAATGGGTATAAAATGTGGTTTTAGAAAAGAGTCAAATGAGAGAGGAAAATGTTATCCAATTCCTAAAATAATATTATTATAGTAATGGGATAAAATAAAGTACACAATATAACTTAGTTTGGAAATTGAGATACATACCACATAAAAAAGGGAACATGAATGGAAAAAAAGAAGTGGAGATTTCCCTTACCTTGAAGAGTTACACCAAGATCGTGAAAAAAGAATGTAACACCCCAAGCTTCTACGGTACGTTTCCCTTTGAATAATGTGATAGCGTGTGTTGTACGCAACACCGAGTTCTAACACACCATAACTAATCAAACTAGCCGTTATGAATAGTAATACCTAATTTTTGAAATTATATATATTTTATATTTGAAAATGGACTTCATTTTTGGATTTGGAATATCGAATTTAGCCTAAGGTGAAATTTTGGTACATTTCGGATAACTTTCATATTTTGATGAATAGTGAAAATTACTAAATTTTAATTAAAAACAACTTTTTTAATCAAAATAATTAATAGTGATAAATTATGAATTTTAGTAGTTTTAAAGTATATTTAGAATATATTTTTACCATTTAATATAATGTTGGTCATTGGACATAATTTTACAATTAAACCGAACATAAACAAGTGTCAATCTTTTGATAGTTATTATCTCTTAAAAACACGCTTTTTGTTTTGACAGCGGGAATTAATTTTAAATTAATTTCTGCCACTTCTGTGTTTTGAATTTAGGAAAATGGATTCCATATTTGGAATCAGGATGTTCAAATTGTGTAAATAGGTAACTTTTATTTTTAGACATTTTGAATAATTACTGCGGTAAATATTTTATTTACCATGGTTAAGGGTAAATCCGGTAAATAAGGGTTAAAAAAATAATATTATAATAATACTAAATTACCCTAAAACGTGTCTTAACCCTATTGGTTGATACATGGTCGACCATGGGCATCTTTGGGTCTATTTTGGGACCCCATGGATCCACTTGTAAGTGATAATGACACTTTATTTTAATTTAGTTAAAATGAATACAAAAATGACACAAGCATATATCTTTTAGAACAACAATTTTTACATAGGGTTATATATGTTGGATTTTAGATTATAAATATTCATCAGAAATCTAAAAGATTTCCTACATAATGATATTTTATTTATAATTATTAGACATTAAATAATTTATTTTATTTATGACACAATGATGATGCAGTAATTACTATAATAGTGGAAAATTAAAATAATTGATATTATAAATACCCAAATAAATATAATATGAAACTTTTAATGAATTAAACTAATTTTCTAGGCTAATATGATATATTAGGATTGATTTAATGGACTTTTTTCGAAGTAATCAATCTGTTATGAGTTTCACAAAAATCAACTATTGAATAGTGTCAAAATTGACATAAAAGAGTTCTTAAAACAAATATTATATTATTAATTAATATTAAATTCCTAAAAATCTAAGGTTCTGCCAAGAGACATATATTATGATAGGTTCCTCATTAATGGACCACTTGGGGGTCGCTTGGATGTATATAGTAAGTTTATTAACCATATTATATAAAAATACAAAGAGACATTGTAAAAGTGAAACTAATTAACTTAGAGTTAATACTTAAAGATAAGGTTAATATAAGTACCCAAACCTGTCTAAATTCTATTGGATGAGTTGTTTTCGATCTATCCCCACCTCATCCTTTGAATAGTCAACTTTGGAGCCTTTATAAACCGAATATGAATTTATTATAAATTAATATTTCTAGCTTTTCCAAAGGTGCCCCTCACCCCTCTTATAAAAGGGCACTCCTCCTTCTCATTTCTTCACACCTCTCAAGCCACTTGGCTCTTCCAAACTCTGCCCAAATAAGCTCCCCACATCCCTCTCCTCCTCCTTGAAGCTTCCCCTTAGGCAGAAAGCATTTCAAGAAGTCCTTTGGTTCCAACCAAAGTGAGTTACCTAGATTAAAGGTAACGATTTCTCTTAAATTATTTTCATTTATTTTGCTTCTCCAACCCCCAAACTCTTTTTATTTCCTTTCTTTTGTAACAACACCAGTATCCACAATATACTAGGATGTTGTTATAAGAAGGATTCAAACTACACATACACACAACTCCATCTAATGGATGATGAACATAATGTTTCTGTGGATGGCAAACTAACGCCTCACGAAACGATGATTGTTCAAATACATCTTACCACCTCTCATGGTGGCCATTATGATGGAACTGTAATTAAATATGATATTAATGATATATATTTTATATATAATCTTCTGTAATTCCATTTTATTTCATACCATTATTCGTTTCATGTTGTATATACATACGATAATTTCATTTGAGGAAGTGCGGACTACCGCCCCCTTAAAATGATATGACTCGTTCATACCACACATGGAATGTATAAAGGATGGTGTTAATGAACTTAAGTAACATATATAAAATATTATATTATACTGAAATAGTAATATACCTATGTATCATTTGGATTTGATTCTTTTAAAATGAAAATCAAATGGAAGTAGCGTTCGTGCGTACGTACGGACTACCGTCTCCACGAACGCGATAAGATTCATTCTCCATCATATCCATTCAAGTATTATTCTCATTTTAGGGTTAAAAATAATGTTAATATCATTCTGATTATGAATAAGATATAATCTATCCATTAAAAACATGTCTTACGTAACCAAACATTTAAGAAGAACGAATCGATTATCACCCGAAACGACGATAATACTAAGATATTATTAATAAAGCAATGTTAAAAGATCATATATGATATCATATTAATGTATATGATTCTTGTATAATTTAATAACAATTATTTCACCATTATACAGGAGGTTAACCTACCCCAACAAAGGAAAAGTACAAGGTAAGGGTTATTTCACAATCTCTTCATTATTCGAGGTTGTTTATACGTAATAATCTACTAGGATCTCTTTATCATCCACATCCATGTTTCTTAAAAATGTATTTCAAAATATTTTTACTATTTACAAGAATATGGGTTAAAGTCATTTATACCCTTGTTTGACTTTTTATAAGAGGTTTATAAAGGAATCTTTCCGTCGTTTTCAAAACAAGGTCCTTTTTAACCTTTTCGACAAAATTGAGGTAAGAATGTTTTTTTTAACTTATACGGCGGGTGCGGTTATTTTACGCCATTATAAAATCTTCAAAGCTTTCCTTACAAGCTTATAAGAATATTTTCAAAGAAAATGTTTTATTTTATATGGATCTTAAATGATTTCAAAATAAAAGGAGATATTTCTTTAAAAAGAATTTTGATTTCATCTATGTCAACATCCTTTGATGGATTTTAAGATTATTTGAAGTTGATTTATTATGATACAAAACTTCTATATTGTATTGAAGGTTTTTTGATATGTTTGACTGTGGATGTGCTATTTTTATACCATTCATAGTTTATTGTGAAAGTATTGACATTTCGTATGCTAGTTTTAATACGAATGTTTATGTTATGTTTAAACCTTTTCATATGGGAATGCATTGGACTTAATAAGTGACGGGTGGAGCCCGCTATAGCTCCTCGATGCATCGGTAGGTCTCATGAGACAAACTAGTGCCTTGGCACAAGGCCTTGACAAAATCTTATTTGTAGTCTTGGCACGAGGCCTTGGCTATGTGGTTATGATAGTCTGGCATTATGCATTCCAACATTATGAAAGTGGTTATTGATTTTTGCATGTGATTATTCGATTAGTAGAATATCCATGTGAATAAGTAAATGGCATTATTTAATTTTATTTATGCCATACCATGTTGAAAGTTCATGTTTGAAAGGATTTTGTTTTAGTTATACATTGCCTTAAAAGTTTATTCTTATTTATGAAAGTTTCCGCTATATTGTTATCCTTACTGGGCATTTGAGCTCACCCCTTTTCTATGTTTTATTTTTCCCAGGAAGTGAAGAAGTAAGTTATGAATGACCTGTACGGATATTATGTGGGGATATGAGTGTGGATTATGGAGACAATATGTTGTTGTAGTAGTTTTTCGTTTAATGATGTAATGTAAAACTTATGAATATATCTAGTGTTTCCAAGGCTACTAAACCAATCGGTCTTTCGAGATTTGATCTTTCTTGTGATCATGCCAATGTTATGTAATTAATGCACCGACTCTGGGTAGCTGGGGTCGGGGCGTTACAGTTGGTATCAGAGGAAGTTTAGTACAAACCTTGGAAGCTAGATTTAGATAAACTCTGATTAGAGCACGTAAACTTAAGATGAACTTTGAGGATTAGTATAGAAGAACTTCCTTGAATTTTGGTATTGTAGAGATTTTGTGAGTTTTCCGAGCAATACATCCATGTCTGGATACGAGCAGGTAGAGGCGGCTCTGGCACAGATGTACCTAGGGGTAAAACCCGAAAACACCGCTTTGAGCTAGACTCGAACGGGAACTAGTGCACGACAACGGGCCTTGCTGCACTCTTGGTTACGACACTCCCGGGGGATATGCTTAGGATAACTCTCATTTTCTTTACAAATCATTATGAAGGGTTTATGAGTATATACTTCCTCAAAGAAAACATTTTTATGATTATGGATTATATCCATAAATAGTTCAATTTATGTTAAGTGTTTTATAAGTATGGGATTATGTATTTTGATTCATAAACTGATCTAGTTTATTCCATTGTTTAGAAATTGCGCCTAGTGGAAGAAATGGAAACCGTATCAATGCACGCACTCCATGTAGGGATTGCCCTCCTGCTCAAGATAATTATAGTGGGGCTGGTGATGCAACTGGTGCTGATCAGCTAATCACCGTACTGGGACAACTTACTCAGGTTATGAATAATAACCTTACCCGTATGGAGCACCCTGATCCGCAGCGTGGAGGATCAATGTTAGATCGATTCATGAGACAACAACCACCAACGTTCAATGGGAGTAAAAATCTCTTAGTAGCTGAGCAATGGATATTTTCCCTAGAGAAAATATTTCAGGCTTTGGGGAGTAGTGAAAGGGAAAAAGTTACCATGGCAGTTTACCGACTCACTGGAGATGTTGATCAATGGTGGTCATTGATTCAAAACATGAAGGAAGATGATGAAGTATCAAACATGGAATGGAGGGAGTTCAAAGATCTGTTTTTAGAAAAATACTTTCCTCGCGACCATCGAGCAGATATGGAAAGGCAATTTCTGAGTCTGAGACAAAAGGAGGATGATAATGTCACAAAGTATGAGGCTAACTTTACAAGGTTAGCGAGGTATGCTGGAGATTATATTCGCAACCCAAGAAGTAAGATTGATCGTTTCTTTGATGGGTTAAAACCATTTCTCCGTCGAGCATTAGTCTCACAATCCTTTTCATCGTACGAATACATTGTCTCATGTGCTATCAAGATCGAAAAGGAATTCTCTAAGTCTTATGACTTTAAAGCAAAGCAAGAGAAGAAGAGACCTGCTGATCAATCTGGGAATGGAAATAAGGGGAAGAAGGGAAAGGTTGAATATCCATCTTGTGGTAAGTGCGGGAAGAAACACCCCGGTGCTTGCCTGAAGGGAATGGGAGTCTGTTACAAGTGTGGTGAAAAAGGCCACCAAGCTCATGATTGCAAGGGGAAGAAGGAAGCTACCAACGTTCAGTGCTACAATTGCAGGGAGATGGGGCATTATGAAAATGCATGTCCTAAGCGTCAGGAGAACTTACCTCAGAAAAGGCCAAGGGATCAAGGCCAGGCTTATGCTATCACTACTGCTGAGGTAGAAGCTCCGAAAGACGTGGTGGCAGGTAATTTAATGGTTTCCTCAAGTTTAGCAAATGCATTATTTGATTCTGGATCATCGCATTGTTTCATATCTTCCCAGTTTTCTAAGAAAATTAGATATTTCCAATTTGATTTAATAAGGGAATTGTCAGTTAAAACTCCTAAGGGAAGTATCGTTGCAACAAAGTTTTGTGAATTAGTCCCCATTAGAGCACATAAATTTTCTTTATCTGCTGATTTCATCGTCATACCTATGATTGAGTTTGAT
Organism: Viscum album; assembly: GCA_963277665.1. Taxonomy (NCBI): domain Eukaryota; kingdom Viridiplantae; phylum Streptophyta; class Magnoliopsida; order Santalales; family Viscaceae; genus Viscum; species Viscum album. The sequence goes on from OY728148.1 coordinate 817,463,232, forward strand.
ATAATCCTCGGTATGGACTGGCTTTCGGACTATGATGCGAAGATTTATTGTAAGAAGAAAGAGGTTACGATTCTTGATGATAATGATAAGGAGAACCTTATTTTTAGAGCAGAATCGTCACCACCTAATTCTTATTTAGATCCACCCCCTGTAGCTCAACTTAATTCAATTGTCGGGGAGAAAGAGAATGAAATAACTGTCGGTGAGGAAAGGAATGTTCAAATAGAGGATGTACCTATTGTGAAAGAGTTTGTAGATGTATTTCCGGAAGATTTACCTGGACATCCTCCAGAACGAGAAGTAGAGTTTTCCATTGATTTAATTCCTGGATCAAGGCCTATATCGAAGACCCCTTATAGAATGGCCACTGTAGAGCTAGTCGAACTAAAGAAACAACTAGAGGAATTGAGTAATAAGGGATTTATTCGCCCTAGTGTTTCTCCATGGGGAGCCCCTGTTCTTTTTGTTAAAAAGAAAGATGGATCTATGAGGTTATGTATCGACTACAGGGAGATCAATGCTATAACGATAAAGAACAAGTATCCCCTACCTCGTATTGATGATTTATTTGACCAACTGCATGGAGCTCAATACTTTTCAAAGATTGACCTTCGATCTGGATACCATCAGTTGTGTGTAAAGAAGGAAGACATTCCGAAGACAGCATTTCGAACCAGGTACGGGCATTACGAGTTTACTGTAATGCCATTTGGATTGACTAATGCACCCTCTGTATTCATGGATCTGATGAATAGAGTTTTCAAGGAGTATCTCGATGAATTTGTGGTGGTATTTATTGATGATATCTTGGTATACTCCAAAACCTACAAAGATCATGAAAATCACTTGCGCATTATCTTGAAGACTCTGAGGAGGCATGAATTATATGGAAAGTTTAGCAAGTGTGAATTCTGGCTTCAGGAGATTTCTTTTCTTGGCCATATTGTCTCTAAAGATGGAATCTCTGTTGATCCTTCTAAGACCAAGGCAATCCAAGAATGGCTAGCACCTACGAGTATAACTGAGGTACGTAGTTTTATTGGTTTGGCAGGTTATTATCGACGTTTCGTCCAGAATTTTGCTCGATTGGCTAACCCATTAACGAAGCTCACACGTAAAGGGGTTAAATTTGTTTGGACAAAAGAGTGTGAAGAATGTTTCGAAGAACTGAAGAGAAGATTAGTCAATGCTCCTATATTGACTCTACCATCGGGGAATGATGGGTTCGTTATTTATAGTGATGCATCAAAGAAAGGACTTGGCTGTTTCCTTATGCAGAATGATAGAGTTATTGCCTATGCATCACGACAGTTGAAAATTCATGAACAAAACTATCCTACTCATGATCTCGAGTTAGCAGCAGTGATCTTTGCTTTGAAAATATGGAGGCACTACCTCTATGGTGAAAAATGTGAGATTTATACTGATCACAAGAGTTTGAAGTATATTTTCTCACAAAAAGAACTCAACATGAGGCAAAGGAGATGGCTTGAATTACTCAAGGATTATGATTGTACGATACACTACCACCCAGGGAAGGCAAACAAGGTGGCAGATGCTTTGAGTAGAAAAGACCATGGAGTTTTGAACAATATGAGAATTGAAAGGGATCCAATTTTCATGGAGCTAGTGAAGATGGACATGGGAATAACCAGGGAAGGTGAAACATCAATGCTTTTTCAAATGGTTGCCAAACCATATTTACTAGAAAGGATTAAGAGTTCTCAGACCGATGATGAAGAATTCCAAAAGAAGATTAAAGCTGTGAATGATGGGAGATTGAGAGACTTTGTGTATGAAGATGGAATTTTGAAATTCGGGAAGACACTTTGTGTTCCCAATATACCTGATCTAAAAAGGGAATTGCTGGATGATGCTCATAGTTCCAATTTCTCTATACACCCTGGGAGCACCAAAATGTATAGAGATTTGAAGGAACATTTTTGGTGGGACAACATGAAGAGGGAGATTGCTGATTTTGTGTCAAGATGTATGGTTTGTCAACAAGTGAAAGCTGGAAGGCAACAGCCTGGAGGAGTCATGCAACCTCTTCCCATACCGGAGTGGAAATGGGACAATGTTACGATGGACTTTGTCATGGGGCTACCGAAGACTCCTAGAAGGAACGATGCAATATGGGTTATTGTTGATCGTCTTACCAAGACAGCACATTTTCTTGCTATAAGAGAAGATCTACCCCTGGAACGTCTAGCAAGACTATACATTAATGAAGTTGTGAGACTTCATGGAGTACCCCTATCGATTGTTTCTGATCGTGATCCCCGTTTTACTTCAAGATTTTGGAAAAGTCTTCAGAAATCCCTGGATACTGAACTTCATTTGAGCACTGCTTACCACCCTCAGACAGACGGACAATCAGAACGGACTATTCAGACCTTAGAAGACATGTTGAGATCTTGCTCACTTGATTTTCAGGGTATGTGGGATCAATATTTACCACTAGTAGAATTTTCCTATAACAATAGCTTCCATTCGAGTATTCAGATGGCACCAGATGAAGCGTTATACGGAAAGAGATGTCGTACACCAACCTGTTGGGATGACGTTGGTGAAAGAAAACTTGTAGGCCCAGAACTGGTGGAGGAAACGGTGGAAAAGGTGAAGGTAATCCAAAATCACATTAAAGCAGCTCAAAGTAGGCAGAAGAGCTATGCCGATAATCGAAGGAAGGATTTGGAATTTCAAGTCGGTGATCATGTTTTCCTGAAGGTATCTCCGTGGAAGGGAGTCATACGTTTTGGTAAGAAAGGTAAATTGAGTCCCAGGTACATCGGACCTTTCGAAATTCTAGAACGAATTGGGGCTGTAGCTTACCGATTGGCAATGCCGCCAAGTCTCTCCAAAGTTCACGATGTGTTCCACGTATCTCTGTTGAGGAAATACATGCCTGACCCAATGCATGTACTCACCTATGAGGAATTAGAACTGGAACACGATCTTTCCTATTGTGAAGAGCCCGTCAGGATTCTTGATACAAGAGAACAAGTACTGAGAAACCGGACGACGCGTCTGGTAAAAGTTTTGTGGAGAAATCATAAGATGGAAGAGGCAACGTGGGAACCCGAGGAACTTATGATGAAGAACCACCCGAGTCTTTTTATGCAGTAATACCCTAGAAATTGCGAGGACGCAATTATTTGAAGGAGGGTAGAATGTAACACCCCAAGCTTCTACGGTACGTTTCCCTTTGAATAATGTGATAGCGTGTGTTGTACGCAACACCGAGTTCTAACACACCATAACTAATCAAACTAGCCGTTATGAATAGTAATACCTAATTTTTGAAATTATATATATTTTATATTTGAAAATGGACTTCATTTTTGGATTCGGAATATCGAATTTAGCCTAAGGTGAAATTTTGGTACATTTCGGATAACTTTCATATTTTGATGAATAGTGAAAATTACTAAATTTTAAATAAAAACAACTTTTTTAATCAAAATAATTAATAGTGATAAATTATGAATTTTAGTAGTTTTAAAGTATATTTAGAATATATTTTAACCATTTAATATAATGTTGGTCATTGGACATAATTTTACAATTAAACCGAACATAAACAAGTGTCAATCTTTTGATAGTTATTATCTCTTAAAAACACGCTTTTTGTTTTGACAGCGGGAATTAATTTTAAATTAATTTCTGCCACTTCTGTGTTTTGAATTTAGGAAAATGGATTCCATATTTGGAATCAGGATGTTCAAATTGTGTAAATAGGTAACTTTTATTTTTAGACATTTTGAATAATTACTGCGGTAAATATTTTATTTACCATGGTTAAGGGTAAATCCGGTAAATAAGGGTTAAAAAAATAATATTATAATAATACTAAATTACCCTAAAACGTGTCTTAACCCTATTGGTTGATACATGGTCGACCATGGTCATATTTGTGTCTATTTTGGGACCCCATGGATCCACTTGTAAGTGATAATGACACTTTATTTTAATTTAGTTAAAATGAATACAAAAATGACACAAGCATATATCTTTTAGAACAACAATTTTTACATAGGGTTATATATGTTGGATTTTAGATTATAAATATTCATTAGAAAGATAAAAAGATTTCTTACATAATGATATTTTATTTATAATTTTTAGACATTAAATAATTTATTTTATTTATGACACAATGATGATGCAGTAATTACTATAATAGTGAAAAATTAAAATAATTGATATTATAAATACCCAAATAAATATAATATGAAACTTTTAATGAATTAAACTAATTTTCTAGGATAATATGATATATTAGGATTGATTTAATGGACTTTTTTCGAAGTAATCAATCTGTTATGAGTTTCACAAAAATCAACTATTGAATAGTGTCAAAATTGACATAAAAGAGTTCTTAAAACAAATATTATATTATTAATTAATATTAAATTCCTAAAAATCTAAGTTTCGGCCAAGAGACTTATATTATGATAGGTTCCTCATTAATGGACCACTTGGGGGTCTCTTGGATGTATATAGTATGTTTATTAACCATATTATATAAAAATACAAAGAGACATTGTAAAAGTGAAACTAATTAACTTAGAGTTAATACTTAAAGATAAGGTTAATATAAGTACCCAAACCTGTCTAAATTCTATTGGATGAGTTTTTTTCGACCTATCCCCACCTCATCCTTTGAATAGTCAACTTTGGAGCCTTTAGAAACCGAATATGAATTTATTATAAATTAATATTTCTAGCTTTTCCAAAGGTGCCCCTCACCCCTCTTATAAAAGGGCACTCCTCCTTCTCATTTCTTCACACCTCTCAAGCCACTTGGCTCGTCCAAACTCTGCCCAAATAAGCTCCCCACATCCCTCTCCTCCTCCTTGAAGCTTCCCCTTAGGCAGAAAGCATTTCAAGAAGTCCTTTGGTTCCAACCAAAGTGAGTTACCTAGATTAAAGGTAACGATTTCTCTTAAATTATTTTCATTTATTTTGCTTCTCCAACCCCCAAACTCTTTTTATTTCCTTTCTTTTGTAACAACACCAGTATCCACAATATACTAGGATGTTGTTATAAGAAGGATTCAAACTACACATACACACAACTCCATCTAATGGATGATGAAGATAATGTTTCTGTGGATGGCAAACTAACGCCTCACGAAACGATGATTGTTCAAATACATCTTACCACCTCTCATGGTGGCCATTATGATGGCACTGTAATTAAATATGATATTAATGATATATATTTTATATATAATCTTCTGTAATTCCATTTTATTTCATACCATTATTCGTTTCATGTTGTATATATATACGATAATTTCATTTGAGGAAGTGCGGACTACCGCCCCCTTAAAATGATATGACTCGTTCATACCACACATGGAACGTATAAAGGATGGTGTTAATGAACTTAAGTAACATATATAAAATATTATATTATACTGGAATAGTAATATACCTATGTATCATTTGGATTTGATTCTTTTAAAATGAAAATCAAATGGAAGTAGCGTTCGTGCGTACGTACGGACTACCGTCTCCACGAACGCGATAAGATTCATTCTCCATCATATCCATTCAAGTATTATTCTCATTTTAGGGTTAAAAATAATGTTAATATCATTATGATTATGAATAAGATATAATATATCCATTAAAAACATGTCTTACGTAACCAAACATTTAAGAAGAACGAATCGATTATCACCCGAAACGACGATAATACTAAGATATTATTAATAAAGCAATGTTAAAAGATCATATATGATATCATATTAATGTATATGATTCTTGTATAATTTAATAACAATTATTTCACCATTATACAGGAGGTTAACCTACCCCAACAAAGGAAAAGTACAAGGTAAGGGTTATTTCACAATCTCTTCATTATTCGAGGTTGTTTATACGTAATAATCTACTGGGATCTCTTTATCATCCACATCCATGTTTCTTAAAAATGTATTTCAAAATATTTTTACTATTTACAAGAATATGGGTTAAAGTCATTTATACCCTTGTTTGACTTTTTATAAGAGGTTTATAAAGGAATCTTTCCGTCGTTTTCAAAACAAGGTCCTTTTTAACCTTTTCGACAAAATTGAGGTAAGAATGTTTTTTTTAACTTATACGGCGGGTGCGGTTATTTTACGCCATTATAAAATCTTCAAAGCTTTCCTTACAATATTATAAGAATATTTTCAAAGAAAATGTTTTATTTTATATGGATCTTAAATGATTTCAAAATAAAAGGAGATATTTCTTTAAAAAGAATTTTGATTTCATCTATGTCAACATCCTTTGATGGATTTTAAGATTATTTGAAGTTGATTTATTATGATACAAAACTTCTATATTGTATTGAAGGTTTTGTGATATGTTTGACTGTGGATGTGCTATTTTTATACCATTCATAGTTTATTGTGAAAGTATTGACATTTCGTATGCTAGTTTTAATACGAATGTTTATGTTATGTTTAAACCTTTTCATATGGGAATGCATTGGACTTAATAAGTGACGGGTGGAGCCCGCTATAGCTCCTCGATGCATCGGTAGGTCTCATGAGACAAACTAGTGTCTTGGAACAAGGCCTTGACAAAATCTTATTTGTAGTCTTGGCACGAGGCCTTGGCTATGTGGTTATGATAGTCTTGCATTATGCATTCCAACATTATGAAAGTGGTTATTGATTTTTGCATGTGATTATTCGATTAGTAGAATATCCATGTGAATAAGTAAATGGCATTATTTAATTTTATTTATGCCATACCATGTTCAAAGTTCATGTTTGAAAGGCTTTTGTTTTAGTTATACATTGCCTTAAAAGTTTATTCTTATTTATGAAAGTTTCCGCTATATTGTTATCCTTACTGGGCATTTGAGCTCACCCCTTTTCTATGTTTTATTTTTCCCAGGAAGTGAAGAAGTAAGTTATGAATGACCTGCAGGGATATTATGTGGGGATATGAGTGTGGATTATGGAGACAATATGTTGTTGTAGTAGTTTTTCGTTTAATGATGTAATGTAAAACTTATGAATATATCTAGTGTTTCCAAGGCTACTAAACCAATCGGTCTTTCGAGATTTGATCTTTCTTGTGATCATGCCAATGTTATGTAATTAATGCACCGACTCTGGGTAGCTGGGGTCGGGGCGTTACAGTTGGTATCAGAGGAAGTTTAGTACAAACCTTGGAAGCTAGATTTAGATACTCTGATTAGAGCACGTAGACTTAAGATGAACTTTGAGGATTAGTATAGAAGAACTTCCTAGAATTTTGGTATTGTAGAGATTTTGTGAGTTTTCCGAGCAATACATCCATGTCTGGATACGAGCAGGTAGAGGCGGCTCTGGCACAGATGTACCTAGGGGTAAAACCCGAAAACACCGCTTTGAGCTAGACTCGAACGGGAACTGGTGCACGACAACGGGCCTTGCTGCACTCTTGGTTACGACACTCCCGGGGGATATGCTTAGGATAACTCTCATTTTCTTTACAAATCATTATGAAGGGTTTATGAGTATATACTTCCTCAAAGAAAACATTTTTATGATTATGGATTATATCCATAAATAGTTCAATTTATGTTAAGTGTTTTATAAGTATGGGATTATGTATTTTGATTCATAAACTGATCTAGTTTATGCCATTGTTTAGAAATGGCGCCTAGTGGAAGAAATGGAAACCGTATCAATGCACGCACTACATGTAGGGATTTCCCTCCTGCTCAAGATAATTATAGTGGGGCTGGTGATGCAACTGGTGTTGATCAGCTAATCACCGTACTGGGACAACTTACTCAGGTTATGAATAATAACCTTACCCGTATGGAGCACCCTGATCCGCAGCGTGGAGGATCAATGTTAGATCGATTCATGAGACAACAACCACCAACGTTCAATGGGAGTAAAAATCCCTTAGTAGCTGAGCAATGGATATTTTCCCTAGAGAAAATATTTCAGGCTTTGGGGAGTAGTGAAAGGGAAAAAGTTACCATGGCAGTTTACCGCCTCACTGGAGATGCTGATCAATGGTGGTCATTGATTCAAAACATGAAGGAAGATGATGAAGTATCAAACATGGAATGGAGGGAGTTCAAAGATCTGTTTTTAGAAAAATACTTTCCTCACGACCATCGAGCAGATATGGAAAGGCAATTTCTGAGTCTGAGACAAAAGGAGGATGATAATGTCACAAAGTATGAGGCTAACTTTACAAGGTTAGCGAGGTATGCTGGAGATTATATTCGCAACCCAAGAAGTAAGATTGATCGTTTCTTTGATGGGTTAAAACCATTTCTCCGTCGAGCATTAGTCTCACAATCCTTTTCATCGTACGAAGACATTGTATCATGTGCTATCAAGACCGAAAAGGAATTCTCTAAGTCTTATGACTTTAAAGCAAAGCAAGAGAAGAAGAGACCCGCTGATCAATCTGGGAATGGAAATAAGGGGAAGAAGGGAAAGGTTGAATATCCATCTTGTGGTAAGTGCGGGAAGAAACACCCCGGTGCTTGCCTGAAGGGAATGGGAGTCTGTTACAAGTGTGGTGAAAAAGGCCACCAAGCTCATGATTGCAAGGGGAAGAAGGAAGCTACCAACGTTCAGTGCTACAATTGCAGGGAGATGGGGCATTATGCAAATGCATGTCCTAAGCGTCAGGAGAACTTACCTCAGAAAAGGCCAAGGGATCAAGGCCAGGCTTATGCTATCACTACTGCTGAGGTAGAAGCTCCGAAAGACGTGGTGGCAGGTAATTTAATGGTTTCCTCAAGTTTAGCAAATTCATTATTTGATTCTGGATCATCGCATTGTTTCATATCTTCCCAGTTTGCTAAGAAAATTAGATATTTCCAATTTGATTTAATAAGGGAATTGTCAGTTAAAACTCCTAAGGGAAGTATCATTGCAACACAGTTTTGTGAATCAGTCCCCATTAGAGCACATAAATTTTCTTTATCTGCTGATTTCATCGTCATACCTATGATTGAGTTTGATATAATCCTCGGTATGGACTGGCTTTCGGACTATGATGCGAAGATTTATTGTAAGAAGAAAGAGGTTACGATTCTTGATGATAATGATAAGGAGCACCTTATTTTTAGAGCAGAATCGTCACCACCTAATTCTTATTTAGATCCACCCCCTGTAGCTCAACTTAATTCAATTATCGGGGAGGAAGAGAATGAAATAACTGTCGGTGAGGAAAGGAATGTTCAAATAGAGGATGTACCTATTGTGAAAGAGTTTGTAGATGTATTTCCGGAAGATTTACCTGGACATCCTCCAGAACGAGAAGTAGAGTTTTCCATTGATTTAATTCCTGGATCAAGGCCTATATCGAAGACCCCTTATAGAATGGCCACTGTAGAGATAGTCGAACTAAAGAAACAACTAGAGGAATTGAGTAATAAGGGATTTATTCGCCCTAGTGTTTCTCCATGGGGAGCCCCTGTTCTTTTTGTTAAAAAGAAAGATGGATCTATGAGGTTATGTATCGACTACAGGGAGATCAATGCTATAACGATAAAGAACAAGTATCCCCTACCTCGTATTGATGATTTATTTGACCAACTGCATGGAGCTCAATACTTTTCAAAGATTGACCTTCGATCTGGATACCATCAGTTGTGTGTAAAGAAGGAAGACATTCCGAAGACAGCATTTCGAACCAGGTACGGGCATTACGAGTTTACTGTAATGCCATTTGGATTGACTAATGCACCCTCTGTATTCATGGATCTGATGAATAGAGTTTTTAAGGAGTATCTCGATGAATTTGTGGTGGTATTTATTGATGATATCTTGGTATACTCCAAAACCTAAAAAGATCATGAAAATCACTTGCGCATTATCTTGAAGACTCTGAGGAGGCATGAATTATATGGAAAGTTTAGCAAGTGTGAATTCTGGCTTCAGGAGATTTCTTTTCTTGGCCATATTGTCTCTAAAGATGGAATCTCTGTTGATCCTTCTAAGACCAAGGCAATCCAAGAATGGCCAGCACCTACGAGTATAACTGAGGTACGTAGTTTTATTGGTTTGGCAGGTTATTATCGACGTTTCGTCCAGAATTTTGCCCGATTGGCTAACCCATTAACGAAGCTCACACGTAAAGGGGTTAAATTTGTTTGGACAAAAGAGTGTGAAGAATGTTTCGAAGAACTGAAGAGAAGGTTAGTCAATGCTCCTATATTGACTCTACCATCGGGGAATGATGGGTTCGTTATTTATAGTGATGCATCAAAGAAAGGACTTGGCTGTGTCCTTATGCAGAATGATAGAGTTATTGCCTATGCATCACGACAGTTGAAAATTCATGAACAAAACTATCCTACTCATGATCTCGAGTTAGCAGTAGTGATCTTTGCTTTGAAAATATGGAGGCACTACCTCTATGGTGAAAAATGTGAGATTTATACTGATCACAAGAGTTTGAAGTATATTTTCTCACAAAAAGAACTCAACATGAGGCAAAGGAGATGGCTTGAATTACTCAAGGATTATGATTGTACGATACACTACCACCCAGGGAAGGCAAACAAGGTGGCAGATGCTTTGAGTAGAAAAGACCATGGAGTTTTGAACAATATGAGAATTGAAAGGGATCCAATTTTCATGGAGCTAGTGAAGATGGACATGGGAATAACCAGGGAAGGTGAAACATCAATGCTTTTTCAAATGGTTGCCAAACCATATTTACTAGAAAGGATTAAGAGTTCTCAGACCGATGATGACGAATTCCAAAAGAAGATTAAAGCTGTGAATGATGGGAGATTGAGAGACTTTGTGTATGAAGATGGAATTTTGAAATTCGGGAAGAGACTTTGTGTTCCCAATATACCTGATCTAAAAAGGGAATTGCTGGATGATGCTCATAGTTCCAATTTCTCTATACACCCTGGGAGCACCAAAATGTATAGAGATTTGAAGGAACATTTTTGGTGGGACAACATGAAGAGGGAGATTGCTGATTTTGTGTCAAGATGTATGGTTTGTCAACAAGTGAAAGCTGGAAGGCAACAGCCTGGAGGAGTCATGCAACCTCTTCCCATACCGGAGTGGAAATGGGACAATGTTACGATGGACTTTGTCATGGGGCTACCGAAGACTCCTAGAAGGAATGATGTAATATGGGTTATTGTTGATCGTCTTACCAAGACAGCACATTTTCTTGCTATAAGAGAAGATCTACCCCTGGAACGTCTAGCAAGACTATACATTAATGAAGTTGTGAGACTTCATGGAGTACCCCTATCGATTGTTTCTGATCGTGATCCCCGTTTTACTTCAAGATTTTGGAAAAGTCTTCAGAAATCCCTGGATACTAAACTTCATTTGAGCACTGCTTACCACCCTCAGACAGACGGACAATCAGAACGGACTATTCAGACCTTAGAAGACATGTTGAGATCTTTCTCACTTGATTTTCAGGGTATGTGGGATCAATATTTACCACTAGTAGAATTTTCCTATAACAATAGCTTCCATTCGAGTATTCAGATGGCACCATATGAAGCGTTATACGGAAAGAGATGTCGTACACCAACCTGTTGGGATGACGTTGGTGAAAGAAAACTTGTAGGCCCAGAACTGGTGGAGGAAACGGTGGAAAAGGTGAAGGTAATCCAAAATCACATTAAAGCAGCTCAAAGTAGGCAGAAGAGCTATGCCGATAATCGAAGGAAGGATTTGGAATTTCAAGTCGGTGATCATGTTTTCCTGAAGGTATCTCCGTGGAAGGGAGTCATACGTTTTGGTAAGAAAGGTAAATTGAGTCCCAGGTACATCGGACCTTTCGAAATTCTAGAACGAATTGGGGCTGTAGCTTACCGATTGGCAATGCCGCCAAGTCTCTCCAAAGTTCACGATGTGTTCCACGTATCTCTGTTGAGGAAATACATGCCTGACCCAACGCATGTACTCATCTATGAGGAATTAGAACTGGAACCCGATCTTTCCTATTGTGAAGAGCCCGTCAGGATTCTTGATACAAGAGAACAAGTACTGAGAAACCGGACGACGCGTCTGGTAAAAGTTTTGTGGAGAAATCATAAGATGGAAGAGGCAACGTGGGAACCCGAGGAACTTATGATGAAGAACCACCCGAGTCTTTTTATGCAGTAATACCCTAGAAATTGCGAGGACGCAATTATTTGAAGGAGGGGAGAATGTAACACCCCAAGCTTCTACGATACGTTTCCCTTTGAATAATGTGATAGCGTGTGTTGTACGCAACACCGAGTTCTAACACACCATAACTAATCAAACTAGCCGTTATGAATAGTAATACCTAATTTTTGAAATTATATATATTTTATATTTGAAAATGGACTTCATTTTTGGATTCGGAATATCGAATTTAGCCTAAGGTGAAATTTTGGTACATTTCGGATAACTTTCATATTTTGATGAATAGTGAAAATTACTAAATTTTAATTAAAAACAACTTTTTTAATCAAAATAATTAATAGTGATAAATTATGAATTTTAGTAGTTTTAAAGTATATTTAGAATATATTTTTACCATTTAATATAATGTTGGTCATTGGACATAATTTTACAATTAAACCGAACATAAACAAGTGTCAATCTTTTGATAGTTATTATCTCTTAAAAACACGCTTTTTGTTTTGACAGCGGGAATTAATTTTAAATTAATTTCTGCCACTTCTGTGTTTTGAATTTAGGAAAATGGATTCCATATTTGGAATCAGGATGTTCAAATTGTGTAAATAGGTAACTTTTATTTTTAGACATTTTGAATAATTACTGCGGTAAATATTTTATTTACCATGGTTAAGGGTAAATCCGGTAAATAAGGGTTAAAAAAATAATATTATAATAATACTAAATTACCCTAAAACGTGTCTTAACCCTATTGGTTGATACATGGTCGACCATGGGCATCTTTGGGTCTATTTTTGGACCCCATGGATCCACTTGTAAGTGATAATGACACTTTATTTTAATTTAGTTAAAATGAATACAAAAATGACACAAGCATATATCTTTTAGAACAACAATTTTTACATAGGGTTATATATGTTGGATTTTAGATTATAAATATTCATTAGAAATCTAAAAAGATTTCCTACATAATGATATTTTATTTATAATTTTTAGACATTAAATAATTTATTTTATTTATGACACAATGATGATGCAGTAATTACTATAATAGTGAAAAATTAAAATAATTGATATTATAAATACCCAAATAAATATAATATGAAACTTTTAATGAATTAAACTAATTTTCTAGGCTAATATGATATATTAGGATTTATTTAATGGACTTTTTTCAAAGTAATCAATCTTTTATGAGTTTCACAAAAATCAACTATTGAATAGTGTCAAAATTGACATAAAAGAGTTCTTAAAACAAATATTATATTATTAATTAATATTAAATTCATAAAAATCTAAGGTTCGGCCAAGAGACTTATATTATGATAGGTTCCTCATTAATGGACCACTTGGGGGTCGCTTGGATGTATATAGTAAGTTTATTAACCATATTATATAAAAATACAAAGAGACATTGTAAAAGTGAAACTAATTAACTTAGAGTTAATACTTAAAGATAAGGTTAATATAAGTACCCAAACCTGTCTAAATTCTATTGGATGAGTTTTTTTCGACCTATCCCCACCTCATCCTTTGAATAGTCAACTTTGGAGCCTTTAGAAACCGAATATGAATTTATTATAAATTAATATTTCTAGCTTTTCCAAAGGTGCCCCTCACCCCTCTTATAAAAGGGAACTCCTCCTTCTCATTTCATCACACCTCTCAAGCCACTTGGCTCGTCCAAACTCTGCCCAACTAAGCTCCCCACATCCCTATCCTTCTCCTTGAAGCTTCCCCTTAGGCAGAAAGCATTTCAAGAAGTCCTTTGGTTCCAACCAAAGTGAGTTACCTAGATTAAAGGTAACGATTTCTCTTAAATTATTTTCATTTATTTTGCTTCTCCAACCCCCAAAATCTTTTTATTTCCTTTCTTTTGTAACAACACCAGTATCCACAATATACTAGGATGTTGTTATAAGAAGGATTCAAACTACACATACACACAACTCCATCTAATGGATGATGAACATAATGTTTCTGTGGATGGCAAACTAACGCCTCACGAAACGATGATTGTTCAAATACATCTTACCACCTCTCATGGTGGCCATTATGATGGAACTATAATTAAATATGATATTAATGATATATATTTTATATATAATCTTCTGTAATTCCATTTTATTTCATACCATTATTCGTTTCATGTTGTATATACATACGATAATTTCATTTGAGGAAGTGCGGACTACCGCCCCCTTAAAATGATATGACTCGTTCATACCACACATGGAACGTATAAAGGATGGTGTTAATGAACTTAAGTAACATATATAAATTATTATATTATACTGGAATAGTAATATACCTATGTATCATTTGGATTTTATTCTTTTAAAATGAAAATCAAATGGAAGTAGCGTTCGTGCGTACGTACGGACTACCGTCTCCACGAACGCGATAAGATTCATTCTACATCATATCCATTCAAGTATTATTCTCATTTTAGGGTTAAAAATAATGTTAATATCATTCTTATTATGAATAAGATATAATCTATCCATTAAAAACATGTCTTACGTAACCAAACATTTAAGAAGAACGAATCGATTATCACCCGAAACGACGATAATACTAAGATATTATTAATAAAGCAATGTTAAAAGATCATATATGATATCATATTAATGTATATGATTCTTGTATAATTTAATAACAATTATTTCACCATTATACAGGAGGTTAACCTACCCCAACAAAGGAAAAGTACAAGGTAAGGGTTATTTCACAATCTCTTCATTATTCGAGGTTGTTTATACGTAATAATCTACTGGGATCTCTTTATCATCCACATCCATGTTTCTTAAAAATGTATTTCAAAATATTTTTACTATTTACAAGAATATGGGTTAAAGTCATTTATACCCTTGTTTGACTTTTTATAAGAGGTTTATAAAGGAATCTTTCCGTCGTTTTCAAAACAAGGTCCTTTTTAACCTTTTCGACAAAATTGAGGTAAGAATGTTTTTTTTTAACTTATACGGCGGGTGCGGTTATTTTACGCCATTATAAAATCTTCAAAGCTTTCCTTACAAGCTTATAAGAATATTTTCAAAGAAAATGTTTTATTTTATATGGATCTTAAATGATTTCAAAATAAAAGGAGATATTTCTTTAAAATGAATTTTGATTTCATCTATGTCAACATCCTTTGATGGATTTTAAGATTATTTGAAGTTGATTTATTATGATACAAAACTTCTATATTGTATTGAAGGTTTTGTGATATGTTTGACTGTGGATGTGCTATTTTTATACCATTCATAGTTTATTGTGAAAGTATTGACATTTCGTATGCTAGTTTTAATACGAATGTTTATGTTATGTTTAAACCTTTTCATATGGGAATGCATTGGACTTAATAAGTGACGGGTGGAGCCCGCTATAGCTCCTCGATGCATCGGTAGGTCTCATGAGACAAACTAGTGTCTTGGCACAAGGCCTTGACAAAATCTTATTTGTAGTCTTGGCACGAGGCCTTGGCTATGTGGTTATGATAGTCTGGCATTATGCATTCCAACATTATGAAAGTGGTTATTGATTTTTGCATGTGATTATTCGATTAGTAGAATATCCATGTGAATAAGTAAATGGCATTATTTAATTTTATTTATGCCATACCATGTTGAAAGTTCATGTTTGAAAGGCTTTTGATTTAGTTATACATTGCCTTAAAAGTTTATTCTTATTTATGAAAGTTTCCGCTATATTGTTATCCTTACTGGGCATTTGAGCTCACCCCTTTTCTATGTTTTATTTTTCCCAGGAAGTGAAGAAGTAAGTTATGAATGACCTGCAGGGATATTATGTGGGGATATGAGTGTGGATTATGGAGACAATATGTTGTTGTAGTAGTTTTTCGTTTAATGATGTAATGTAAAACTTATGAATATATCTAGTGTTTCCAAGGCTACTAAACCAATCGGTCTTTCGAGATTTGATCTTTCTTGTGATCATGCCAATGTTATGTAATTAATGCACCGACTCTGGGTAGCTGGGGTCAGGGCGTTACAAAGAAACCTTGGGGACTTTAGTATACCTTGGCGACTAATTAAGAATAAAAAAGACCATATATTCATAGAGGATGGATTTTGAGTGAATCGAAATGGAGAAATGGGTGGGAATTTATAGCAAAAGTGGAGGATGTTTTTAATAATTTCCAAATATAGGCCTTGGAAATCTAGGTTGTAGAAAATGAAAAACCTTGGGCTTTCCCATGTTTTTTCCCATGGTTTTAGAAATTTGGGACATATTTTATGTTATTTTAACCCACAAAAAGTGATAACCATTTTATATTACTTCTTTTGGCATGGAAAATCGAATTTTCTACAAAATAATATATTTAATGTTGAAGTTTTCATTTTATTCTTTGGAAAGTAACTTATAGGTTAGGAAATTGATTAAAATCTATTAAGATAATTGATATTAATAATGTAAAATATTATAGGTCTTTTATTGTGGATAATTAATAAATACATCATCATTTCATAATTATAAAGACATTAAACATACTAAAAAACCCAAACTGTATTTTTTCTATTCATGGAAAAATAAAGTATTTTAGAAAATTTTCATAAATTTAACCTAACCTAATTTAGAAGTACAGATTTCAAAACTGATTTTTATTTCATCATAATAATTCTATAATTATGATAATATTACCTTTTAAATAGTAAAAACCCAAATTTATTTGAAAAAATAACAGGTTGAAAATGCATTGAAAAATTAATGACACTTAAAAAAAATTCAATGAAATAATATAATTATTTAATCATATATATTTAAATAATAGTTTTCTATTATATTATTTAATTAAAATAAATATTATTCAAAATACCTTATTTTATTATAAATAAATTATGCCCTTTCTAAAATGTACAATTTTTGTCTGAAAAATAAATTTATCAAGTTCTTCATATTTAAGAAGAACTATTCTTAAAACTTAATGGACGGAATTAAAATTTTATCTATAAAATAGAATTAAACAGTAAGTAACTAAGGCCTGGACATGTAATCCCTTATAACACCCACATACGACCTAAGGGAAAGGTCTGTGATAGTGATAGATTCATTGGATGGCTTATCTAACATCGCCTGAGTGGTAATTTCCACTAACTTGAAATTCTCCCACATATTATTTCATTCAAGATTCAATTTTTGAAGCTTGTATTGGTTTTGGTCAAGGGAGAACCTCTGTGATGCTACCTACCTCCTAAGATCAAATAAATGGGCTTCATACGGCATGACTTTACTGGTTGAGGTCGTCGCCTCTCCTTTCTTCATTAATTATATTTTGTAATTTATACTTATAAAAACTTACTATAACTTTAAGAATATTACCAAAACTATAGTTTTAAATGGTCATATTAACCAATGGTTATATTTTACCAATGGTTTAATCCTAATGGTCACATTTCCCTTTATAATATATAAATAAAACTTCAGTAAAAAGGGTGTGGTTTTTTGGTGTATAACACACATTTTCAGGAAACAAAATATCATTTAAAAAGTGTGGGTCATTACACAAATGAATATAAGTAAAATATGTGTGAATTCATCTCATTTATCTTATGTGATAAGTGAAGATATGTGAAAATAAAGAGTTTTTCTAAATTGGTATAATATTATTAACAATATACACATGGTTTATGATTCATCAATTTATATATCATGTTTTGAGAAGATGTTTTGGATAAAAATGTTTTATCCAAGATAAAATGTTTATCTAAATATTTGTTAAAATACGAGGGAATATTGTAACGACCCAAAATTTCATTAATAAAGATTCCCCTTGATCTAATTAAATGTCTTATTATGCCAAATGGTTATGTAAAACATTTGAACTTAATTGGTTTTATGTTTTTGTATTTTAAAATACAATTTAGAATTTTGACCATTTCTAATATAATCATTGAATAGTGATCACATGCTTAGTATAAATATGGGTCTTTAAAAAATACAATTTACCCAGAAAAAGGATGTGATGGCCTCATCCAGTAGACTTTCCCCATATGAATCCCATTTGTCAGATATTGGAAAGGAGGTGGGGTCATTGGTATTTACTCTTGACCAAACTCAAGTCGAGCTTCAACACGTTAAACTCGAACGGAACCACCTACGAGAGAAGTGGAAGTTGATAGTTATTACAACCCGAGTGATGTTATGCAAGCCACCCCAAGAGTTTGTCACTATCACACACCTTACCCTTCAGTCTTATGCAGGTGTTATAAGGGGTTATTTAACAAGACCTTATCACTATGATTATGTGAATTATTTTTGTATATAATAAAGTATATAACATCATTTTATTTTGTAAATAGTTTTTAAATCACAAATAGTATTTTTAGTTAATGTTCAATTAAGAAATATATTTTAATTAATTAATGTATTTTTTAACTAAATAATATTTTAATAAAATATTATTACTAAGTCACATTTTATAAATGATCATATTATTTTTATAAATACAATTGGAATTTTTATTAAGGATTGAAAATCGTTTTTATCAAAACCTGTGAATTTTCGATAAATGTCAGTTTTTATTTTAAAAATAAAGATTGAAATATTAATAAAATTATTTAGATAAAATAAATATTATTTTTGTAATTAGGACATCGAAATTATCCAATGGTGATTTTTTCATAATTTTCTGAGACAGTCGAATTTTTGGGTAAAAATTAAACACCATTTAATTATATAATGTCTTTTATGGCATCATAATGACCAAATAGTGATGTAATAAAATACTATAAACGGTATTTTTGGAAAATATATGTTTTACAATTAAAATAATTTTATTTTAGGTTTGTTTGATCTATTTTAAAAACCTTTAGTGGACCCTCTAATACTTATAAAACATTTTAACTTTTTAAATTCATTTCCTTGAGAGTGTGACACACCTCCACATAAAAAAGACTAATATTTTAATAATTTCGTCCATTTTCCTTATAAAATAATTTTTTCCACTCCCCTTTCGAAAAAACCATTGGAAAAAACCATGGGTTGGTTTGTGGTTTTGATTAGTTTAATGTGTGATGTCCAAAACTTAAACAGTAAATAATTCTCTCTCTCTTCCAATACAAACCCACCCAATATCCCACTTATTATTCACTCAAAACCTTTGGAGATCTACCAACCTCTTCCATGTTTTCTCTATAATCCTCCCAAGGTGCCCCCAATCTCCCAATAATCATCTCTCAAGCCTCTCTCAAGCCTTTGGGATCACTCTTCCAAGTAAGGGATTCCTTCATTTCTTATTTTTGTCCAAATTTCGTTATATTGTTATACCCTTTTGTTTTCAACTAAAAATGTTGGTGTATGATTTCACACCACCCCCATAATTCCCTAATTATTTTTTAATGATGACAGACCTCTTTCTCTCCCATTAATTCCTCACATGTACACTCATTACCATGCTTAAATTCCGTAATAAATTTCTCTCTTCTCATTTACATTCAAGCAATTATTTTGTATTAATCATCTAAATTCTATTAAATATGTTGGGAAATTTATTTATATGACCCCCTTACATTAAATTTAATTTAAATATGATGATACACCTATTTCTCTCTCATCAACCATTTTTATGAATTCTTATTTCACATCGTTATGCTGCCGAAATTACATCGCGATTTTCCAAGCCAATGCCTTTGTGTAGTGAATTCCATTCCCATTTCTCTATCCAGGGTAATCCCCTTTATGCACATTTACTTATTTATTATTTAGTTTCATGTATTAATTAAATATTCCTTGATTGTGGATTAAATTATTATGTTTAATGAATCTATGTTATATGATCCATGTGGCACACTTATGCATGAAATAAAATGATTAAGAAGGGTGTGTCCTGATAGTGCTCAAATGCATTGGGTAAATATTAGTATCAGGATATGTTAGGAAAAATGAGGGTTTACATATTCTAATTCAAGTGCAATTAGTTTTTACTCATGCTCCATGTGCAATGATCCTTGTATAAATCAAATATCATGTTAAATGTTGTTGCCACATTTCCATGTTATGATAATCATGTTATATCATGCCTTTATGTTCATATTTCTCTTATGCTCCATTGATATTCCTATTTCCTTAAATGTATTGTATTATTCATCTTATGACTTATTTACTCCCTTACTGGTCTTTATAGATCACCCTTTTCTTATGTATTTCATCGGGTTATCCCATTCAATGCTAAGTATGAGGGAATGTAGTGGTCATGTAAAGGAAGTTTTCAATAAAGATGTTGTGTTTTATGTTATAAGTTGTTATGTAATGTTCCTAATCCCAAAATAAACTATACCTTTCTATCTTCTATGTTGTATCAAGTGAATGTTTTTATGTAATAAATCATGTTTAAGTGTGTAATAAAGAGTAGGGTTGTTATAGTTCGTATCAGAGGATAGGTTTAATTATTTATGGGATTAGGATTAGAATACCCTAGTAAAATCCTTAGGGATAAGACTATGAATAATAAAAACATCCCTAAATTTTGGGTAGTATTGAATAAGTGGTTTATCAAGAATATACATTCCTGTCTGGATACAAGTACGTAGATGTGGCTCTAGCATAGATGTGTCCTAGGGGTAAAACCTGAAAACACCACTTTGAGATAGACTCGAACGGGGACTGGTGCACGACAATGCTCCTTGTTGAACTCTTTGTTATGACACTCATGGGGGATATGATTTAGTAAATTCATAAGCTTATTATAAACCATTATTAAGGGAATAAAAAAATCCCATAAGAAAATATGTTAGGAAGTAGATCATGGATAACATAGATTAAAGCCTATAAATTCATAATTAGAGGAAATAAAAGTAATTAATAAGTCATACATTTTTGTATTTGGATTACCCTTTATGTTTTACCTATATTTTTCCTTTTATTCTATCCAATCGCTGGTAATAGGAGGACTCGGGCTAACAATCGATGCAAAGATCAATGTGGTGACTATTCTAATGAGATGCCCAATCTGATGGGAGTAGGAATTGTGAAATTTGTCATAATACTCTCTAAGTTAAATCATGTTTTGAATATAGACATGCGTTAAGAGTAATTTTCAACCCCCCCCCCCACGAAATAAAAAGTCAAAATCGAGAGATTCACGAGACAAAGTCCTCCTACTTTTAATGGATCAGTTGATCCCTCAATCGCAAAACAATGGATTAACTCCATTGAGAAGATCTTCTCTATCCTATAATGTTCTGAACAAGAGAAGTTACTTCTGGATGCTTACAGTATTGAGGGTTAAGCTTCTCAATGGTAGACATTGATCATAAATACAAATCTTAAGGAGGATATCGAGGCATTGGGGCGGAAGGATTTCCAAAAAATGTTTTTCGACAAATATTTTCCCCGCACCCTACGACTTAAGATGGAAAGGTATTTCCTTAACCTGAAGAAAAAAGACGACAAATCCACTGGAGAATATGATGAAAACATCACAAGGATTGCACGATATGCCTCTGGGTTTTTTATTACCCCCAAATGCAAGGTTGAAAACTTCTTGGTTGGGCTAAAACCTAGCCTACAGAAATCCCTAGAGATCCATGAATTCGAGTGATATGAGTAAATTTTCTGATGTGCCCTCAAAGTAGAAATGGAGATAAATAAATCTCAGGGGTATCGTGGGGATAATAAACATAAGGTGGAATTAAATTATGGCATTGTGATGGAAAAATCCAACAGTTCTGAGAAAATCTAGCACTCGACTTCCTAAAGGTGCGGAAAGAAGTACCCTAGAAATTTCCTGAAGGGGACAAGGAAATTCTTTAGGTGTAGAAGAGAAGGGAACCTAGAAATTAACTGTCAAAAAGAAAAACCCATGGTTTTAATATAGGAAAGGAATGCTCTATTTGACCCTCAACACATTGTTCATTAATTCAACTGTAAATAACCAGGGCACTTTGCAAACTAGTTCCCTAAGACAAGGGTGTTTGGAGGCAACAATAACCTTCAAGGTAGCAAGGGTAAGATTTTTCCATCACTACCGCTGAAGTGAACCCCAGAAATAAAGTGGTGACAGGTATTCTAGTTATTCATTCAAGAATGGAGAATTTAATTTCTCATTCTGGTTCTATGCATTATTTTATATCCTAAAAGTTTAGTAGAATAATCCCAACGCCACCACAAATCAAGGAAGTAAAGATGTCGGAGAGTACGAAAAATGGGGAAATCATTTCATCCCATGAATATAACTCATCCTCTATCATATTTTGTGGATTTAACTTCTCGAAATACCTCTTAAAACTCCCTCTAGTGTAATTTGATGCAATTCTTGGAATGTATTGGCTTTCTCTATATAGATCCAACATAAATTTCTATGATAGGTAAATCACTCTATATATGGAAAATCGACCCCCGATTCTGTACAAGTGCAAGGAGGAAGATGAATCTTCTTTACCACCATCATCTCAAGCATGGATATTATTTCCCTATGAGAATGTGTATCTAGATAAAATAATTGAGTCTAAGTAAGAAACCATCCTTGAAGAAATTCCTATTATTAGGTAATTCGATGAAGTGTTTCCCAAGGAATTTTCTGGTTTTCTTCCTAGAAGAGATGTTGAATTCTCAATAGATCTTATACCTGGGAAATTTCCAAAATCCAAGACTCTATATAGAATGGTTGTTGAGGAGCTTGAGGAGATGAGGAAAAAACTACAAGAGAATCTAGATAAAGGGTTTACACTCCCAAGTGATTCACCATGGGGTTCATCAGTCCTCTTCGTCAAGAAGAATTATGGGTCAATGTGCCTTTGCATTGATTATCGTGAGCCCAACAAAATAAAGATAAAGAACAAGTATCCTCTGCCACAAATTGATGACTTGTTCAATCAGATATGTGTTTCACAATACTTCTCCAATATGGATTTTTGGTCGCGATACTACCAAGTAATGGTGAAGAAGGAGGATATCCCCAAGACTACATTTTGTACAAGATACGGGCACTATGAATTCATAGTAATGCATTTCAGACTCACTAATGCTCTAGAAATCTTCATGGACTAGATGAATAGAGTCTTCATATATTACCTCGACAAATTTGTGGTAGTATTTATAGACGATATTCTAATATACTCCAAAACCAAGAAGGATCATGAGGAGAATCTAAGAATTATACTAGAGACCTTGCGAAAGGAGAAGCTCTATAAAAGGTACAACAAGTGTGAGTTCTGGTTGAAGAAGGCCTTATTCTTGGGTTATATCATCACAAGAAATGGGATATCTATGGATCCATATAATATAGCTGAAATTGAGTTATGGATGAGGACAACATCGGTAATGGATATCCGTAGCTTTCTTGGGTTAACTGGATATTATCTCCGATTTGTGAAAAATTTCTCATGATTGTGAAACCCTTTTACCAAGCTAACTCAGAAGAGAGTCCAGTTTTTTTGAGGTGATAAATGTGAAATGATATTTAAGGATTTAAAAAATATTCTTATCACTATTCCCATGCTCACATTTCCCACAAGTGGAGAACTTTTTGTGGTACTTAGTGATGCTTAGAAGAAGGGCATGGGTTGTGTGTTGATGAAAAATGACAAATTAATTGCTTATGTTTCAAGTAAATTGAAATTTCATGATAAAAACTATCCAACACATGATATGGAGTTGGCTGCAGTGATATTAGCTTTAAAAATTTGGCGACATTAACTCTCTGGGTAGAAGTGTGAGATATATACGGACCACAAAGCCTCAAGTATATATTCACACATAAATAGTTGAACATGTGCCAATAAATATGGTTAGAGCTGATCAAATATTATGACTCCTCAATCCATTACCACCTTGGAAAAGTGAAAAAGGTGGAGGATGCTCTAATTATAAAGGAACTGACAATTTTATCATTGACAATAATTGAAAAGCATCCAATCTTCTTAGATTTGATGAAGATGGAAATGTGAATCGTAATGAATGAAACATTATCAATCCTTTCACAAATGATTTCTCAACCATCTCATTTTTAAAGGTTAAAGGATACTCAAAAGGATGATGTGAGAATTCATAAGAATGTGGAAACTATCAGAAAAGGGAAATCCTTGGAGTTCAATTTCAATGTATAAGGAATTGTGAGATTTGTGTCAAGAAAATATGTTCCATCGAATCCTGAGTTAAAGAAGGAACTTTTGGATGATGCACATAGTTCAAATTTCTCCATTCACCCAGGAAACACAAATATGTATCGAGATCTATGAGATCATTATTGGTGGGATAACATGAAGAAGGAGATCGCTGAGTATACGTTAAAGTGTCTGGTATATCAGCAAGTGAAGGCTGAGAGGCAGAAGTCTAAGGGGATTATGAAACCATTACCCATACTAGCATGGAAATGGGAGAACATCACCATGGACATTGTCACCGAACCTTCGAATAAATCCAACGTAAACAATGCTATCTGGGTTGTTGTGGATCGTCTTACAAAGGTTAAACACTTCATTTCACTTTGGGTGGATTTCTCACTGGATCAACTGGCACGGATTTACATCAGAGATGTGGTAAGGCTACATGGAGTACCACTATCGATTGTATCTGATCGAGATCCAAGATTCACCTCTATGTTTTGGAAGAGTCTTCAACATGCTCTGGATACTGAGTTGAAATTTAGTACGGCTTATCATCCTAAAACTAATGTCCTATCTAAGCGAACTATCCAAACACTTGATAACATGTTAAGAGCATGCTCAATGGACTTAAAAGGAGGATGGGATCAATATATCCCTCTAGTTGAGTTCTCTTACAACCACAGTTTCCACGCAAGAATCCAAATGGCTCTTTATGAAGCCCTGTATGGGAAGAGTTGCAGAACACCAATATGTAGGGATGAAGTTAGGGAGGAAACCTCTTAGGTCCAGAAATGGTCGAAGGAATAGTGGATAAGGTTAAGAACATCCAATAGCACATTAAATCTGCTTAGAGTCGACAAAATATCTATGCTGATAGTCATTGACGAGACCTAGATTTTGATTTCGGAAACATGGTATTCCTCAGCATATCATCATTTAATAGAGTTATGAGATTTGGTAAGAATGGAAGGTGTATTCCAAGGTACATCGACCCTTTTGAGATGCTTGATCGCATTGAAGCAGTGGCATGTCAACTAGGACTCCCACCGAACCTATCTAAAATACATGATGTATTTCATGTATCACTCTTAAAGAATTACATTCCTAACCTATCACATGTACTCAATCCAGAGGTGGTACCATTGGATAATAACCTCCATTGTGAAGAGAATTCGATGAAGATCTTAGATCGTATGGAAAAAGTTCTCTGAAATAAGACAATGCCCCTCATCAAGGTGTTGTGGAAAAACCACAAGTTTGAATAAGAAACATGGGAATCAGAGGACGTAATGAAGAAGAGTTACCAGCATCTATTTTAGTGTGGGAAAAGGAAATTTCAAGTGAAAAATTTCTTAAGGGGGGTGATTGTAACAACCCAAACATTCATTAATGAAAATTCATCTTAATCTAATTAAATGTATTATTATGAAAAATGGTTATGTTAAAAATATGCACTTCCTTGGTTTTAGGTTTTTTGATTTTAAAATACCGCTATGAATTTTGATCGTTGCTAATATATTCGTTGAATAGTGATCACATGCTTAGTATAAATATAGTGCTTTAACAGATCCTATTTATTCATACAAAGGAAGCGAAGGCCTCATCCAGTAGACCTGCCTCATATGAAGCCCATTTGTCAGAGATTGTAAAATATGTGGAGTCATTGGGAGTCGTTGTTGACCAAGACCAAGTTGAGATTCAACACATTAAGCTTGAACAAAACCACCTATGGGATAAGTGGAAGTTGATAGAGATTACCACCCGAGTGATATTATCCGAGCCACCCCAAAAGTCTATCACCATTGGACACCTTATCCTTAAGTCTCATGCGGGTGTTATAAGGGGTTATGTAACAAGACATTAACACTATGATTATGTGCATAGTTTTGGTATATAATAAATAATATACATTTATTTTATTTTGTAAATAGTTTTTAAAGCACAAATAGTATATTTTAGTTAATATTAAACTAAGAAATCTATTTTGATAAATTACTTGATTTTGGAATTAAATAATATTTTAAAAAAATATTATTACTAAGTTACTTTTTATAAGTGATCATATAATTTTTTATAAAAACAATTGGAATTTTTATTAAGGTTTGAAATCCATTTTTATCAAAACCCATGAATTTTTTATAAAGGTAATTTTTTATTTTTAAAATAAAAATTCACATATTTAGAAAATTATTTAGATAAAATGAATGCTATTTTTGGAATCATGTCATAGAAATTATCCAATGGTGAATTTTTCATAATTTTCTGAGATAGTCAAATTTTTGGGTAAAATTAAATATCGTTTAACTATATAATGTGTTTTATGACATAAAAATGAACAAATAGTGAGGTAATAAAATACTATAAATTAGATATTAAGCCAATATATTTTTTACCATTAAAATAATGTGATTTTAGTTTTTTTTTTTACAAAGCCTTAGTGGACCCTCCAAGACTTATAAAACATTTTAACTTTTTAAATTGATTTCATTGAGGGTGTGACTCACCTCCACATAATCAAGCCTAATATTTTAAGAATTTAGGCCATTGAACTCATAAAATAATGTTTTCCAATCCCCTTTGGAAAAAACCATGTGAAAAACCCATGGTTTGGATAGTGGTTTTCATTAATTTAATGTGTGGTGTCCAAAACTTAAACAATAAAAAATCCCCTCTCTTTTCCTATATAAACCCTCCCAAGATCCCACTTATTATTCACTCGAAGCATATGGATCTCTACCAAACTCTTCCCTCTTATCTCTATAATCCTCACAAGGCATCCCAAGCTCCCAAGAAGCCTCTCTCAAGCCTCTCCCAAGCCATTGGGATCACTCTTCCAAGTAATGGATTCTTTCCATTCTCATTTTTGTCCAAATTTCATTATATTTTTATACCCTTTTATTCAATTAAAAATGATGGGGTATTATTTTTCACCACCCACATACTTACCTCTTTATGTTTGAATGATGATAAACCAATTTCCCTCTCATTAATTTCTTCCATGTACACTCATTACGATTCTGAAATTCTGTAAGGAATTTCTCTCTTCTCATTTACATTCAAGAAATTATTTTGTATTATTTATCTAAATTATACTAAATATGTTGGGACATATATCTATATGACCCCATTACTTTCCATTTCATGTAAATATGATGAGACACTTCTTTCTCACCCATCAACCATTTTTATGAATTCTTATGTCACGTCGTTATGCTGCTGAAATTGCACACCGATTTTCTAAGCCAAAGTCTTTGTGTAGTGAATACCATGCTCATTTCTCTAGAAAGGGTTTCCAAATTTATGAACATTTACTTATTTAGTATATAGTTTCATGTATTATTTATAAATTAATTTATCTTGGATTAAATGATTATATTTAATGAATCCATGTTATATGACCCATGTTGCACACTTATGCATGAAATGAAATGATTAAGAAGGGTGTGCCCTGATAGCACTTAAATGAATTGGGTAAAAATTAGTATAATTATATGTCAAGTTAAATGAGGGTTTACTAATGTTACATGTAAAATAATCCTTGGATCATGCTAATATCTTGTTAAATGGGTTTTCCACATTTCTAGGTTATGATAATCGTGATATGTCATGCCTTTATATTCATGTTTCTCTTATGCTTCATTGATATATATATTGACTAACATGTATTGTATTCTTCATGTTATTCATTGTTTACTCCCTTACTGGGATTTCTAGATCACCCTTTTCTTATGTATGTCCTCGGGTTATCCCATGTAATGCTAAGTACGAGGGAATGTAGTGGTCATGTAAAGGAATTTTTCAATAAAGATGTTGTGTTTTATGTTCTAAGTTGTTATGTAATGTTCCTAATACCAAAATACACTAGACATATAGATATTATAAGTTAAATCAAGTGAAGTTTTTTATGTAATAAATCATGTTTAATTGTGTAATAAAGATCAGGGTTGTTATAAATTTGTTGCCACAACTCATTAGTGGTTTATTTTAACAAATGTTTCTTCTCAAAAGAAAAATTATCTAAACACATAGAATATCACATATGGAAACAATTATTTATTTGTTAAATATTCCTATTTAAAAGAAATAAATTTTATTTTCTACCACAAAATGTTTCTATTGTTTCTTATTAATATATTATAAAAATAATATAGTATCTAAGAAGCTAGTGGGATTATGTTTGAACTTAGAGAAGTTTAAAATTAACTAATAAATTATAACACAAATATTAAGTTCAATTGATTTCCAATTAATATCCTAAAATGATTAGGATATGCAATGGTAAAGAAAAATTTAAAGTGTTATATTTAGTTACCATTTAGAAAATTAATATCACAATTTCCTAAATGGTTTTACCATTCTAATATTAAATTGTTTTTTACTCAATATCCTAAAATATATTAGGATATGTGATGATAAAGAAAAAATATATAAAATGTTGCATTTAGTTATCTTGTAAAGTGAAAAACTCTATTTATTTAAGTATTATACCAATAAACATTTAAGGTGAATTACACTTGATATGATAAAATATTTATGTTATGTAAAGATAAATGTAAGAGTTTCATTTAGTTACTGTATTAAAGTAATTTTAACTTTATCCCAAAATAGTTTAGAATAAATGATAAACAATAATTTAAATAGTTACATTAATTTAAGGAAAAAGTTTGATGGAATATTGTTCCAAGAATGATGAAGATGACTTATAAAGAGTTATAAATAGATGATATAAGTTGACATCAAAATATTTAAATTTGTAAAGTTAGAAGGTTTGAATATTTTAAAGTAGTTGAATGATTAGGAATATGATTACTAAGTCTTTCCATTATTCAAACTAGATTAATCTATAGATTTTTCCCACTAAATATTTTAGTGGGAGGATTTTATCAGATGGTTACATAGATATGTGATGGTAATTACATATGATTTAATAAGATAATATAAACTATAAAGTGAAAAAAAAACATATGGTTTATCTTGAAGTTTTATATATATGATATGTCAAACTAGTTCTTCTGTTTGTTTTATTAAAAATTCTTAAATATTTTAAGAATATTAAAATGTATCATACTAAAGTAAATATCCACTTTTTTATTATGTCACATTAGATTCATAAATGTACATATAGATATACATTTCATGAACTATAAAGATAATTTACCTCTCCAAGTAAGAATTTGAGTTATCCCTAACTGATTTTCACCATATATTATTATAGTTTTTGAATAAATTTTAAAGTTTGCATGATTGTGATTCTTTTTTAGAGAAAAAAAATTCTCATGAGGCACAAATAAGAATATTATTATTTGTGTTCATTGGATGACCTACAAATTATACTGCATAGAGTGTCATACATATTTCTTTAGTACATTGGGGGTAAAAAGATCATATTTTATTATCCATTACCTAAGGTTGGATATATACCTATAATGAGAACCTGCATACTTTGATACCCTACTTATGAAAATCTATATATTTACTTAGCTAACACATGGATAGTTGGTAATATAGTTGATCATATCATCAGTTGTAGCCTAACCAAGATGGGATTTTTTTTCCTCTTTCATGATGTGTATGACATATGGTCCCTTGATTGAGATAGACTACAGAATTTTGAGGCCACACCAAGATATCTAATATCCATCTAGATAAGGGAAATGTGATGTGATTATCCATGAGGATGAATGACATGGGATGTATTCATCAATTAGATTAGTCTACACTATCAGAATTGAGAACATATGAGTTGTATATATGGGATTAACATTTTCTATGTCCCATAGTTACTTCATGTCTTAGATAAAGGGAAAATATGAGAAATCGTGTTTTCATATGATGAAAATTGGTGGATACTGGTAAAGAGATACATGTGTTTGATAGAGATCATTCCAAATCCCTTTATAGATTGATTAGCATTGACACTTTTACAGAATCCAATATTTTCATATATATATGGACCTAGAGATTCATATTTATTTTCGATGCTATAAAGTATAATGGGGTCACAAATTGTAGTTAACTAAATAGGGATTGAGTTTGACTTGTATAACTACTCTAAAAAGTGTGTTATAGTAAATCCAAAATGGGTATTCACATGGTATTACATATGATGTGATACAAGGAGAAGTAAATGATAATTTTCCAAAAATCTTTTTGAAAATACCTAAAAGACTTTTTTTATATGATTTCATGTGTTATTGTATATGATATATAGTTAATCCTTCTAAATGAGCATCGTAAAATTCAAAAAGGAATAAATACCTTAATAGGGATATTATTTTCCTCGTAAAAGAAAAGGAAGAAGAATATAACTGAGACCTATGAATCATGTAATCCCTCAGGGAACTCATGATAGTGAGACCATCATAATTCCATGTTAAGACTCCACACACAACACATAACCTATATCAAGTCCTGTAAATCCCCCTTTTACATGTCCATATTCTCTCTCAAAGGTGCTTCAAACAAATAATGGACGCGCGGCGGCGACTAAATAAGCTCTCTCGGGCCGTGCGATTTTTCAACAGTAGATGCCTGAAAATCCAACCAAAAATCCTTCAAAAAGGGTAGTAAAGATATCCCAAGGTGTAATCCCCTATAATTCATAAATATCATGATACATACCAAAAGTGGGAAGGATAATTCTTCTTGACAACATCCAAACAAATTCGTATTGCCCCCAAACCTTTGTAAAATAAAACAAAGGAAATAAAAGGGAAGGAGGTGGGATCTACTCACTATTATAAATATCATGTGACACATTAGTTATTGGTGATATACCAACCTCATATAACTAAATACCTTCTTCTTGTTATCCTTGATTCTCGTAAATCCTTAGGTATGTCCAGGAAACCATGTGTTTCCCTTTTGGATCCCAAAGGATGAACAGATGGGTTTTTCTATAGAATGACCATGCATCCCTGTAGGAAATATTTTGGTCATACAATGCATCATAAAAAAATAAATTAATTTTCTTTTAAATAACTCATATAATCTCTCACAGCCCTCGACCATTGTAATATAAAACAAAGTAAATAAAAAAGGGTGGAGGTGGAAGCCTCTCATGATCGTAAAACCCCTATTATTCACTAATGAAGTATAATGTATGCCTTCAATAAACTCCTTGAAAATCTAGACTAATACCATGAATATCCCTAGAAAATATTTCCTTATCTCATAGAATTTTTAGACAAGTCACCCGTGATCATGCGAAGGCCTTTCAATAGGCAACCAAATCTTACGAAGGTCATCAGTCATGTATGTTGGACAATATGGAAGTCCTTTAGCATGTCCAAAAGATCAAAAAATTCCTAATTATTTGGAAATAATACAATAATGGAGGATTTGGTGATAGGGACTCATAGTTGCAAAAAATAGGTGACTCCCTCAAAGCGATCCATGACAAAGGCTTAAGAAGACGTGTGGTGCCAGACCCCTTCATCGACTCTAGCTTGGATCCATGCTAGATTCACTATGAAAACTGGAAAACAATCGGGGTGGTGAGTCCAATAAATTCCTTACACGATCATGAAAAATGCTTCAAATAGTGACCAATCATGACTAAGAGGATGAAATATAGAAATTTCACCCAAGAACTGTAGATGATTTCTCAAAGTGGTTGATCTCGTGATCGGAAAGTTTTCTGTTAGGTAAGATGCCGGTGAATAGCTGAAGCGATCATGCACCATGCATAAAGAACTTGTCATGATCTTTAATAGATCACATGAAGGACTTCTAGAAGGACATATAAAGAACCTCCTTCTTGTCTACTAGATTATCCAAAACTTAAGAAAAACTGACACCGAATGAATATAAGTCACTCGAAATATAAGGGATAGAACAAAGACTAATGGTGAAAGACATAAAAAACATGTTCGATAGACATCGTGAACTTCATGTAATCCATACAAGACATGAGAAAACATAGAGATATGTCACCCAGATCTCACGACTCTCCTTCAGTATACCACCCAGGATATGAGAAGTCTTCCAGACACTTCAGATCAAGGCACATTTTTCCCCCGGGGAATGCCACTTTAGTTTTGTGAATCCATTTGGGCCTATCACCCAAGCCTCACGATGTCCTTTAGATACGTATTTTGACTAATATAATAGCACTGTATAATGTTAGCTAAGTCTCATAGACACATATGTACATGTTAACTAATCCCCCACAACACCTTTTGGGAAAGTCATCCAAGACTCATGATGCCCTCCAGGCATGTCGGACCGGTCTTATGATACCCTCTAGGGATGTTAGACAAGACATGTGACACCCTATAGACAATCCATCTAGGTCATGTGATGGATTCTAGAATAGAACACATGGATCTTGCGATGAACTCTAGACAAGTCATCATTGATCATGTGATAACCTTCGGATATGCTACCCAGGTTACAAAAAGTATGTTAGAAAGAGAAAATAGATAATTTAGTTGTATTAATATGTGCATGATAGATACTATTCAATATATCAGGGAAAGTGGATAGTCAATGTCTGGAAGGTAGGCAATCAGTTCATAAGGTAAACCTCATAGAGTAAGCCTTGATTAGTGACATAACATGATATGTCCCAAAAAAGATCAGGCTACCTCAGAGTGTAATCCCTAACCAAAGGAACTATGAAGACTTGGATTCCTTCTATATTAAAGATACATAGTCCAACTATTCATGGCTCAAGCTTCATAGGTTTGTCCCAATACATAAGTCTGTCACTCTCCAAGTGATTATATTGATCATTTTTTATCCCTTTTTTCTCACACCACGAGTAGATCATGTGATCTTATGGAGTGGAAATAATAATATCAATCGCATCATGAGTCTCCACCATCCATGGAAACACATGGATGTAAATTCTTAATTAGTGGAATAATGAATTACCCTCAACACAAAGACATATACCTTGGGGACAGACCCACATGTTTGATTGAACTATAAGAACATTGATTCTTGTAATAACTAGGATATATAAGACACCTACCTAAGGCCCGAGCTCAAATAAAACATCCATTTAGATGTAATCCTTATGAAAATACAATTTTCAACCATCGGTACCCAATCATTACAATGGGATGATTACTCTACCTCATCCAATAGTAGACTGATAAATAAATTGAACTACAATGACTCTGATTCCAACCAAATCCAGGATACATAGGACATCTCTATAATTCCCAAGATCTATAATAAATCTTCTTAGGAAGGTCCCACTACATAATTATTATACCATGATCGATGAAAATGATCATATGTCATCCCTTGTTTATCACACATAGCATAGCTCTTGTGGGATTAGGGAACTACAATAATCATGTCATCTTCACCATAAGCCTCTATAATGACAAGGTCAACCTCAAAGTGTAAGCTCTAAACAAACCTATGAAATATGAAAACTCTAATTCTCATCATAATTAGGATATATAGGTCATTCATCCCGGACTTGATCTTGAATACACATTGTCCTGGAGCACCCTTATAAGTCATCTCTGCATGACATTAAATTGCACGAGTTCAATGAATTGTGTGGGTTTTTCTTCCTATAATAACCATGATACATAGGATGCCTCATAATGGACCAATACCCTCCTCAAAATATTAACAGCCACCTTGGGTGGTAGAAAATTACAAAGATCTTGGTTATATAGTTTCATCACATAAGAAACCACCCATTACAAGATAACAATGGAGAACTTCAGATACATATAGATAGATTCACCCAAGAGACCCCAGTATTTTTCATATAAAAGATAATTAACCCAAGATCATTTTGTAAGGGTAATTAGTCCTGTATTGAGATTAGGAAGATATTTAAAAACATATTTTAAATCTATAATAGAGTCTCATAATAGGCTGTAATTCCCCCAAAAAGGGTAAGATGAGCCCAACCTCCCATCCTCTTGACCAGTGAAAGTCCCCAAAAGTCACTAGGCCTGAAAACCCCAATGAATACCTACCTTTAGAAATTAGTTCAGTATCCAGTTATGAATAAGGGAACTATTAAGAGTTTTTGATAAGGGTGAAAATGGTAATCTGATGTTCATGATTGTTCACAACACAAATTCACCACAATCAAAAAGTCGGGTGGATCTCATCCACACCTCAAAACCCCAATGAATAAAAAATGGTGAACCCAACATGAATCTATCTAAAAAATGATCATTTATTATCTGTTGGACCATTTTTTTCACCCCACACATAAACAAAACTGACAAGCCCAACGTGCATCTCTCAAATGATGAGATGACATAATCATCATGTTGTAGGCCACTTTGGTTTTCATACCCTATACAAACAAAGAAGTAAGACCGGCATGATCTTACATATGATCCTCTATTCCCATGGTTTCTATAATACCATCCTCACATTGAAAAGTCCACATGAGTAGAATGGTTGGATCAGTAAAATAAGACAATTGTGTTAACCATGCATATCTAATTAATCACATCATGCATATGGTATTTCACTAATCGGTAACCATGTTCCTTGTTGTCTATGTGATTGTATGTACTACTCTCATCAATATCATCTGAAACTATGAAAATATCTTCATCATCCAGAATTATCTTTGGTAAATCATCTACGGATGCAAACCATGTGGGATTTATAGTGATTTCACCTTCTCAAAAACTCCAATGACGGGTGGAAAACATGATGGTCTGGGAGTACCACTGACATGGTACAATCCTAACCATGGAAGCAACCTGCAAGGTTCTCCAAGAATAGTATCCAATAAGTCCGCATCACTCGAGGAAGGTTGCTTCTAATCCAGTAGCCCTCATCACTAAAACCAACTACTTCAAGAGATTATCCTTGGAAAGAGACAACTTCCACCTTCTGTATTTGATGAAGGTGTATCACGACTACAAATACGGATCCCTTTAATTTTAGGTGCCACCAAGGAGGGCACCTGTCAACCATCATCTCCAACACCATACCAATGGTACCCACTAGTATCCAATTGATGGTACCACACACAAGATTTTCACCTCTGACACCCATGCATGGGCAACAAGTAAGGAACATCAGGGGGCGAAGGTGCTAGATATCTTAGAGAGGGATCATATCCCCACCCCCGATTATGATTCCTTCCGGAATATCCTAGTAGTAATTGGTAAGAAATATCACATCCCTTCTCACTTGGAATATGTCTATAATCATATTCCCATAGCAAGAATGATGGAGGCTCATATCACTTCCCTTGTGTATTAATCACATCAGCATATTCCAATCTTCCAAGGAGTAAATAATTCGGTGCATATTCCCACTTTAATTGAATACATATGCCATTGTATAATGGAGACCGAAAATGTGAAAGATTATATCCCTTCACACACTTTGCTAAAATTCCAATGTTTTTTAGCAGTATCTAAAGAACTCTGCAAGCTTATTCTAGCACTATTGTAGATAAAGGGACAGGCTCATACTTATATCCCTACACCCAGGGAAACTCAACACTATGATCATCATAAAACAGTGGTTGTATTGAAGAAATTGAACACTCTTGCTCTTATCTAGGAGGATTATCATCATATTCTGATAAAGGAAGAGGCATAAGACTTGGTCAATATTATCATTCCAACCAAGGCTCGTCGAGTGAGAGAAGCATGTAACACCCCGAGATTTTATGAGATATATTATTTTTAATTTCTTTGATGTATTCTATTATACACTACACCAAAATTAGCTTGTACTATACGCAACACCGTATTAGCTTGCAGTATACGCAACACTATTCTTGGCTCGTGTTACACACAATTTCAAGTTCGTTTTGTGGAAATTATTTTACGCAACATTAAGTATAGATTTTGTTTAATGTATAAATGAAATAATTTTTGATTATGTTATATGCAACACTAAACGGAACTTTCACTACATTCAGCCCTAACTTGGCTTGCATTACATGAAATCAAGACCGTCTTCGATAGTGTGTGTAGTACGCAATACCAAGTTTCAATAAACGATATATTATTATAATATTATTATGAACTAGCTGTTATGAATAGTAATACCCACTTTTTTAAATTTTATAAATTTTAACTTTCAAAATGGACTTCATTTTTGGATTCGGAATATCGAAAATAGCCTAGGGTGAATTTTTGGTATTTTTCTAAAAACTTTCAATTTTTGATGAATAGTGAAAACAACGGGTTACTATTTAAAAACCGACTTTTTATTTAAATAATTATTTATTTTATTTAATTATATTTTAGGTCAAAATTTATACATAATACCTATATAAGTTCAATTTAATTCATTTGGGTCATTTTATAACAATTTTAGATATATAAAAATTTTATTTGAACTTTTCACCGTCATTTACCCACCTCCTGGGAGAATTTAAAAATCTAGATAAAACTTAATTTTACCACTTCTATGAGTGGAATTTCAAAAATCCGAGAGACACAGTTAATATCAAGGAGTAAAATGTGGTTCAATAAGATAAAAATAATTTTTGGTGAATAGTAACTTTTTACTTTTATTTACCACGATTAAAAGTAAATAGGGTAATTAAGGGTAAAAATGATATTATTATTACCCTAACACATGTCCTAATTCTATTGGATAAGTTTAATTCGACCAAAAATAACCTTATGAATAAAATATGACCATTTAAGGTCTACTTGGATTTGATTAGGACACTTATTATTATTTTATTTAAAGAAGAGTTAAAAGAGTTAAAATCAATGTTTAATAAGTAAAACATTTTTAATATAGGGTTATAAATAAGATAAATTCTATTATAAAAATTAATTATAAATATAAAAAGATTTACTACGTAATGGTATTTTATTTATAATTTTTATACCTTAAATAATTTAATTTATTTATGACACAATGATGATGCACTAATTACCTTATTAATGAAATATTAACATAATTGATTTTATAAATACCCAAATAAATGTAATTTGAGAATTTTTATGAATTAAACTAATTTTCTAGTTTAATAGTACATGTTAGTATTGATTCAATTAAATTTTTTCGAACTAATCATTTTGTTATGATTTTCAAAAAAATCAATTACCAAATAGTGTCAAAATTGACATAAAATAGTTTTTAAAACAAATATTATATTATTAATTATTTTTATATTCCTAAAAATCTAAGGTTCGGCCAAATGTCATAGATAAGGTTATATATATAAATAATTAACCACTTGAGGTTCGTTTTTCTTGTTATAGTAAGTTTATTAACCATATAGTGTAAGAAAACAAGAAGACACGGTAAAAGTTAAATTATTTAACTTAGAGTTAAATCTAAATGATAAGGTTAAAATTGTAACCTAAACTTTTCTAAAACCTATTGGTTGAGATTATTTTGACCCATAACCACTTTAAATTCTAAATAAATCAATTTGGAGCTATTATAAACCAAATATGACTTTATTATAAAATAATAATTTGTGTTTTTCCAAAGGTTCCCCTCTCCTCCCTTATAAAAAGGGCACCCCTTCCATCTTCTCTTCACAACCTTTTGAGCTTTGAAGGTCAGCCAAACCCTAAATATTTCCCTTATAATATTCCCTAGAAACATTATAGAGGTTATGGTCTCCTCTAAATACCAACCCTAGTGCCTTAAGAGGAGGTTAAAAAGAGGCGCATCAAAGAAGAGGTAATATCCTTTACCGATTATTTCCAATTTATTTCTTCTTCTACTTCATATTATTTATTTTTTTAATCATAAATTAATAACATCAGTATCACTCATATACTGATATGTTATTATAAATATGAAACAACCCAATTTAATCTTCTATCCATCCTACGAAAAACGAAATCACCGCGTGTGCGTACGTACGGAATACCGTCTCCACGTTGTGGTGTAATCTGTTTTCCACCACCACCTTACTTGGAAGGGTATAATGGTGTAAATAAATAACAATATAAGATTATTTTAAATTTATATTGATTCTAAAATATTATACAAACACTTCAATACAATTCCACGATCATGGGAATGATATCATCGCTCGTGCGTACGTACGGACTATCGTCTCCACGAACACGATGAGATTCATTTTCCATGATTAACCGTCCAAGTATGATTATAAAGTATATATAATAAATAATAATGAAATATATTACATAATAATGATACTGTATTTATGTACATATATGTTTCATTTTCTTAATTCCATTTAATTAAATAAGGAAATGAAACTAGCGTTCATGCGTACACACGACTTACCGTCTCCATGAACGGGGCATTTCATTTCTTACCTCCATATGTTATGTACTATTATAAATACATTTATATGCTGGATATATATGATATATATGATATATAAATCATGAATATAATTCTGGATATAATTAAACTTTGACCACATGAACAACACGTAATTATAAGAACTCCATTTTTGACTCAAGTACCAAATATCGACAAAACGAACATTGTTAACTTAAATGGTTACATAATGTTTATAACATGGTAATAAGTGATATAAAAGGAATAATAAACTCTAAAAAAAATTCTTAAGTAAGTATAAATTAACTTTAGTTTATTATTCAATAGATTAAAGAACGATCGAGTCAAGTCGGACACGAGGTAAGGGAACTTCTTAACCCAATTTCCATTCTTTGGGTTGATCTTCTCTTCCTTGTTTATGTCATTCTTTAATTATGTGAGAAATAAAATTTTATATATTATCATGTATTTATACTTAATTTATGTGACCTTATATTGAATACACATACGTGATCTATATTATTTACAAAAAAGATCCTTGTAAGGGATAACTTTTCGAATCTTGTTTTTATCAGAGATTGTTTATTCATAAGTATTTACTGGGGTTATATTTATCATCCATGTCCCGGTTTTCTAAAAATGGTTTCATGTATTTTTAAATTAATTTTTACCCATTTTTGACTTTTAATACATGGTATGTAAGGAATTTTTCTTTTGTTTACCATACGATGTACTTTTTGACTTTTCCAGCAAAAGTACGAGAAGAATGTTTTTTTAAACTTATACATCATGAATGGATTTTTATGGTTTTATAATGCCTTATTTTTATGAATCTTACTCTACAAGATTTCGTGAATATTTTCCACAAAATCCTTTTCCTTTAAAATTGCGTGGAATTTTGTGAAGGGAAAATTATTTTTAAGAAGAAAGGATATTTTCCTCAAGAA
Organism: Viscum album; assembly: GCA_963277665.1. NCBI lineage: Eukaryota > Viridiplantae > Streptophyta > Magnoliopsida > Santalales > Viscaceae > Viscum > Viscum album. The sequence continues at coordinate 817,502,547 of OY728148.1, forward strand.
TTATTTTCAAGTGTTTTATCAAAACCATTTTCCATCTAAGATGAAATTATTTCATATGTGTATATTTTAAATATAATATCTCTATGATTTATATGGTTTAACTTTTCTTATGATGAAATGATATCCATTTGTTTTATATGGATTATGTTATGATGGGTTGATGTTTATGAAACCCATTTTTATTCTTTGGGTTATGATGAATGATTTATGTTTATGTTGTGGAAAAAGTAAGAATGATTTCATTAAGAGATGGGTCGGACCTATATCTCCCTCCAATTCATTTTGTAAAGATTTATATCTCATGAGATATACATGGCTGGAATGGTAAGTTAATCTGGTTCAGTGATACAGGACTGGAACGAGGAGTGAACTCAATTCAGAAAGGGACTCTGTCCACTAAGATGGTCTTGGCAGAAATGCCATGGCTACTGTGGAAATCATATCATGTGATTAATGGTTTTTCACAATTACATGTTTTATTCCCATGCTATTTTATCATGATTTATGTTCCATTATGATCTATTCCTTATTTACTACCACGTTTTATGTCATTGCTCAAGATTTTGATGTTTAAACATTATGTTCATGTTTTTAAGTTCAAATGTATATGGTTTGTTTTATTCTATCCATTCTTACCCTTACTGAGAATTTGAGATAACCCTTTATATGTTTTCTTTTCCCCAAGATATAAATAAAAGTTTTTGGTAAGAAAACAAAAAGGGGAAGATCTTTATGGGATATGTTGAAGATCTTTCACAAAAATTAGAATATTTTTTTCCAAGTTTCCAAAGACACTAAACTATTAAAATCCTTGAGAGTTGGTTTTTTTTATTTATTAAGTATCCCGCAAAAGTAATGTAATGTCCATGTATGTCAAGCTTGGGTATCTATAGTTGGTATCATAGGAAAGGTTTAGTTAACCTTTGGAAACTAGGATGTGAAAACTTTAGTGAGATCCCTAGAGATATTTCTAAGGTATTTCCAGAAATGTCCCTAAGATTAAGTATAAGTATAGGTTATAGTCTTAGAATTACGGTAAAGATATTATAATTAAACCTAAGATGTAAGATATTGAATTTACTCCCCCTTTATTATGTTGTTTTCCCTATCATGATATTTGCCTCTCACACTATTCTTTTTGGGTTCTAGACGATGGCTGGAACCCGAAGCAACCGTGCTGATCAATGTAATGGACAATGCAATGATTTTCCTCTTAAATAAACCAATGTCATGGGAGATGGATTGAAAAATCTTATTTCTATACTTACACAAGCTATGAATCATTGTGGGCTTCCAAATGATCATATAAGGGAACAATATTCTATTGAGTCCTTCATGAGGCAACGTCCACCTTCTTTCAGTGGGTCTTCTGATCCACTTGTTACTGAAAAATGGATCAGTATCATTGAAAAGATATTTTCCATACTTAACTGTTCATAAAATGAAAAAGTCATTCTGGATATTTACCATTTAGAAGGTGAAGAAGATCAATGGTGGACTCTAATTAAGAATACGAGGCCCCGAGATGAAATTAAATCCATGGAATGGGACGAGTTCAAGAACTTGTTTTTCAATAAGTGCTTCCCTCGTATTCTTCGAACAAAGATGGAAAAGGAGTTCCTTGAGCTTAAGTTGAAGGATGATGAATCTGTTGGTAGATACAAAGCGAATTTTACAAGGCTTGCAAGGTATGCATCTGTCATTATCATCCAACCTGAAAGTAATGTTGATCGATTCTTATGTGGCTTAAAATCAAATCTTCGAAGGGCATTAGCTATAAGAGACTTCAGTAGCTATGAAGAAATTGTGCGTTGTGCTATTAAGGTAGAACTAGAAGTTGGTGTTACATATCTATCTCATGGTTTTGACAAGAAACTAAAGATGGAGTTCAAGGAGAAATCTCAGAACAATGGTGAAAAGAAGATGAATGTTTCTTTATGCTCAAAGTGTGGATAGAAGTATGGTGGAGATTGTATAAAAGGTACTAGAAAATGTTTCAATTGTGGGAAAGAAGTTCATCAAGCAGCTGAGTGCCGAAGTAATGGGAAAAAGGTTTCTAATGACATGAATAGAGAAAAGACTACAGAGAATGATCCACCAACACTTCAATGCTACAAGTGCAAAGAAATGGGGCATTATGCAAATCAATGCCCTAATCCAAGGGTTAATGATGATCAACGTGAGAAACCTCTAAATGAAAAGGATAAAGGAAAGTCACATACGATCACTATTTGTGATGTTGAGTATGACAATGATGTTGTGTAATGATTAAGTGTTTATGTAATGGGATTTCAAAATAGTATCATGGAATCTCATTTATGGTATCGTGGAATTTTGGAATATCTATGTATTGGTTTTCAATAATTATATGGTAACGGTAACCATGAAAAGTGATTGAAATATTTTTAGAAAGAAGATGATATGCGCATAATCAAGGAATAAAGAGAAAATGAAATGAGCTCATGACTAATATCATGGTTTGAGTATATAGAAATTTTGGTATTTGGGTATGTGGAAAGAGTTAACTTGTGACAACATTCATGTTTTCACTAAGGTTCAATGGGTTTTCATTTTTCAATAGAATACATGATTATGGTATTCACATGTTTGGAATTTGACCAACAAGATATATCTTATGATATATGGGGGATAAATGATGTTATTCACATGCTTATTTGATGACATTTCTAGTAATTGTTCTCTTTATACTATAAGATTGGACAGAAGTATTTTAGATAAGCTTAAAGATTGGAATGGATTATGTTGGACATAAGTTAGTATTTTTTAAGGATAGAACTTTTTTTCGATATTATTGATGGTATTTTATAATAATATAGTTTTAGAAAAAGGACAACCTGCAGGATGGGCGACAACCCGTCGTGTCGGACAAGGATGTGGGAATCGAACCCACAACCGAAGTGCGACAGGCCTTTATCGCCTACCACTAGCCAATAAGAAGTCCTTGGTTAGTAAGAACTAGTTTTATTTTATTATGTGGTATGATAGATGAAGTATAATTCCATTGTTGGAATAATATATGATTAATCTCACCATAGATGGACTTATGTATATTTAATAACTTATGCTAACCATTTTGTGATAGAAACAGATGGGATGACTTATGATTCTATCACCTGATCTGCTTACACTTCATGAATGAAAAATTCAGCTTCATTTCTTTAAATAGAGATGAAGTGTAAATTGTTCATGGAATGACCAATGATGATATTACACTGAAATCATGTAAGTATTTCTCCTTATGTAAAAGTTCATCAATGTTAGGGTAATGATCTTGGAAACCAAAAATGTTGTCCTTGTACTCTTATATCTGATGAATCAGATGGTATATTAGATCATCAAAAATTTACGGCTTTGCGATTGTTGGTTTTTTCATAGCAATGTTCTCTACCACTCTCCAATAGAACTTGATGGTTAGATTTCTCTTCCATATCCATATTTTCACCTATATACTCCTATGTGGGAACCCAAGTGATGAGTTACTTTGGGTATCTATTTTGTTTCTAACTTTCCTTTCTAAAATGATGATTTAGTATTCCTTTTTATGATGTGGGTTTCTATGAATGAAGTTGTCAAGTAGTAAACGATTTATAACCCCGATGAATTTCGAGGGAGAAATTCATTTTAAGGAGGGTAGAATGTAACACCCTAAGATTTTATGAGATGTATTATTTTTAATTTCTTTGATGTCTTCTATTATACACTACACTAAGATTAGCTTGTACTATACTCAACATCATATTAGCTTGTAGTATACGCAACACTATTCTTGTCTTGTGTTACACACAATTTCAAGTTCGTTTTGTGGAAATTATTTTACGCAACATTAAGTATAGATTTTGTTTAATGTATAAATGAAATAAGTTTTGATTATGTTATACACAACACCAAATAGAGCTTTCACTACACACATCCCTGACTTGGCTTGCATTACACGCAATCAATACCTTCTTCAATAGCGTGTGTAGTACGCAATAAAAAGTTTCACTAAACGAGATATTATTATAATATTATTATAAACTAGCCTTTATGAATAGTAATACCCACTTTTTGAAATTTTATAAATTTTATCTTTCAAAATGGACTTCATTTTTGGATTCTAAATATCGAAAATATCCTAGGGTGAATTTTTGGTATTTTTCTGAAAACTTTCAATTTTTTATGAATAGTGAAAACACTAGGTTACTATTTAAAAACCGAATTTTTATTTAAATAATTATTTATTTTATTTAAATTTATTTTAGGTCAAAATTGATACATAATACCTATATAAGTTCAATGTAATTCACTTGAGTCATTTTATAATAATTTTAGATATATAAAAATTTTATTTGAACTTTTCACCGTCTTTTACCCACCTCATAGGAGAATTTGAAAATCTACATAAAACTTAATTTTACCGCTTCTATAGTGGAATTTAAAAAATCCGAGAGACATGGTTAATATCAAGGAGTAAAATTTGGTTCAATAAGATAAAAAAAATTGGTGAATATTAACTTTTTTCTTTTATTTACCACGATTAAAAGTAAATAGGGTAATTAAGGGTAAAAATGATACTATTATTACCCTAACACATGTCCTAATTCTATTGGATAAGTTTAATTCGACCTAAAAAAACCTTAGGAATAAAATTTTACCATTTAAGGTCCACTTGGATTAGATTAGGACAATTATTATTATTTTATTTAAAGAAGAGCTAAAAGAGTTAAAATCAAAGTTTAATAAGTAAAACATTTTTAATATTGGGTTATAAATAAGATAAATTCGACTATAAAAATTAATTATAAATATAAAATGATTTCATACATAATGGTATTTTATTTATAATTTTTAGACATTAAATAATTTAATTTAGTTATGACACAATGATAATGCAGTAATTACATTATTAATGAAATATTAACATAATTGATGTTATAAATACCAAAATAAATGTAATTTGAGACTTTTTATAAATTCCACTAATTTTATAGGTTAATATTACATGTTATTATTGATTCAATTAACTTTGTTGGAATGTTGTTATGATTTTCACAAAAATCAGTTACCAAATAGTGTCAAAATTGACATAAAATAGTTTTTAAAAAAAATATTATATTATTAATTGTTATTATATTCCTAAAAATCAAAGCTTAGGCCAAATAACTTATATAATGTTATATATATTAATAATTAACCACTTGGGGTTCTTTTGGATTTTTATAGTAAGTTTATTAACCATATAGTGTAAGAAAACAAGAAAACACGGTAAAAGTTAAATTATTTAACTTAGAGTTAAATCTAAATTATAAGGTTAAAATAGTAACCTAAACTTGTCTAAAACCTATTTTTTGAGAGTATATAGAACCATAACCACTTTAAATTCTAAATAAATCAACTTGGAGCTATTATAAACCAAATATGACTTTATTATAAAATAATATTTTATGTTTTTCCAAAGGTGCCCCTCGCCTCCCTTATAAAAAGAGCACCCCTTCCTTCTTCTCTTCACACCCTTTTGAGACTTTAATCTCCTAAAACCCCTGAACATTTCCCTTCTCATATTCCCTAGAAACATTATTGAGGTTATGTTCTCCTCAAAATACCAACCATAGTGCCTTAAGAGGAGGTTAAGAAGAGGCGCGTCAAAGAAGAGGTGATATCCTTTACCGATTCTTTCAAATTTATTTCTTCTTCTAATTCATCTTATTTATTTGTTTCATGATAAATTAATGACATAAGTATCAATAATATACTGATATGTTATTATAAATATTAAACAACCCAATTTCATTTTCTATCCATCCTACGGAAAATGAAATCACTGTGCGTGCATACGTACGGAATACCGTCTCCACACCGTGGTGTAATCTGTTTTCCACCACCACCTTACTTGGATGGGTATAATGGTGTAAATAAATAACTATATATGATTATTTTAAAGTGATATTTATTCTTAAATATTATACAAACACTTCAATACAATTCCATGATCATGGGAATGATATCATCGTCCGTGCGTACGTACGGACTACCACCTCCACGAACGCGATGAGATTCATTTTCCATGATTAACCATTAAAGTATGATTATAAAGTATATATAATAAATAATCATGAAATATATTACATAATAATTATACTTAATTTATGTACATATATGTTTCATTTACTTAATTCCATTTATTTAAATAAGGAAACGAAAACAGCGTTCATGCATACGCACGGCTTACCGTCTCCATGAACGGTGCATTTCATTTCTTACCTCCATATGTTATGTACTATTATAAATACATTTATATTCTGGATATATATGATATATATGATATATAAATAATGAATATAATTCTGGATATAATTAACCTTTGACCACATGAACAACATGTAATTATAAGAATTCCATTTTTGACTCAAGTACCAAATATCGAAAAATTGAACGTTATTAACTTAAATGGTTTCATAATGTTTATAACATGGTAATAAGTGATATAAAAGGAATAATAAACATGAAAAAGGTTATTAAGAAAGTATAAATTAACTTTGGTTCATTATTAAGGAGATTAAAGAACGATCGGGTCAAGTCGGACACGAGGTAAGGGAACTTCTAAACCCAATTTCCATTCTTTGGGTTGATCTTCTGTTTCTTGTTTATGTCATTATTTGATTATGTGAGAAATAAAATTTTATATCTTATAATGTATTTATACTTTCTTTATGTGACCTTATAGTGAATAAACATAAGTGATCTATTTTATTTACAAAAAATATATTTGTAAGGGATAACTTTTCCAATCTTGTTTTTATCCAAGATTGTTTATTCGTAAGTATTTACTGGGGTTATATTTATCATTCATGTCCCTGTTTTCTAAAAATGGTTTCATGTATTTTTAAAGACCTTTTTACCCATTTTTGACTTTTACTACATGGTATGTAAGGAATCTTTCTTTTTTTTACCATACGATGTACTTTTTTACTTTTCCGGAAAAAGTACGAGAAGAATGTTTTTTTTTAACTTATACGACATGAATGGATTTTTGTGGTTTTATAACACCTTATTTTTATGAAGAATACTCTACAATATTTCTTGAATATTTTCAACAATGTCCTTTTCTCTTAAAATTGCATGACATTTTTTAAAAACAAAATGATTTTTAAGAAGAAAGAATATTTTCTTGAATAATTCTTTTCAAGTGTTTTATCAAAACCATTTTCCATCTAAGATGAAATTATTTCATATGTGTATGTTTCAAGTATAATACCTCTATGATTTAAATGATTTAACTTTTCTTATGATGAAATTATATCCATTTTTTATATGGATTATGTTATGATGGGATGATGTTTAGGAAACCCATTTTTATTATTTTCTTTATGATGAATGATTTATGTTTATGTTATGGAAAAAGTACGAATGATTTCATTATGAGATGGGTGGGACCTATATCTACCTCCAATTAATTGGGTAAAGATTTATATCTCATGAGACAGACATGGCTGGAACGGAAAGTTAATCTGGTTCAGTGATACAGGACTTGAATGAGGAGTGAACTCGCTTCAGAAAGGGACTTTTTCCACTAAGATGGTCTTGGCAGCAATACCTTGGCTACTATGAAAATCATATCATGTGATTAATGGTTTTCCTCAATTAAATGTTTTATTATCATGCTATTTTATCATGATTGATGTTCCATTATGATCTATTCCTTATTTACTACCATGTTTTATGTCATTGCTCAAGATTTTTATGTTTAAACATTATGTTCATGTTTTTAAGTTCAAATTTATATGGTTTATTTTATTCTATCCATTCTTACCCTTACTGAGAATTTGAGCTCACCCTTTATATGTTTTCTTTTCCCCATGATATAAAGAAATGTTTTAGGTAAGAAAACAAAAAGGGTAAGATCTTTATGGGAGATGTTGAAGATCTTTCACAACGATTAGAAGATTTTGTTCCTCGTTTCTAAAGACACTAAACTATTACGATCCTTGAGTGTTGGTTTTTTTTATGTATTAAGTATTCTGAAAAAGTAATGTAATGTCCATGTATGTCAATATTGGGTCTCTACAAGCATCTGCCTCAGGATAGGGGAACATTCTTGTCAAAAAAGTTTGGCGGTATATTCCAAAGGCCTGAGAAAAGTCGCATATACTCGTTCTAGCCAGGGATCACCATGTGAGAGGGGAACAAGCCTCAAGATAGGATCATAATACAAAGTATTGAGATCAATCATATATCTCTGTTCTTGTTGGGGCTGTATAAGTGGTAATGGCACAAGCCTCGGGACAAGCTCGTATTCTTGTTAATGAATCTTCTTGGTAGATTCAGGTAGATTGTGGAATTAATGAGTATATTCCTACATTATTCAATGAACGGTTGAACCAAAATAATTCTAAGGAATTATAGGAGGAGGCTCATATCCCTTCTCTCATTCCAGAGTTCTATCAGCATATTCTAGTGGGGAATTCATTTTTAGACTAAGAATATATTCTTATTCCAACTGATGCTCGCCAAGTGAGAGAAGCACATTCCTCAGAGCAGTATCATAATCCAACCAAGAAATACCAGCGGCATATCTCAAAGGCTCAAGATCAAGATCATACTCCCAAAATGACTGAGGCCCGCCATGGGAGAATGACACATGCCTCAATATAATCCCATACTCTTATCAATAATGAGATAGATTATTGAAATATTTCGACATCTTTTCATCAGTGGTTACATATTCCCGTAGCACCGAATGGTTATATACAAGTTCCAAAAACCTTAATACAGTAGGATCATATCCCTTAATAATCCTAAGAGGTAGGTCGTCATATTATAATCATGATGTAGAACATGGCCCGTATTCTTAATCTGTTCAATTTTAGTGTCGTTAAGGTTTTTTAACACACGTTCTCAACACAGAGAGTGTTCATCGACTCTTTTATCGAAGCATAATAAAAATATGTTCATTACCATGATATTCCTCCTCATGATAGTGTGGATATGGATCATAGGGACTCTACTCATAGCATCTATCATGGTCAAACTCCCCACGGTGATATCTCCCATGAACAAATAAATCATCCCCTTACTTAGAATACTCTGTAGAGAGAGGTGTTCGAAACTATAACACCTGCATATAGAGAGGATCTCAAGATATTGAGCCCAACATTATATCGTTACCCATCAACTTCCAGTATCACACCACTATAGTCATCAGGCAACCATCAGGTTCATATTCTATGGTATGACTAGATGGAGGCATGTAAGTATCATGAGGAGGAGGACAACATTGGAATATGTAGAGAGTTATCTAAAAAAAACCTCCCCATCTAGTTCTGGGCCCTTGCTACTTTTGACTATGAGATCCCAAATGATCTAGATAAGGAGTGCATTTTTTATCTATGAAAAAATATGTGGGATACTCATCAGAGAATGAAGTCTCAAGATCTACCTTATCTAGGAAAAAAGTGTCACCTTCAGATAATTAATATACTCTATTTTAAGCTGTACTTGGATGGTGTCTCTTTGTCATGGAATCTGAAAATAAAAATCATAATACAAATATGCAACGTACTTTCCACCACGACATCGTGACACTTCAAAAGATGATCTCCAAAGACATGTCATGTATCTGTATCTGAGGATGGGGACAGTATGAAGCATTACACTTTGTCGCGCCCCTAGAAAAATAGAATCCTATAGATTTGGAAACCTATAGTGTTATAACCTCTAGAGAAATCAAGGGACTAGGTAACACTCAGGCTAGTTGGTCACTAAAATGGAATTCCCTTGCTTCAACAGTGCACATAAATCTCAAGTTGAGGGATATGATAGCATAAAGGACATCAAACTGGGCCCTGTAAATTAATGTGAATTCATTTCGAACACATAGATCGAAGTTGCGATCATTAGGATAAGTTTTTGTAACGAATGGTTCTCATCATGGGTTTTCGTCATACCCGGCTCCCACATGAGCACAACTACATTGTACCAAATGGCCCTCAATAGAAGTTTTCATAGTAGTCATCCAAGATTAGATCTATCCCCCTGGTATAGAAGAATATTTACCACCACCTCCACCCCTCCGATCATCAATTTCTAAGAGGATTTAAGACATATCCTTAGTAGATGCAAGAAAACCTCATCTCACTGGTCTGGGAGAATTTATATCTCAGTAATCATCTCTAGGTTCATTATCCCCCAATAGGTTCCTAGAAGAATCATTGGTGATTCTAGATCACCCCTATCCCACTAGGCTAGTGGAATTTATATCTTCATCACCATCCTAGGAATCATCAGACCCCCTAAATTGAGTCATTGGGTCCTAAATAATATAACCAATCAATGCCAATCACATCCTTGAATGATCCCCATACCATACGACTAGGGTGATTTTCATCATCATCATCACCACAAACAGAATCAATCCTCTCTAGTTTGGGAGGAAAATATTCAGTGTCCCGCTTATCCCTCCTACCATGAAGCTAACCTCAACTAATCAGGGCTCTTAAAGAAAAAAAACTGGAAACTCCCTCAAAGTAACTATTCATAGTCTGAGACCATAGTAACTTATGAAAAAGGAGATCAGAACCCAATGGGGTCACAAGACGGAATGAACTAACCTAGCCAAGGGATCAAATAACGACCCTAATTAAAGTAGTACATGAGCATCCTGTCACATTGAATGTAATTCCATGAACATCATTACCTGATATGCCTATGTGAATGTCGCCACTGTAAACATGTTATATATTGATCAAGATGCAAGTGTAGAGGGCCACAACATTGAAAATATACCTCGAGAGGAGGGTTATTCGGATGCACCTAATGAGGCTGCACGCACTTGGAACCAAAGAAGGCTCCAAAATATGGAACTTCAAAATAACAAGTTTCTACCTCCATGATGGAATACTTTCAAGGGGAAGGTTATGACTACATCCAAATCACCGCCCATGATAATTAAATGTCCTTCCCCAAAGGAACAGTTGTTGCAATATGAGAGTGAAATAAAAACTCTCCAACAACTCAATGAGGAGCTACTTAGGGGAAATATTCATTCTAGGTATCATATTCAGAAAGAGATTAATATTATCCCTCCCATATCTGATCTACTAGCAAGAGTGGTATCTGAGTATTAGATTGGCTCTTGATCTAGATAGAAAATCAACTTAAAAGAGAAAGTCAAAAAAGATTGTGACTTCCTTTTGTTGTAGAGATAACCTCTCCCTCACTAGGAAAATCATTCAGTCATAGGAAGAATAGATAATTAGTTATAAATGAACATGGTGCCACCTAATTATCCCTACCCTCTCCCTGTGGATGGGAGATGGCTCCGACCGTAGTGCCCTTAGAGTTTATTAACTTCATAGAGTCCCTGGATACTCAAATGGAATCCATGGAAGGGTGAAGTGAACCTATACAGTCTGATAGGAAGCAATATCCTGAATGGGTGGATGATACTCAACCTCAACCCAACTTCAGAAATCCTACCTTCTCTACCTTTAAATGTTTAGGAAACCCTGAACAATATCTCAAACGCTTTTTATCTTGATGTAGGTCGATGATGGTCCCTTGAGATCAATAAGAGGTAAAAAGGCTAAGGTGTTTTGTACAAACTCTAAAAGGGCCAACCTTTATTTGGTATAAAATCCTACCAGCGGGATCCATTGTAGGATGGGAATACCTTTTTCGTTTGTTCCTTTATCATTTCAGCTTTATGCTGAGGAAAACAATGATCATCGAAGTGAAGAACTGAAAAAAACATTAGAATAAGAGGGTGTTTAACTTCATAGTGAGATGTAAAGGCTTAATTTATTCTCTCATCATCTCTCTCTCTCAAGAACAACTGATGGAACTTTTTAATGAAAATCTTAGGGATGAGTTGCAGACACCTATGATCCTCATGAAATATCTGAGTGGGTTCCGAGAGTATGATGAAATGGAAAAAAGTTTGAGGAATCTATTCAGTGAACCCAATCCAAAACTCAAAACATGCCCATAAAACTAGCGAAAAGTATAGGTAGAGTATAAGATACAGTTTTCAATTTCAATCCAATGGTAGTGTCCATCCAAGCACTTAGGTAGGCTCTAAACCACCCAACACCTCCTGTCGAGTAGTGATAACCATAGAATCACCCTCATCCAAAAGATCAATGAAATCAGGATATCCTGGGATTCAAGGAATGGGTGAACAAAGTATACTCCTTTAGAAATGTTGAAATCCCTGGATATTTCTTGGAATCCAAGAAAAATAACCTTCTTAGGCTTCCACAACCAAGAAATCCTGATGAAGTAAACCTCATCAACCATCCCGACTACTTCCCTTACAATAGATGGATAGGTCATAATATCCAAAATTGCTTCATCTTCAAATAATTCCTTCAAATAATGGTCTAATATAGATAGGTGGAATTATACAACTCCCGAGAGTAGGTGGCATGCATAACCATCATCTGAACAGAAGAGAAGAATGGTTCGAAGAAAGTTACAACTGGGCATGCACAAAATTTTTACAAATGGATGACTCAAAAAAATAGTTGATCGACCTCACGCCACCCTGAAAGAACAGTTGTGCAGACCCGTAATAGATCCACCACCCAAGAAGACATTAGAAGTACCTCCCAAAGGTGGGCATGGCCATCAAAAGAAGGAAGAAATAAAATTAGAAGAATTATTTTATACTGCAACACAAGCCCTAACTCTTGCATATTTCTTCCCTACAACATCTACAGAATGGAAACCCTCCCACAAAATGGAATCCTCATCAAACAAAGACCATATAATTGGCTCTATAAATGTGATAAACTTAGAATACCCCTTCTTAAATTATGAATATTCCCCTGAATATGAGTTCCCTATATATAACCAGGGAATAGGAAGCTTCATAATCCAAATCCAAGGATACATAGGACAACATGAACATGGTTGGACCTAATATTCTGATTATATCTCCATGGAGGACATATATACAACCCAAATTCATGGTAAGGCACTCTAGAGGGCCTAAAAGAAGTAATAAGGTGCCCCAGAGTCCTCTGGAAGTCATCTGCATCTGATTTTCTTGTGTGAACACCTAGTAGGGTTTCAATCCAATCAACCCAGGAAACATGAAAGATCAGAGCAACCTGCACCACTGGTAGAAAATGTCTCCACAACTTTTTTCACAAGCCCCAGGCCTATCTACCTCAAATTCCTTATCTCCTAAACTTTATTCCCAAGAGAAAGCCTATATCTGGATTTTTTGACATTTGATATATAAATAAGATATTTTGAAACAACTACTTATTGTCCCAACCAAGCTCTCAATCTTCGACACACTATAACTTTCAAAAGAAAATGGGGAGGCACTTTTTAAAGAACTTTAGAGTCTATAGGAGTTAGAGATAGAAATCAATGTGGTTGAGGTCTATCAAGTGGATACCATGTCATAAGAATGTCATTTATCCATCTCATTCGCTGATCAAGATCAATATAAGGCCAGACAAGGTCACATTAGACCCCAATATGTTTCAGGAAGTCTCAATAATTTCAATGTCCAAATGGTTTTGATTGATAATGTATCTGAGATCAATCTCATCCCAATTCTAACTATCCAAAGTTTGGGATATGGTTAAGGCGACCTATCACCCACAAAGATGACCATTAAATGGTATGATAAGCATGATCAAAGACCTCTCAGGAAGATCAAACTCGAAGCCCAATTTGGGGAAATCACATCTGACATAGAGTTCATGGTTATTCAGCAAGATACTACATATAATGTCTTGATCAGGAGGCCTTGGCTCCATAGCCACTTGGCGGTACCTTCAATATTCTTTTGGTGTCTGAAGTATCCCATGGATGGAAAAGTCAGAATACTACATGGAGACAATTCCACCTTTGAGACATTTGGATCCACATATGTTGAATCATATTTCTACAAGAAGGGAGGAAAACAACCATTGGAGGATGATGATATATATTTTGTAGCTCCCAATGGCTTAGGGATCTCCCCTATGAATATCTGGAGTATGATCGACAACAACTATGTGCTCTCTATAAATATGGTTGAGGCAACAGATCTATTCCTAGAGGTCCAAACCCCTCATTTCCTTAGAGAAAATGTAAAATACAATTAACTCTGGTATCTCTCTATGAAAAATCAGATATAAAGGGATGATAATTTCTCATATAATTGCCTCCCTCACCTTGATAGTAACAGAGAAGACCCCAGATTTCCAGCTTCAAATGAAAATGCCTTCATAGAATCAGAGTTGAAGGAAGATGAGGATGATCTTAGGAACACCCCCTCCATCATTTGAGGAAAGTATCTCCACCACCATAGACGATCTTAGATAGATAAATCTGGGAACAGAAGAAGACCCATGGCCTACTCTAATTAGTGACATCATTACCCCCAAAGAGAAAGAGATGTACATTGAATTTCTAAAGTAGTATTGATATGTATTCTCTTAGAACTATATAGAAATTGCCTGATTGAATTCATATGTGGTTACATACCATATCAGACTACTCAATGAGCATCGAGGCTTCAAGTAGGCATCCATGAGGATGCATCCCTCTCATTCCACCAATGTAGAGGTAGAAGTTGAAAAGTTGATCAAATCCAACTTTTTTTTGAGAAGTGAAATAACCAAGATGAATTGCCAACATCATCCTTGTCAAGAAAAAGAACATGCATATTAGGGTATTTATTGACTTCAGATACCTTAATTGACATTTCCTAAAGAATTATTTCTCATTTTAAATCACATAAATATTTATTTATATGACTGCTAGTTTCCAAAACCTTTCCTTCATAGACAAATACTCATGGTACAATAATGTCAATATTTCCCCCAAAGATAAAGAAGCCACTACCTTCATAGAACCACAATGAATCTTCTGATATCAATTCATGAACTTTAGATTAAAGAAATTTGGACCCACATATCAGTTATCCATACCTCACATATTTAATCCATTCTTAGGAATGATAGTTGAGAGTTATGTCAATGATCTTGTTATTAAATCCTAATAATGATGTGATAACTTCAAGGATCTACAGACAATCTTTAACAAGCTGTGAAAACATAGTTTAAATATAAATCCATTGAAATGTTCTTTTATTGTAAAATTAGGAATGTTATTTGGATTTTTGGTGTGCCACCATAACATTGAGTTTGATCTATATAGTACTAGTGTTATTTTATCAATTTCACCCCCCCCCCAAATCTCAAATAACTGAGGGGAATATAAGGAAACCTTGCCTACATTCAGTGATTCATAGCCAAAATGGCCAACAAATATCTCCCCTTTACCAAGATAATTAAGAAGGGAATCAACTATAAATGGGATGATGATTTTTAAATATCCTTTGAAAGTATCAAGCAGTACTTACTACACCCACTGGTTTTGATGCCTCTAATGGAAGGGAGGCCACTCATATTATATGTGGATTCCATGGAGCACTCACTGGGCACCCTCCTCACATATAAAAATGATGTGGTAAGTGATAATAGTCTCTAATAACTCAGTCATAAGATGCTAGTTATCGATACAAGACATTCTGATGTTGATAATAACTTCCTTGCACTCATATTTGTGGTAAAAAAAGTTGAGGCATTTCTTGCAGCACCACAAAGTCCACCTATTATCTCATATTTATCCACTCAATTACATCATTTTCCATCATATGTTGACTAGTTTCTTCACTTTATGGGAGGTAATTCTACATAAATATGAAATTAAGTTCATATCATAGAATTTAGTGAAAGGATAGGCCTTGGATGATTTCCTCAAACCACATACTGACCAGAAAAATACATCAGAAGACACCGAGCATCCAAATGAGGAGGTTTTTTATGTCCATGACACTCCCTGAACACTGGAGATGTACTTTTATGGATCCTCCTAGATTCATGTTGGTATAATGATAGAAAACCTGAAGCTCAATCGAGTTTGACTAGGTACTGTATTTGTCTCTCTAGAAAAAAGAAATTTTTCCCTACTCTTTCTCATTATCTAAAGGCTACAAAAATAATGAGGAAGAATACCAAGCCCTCATCGCTAGATTAAAACTATCCCAACAACTGCACATAGCCTACTCTAATATCAAATCGGACTTGGAATTGGTAAAAAAGCAGATCGATGGTGAATATTACATTAAAAATGAGGAACTAACTCCTCTCACTAGCTATGTCAGGGGATTGATATAAGAATTCCCTTTTGATCCAACATTGAATCATGTTCCCTAATCATAGAATGATCATGTCGGTGCACTGGTTAATCCAGCCACCATCCTAGATGACCCTGATCAAGAGTAAGCGACCTTATGTATCACACATCAAATAATGGTCTCATCAATTTTCATATGTGATATGGAAAAAAATAATCAAGTTAGCACCACCCAATAGTATGATAAACTAATGACAGCCCCTGGATGGATGGATCCCATAATTGGCTACCTGTAAAATTTCTCTCTCCCAACAGATCATACCGTAAGGGAATAGATTCACTACTGGGAAGAAAATTTCACTCTTTGGGATGGTCCAAATGAGAAAAAATACCTCTAAAATGAGGATTTGATAGAATCCTCCTTAGATTCATAGTAGAATGATAAATTATTTCCATCATGGAAGAAGTCCATGCGGTCTCTTACAACACCCATAAATCCAAAACCAAACTCTCCTACTAAATTAGGAGGTTGGGATATTACTGGAAAACATTGATACAGGACTGTGTAGAATTCGCTAATAAATTTCATGCATTAAAGATCTATGAAAACTTCATCCATCAACCCCTATAATTGCTACATATAGCTAAATATTCCTGCTCATTTTATTTTTGGGGGATGGTTATTGTGGGGCCATATCCCCCAGCCATAGCTAAGTAGTTCAAGTACATCCTTACTACACGTAACTTCTTTTATAAATGGGCTGAGTAAATAACCCTCAAGGAATTCAGGATGAACAATATCATAAAATTCATAAAGTCCCATATCATCACCAAGTTCTGTGTACATCACACTATATTGATGGACAATGACACCAACTTATATTGTATAGAATTGAAGAGATTGAACCAAGAATGCAATATCGAGTCTAATCACTCATCCCAATATCATGCAAAATAAAATGGAAAGATAGAGGCCTTCAATATGACTATATTGAATATACTATAGAATATGATGAATAATGATAAGAAGTATTGGCTGGATAAACTCCTCTGTGCTTTATGGGCCTACTGTACCACCATGTGTACTGCCACATAGGCAATTCCATACTCGTTGGTGTATGGGACCAGAGAACTGTTACGCATAGAGGTCCATCTACCTTATCTCAATATATTCATTTGCGTACATCTCTTATATGATAAAAAATAGAAAAAGTGACTAGATGAATTGATACTACTGGATGAAAATAGATTGTGCACACTATAAAACATGGAGGTTTATTATAATCGAATAGAATGGACCTTTAATAAAAAGGTTCTCATTCATTCATTCCTCCAAGGGGAATAGCTGCTAGCTCTCACTACCCTAATGATACCAGGAAAGAATCCCAAGAAACTAGAAACCAAGTTGGAAGGGCCTTATGTAATTCATAAGGTTTATCATAATGGAGCCTACTCATTGGCCACCATGGATGGGGAGTGTGTCACACCACCCACCAATTCAAGATTTATCAAGAAATACTTTTCATATCTATCATAAAATGGTAATCCACGTCAGAGTAAGCCCCATAATTCTTCTTCGGTACATGAAATTAAACTATACAAATTCATCCTAATCACATGATAATAAACTATACAGAGTTCATCCTTGATGCATGATGTTAAACTGCACTGTTGTCTAACAACTATGTATGGCTTGATTTCTGCTATCACAGAATATGTAGTGATGTCCAAACTGATATTCTTGGACCCATACATAGGATTACTTTCATTTCTCATTAGGTGATCCAATTTCATTACCACGTGACATTAAACTGAAAGGTAAATGTCTTTACCGCATAACACTAAACTGCAAGGAAAATATCCATATCGCATGATGCAAAAATGCACAGATCCACAACTTCCCTTTTCCTTTATGACGGGTGATCTACATCCTTACTGCATGATGTAAAACTATACAGATCCACAATATCCATCTTCATTCATGTTGATTCACCCACATACTTACTACATCAAGTTAAACTACATGAGATTCCAAGAACTATGTATGGCATGATTATCATTTCCAATGAGATGTGTAGGGAAGCCTTGATCTTATATCTTGGTCCAACCATCACATGATATAAAATTCCCATGTACTTACCTTAAATTTCTCTTCACTATGAGAGAGACCCTTTTTGTTCCTTGTTTCTCACACTGATCATAGATCACATGGTCTTAGGAGTCTCAGTAAGGGATTCCCCACTCAAAAAAGCATAACAGCTTTTGACAGGCCCATATCGGTTTTAAATGAAAACCCATAAAATGAATACCATGAGCCCTTGTTGTGTGATATTAAACTACACAGTTAATGTACCTTGTACAATATGAAATTGCACACTCTTATGAACTCCACCTGAGAGGACTATTATTGTTATTATTGGATTTCTACCACACCTCCAGCCACTCTATCCCTTTTCATGTTGGGGAGACCACGTCCTTTACACATTATGTTAAACTGCATGGTTTATTAAAAACTATGTGTGTCTTGATTCTCATTTTCATGAGATACATAGCGATGGTCGGACTTCCATCCTTGGGCCTAGCCACAAAATCACCACTTTCCCACCTCAGGGATCCCACATCCTTACTGCATGATGTTAAACTGCGTTGTTCAATAAGAATTACATGGGGATTGATTCTTATTTTCATGAGATATGTAGTAATGCCCATACTTCCATCCTTGGGCCCAGCCTCAACATCACCCCTTTCCCACATCGGTTCATCTTCATCCTTACTACATGATGTTAAAATTAATGATTCCTTAAGAACTATGTGTGTCTTTATTCCTATCATCACTAAATACATAGTGATTTTCAGGTCTTCAATCCTAGTCTCAGCAACAATAATTAATGGAAATAATTCCCACCTATATGTATGGGAAAGACCGGCAATGAGTATTTGCCATCTAAAAACTAAATTTGACATGATTCCTACCCTCATAGGATACATACCGACGTCTAGATTTCCAACGCTGGACCCAATCACATCAAATCAATATAAATATTCCCCCCTCTTTGTGTACAGGTCACACCTACACAAGTGGATTCATTAAAAACTATGTATGGCTTGAGTCACGTCACCATGAGACACATTGTGACACACATAATTACATTCATGGGCCCAGCCGTGATACTTTCATTTCACATTGGGGGATCTGCATCCTTACCACATGATGATATACTGAATAGAAGTACATCCTTATTGAATGATGTTAAACTATAAGGAAAACATCTTGGTCACATGACATTAAAATTTCACAACATGAATGTCCTTACTGCATGACATTAATTTTTATAGCAAATGTCCTTACAATATGATGTTAAACTTCATAGAAAATTTCCCCACTACATGAAGAGAAAATGTGCAAACCATCACCCATTTTTCATTCCTTATCGAAGGACCACAAGAGCCTTACCTCAGTCAACCAGAGTACGGGGTTCTTCTACCATCTTTTAAAAATAACCTCAATCCATGCATCACATTTCATTTCTTGAGTACCTCATGTTTCCAAATGCCTTTGATAGCCCTTTTAAAATAATATAGGTCTATCGGTTCGGTCATGCTATTAATGTAGAATGGCTTGAGACCCACCAAACAGTGACATATTGGTCCAATATAAAGGGATTTATAATTATTGTGATCCTAACATCATCAAGGCAGAACTCGACACTTTAGAGTGATCTGAACCTATACCCATATGATTGTCCCATATCATTACTCATGATCTAAGAACCTCGATCCAGTATTTATAACATTTCCATATTCTTATCAGAAGGATGTTGGAGTGCTCTTGACCCCAGGTATCCTAAATAGGATCTTTTGTAACATCTACCATATTAAGTCCATGTGTTCCATGACTTTAAACTTTTTGTAATCTATTAAAAGTTGTGAAACCTTAAACACTAGCCTATAATGGTCCAAATCACAAGACACAAAACTACTACTGAAAGATACACAAAACATTTCCAGTTGAAAACTAGTAAAGGGAGACCTGATAAAAGTTTAAGTCTTCACTCACTGAACCCTTAATATCCATAATTTAGGAAAAATTAAGATCACAAATAAATAAGGTATAAAGCTCATAGGTTCTACTATGTAGACCTAGTAAAATCCAAGTTATTCTCGTTGGACCCCCTGGTCCAAGAAAAAGTTAGAGTAGTGTTTTTTTGCATCTCCTGCCACAAGAATATGTTCACTAAGAGGTGACACAAATTTTAGGGTGCTCGAACCATTTTTGGATATTATATTATTCACAAATCACACTTCATGATTTGAGTGCCTCAGATCACTATAAACCTTCCATGGCCCTTGTAAAAGATATCTGGCTTCAAAGGACCCTTTTCTTGACTATGCATTAATGACTATGGATCATGCATATGTTAACATGGTCATCAACCAAATATGTCACTATAAAAAAGGGAATTTCAATCCTCATAATACCTAAAATCACCATGGATGCATTCAACACCTCAGTATTTCTAAACTACTCCTAGTATGACTGTCCCATATCATCCTCTTAATCTGAGTACTTTGGACCATGATTTAAAACCTTCATACCAGACTATTCGAGTAAATTTGACATCCTCGATGTTATTTCATCGTGTTTTGTACCATTTCCTAAGGTGAGAATGATACACTCCATTCTAGAACCTTTAGTGTCCCATACCCCGTGATTCAAAACCACAGGGCATAGCGATGAAGCTTTATAATCTAGAGTTAATATGCAATAAGATTCCAGAACCCTTCCTAGATAGCTTTCATCCCATACCCAACCTCATCATCTGGACATTTGAGTCTTCATAAATATTCTATGACCCTCACAAAAGAGTGTATATTAGATTTTCATGGTCATGATGTCGACTCATAAGGGATTTAACCCACCAACTAAAGGCATATCCTCCATGTAAGAAAGGAGACCCAATCATTGTGATCCCTGGAAACATCATGGTTAAACCCATAACCTTAGAGTGTTATAGGTCATCCCCAGTATGTCTTCTTTATATCATATTCATGGACTCAAACTTCTGGGTTATGACTTACATCAACCACACTCCAACTATCCAGGAGGACCTAGAATCCATAATATCTTTCCCTCAACTGATATTACTTCCATAAATCTTCCATGGACATTGTAAAAGAGTGGATATCATAATTACTTAGTCACGCTATTGACGCATAAGGGATTCTAACCACCAACTAAAGGCATCTCCTCCTTGCATGAAAGGAACTCCAATCCTTGTGAGCCTTAGAAAAACCATGGAAGAACCCAGCACCTCATAGTGTTTTAGATAATTTCTTTCATTTTTTCACTATATCCTAGGATCATATATTATTTCTTAGCTAAAATACTTGAAACTATAGTGATATCAAGTCTGAGCTAAAAGACATTAAAATAAAGTAGTATAATGTCCGAGCTAAAAGACCCTAAACTAAAGAAATATCAGGTCTGAGATAAAAGATCTTAAACTAAAGCAATATTAGGTCTAATCATAATGACTTTAAACTAAATCAATATCATTTATAAGCTAAATACCTTAAAATAAATTAGTATAAGGTCCGAGCTAAAAGACCCTAAACTGAAGGGATGTCAGGTCTGAGCTAAAAGACCTTAAACTAAAGTGATAGCAGGTCCATGATAAAAGAAACTAATCTAAATAGATATCAAGTATGAGCTAAAAGATCTTAAACTAAAGTTATATCAATCCTAAGATAAAATACTTTAAACTACAGTGATATCAGATCTGATCTAAAAGACCATAAACTAAAGTGATATTAGGTCCGAGCTAAAATCCCATAATCTAAAGCATGTAAGTTTCTTAGAATGAAGAAGATTATAAGGCCAACTACATGACCTTCTCATAATAAAACTACTCTATATAATCTTATCACCTTTATCATAAGATAGATAAATCTCCCTCTATGACATACATTTAGGTTTACTTGATGTTATGCAAAGGATAGGTAGTGTTGGAGATTATCATAATATCAGAGAAATGAGATATCATGTGCATCATAAAGGAAATAAAATTCTATATTATTATAGAAAGTTTAGAAAATTCATCCATTCATAGTGTGAAAAATATGGAGGAATCTCCAAATTTTGAATTCTCTCCAAATTCTCATAAAAAATAGAATGCATTACAAAAAATTTAATCATGATAAAATTAAATTGTAGAACTGATAAGATCAGAAAGAGTCTGGTAAGATGCATCAATTGAACATTGGAGTATCTCTCTCCCCACCTATTTCACTTCTACTCTAGGATGGAGTGAATCGACCAAATTAGTCAACTCTTTAACCCTCTTCTGAGAAGTGGCCAAAGAGGATGATGGTGTCAAAAGTTTAGACCTCATGTGGGCAATAATCTCCTCACATATTCATATATGTGTAGTCCAGGAATCCATCTGACCATGCAGTTCAGATATCAACTAAAGACTCTGATCTGACACCTCTATTGTCTCCCACATCTACCTAGTAATATGATAATCATTCATAATATCGATAATTCTATTTCACTTACATCCAAATATTTCTGAGTTAAAATGATTTACTTCATAATTTCATTCAGAGGATGTCAAAAAAATCACCTGCCTCCAAGTTATGAAATAACTAGTGAAGGTGTTCCCATTGATCTTGGAATACTTACAATGGGGTATTAGTGATTGAGGCATGAATTTGTTTCCAGATAATCTTACGTTGTACTTGATCCTCTACTACTAAAGGAGTAGGCATGGTAGGAGAAGGAATAACCATTTCAACCAATACAAAAATAGGATAAGAATCCCCATATTCCCTTATCTCAATAGGAGTATCAAATATTGCCTATGATGAAGTATTAACTTCCTAAACAGAGTATGTTTCTCCATCATAATATTCGTCACCCAAATAAGGTCTTTTTCTTGATGTCACACCCAAATATTTGATCAACTCCATCGTTTCCACTAACATTGTGGTTTGGGAGGAAAAGGGTATGTTCACATGATAAACCAAATGGTTTAGAAAACCACCTCATTAAGATATTACCCAATCTAGGGAATAAAACTAGGTAAGGAATATGGAAGCATCAATAAGAGGATGTATAATCTCATTCACAGTATCTTTGCTTGTCAGTATCTTCCAAATTTTTTGAATGACTCCAGGATGTCACTCCCATCAAAAACCAACCAAAGGAAGATGGGAGACCCTTTTAATGAAACCAAACTATTGAGAAAACCAATTAGGTTAATAGGGTTCACATATAACTAGCTCATCCACTCTAGCTGCAATAACCCCATCATGGAGGGAGATCATGTACAACCTTTAATCAAGAGAACTACTTCTATTATCAATAATTATCCCAACTAGTGCATGAAAAGGAGTAAAATCAAATACTTTAAATTGGATCATCACATATTTAACCTCAGAAGGGATTAGGTAAATAGACCCAACCCCTGATATATTCAATTGTCTGGGACAACATGAAGCATTAGGGTCCAATTAGTGTTATAATATTCCTAACAATGAAAGTGTTCCCCTATCCAGCAGAATGTAAAATGGAGAGGACCACTGATCCAGTAAGGGGTGTTACCTTGTTGAATATGGAATAGAAATTGGTAAAGGCATTCAAGTATTGGTACTACCAAATTGAGGCACTTCCCTTCTGCAAGTTGTGTTGTTATCACTAATGTGCTAACTCATATCCCTGAATGTGCATACCCAGCTGGGATAATCAATTCATTAAAAAACATGTCTATAAAGCCTGCCCACCTATGGTATGTAGACATCTCTGATTTCACTCGGTAGCCCCGTGAGTTATAATCACCAGCTTCCAAGATGCGATCTAGTTTTTTCATGGGCTTTTTGAGAAGGGAACCTATGAGGATGTATAACAATCGGCCTATCTCCACCACAACAAAGAAATATATCAATACAATATATGAAATAAATAAGTGAATTAATTATTAGTTCCTTCATCAGTTTCTTATTTACTATAATAATCATCTCCCTTTCCAAAACTGGGGTCTGTAAAGGATCATCCCAGACATCCACAATAGGGAGGAATTCATCATACATCTCTCCAAGAGGGGGGGATACCACCGAGTTGGTAGATATCCAATTTTATGATACCTACTTCACCATGGGGTATAAGGAATGTTTCAGTTATAGGGCACCAATTGATGATCATCTCTCTAAGAATGTTGGGATAGTGGTAAACGATGAACTAGTAAATCCACAAAGCATTGTAAAGATGAACTCTATATAGTTGTTAAGAAAACTCTATGCAGCTTTACCTAACCCAAAAGGGCCATGCACATTTATTAGAGAAATTTATTTTGGGATGTAGATCCCACATCAAACCCCATCCAGTGCCAAGATTATTTAGGTAAGAATTAAATATACTCAAATGAATCAGAGAAACGAGTTGATGAGCAAAGTCGCATCCATTTGGACCTAAGGGGAAGTTTTCCAAAATATAAGATAACTCCTGAGACTAAGATGTTATCATTCAACCATCCTTGTAAATTTTAATTTAGGCATAGTCAAGAGAATCAGACGCCCAGTGAGATGGAAAATTAAATTATGGAGGTGGAATGGGAGTATCATCTAGTAGACCAAACCCATATATAGGGAGTCATTGAGATAAAGGATAGTCCTAAAGCTCATATGAGAGGAACCTCTTCAGACTATCTTTATTAATATATACATGATATCAAGGATCTACATTACAATTCCTAGAAACAATTCCACTTTGATTGGACAAACTTTGGGAAGATCGGTGGGAATATAAATCCATTTGAAAATAAGTAAGTGGCATATATCAAACAGATATAATAAAATCTGATCAGAAAATAAATACATAAAATCACGGTAGCACCATGTGCATCGCATGAATCAGCAAGGCATTTGAAAATAACCCTAAAGGGTTCACGAATAACATGACCTATGAAGGACTCACAGGTCGCATAACCCCTGTAGGGTATCATGAAATTGCATGGACCCTTTAGAGACTCTCAATATTTTGGCCTTTACATGGTCATATGAATCACATAAATATCAATTGATCATGTGATCGAACCAATGGATCCTGAAAAATCCCTCAAGATAATCACAATAATCACTAATGAAGTTCAAGAAATTACTGAATTATAGTTCATGTTTGGACTGGATAGGAGCCCGAGTAAAAGAGGTTTCATGGGGGAAAGTTCTCATGAAATGGGGTCCCGTGATTGGGTCTCATGAATAGGACTCACGATCAAGACTCGCGGAATAGTCTTGTGGAAGGGGCATGTGATGAAGGCAGGGAGAGAGAGCTTATGAGGAATTATAGTTCGTGGATAAATTCACCCTCCATCCCTATATATATAGGTCATCATGTATAACAGCAACCATCTCCCGGAAAACCAAACATCACCCAACACACTAATTCGTGATAACATCAAAGTCTCAAGTGGGCATTTATGTTCCTCAAAATTGAGTCTTTATCCCCGTAGACATCACCCCTAAGGGGGGTAATTTGTTGATTCCCACCAAATGAGCATTGAAAAATTAAAAAAAAAAGAATAAATACTTGAATATGGGTATTATTTTCTCAACAAAGTCAAGGGAAGAATAAGATGGATGGGACCTGAGGATCATGTGATCCCTCAGAGGACTCATGAATGCAGGCCCATCATAAGGTCATGAAAAGACTCCACACGCAGTGCATAACCTATAGAAGTTCCTATGAAGACACCTTTGAAAATTCCCTATGCTCTAACAAAGGAACTTCATACAAACAATGGACACTCGGTGGCATCCGAATAATCTCCCATGGGCCGCACGGTTTTTTGTTAGCAGACGCCTAACAATACAACCAAAAATCTTTTGAAAATGGGAGGAAATATATCCAAAGGTGGAGGAACCTATTAGTCATGAATATCCTAATACATAACATCTTTGGGATGGATAATTTTCCTTGATAACATCTAAACAAATTCACATGGACCCCTAACCTTTGTAGAATAAAACAAAGGTAAAAAAAGGGGAGGTGGCAGAAGCTACTCATGGTCATAAATATCATGTGACGCACCCCCAGTGGTATGAATGAAATCTTGAGTTCCTGGAGACATACATGCCTTATCTCATGAAATACATTTGTCTTATCATCCTCAATTTACAGAAATCCTGGGGTATGTCCAGGAAATCATGCACTTTACTTTTGGATCCCTAAGGAAAAACAGATGGGTTTGTCTATCGAATGCTCACACATCCTCGTAGGACCTATGTTGGTCATGAAACACATAATTAAAAAATTAATTAATTTTATTTGACATTACTCATATAATCTCACATAAACCTTTAACTTTGGAATATAAAACAAAGGAAATAAAAAAGGGAGGAGGAATAAGCCTCTCACGGTCATAAAACCCATGTGATGTGCTAAGAAAGTCTGAAGTAAACCTTCATGAGACTCCCTAAAAAACTAGACTGGTCTCGTGATGGTCCCTTTAAAACCTTTCCTTGTCTCAAAAAATTATTTGAAAAGTCACCCGAGATCATGCATAGGCCTTTCAATAGGTACCTAGATCTCGTGAAGGTCCTCATACATGTCAATTGGAAAATATGGATTTCTTTTCGAATGTCTTCAAGATCATTGATTGGAAATAATCCAAAAATGGAGGAATTTATGAGAGGGACTTGTAGTCATTGAAAATCAAGATATTCCCTCAGATATATCCACAGAAAAGGATAGTGAAGACGTGTGGCACCAGACCCCTTCACTGACTCCAACCTAGATCAGTGCCAAATACTCCATGCAAAACAGCAAATAATCGGGGTGGAGAGGCCTATAAATTACCCACCCCAACATGAAAAATACATTATACAATGAATTATCATGACCAAGAGGAAAAACTATGGGAATTTTTCACAAGAACCAAATCAAATTTCTTAAAGCGGTTAATCTCGTGACCGACAAGTTTTCCATCAGTTAATAAGCCGGTGAATTGCTGAAGTGATCATGTGTCATGCATATAGTGATTCATGTGATCATTAATATATCATGTTAAGGACTCCTAAAAGGACATATGAAGTACCTATTTCATGTCTACTAGATCACATGAATCTTAAGATAAACTAACATTGAATGAATCTAAGGCACTCGCAATACAAGGGATAAAACAAAGACTAAATATGAAAGACTTAAACAAAAACCTATTCGATGAACCTCATGCACTTTTCATGAGCCATCCAAGACACATGAAAACATAAGAATATGTTACCTATATCTCACAACTCTCCTTCAGTATGCCACCCAATTCATGTGATGTCTTTTGTACATATCAGATCAAGTCACACGGTTCACCCTAGGCATTCCACTTTAGTCACGTGAATCCCTATGGGTCTATCACACGAGCATCACGATGTCTTTCAGATACATCACTTGACTCATATAACAACACCAAATAATGTTAGATAAGTCATGAATATTAATCTATGCATGTAAAGTAATCCCTTGTGACACCCTTTGGGAAAGTCAGTCGAAACTCGTGATGTCGGTTAGAAATTTAGGCAAGATCTTGTGATCCCCTTGGGAGATGTCATCCAATGCATTCTACACCCTCTAGAAAATCCATCTAGGTTATGTGATGGATTATACAATAGACCACCTAGATCATGTGGTTTCCTCTAGGCAAGTCATCTTTCATCATGTGACAACCGTTGTATATGCCACCCGGGTTACGCAAAGTACTTTAGAAATAAAAAATGGATCATTTAGTTGTCTTCAGATATTCTAGGAAGATACTCTACTATATATTAGGGAAAGTGGATAGTTAATGCATGACATGAAGGAACATAGGTCACAAGGTAAACCTCAGAGTGTAAGCCCCAACTATAGACATAACATGATATTTCCCAAAAAAGCTAGGGAATCCTCAGATTGTAAGCCCCCACCAAAAAACTATGAAAAATCTGATTCTGATCATATTTAGGATACATAGTCCACCAATTCATGGTTTGAGATCCATAGTGTTGTCCAAATACATAAGTCCCTCACTCTCCAATCAATGATATTAATCATTTAACATCACTTGTTTCTCACACCAAGCATAGCTCATGTGAGCTTATAGAGTTTCAATAATCATATCCCTCACATAATGAGTCTCCACCATCTAGGGAAACACATGTATGTAAATACCCAATGAGTGTAATGTATCATTAGCCTCAACACAAATACATATACTAAGGGGATAGACCCAAGGGAATGATTCCACTATGAGAACTTTGATTCCTATAATAACCAGGATATGTAGGACACCTTCCTACGGACCAAGCTGAAATAAAACATCCATTTCAATGTAATCCTTATGAAAGTAATATTTTTGAATCTTGGGACCCAATCATTCCCATGGGATGATTACTATAAATCATCCAATAATGATCTAAGATATAAAATGAACTACGATGACTTTGATTCCTACCAAAACCAGGATATGTAAGAAGTCTCTATGAGACCCGATCTCTATAATAAATCTTTTCAGTACAGTCCCAGTATATAAGTCTCATACCAAAAGAAATAAAAATGATCATATGTTATCCCTCATTTCTCACACCTATAATAGCTCACGTGGGCCTAGGGAACTCCAATAATTATGTCATTTTAACCATAAGTCTCTACAATAACAAGGGAAACCTCAAAGTGTAATCCCTACCTAAAAAAATGAACTATAAAAAATATTATTCTCTCCATAATCAAGATATGTAGGGCATCCCTCCATGACTCAAACTTGAACACACGGTGTCCCAGAGCATCCATATAAGTCCTCTTTGTATGAAATTAAGCTACATGGGTCCAAAGAACTATGTGGGTTTTGATTCCAACAATAACTAGGATATGTTGGACATCACATAATGGCCCAATTGTCTCATTATAATATTAAATTCCTCCTTGAGTGGTAGAAAATTATGAATCTCTTGGTTATATGGTTTCAGAACATAAGCAACGACCCATTATAGGAGAATGATGGAGAACCTCGGGTACATTTCTATGGATTCACTCAAGAGACTCAGTCTTTTTCATATAAAATAGAATTAACATAAGATCCCTTTTAGGGTAATTGGTATTGTATTGGGATTAGGAAGAGATTCATGAACATATCTTAAATCTGTAAGAGAGTCCTGAAGTAGGCAGTACTTCTCCACAAAAGGGTGCGATGAGTCTGACCTCACATACTCTCGACCAATGAAAGTCCCTAAAAGTCATTAGGCCTAATAACCCAGGTGAACACATTCTTTTATAAAGTAGGTATGTACCCAATTATAGATGAGGGAACCATTGGACGTTTTTGGTAAGAGTGACAATGGTAATCTGATATTCATAATTGTGAACAACATGAATTCCTCACAATCAAATCGTCATGTGGATACCATACACACCTCAAAACCCCAAAGAAAAAATATAATATATGGTGAAATAGAATATAGTTTATGAGGATTTAGTGTAAGTGGGATATTAAGGGATATATTCCTTAAGTATATAAATATATATACATGGTGTTTCATTTTTCATGAAAGTTATGATTTTCATGCATTATGGGTATATCATTTATACTACATATGATAAAAATATTTATTTGGGAAATTTGATCATCCACGTAACTATAAGTTAATGTAGTGTTTCATTTGATAACATGTTTGGGAGGAATTTTATTCATGTATATGATATATGAACCATCCATGAAATTTACTCATGTGTTTTGAACTCATGAGTAAATGTGACTACACAAGGAGAATCATTGTGGCTTATATAAACACTACCATGTGATGGTAGTGTTTATATTTGTGTAATTACATTATGATTGGCTAAAAATCCCAAATATCCATAGTTATCTTCTTTTTAATCCATTGTATACTGATTTTCTATCACATTGTGGTAGAAAGAAGAATATTGTATGTGAAAAATGTGATTCAATTTGGCCATTGGATACATTACATGGGTGGGAAGATTTTTTTTCCCCAATTTTTTGATCTTTATCAAACATATGTGATAGTTTTTGAAGATATTTTATATGTTATTATATGTAAGGTATGACATTTATAGTATTTATATATATCTTTTTTCACATTGGATTCATTAATCTTGTATGGGGTATCCTCAATAAAGAGTTTAAATAAATTCATCATGATCTAATAAATGTTATTAGATTCATTTGAAACACTATAACAGAATCATGTGTTAAACCATGTCTTAATAGACTATAATACTAGTATCCCATTTTCAATTAGTAATATGTCATCAAAATATACTATTAGTAAAATGATTAAACTCCCACTAAATTGATTATAAACACAAGGCTCACATTCATTATTTATGAAAAATATCTCTTATATATTCATAATAGTCAATATTGTATGATTTGAATACTTTTTTAAACCTATAAATGGATCTCTACAACTTTCATGCCTTTATATAATCTTATGGATTCATGATACCTTTTGATTGTGTCATATTGACATATTCCACAAGGATCCCATTAAGGAAATTTTTACTAACATCCATTTTCCAAATATCATAATCATGCTAAATTTTATATAAAGTAGAATTCTAATGTATTTTATCATGGGAAATAGTGAAAAGGTTTCATCATATTCTATGAATTATATTTTTTTTAAACCCTTTTTCCAATATTCATTCCTTATAAGTACTAAACTTTCCTTCCATCTCTTGTTTCTTTTTAAATGTCCATTTTCACCCAATAGGACTTAAATATACTAGAGGATTAACTAGAACCCAAACTTGGATATAATAAAAAGATTCCATCTTAGAATTCATGGATTCTCAAGGAAGCTTTTGATATGTCTTGGGATCTTTCATCTACTTCCTTGAAGATTACTAAGGACTCCCCATCCTCTGAGTCATAGTGCGTCTGTGCTCCTAGAGTTAGGGGGTATCCTTTATAGATGCTCTTCGGGAATATCCTTTGATATAACATGATTAATTTCACTCTGTTTTTAGTGAATTGGAATATGGATTATTCTCTATTGTCATGGATCTAGTGGATCTTCAACAAAGACTGGATATATGTAAAAAAAATTATCTTAGGCACATCATTCAAGACAAGGGTGATAAGCCATGGAGAAATCCAAATAAAAAATCTAAACTCAGTCATTTTTTGGGTTTTTCCAACTGGGGGATTATTCTTCTTGGATGAGGATATTTTCATTTTATCTTCAAGAACAATGGAAATCTCTGTAATTCTTAGCAAGTTGGTAATTTGGATCTCAAACTAGAAGTTTTCGGACTATTCGAATGGGATATTAATTTCAACCCTTTTACCTAGAAGAAAGCTATGGTGTAGATATGGGTAAAATTACATGGTATCAATTTGTTGTTATGAAACCCTAAAATACTATGTGACCTTTCTTCCTATGTAGAAACACAGATAAATACATACCATAACACCCTTGATAGAGATCTCATATTTTATGCTTGAATTCTAGTTGAGGTATAGATGGATATTAAGTTACCATAGGTGATAAATCTTGTGTATAATGATAATAAGTATAAAGTTAAGGTGGAATATGAATATTGACCTCCATTCTGTGATGTTTTTAAAATAGTTGGTCATTAAATGGAAAATTCTAGGTTCATTCAAAAAAAAGTTAAGAACCCTATTGTTGATAAACCTACTGCTCAAAAAGAGGTAGGGAAATCTTGGAGAGGAAAGTCCATTATATTTTAAAAGGAATAGGACTATGGAAATACTTATTTTGATAATGAATTGTTGTGTTCCATCCCATCCACTTTTAATAAAAATCCTCTTTATATAAGGCATAATAACTCATCTAGAGTGGCCCGCACTGGTGACACTCCAATTTCTCCTTTTGTAATTAAGGAATCTTCTTCCAGTAAAAAAGTGGTTAGTGTGGAGTCTTCCACTCTCCATATTGTTTCAGTGATTATGCCATATGAACCTATTACTTCTATAGTATTTTCAACATATAATGTTTTTTCTCCCCTATCACATGCCTTGGATCCAACTACTAGAAAGGAAGTGGTCTGTTCTTCCAAATCTAGAATGGTACAGTCTTCTTCTTCTTCAAAGATTAAATATACCCCTATTTCAGATTATGTTGTTCCTATTTTGAATGATATGGATAATTATACCCCTGAGGTTTTCACTATTATTAAACCAGTAGCGAATTTGGTCTTCACCAATGGTGATGCCAACTCAGAACCCTAAATACATTGGAGAAAGGTTGTTGAATAAGAAGATCACTCATAGGAGTTTCTATGACATCCTAAACCTGAACATCCACCTGAAAAATGCTACTGGGATGAGTGTTACTGAACATAGGTTCACCTCCCCGAACACCGAAGGCTTCCTACTAGCATCGAGGGTGTAAACAGGTACAGTGGGGAGGCTACACCCTTTGGTAAGAAGATAAAGGTACCAGTATGAGCATAATAATATAACATGTAATGGAAATAAAATGACTCGGTAGAATCAAACCAGACCCGCAGAACAGAATCATGTCCAATTATAAATAGACAGTAGAAGAAATATAGAAACAACTACAGTGGAAAGTAAATAGAGAATCATGCTAAACACCACTTGTAACTAATACTGAAACAAACAATACATTCATCCCTAATAGGCCATACATGTTAATATGAAAAGTGTTCCCATGGATAACCACTATATCTATATATAAGAATAAGCATGCTGATACGGGAATGAAAGATAAACAAAAGTAAAAGTCCAGCTAGTCATGACCTCAAGGTCCATACCAATCTCCATGTTAATAAGCACTATGATCCAACTCCTGAGGCTGGTCCTTTACCTGTATGTAAAATCATAAAGTTTATACATGTCCTGAAGGGCCCGTGTAGGGTGTGAGATGAATCTCAGTAGAATACCACCCAATGGTGTGCACCTAGTATAAGTGTTTAAGAAAACATGAATCTCTATGTAAATTAAATAGTTTGATGAAATACTAAACACAATCTCCACTAGTGCTCATCTGCCACTAGGTAGTGTCACCTACTTCATCGAACTCCAAAATCCCAGGAGAAAAGAGATTCCTTGTCACATGGACCAAGGTAACCTTATAGTTAGAAGTCTAGATGACCTCTCAGGTTACACCTCAATTATATAAATCTAGCACCATGTGTCTCCAGACACCGTGTGTCTCAAGGTACATACATCTTAAAGGCACGCCCAAATAATAGTATCTCAGTCCCAAGGACCCCTGCTCGTAATCTCACATCATCCCATGGAATTAAAACGGAGGAACAACGATGTCTATCCTCAAATAAATATCCAGTCCCACGGCCTCAAGAACGGTGAGCCTCATCCCCCAACCTGATAGTCCCATTACCATCAACCAAAGAATGCTCACCTTCCACTGTATTTCTATGGAAAGAACCCCCAAACCACAAATACTTAAACTAAAACTATCGGAGACCTCTACCCACACAATTGGTCCAAACCACCTCATCATGGATTCTACCT
The DNA here is from genome assembly GCA_963277665.1 of Viscum album. Taxonomy (NCBI): domain Eukaryota; kingdom Viridiplantae; phylum Streptophyta; class Magnoliopsida; order Santalales; family Viscaceae; genus Viscum; species Viscum album. Next base: position 817,536,200 of record OY728148.1, read on the forward strand.
ATGTGCACACAACTTAATTGGCACTTTGGTCATCATGGGTGAGTGGAAATCACTAAAAAACTAAACCACAACTTTTATGGAACCTCATGCCCCTAAGACCAAGTCACTCAAATCCAATGGCCATTCCATCCAAGTATTCTGGGCCATGGCCAAACTAACAGTCACACTGCCTCAAACTGACGTCCATGATGCCCAATCCTATGGTCAAACCACTCAAGAATCTAGGCCAAGCCCAACCTATGATTATCATCACTAAAACTTGATGGCCATGTCATACCAACCTTGGGTAAATCCCATCAAAATCCTAAGAGTCTTAGTACAATGCAGTTTAGAAATTACATATACATTATCACATTAAAACACTTATAAACAAATAATTCAATTTAAAAGACTGAATTACAAAAGCTATTAGCTATAACATAGAAACACTAAGGTCTTGGATGCCTCTAAACATTTTAATAAAACTTAAATAGTTTATATATACAAGTTTAAAACTAAAAAAATTATTATAACCATTTTGGAACCCCCATCCAAAATTTCCCAACAAGAAATGACCTATCCCCTGACCTTACTCAAGAAATTTAGGCATAGGGCATTCCCAATGGCATCCCATGGGTCTAACAATCAACTCAATATGAAACAGAAGTTATAATAGAGTCTCTCTCAAAATAACCAAAGATGCACCAAATGTTTCACCACCCAAAAGTCCTCAAAAACAAAAAAAAGGTATGCACCGCCTACCACATACTCATACAATTTTCCTTGTCCATCGTCAGCCTCTAATTTAGCCTAGAATGAAGTAGATCTACAAAACGATCAAAAATTCTCAACCCTATATAACTTGGTTGAGATGATAAATCATGAATAATGGATTAAGAGGAATCAAGGGCTTACGGTTTGGATTTCAATAGATTTGATGGTATTTAAATCCATGTTTAGATGGAAATATGGAGGAATTTCTTCCTTCGGTGTTGCTGCTCGCTCAAACTCATCAAGTGTTCTTCCCAGAAACATAAAATGAGGCTACATCCCATTTTAATGAAAAAAAATACATGGACTATAAAAGTTTTGGTCTTTTAATACCCTTTCAACATCCGTACATGCCATGTATACCCCTTACATAGACAAAGAGTACACGGTGTGTACTTGGGATTACATAGTATGTAACCCTAAGTCAGGCTATGTGACGGTCTAATTCCAGCACTTTCCCAATTTTCCCATGTTTTCTCAAAAACAACACAGAAGGAAAAAAGAAAAAAAGAGGCATGTACTTCAAAGGAAGAACCGGGTTCTTACAAACTTCCCTCTTAAATCAATTCATCCTAGAATTTCCCTTCCAAGTGTGGTGAAGAAACATTCCCGAATAACTCCAGCCCAAATATCAAATAAAAAAGGTACAAAGACCTATTTTTGGACCCATGGTCCTACCATGATGCATCGTCACCCCTAAACCTCATCAAGTGCTCCCTTGTCACTTCCAACACCCAATCAAATCCCGCACTGCATTTGTTTCCACCTCGAGCCCATGGAACCCATGTAACAATGAGGACCTGCATCCCATGGATGCTCAAAACAACTCGGTGTCTTACACATCAATCACAACTACATCATCGATGCCTAAGGAACCTCAATTAACTCGCATCCCATGGATGCCCCGATGCCCAAGGCTCCTCAAAACATACATCCAATGATGCTCCTAATGTCAAGCATCTCATACATACATACATACATATATATATATATATTTATATATTTATTTATAATCATGCACCCAAAATTGTGTCAACCCACTGAAAAGTGTCTATCCAATCCAAAGACATCTTGTGCACCTCATTCACTCAAAACAAACAAGACTAAATAGGATATGAAAAACAAAAGTAAAAACAAATATGGACATGCCTATGGAATACCTCTAACCATCATCATCTCACCAGTCTTCTCAACCCCTAGAAGCTCCACGACATGCACCTATCCTGACACATAGCTGCCTAAATCTTTTCCTCACTATAGTACTGCACCAGTCACTAGTCATTGACCCCTCAGATGGGTCCCATTATCTCTGCCACATCCTCCGCATGTATCTGAGCCTCAACTACCCTCACCTGGTATTGATCCTGAATCGACCTCTGAATCCTACACCTACCTCGTTCCCTACCTTCCAGCTATTTGAGAAGGTTGACTATAAAACCTCTCGAGATTCCTAACTTGTCCATATGAATAGAACTCCTTTGGAGACATATCTCACTAAGTATGGACATGACCTGGATTACCACACTAAAAGAAAACTACTATTGAACTACCATAAGGTGGTCTAGAAAATTCTTTATCCTTACCAACCTACTAGAACTCATCCTGAACACATTTCCTGCCATCTTAACCATCACCTAAAGCTTCTACCCGCCCAAGTGAGACTTTTCTTTCAGGTTTCCCTTATTTATGATTGTCTGATTCACTTCCTTTGATAAATATTTCAGCCTAAATATGTTCACCAACACTCTAATGGCATGTCATAAGCCATCCTTGAAGTTCCTTACCCTTGAGGTGTCATCACATACCATACCTGGTGAAAAGAGAGATAGCTCAGTGAAAGTAGCTGAATAGTCCATGACAGACATGTCACCCTACTAAAGTTTCAAGAACTCCCTTGTTCTCTCTTCCCTTAGCATCTCGGAGAAAAAGTGCTCAAAGAATATGTCCTCAAATTCCTTCCAGGCTTGTCCCTCGTGTCTGCGAGCCTAAACCTGCACATCACACCAGTGCTTCGCCAATCCTCTCATCATGTACATTGCCAGCTTGACTGTCCTCCCTAGAGGCATCTCGAGCTTCTCTAAGATCATATACATGCTCTCTATCCAGTTCTCAACTGCCTATGGACCAACCTCACCCTAAACAAGTGGTGGGTTCTGTGATTGGAACTCCCAAGTAAGGTAAGCGATAGAGGGATCCAGTTTATATGTGCCTCTATCAATCCCCTACAAAACACATACCAGACTAGATTAGAGCTACTCGTTGATCCAAGGCATGAACACTGTCAAACCCAACTACTGCTCTGCCTGCACTAAATTCTGAACCTAATCATATCCCTAAGTCTGTATCTGTGGATCATGCTCAGCCTACCCCTTAGGGGTCTGAACTTGATCGTGCTCTTTCGGCACTGTACCATCACCCTCTTGATTTTCCATTGATCCATCTTGAAGGAACCCACTGAGTACCATAAATTGTCATACATCCCACATATATAATGATATATTTATAACACAGATAGGGAAAGTGGTAAAGTGGTAGTGAAAAACAACTACCCTTACTCTCCCCCATCACAACCATGCCCATGTAATTCCGGACTCATGGCCTCCTTACCCCTCAACAGATCCAAGTATCACAATATCCCCAGGTCACACCCGTCCTGACAACTATCGTTACCTCAATCCGACAGCCTAGTCTCCCAATCCTAGTGATCAAAATCACCTCAATTTTAGTACTTTCCCACTCATAAAAGAGCCAAGACTACATCCCCTTAAATATGAAATTCTAAAAATATATACAACATGACATATCACATTGCATAAAACAAGAAATTTTATTAGGCATTTCACCTTTCACATTTCAAAAGAATTTAAAGCATGGAATTTGATATTATTCACATGGTATTATCACTTCACAAATCATACTTGCATATATGAAATTGAAATACCCTAAAATATATTCCTTTCAAAAGCCAAACAACTACACCTTGCCTTATAGGGCCAAGGTCCAACTATCCCTTATTGTACCAGGTCAAGGGTCACATACCACAATCAATAACCATCACAAACCAAGGGATCCACCATGGTGGAAATTATAAAAACTATAATCTGAGAAAAAGAAAAATATCACAACCCACCAAAGGTAACTCAATCCGTCCTTCATACATGGGTTTGCAGGCACCCAAGCACGAGTTCGAAATTTAGTTCCTACAACAACCTATCCCTAGTCTAGCATATCCTAAATAGTAAACTTGCAAAAAAATAAATGTAGTCTCAATCTCAATATTATCCAGTGAAACACTACTATTAAATCCCATTCAAGAACAACCTCCTCTGATAACACTCTGTAACGTCCCAAACCCAAACAGCCACCCAAACAGTGTACTGGGCCGGGTGTTACTGACCTTAGGTGCACCTCCCCAAATTTCAAAGGCTACCAACTAGCAGCGAGGGTGTAAATAGGTATATTGTGGAGGCTATATCCTATAGTAGAAAGATAAAGGTACCGGTTTGAGCATAATAATATAACATTTACCAAAAATAAAATTACTCAATAGACTCTAACCAGACCTGCAGAACGAAATCATATCCAATTATAAATAAAAAAGTGAAAGAAATATAGAAAAAACTATAGCTGAAAGTAAACAGGGCATCATGCTAAACACCACTTGTAACTACTACTAAAACAAAGAAGACATGAATCCCTAATAGGTCATATTTGTTAATATAAAAAGGGTTCCCATGGCTAACCATTGTAACTACATATAATAATAAGCATGTTAATATAGGAATGAAACCTAAAAAAAGTAAAACTCAATCAAGGTATTACCTCAAGGTCCATACCAATATCCATGCCAAACAGCACAACGATCCATCTCTTGAAGTTGATCCTTTACATGTACGTAAAACCATAAAGTCTACATGCATCGTGAAGGGGTCGTGTAGAGTTGGGACGAATATCAGTAGGATACCACTCAATGGTGTATACCTAGTATAAGTGTTTAAGAAGATATGTATAACTAAGTAAAGTAAATGGTACAATGCAATAACTAAACATAATCTCTACCGGTGCTCAACTGCCACCAAGGAGTGTCACTTCCTTTTTCCAACGCTAGAATATCAGAAGAAAATAGATTCCTTGGCCCATGAACCAAGGTACCCCAGTGGTTAGAAGTCCATATGAACCCTCAGGTTCCACCCCAATTATATAAACCTAGAACCATGTGCCTCCTAACACTACGTGTCTCAAGGTACTGATGCCCTGAAGTCATGCCCAAACAATAGTATCCTGGTCTCAAAGACCCCTACTCGTAAGCTTACATTGGCCCATGGCATGACAACCAGAGGAACAATGAAGTCTGTCCTCAAATAAATATCGAGGACCATGGACTCAATCATGGTGAGCCTCATCCCCAACCTGATAGTCCCATTACTATCAACTGAAGGCTCCTCACCTTCCACTTTCTTTCCACAATAATCACCCCCAATCCACAACCGCAACTATCGAGGGGACTCTACCCACATGAGTGGTCAAAACCACCTCATCACAGAGTCTACATGTGTGCACATGACTCAATTGATGCTTTTTCCATCATTGTTGAGCGTTAATCGCCAAAAATAACCTAAAACACAACATCTCTAGCACCTCATTCTCCTACAATCATGTCTCTCAAATCTGATGGCCATGTCATCCAAGTATCTCAGGCCATGCCCAGCCTGAAATTCACACTACCTCAAATTGAAATCCATGATTCCCAATCCAATGGTCAAACAACTCAAGTATCTAGGCCAAACCCAACCTATGATCAGCATCACTAAAACCCAATGGCCATGTTGTCCCAACTTAGGGTCAAGACTGTCACAACCCCAAGAGTCTCAGTACAATGAAATTCAGAAATTATATATTCGTTATCACATTAAAACACTTGTAAACAAAAAATTCAACTTAAGAAAATTGAATTACACTAGCTATAGTTTATAAAATTGAAACAATGAGGTCTTGAAAGCCTCTAAATAGTTTAATCAAACTTAAAAAAATTATTTATACTGGTTTAAAACTAAAAAAACTATCATAACCATTTTTCCACCCCCAGCCAAAATGTCCCAATGAGAAATTTCCTCTCACCTAACCTTAATCGATAAATTCAGGCATATTTCATTCCCAATGACATCCCATGGGTCTAACAATCAATTCAATATGAAATAATAGTAATAATGAGGTCTCTCTCCAAATACCTGGAGATGCGCCAAAGGCCACGCCACCCAAAAGTCTACAAAAACACAAAACAAGGTATGCACCACCTACCACATACTCATATGATTTTCATCATATAGCATTAGCCTCTAATTCATACTAGAATGGATTAGATCTACAAAATGATCAAAAATACTCAACCCTCGATAAATGGTTCAAGAGGATAAATCACGAAGAATGAATCGATGTGAATCAAGGGATTACTGTTTGGGCTCCAATGGATCCTACAGTGTTTAAATTGGGGTTCGGATGTACATAATGGAATAATTTCTTCCTCTGGTGCTGCTGCTCACTCAAACCCATTGAGAGTTCTACCTAGAAACATTAAATAAGGCTACTCTCCATTTTAATTAAAAAAATAAAATACACGGTGTGTACAATATTTGGACCTATAATCCCTTTCTGACATCCCTACACACCATTTATACCCCTTACATGGCCAGAGAGTACATAACGTGTACCTAGGATTACATAGCATGTAACCCTAAGTCAGGTCGTGTGACAGTCTGATTCCAACACTTGTCTAGTTTTCCCCTATTTTCTCAAAAACAAATCAGAAGGCAAAAAGAAAAAAAGATACTCGTACCTCAAGGGAAGAATCAGGTTCTTATATTTTCTTTCCTTTTATCCTATTTACCAACACACTCCATCTGAATTTGTGACATCTAAGAATAGCACTGATCCAGGTGTCGATTATCCATCAAATGAAGCTGGTATAGGTTTTGTGCATCACATGCAGACTAGGAGTGCCTCCATACTAATTATTTCAAAAAAAATTATTCAATAAGAAGAAATCCAATGGGCAGGAAAAGAAGGGAAATTCTAAATCTTGGTTTTATTTTTGAACTTATAAGGGTTTGCTAACCCTGAAACATAAAACACCCAACATAGGTACATTCACTTCCACAAGCCCAATATTTTGGGAATTACTGAACAATAAAATACTTTTATCCCTGGAATATATGGTTTTTATAAGGTTTCTTATCATTTATTAGGTATTAATAATGGAGCTAATTTGGTGGAAGGAATTTGGGACCTTGATCATCACTCTGTGGGGAAGGCATCTATCCTAAATATTTATGATCAGATTATTACCTATGATATTTATTCAGTGGGTTTTCATTTTTCTTCACATTTGTTTATGAAAAAAATAAATACCAAGGAATAAGTAGTTTGTGTCAAACCATTGATCAGATCAGTGTAAGTATAATAGGATTATGAATTATTTTAGAATATTTCAACAGCATTTTGTCCCCTAGTGAAAAAAATTGGAGTTGTCCACTCTCCTATCTCTCATAGAGATTTTAGGGCATGTATTGAGGTTAATAATCTTATAGAGATTAACCAGTTTGGTTTCAACTAAACCTAGTACAAAAGAAACCTCTTTAAAATAGTTTCTAGTAAACGTGACATATCCCTTAAAAATGTTTTCGATCTTGATATTTGGGAATCTATTTCTAGTATTAATCTTTCGAGGCTCAATATTGACCATAATCCTATTATTATTAGTCTTGTGTCTAGCGGTATGAAGCAACCCCTACCTTCTAGGTTCAATAATGATTGGGCCTCTAATACTGAATTTGATACGATCATTTGTGATTTTTTGAAGTTCATGTACGGTGGTAAAGATTTCATTTCCTACATTCTTAAATTGAAGATCCTAAAACATAAGCTTAGGAGTTAGAGTAAGGATTATTTCAGTGGCATGGATAAAGATATTACTTCCCTTGAGAGCTCTCTATAATATGTTCAAGAAGATATTAATAACAGGGACTTCAACTCTGACCTATCACAAGAGATTGTTATTTCTTATAATCTTGATCCTCTTCTTTAAATGAAGGAAAGTATCAAAAAAGAATTATTCAAAATTAAATGGATCAAGGAATGAAATCAGAACTAAAAATTTTATAATTATCCTCAATGGGATCGAAAATCCTCTAGGCTTCTCTCTTTCTTGAAGGTAGAGAGAAATATAATTCAAGGAAAAGAGAGTATATCATAGAAATTTTTTTCCTATTACTCCAATATTTTTAGTGGGAATTGAATAAAGGGGGACCATATTAATAATATTATTCCAAATATTATCATCTAAGATGAAAACACTTTTCTCACTAGTATTCCTTATGAGCATGAGATTAAAGATACTATCTTTTGTCTCAATTCTAATAGTGATCCTAGCCCTGGTGGGTTCGCTAAATTTTTCTTCAAAAGGTATTGGGAGTTTATTTATGTAGATATTTTTAGTCTTGTGACCTCTTTATTTATTAAAAGTACCATTCCTTAAGGGCTCAATGCTTATTTCTTGACACTGGTTCCAAAAATGGAAAATTCCTATGAAATTAAAAAATTCAATGACATTTCACTTGTCAATAAAATATATAAAATTATTAGTAATATTCTTAAAAAAGTATTGATTATCTTACTAATAAAATTTTCACTTGGAATCAGTTCGGTTTTATTAAAGACGGGTGTATTCAATACTGCGTTAGAATAGATTTAGAATGTGTTAATGTCCTTAGGAAGGCTAAAAAGGGTGGTATAATTTCTCTCAAACTTTACATTAAGAAGGATTTTGAGACCATGTATTGAAAATTCAACTTCAAAGTTTTACAGGGCATTGGCTTCAGCATCATTTACATTGGTTAGGTAAAGTATTTATTTGGTTCAGATCATATCTTAGTTCATATCAATGGTACTCCAAAGGGATATTTCACTTATTCTCAAGGGGCCATACAAGAATATCCTCTCTCTCTACCATATTATTCACTATTTCTAAATTTTACCTCATTTTCCTCATAAATAATTTGGTGGTCTAGGGAAAACATAATCCTATTAATTCTTTGAGGGGACTCAATGTACCTACCCATATTCTATATGTAGACGACATTATACTCTTTTTTCAAGGTACCAAGAGGAACATTTTAAATCTTAAATAAATACTACATCATTATGATAATTTCTCAGGACAATCCATCATTTGGTAGAAGTATTTTATATATTTTGTTCAGTGATTTACACTATCTAGGAAATATAGTAATTGGATAGACATGGGGATAATAAAGGGGTTTATTCCTTTTTTCTATCTTAGTGTCCCATTGTTCTGGGTAAGACTTATAGCTAGTTACTTCCTTAGTATAGCTAATTAGGTTAAGAACCAACTTTATTATTGTAAAAGAAAGGATCTCTCTATGTATGGTTGTATTTATATTTCTAAAACAACAATTGTTTCTAACTTTGTTCACTATTTCAAGATCTATAAATGGCCAATAGGACTTCTCAAAAATCTGAATGCTTGCATTAGGAATTTTTTTGGTGTCGTAGTATCCTTGATAGAAATATTATCGTGATTCCTTGAAAAAAAATTGTAAGTCTCTTAGTAGTGGAGTTATTGGCCTCAAAATTTTTAATCTATTCAATAAAGATCTCCTGGCTAGCTTTTCATAGAAGATCATCAATAGATATTCATTGGATTTGGGTTTCCTCATAGATATATTCCTTGATATATTGAGGTAGGGAAAATTTACTTACATGGAATATTCCCTTTTCCTAGGTATTAAAAACACATTTTCCAATATTATGGCCCTTTATAGAGGGATTTCTAGTAAGAATTAATCTATTAGATTCTGGATAGAAGACTGGGCTAGATCCCACCTTATTGATGATTATCATCCTTTAATGAACTTGATGGTCTTAATTAGGTATTTTCATGATTTTATTTCATTTCATATGAAGAATGGAGTAAAATATTTCATTGATAATTATACCTTTTCTCTATGTGATGATATCTTAATTTTGGAACTATCCAAAAAAGGAATATGGACTAGTAAATTTTTTTATTAGTTCACTACTATTGATTCTTTTTAGGGTTATTACTAGCTCAATAGATTCTATAGGGCTTGTATTCAGCCTCATCAGCTAACAAAGAAATGGTGGTTGGTCCACAATCATGCTTTTCTGGACAAATTCTTACAAAAATTTGCTGTCTCTCTTTTCTCTATGTATAGATTGTGAAACCAGCAACATGATGACCCTAGTCGTCTTTTCTGAATTATTCTATTGAATTGGTGTTATGGAAGTTAGTTCACAACCTGTTCGAGGTTCCATTGTTGATGCTTGATTCAATTGAGTCTTTATGGCAGAATGATATAGGATCTCCCTCCCTAAAAATCTCAAAATATGTTCCAGGTGGTAGTGGAGGAAGTTCTGTATATCATCTAGAATGTCCATTATAAAATTCTTCATAGAAATACCCCCTTAAACCAATAGTTAGTGATTTTAAAATTAATTATTTTCATCAGGGATTATAACACACTACAATCATTCTTTTTTAGTAATAGCAATCATGAATTCACTATACTGAAAAGGATAGGTGTTTCTGGGAACTACAATCCATGATTAGAGACATTGGAAGTGTTATGGTATCCTCCATTACATAACTGGATAAAAATTAATATTGATGGTTCTTCTAAAGTGAACCCTAGACCTTTAGGTTATGGTTCATTTTTTCATGATCATAATGGGAAAATTCTAGGTTGTTTTTATGGATTGTGTATATTGGTATTATATATTGAATCTAAGATTCTTGGAGTCATTAATGTGGTGTCTTTTGTTAATTACAAAGGATGGAATAACTTGTGGATTGAAATCGGCTCTACTAAAATTGTGCAAGAAGTTAAAAATGGTATGTTTCACCTTTCATGGAGTCTTACTACTAAATGTATGTAATGTTTGAATTCGCTCCTAGGAATAAATCACATCATTTATCATGTTTATTGGGAGGATACTTGTGTTACAGATGCTCTTTCTAATAAAGGAATTGGAACATGTCTTACTTCACTAGATTATATTCTTTCTTAACTCCATACTCTATATATCAAAAATTATTTTAAATTACCATCTTTCAGATTTTTATAATCCTTTTCATTAATGAATAACCTTTGGCCTCTTTGTTTAAGGTGCCTCTTCAAGAAAAACCATCCTCGATGATAAGAAAACATATCTCTCTAGTTCTCTAACCTCTCTAGTGATCCTATATGGTACTAGTGTGTATAGAAAAAACCTCTTCCATAGGGTCTTATGGAATATTTCCATGTGCTAAATCCTATATATATTGAACATCAACTTCATCAAAGTAAATATTATTTTCACTATCTCTTTTAATGATGTGATCCCTCTTATAGAATATAGTCTACCTTGTCTGTATTTCCATCTACTATGAGGGTCATTATAGATAATATCCCCTTATTTTATAGGGATTTCCAATAAAGATACACTTCATTACTTGAGGTTCTAGTTTTTTTCTAGAATTGTCCTTAACAAATTCCTTGCAACCCTATACATGAGTATGTGAAAAAATAGATTTCTTACCATACATTAACTCCTATATTATTTTTCTTTCCACTTTAGTTGGAAATTAGTTGTGTATGTGTACCATATCCTATAATGTATTTCCCTAAAAGTAAAATGGAATATCATCATGACTCATCATTAACCACAATATGTATAACAAAGTTCAGTTCCTCCTTTAACTAACACTATTCCACTGTGGAATATAAGGAGTGAGTTGAGATAGAATCCCAAACTTCCTGAGATAGTCGATGAAATATTTTTTAGCATATTCTCCACCTCAATTTTATTGAATTTTCTTTATCTTCTTAACAATATGATTCTATACTGCATTATTTAACACCATAAATTTATCAAAGTATTTGGACTTATACCTCATTAAATATACATGTCCATTACTACTCAAGTTATCAATAAAAATTATGAATTATAAGTATCCACTGCTATATTCAATTAGAAAAGGTCCACACACATATTTATGTACCAATTCTATAAGATCAATAGACCTTTCACCCTTACTACCAAATGTATGTTTGGTCATCTTTCCATGTAATCAAGCAAGATATCTACCAAATGGTTTTAATTTGAAAGAATACAAATACACATATTGATGGATCTTTGTCAATTGTTTCTCACCTACATGACTAAGTTTTTTATGAAACAACTGGGTGTGATATGAGTCATGTAAACCAGGTTATTTATCAATTTAAACACTTGATCTTCATATTCTAGTATATAAATACCGTTAGTAAGATGTTATATACCATAAAATTTTTGTTTCAATAAAATTATTATATTTTATTCCCTAACATAAATACAAATCCATCCATGTCTAAACTTATGATGTTTTTAGTAACACTGGACATGTAATAATAATTCTTCTGAAAAAAATTGATCTTTTGGAAAAGTAAAGTGGTAGTCTCCTTTATCCATGATATCTTTTCTTACTTTGATTCCAAATTTAATATCCAACTCACCTCTTGAAACCTTTCTAAATCTACTTGGTTTCTATATTTAGATACAGATATGATCACCACAAGTTCTATTAAATACCCAACTAGTAGATATGGAGAGGTTATATTCAATAAAAAACACACATAAAGCTTCCCCTTTCTTCTAATCAGTTATTCAATTCTTATTTTAGTAGTCTTTCTTGCCACTATAAAAATAGTATACATCTTATTTCCTTTTCTACCTCTATATTTTCCTCTTTTTGGAAGGGTGGTGTGAAGAATCCATAGACTTCAAAGTAGTCTTAGATACTTTATCCTTTCTATTCTTCATATTATCCATAAGGACACCAGGTTTGCATGCCACATATTTATATCTACTAGGTGAATCAGGGTAATAAGATCAGGGAGAGACTTATCAATATTGTTTATATTGTAATTCACAATAAATTTATAGAAACTATAAGGGATTGAGGCTGGTATTAGATGGGTTCAAAACTCATCATATATATTAATACCCAAGATGTTCAAATGCTTAATATAGATAATCATCTTGACTATATCAAGTATGGATAATGAGCCTTATACAAGCTTTCACAGGAAAGGTGCCTTGGAGATCTCAAGACACTCTTTTCTAGACTTTTTCTGATAATGATCATGGAGGTGATACAAAATCATGTAAGTATCCATGTTTTCATATGGATACTAGATCTCACCATACATGTATGATAATATCAAGAATTAGACATATATCACATCATCTAAGTCACTTAGGTAGATAGTGATGTTTTCCTCACTCACCTCCTTGGAGGGATTATTGGGAATATGGGACTCCAACATGTAAGACTTCTGTTATTGGTATAATATGATGTACATTCACTTATAACACTCCTAGAAGTTACTTCCAGTTGTGAGATTATATTTCTCCAAAATTGATCATGGTGATAATTTCAAGGTCATGTTACTTTCCATTTTCTACAACAAAAAAGTAGGTTTTAGTATTTTATCTTGATTACAAAAATGTGATGTGATGATTTTATTTATTAGTCTCCAGCCATTTTATTAAACCCCAATTTCCCTTTCCATTTGAATTTGAATATCCTATATCATGCATATTCTAGTGTCATGGATCCATATTTCCCATCTCATAACCCAAACTGGGTGCTATAAATTTTTTGAAGGTATTTAAGTAGGCATGTTTTCTCAAATATATTAACACATAGATCCTTGATATTTTGAGTATACTTCTCAATCCAAAATTCCTGGAATCATATTTCTTTAACACTTTACTTCTATTTGCATCAATTCATACATAATAAATAAACCCTTAATTCTAACTAGGTTTATTGAACCCAAAACCTTTTTTAAAACTCTCTGATAATTGAAATTACCCTAAAAAAGTCCAAATAAGCACCTTGAACTATAGTTACATTTTAAATCAAATAATGGAAGGCTATTCTGACATAATAGATTCTTTGAGGGGTTTTTTAATTATATGTAAATATTTTTTATTTTATCCGTTTATTTGATTTCATTTAAGAAAATAAAACATAAATAATTAAACATTCACTAGAAATAAATATAATAAATATATATGTCATGATCATGAGATTTATAATGGTTGGTTTATTGAGTAGATGATAAACTAACTCTTGATCATAGGGGAACAACTCATGGAACCAAGATTGGTTTGAGTTGTAGCATTCCATCTATTCACCTATGTATCTCTTTGGTTGGTTTTACCTTGAATCTATACTTGAACCATCACCACTCTCTTGAGATATTATTCTTGTACATATTCTTTACTCACATGTAGGTGAGGGGGTCTAGGGGTATGAGGTTACATAAAATAAATAATGGATATGTTGTCCATCCATAATAAGAAGAGGGTATTATTTGTAGATTTACATTTTATTTAAATAATAGTTATCATAAAAACCCATGCAATAATAATTAAATTGAAATACATCTAACAAATGCATAGGTTGGTCAATATCGTGGTCATACATGCATGCAATGAGTATGAATTTAAAAAATATCTAACATTCATTTCTATTTTTTTATTAAGATAAATTAACCAAATTAATAAAATAATTATCTTATTAATTAGTTAATTTATTTATCTTAATTTTCCATCCACACAGTCATGTTGATGAACATATTTTATAATTTTAAATAAATGAAATAAAAAATTAATTCAAAATTAATAAAGTAGATGGGGTATAATGGAGGAAATAAATAACGTAACCCTATTAACTACACAATGTATTGTATGGTCCCTATTATGTATTGTGAACTTACACTATATGTTTGGTACACAACTTGTTACGATATTACATGGGGTTTAGTTCTGTGCATCAAGACAAGTATTAATATCAGTATTTATAATACAAGACACACCTTTAATATTTGAGGTGTGTATGATTATCATACATGACATGTAGTTCCAAAATAATTGTCAAATTAATTAATTGTTTGTTAAAAACCATGTCACAGGACATGTACATCAGCTACACATCATGTAGTTTGGTTTAATATTTTAATTAATTTCTAGTCCATGTATTAAATTTAGGCAGTATATATCCTAGCTTAATATATTCTCAACATAAATGGGTATGAGTTACATGACTTATACATATTTCTATACATCATATACTCCATTTAGTGGTTATCCAAGATACATGCCTAGGGAAACTCTGGATAATCCAGAAGGACATTTAGGTATTACATGGAATATATGCTATAAATATGTCATGTAATCACAACTAGATCATGTTGTTCAGTTATTACCCATTACATGGATTTTATTTAATATATATCGCATACTTTGACCACAAAACCTCCATAATTCCCATGGGGCCAAATTTTGTGGGGTTGCATGATGTGTATTCCAACTACAAGTAGTGTAACCCCTCAAGTTGTGTGTCACTTGGATAGTCAATATGTGGTGTGAAATGATGTCATATCCTCTTCTCCGACACAAAATTCCATGATTTATATGAATCATCCTAGTGTGGGGAATCTAGATACATAACATGTACCTTTTAGCTACACATCGTGTAGTTTGTGTTATTCATCCCAAATAACATGCATCTTTAAGAATAATTTTATAATGTTCTTCATCTATTTTTGTTCTTTTTTCATTATATAAAGGTAGATTAAAATAATATCTCTACTTTCATATTAAATAAGAAAAAACCTGAAATGAAAAAATAAAAAAAATGGGTAATTTGATCAACAAATAATAAATAATTATAAATTAATATATAACTACTATGATTCCAGTTAAAGGTTCTGGGGAACAATTAAAGTAGTTAGGACCATTACCAACAATGTATTTTCATTATTTTATTTAGATAAATCCGTATAACTAGATGAACACGATATCATAAGATGCGAGATAGAATCGTTTCATATATGATTTATAATTAATTAATATAAATAAGAATTACCCTAGCTTGTAATTGTTTCTTCATTGTCAAATCGATTGACCTCTCTTATTGTACCATCATTTAATCGAAGAATAAAAGTGTGAAATCCCTCTAATAATATCCACATGTGCTCCATGAACCTCATAAAATCTTCATAGTATCTCTAGGTGATAGTGTGGATGATTATCATCACTTCCATTATTCGTTTTTGATCACAATAAGAATTCCTTCCAAGATTAAAAGACTGTTAAAGTTCTCTCCAAGCTTGAGAGGGAGGTGGAGGATCAATGTTCTCCATTATTAGACAATTCTTATGAAATTTCTCTCCATTTATTGAGATAATTTTCTAGTGAAAATGTTATGCACAATGATCATCCCTGTCTAGAAATGATATAATCGGGTTTAAATACTTAGGTTAATGAATAGGATATTTCACAATGGTTGTTATCCATTACACTAATTCTAAGTGAACTTTATGTAAAATATTATTATTATTATTATTATTATTTCCTTGATGTGAACAAAACTTTAAAAAAAATTAAATATCATTTTCTCTATACATTTAACTCAATTTTTCAATCCTCCTTATAATTTTAAAACCATGAATAATGACTATTTATTTAAATAAATAAATATCATTATATTATTAATTCAATAAATAAATTAATATTATATTCACTAAACTAGATTATACATATTTATTAAATACTAAACACACATATATATATCTCAAATAACTGGTGACTGAGTATTTACAATCAAAATGACTTGAATAATTGCCATTCGTCAAAACTTGAGAATAATATTTATTATAATATTAAATTAAAATAAAATTTACTGAGTATCTACATACACTTAATATGTGACACTCTAATACTATTTATTAGTGTAATTGAACTAATTGGATTAAATTAAAAGATATATGTCTAGAAACACATCAAGGATAAAGGTTCTGGGTGCAACAAAAGTCATCCAGGCCTACGCCCAATGATAGAATTTCTTTAGGTATACAAAATAATCGATAATAACATGATGAATAATCCTTATGTTTAATTAATTTAACTAAATAAAATATATTAAAATAATCATATAAAAAATGATTATTTTTTCATATTAAGTTTATAATTAATTTAATATCAATAATTACCTTAGTCTTGATATTATTTCTTCAATGAAAATGTTTATCATATAAAAATCATTCAATTTATACAATAATTTTGGTAAGAGGATACAAAGTTTAATATATATATCATTGATCCACACATTCTCCATAATCTTGGAGCATCTCCAATGGAACTCGAAGTGTTACTATGGGAGTTCTGATCATTTTGTGTCACTCACCTTTTATTTAAACACAAGCCTCCAGGATGGAGTATTTTATCTCTTGTTCTATCGATCTTGAGATTCAAGAATGAGGTGAATAAATTATATTAGACTTTATAAGAACCCTATATATGTCCTTCATTGAGATAATTCTCTAAGGAGAGGATGTGTTGTGCATAACACAAATGATTTTCACTACATCTCTAAAATGATATGAGTGGGTATATATAGTGATATGGTTTAATATTAGTAATTTCAAAATTTCTATTAGTCAAATAATAAAATCAATATATTCCTCATACTAAAAATAATAATAATCATATAATTCCCTTGAGGTTATAAGTAAAGAAAACAATTCACAGGCCCTTGGGCCCCCAAGTACAGGCCACAACCCCCTAAAAGAGTTGACCCACTCTATAGAAAGTTCATTACATTGATTGGACTGAAGGCTTGGTAACCCAAAGGTCATTACATGGGTATCAACCCCTACCTATGTCCATTCTACATCATAACCTTGCATCACCACCTACCTGTATCAGCACCTGCATCACCATGCCTTCAACTTGGCCTATCCACCTTCCTCGACATGTATTAATCCTCAAATAATTAATATTATTATTTACATAAATAAATAAAAAATATATTCATGGTATTGAGAATAAATATTTATTTAATATTAAACTCACATAAATACGGTGACAGGATATTTGTGATCAATTAATCCTGAATAAATATAATTTCTCAACCTGGAGAATAACATTTATTCCAACTATTAAATTTAAATAGAATTCAACTAAGAAAAATGGGAACACTAAGTGTATAACCCTCTAGGGTTATTAATCAGTTTAATTAGGTGGAATTTCCAAATATATAATATCAGTGTCTATAAACACATAAAGGAACCAATAGAGAAACAATTTAATATTATAATGACAAGAACCACATGTGAATGCTCACTATGTAATATAATCCCTTTGTCTTGATATATCCTTAAGAAAGTTGCATAATCATGTCATAAAACTATAATTTTTATATATATTTATTTTAATTACTAAAATGAACTCATACATCACCATGGACATTGGTTTTTGTTCAAAAAGTCCACTCCAATCATGGTTCTAACATATCATCTTTCAGACTTGGAAGGTAGAAATCTTTTATTAACTTATTCATTAATTTCATTTAATGTGTAACTCAACCAACATATCTCACTTCTTTGTGAACATAGTTCATCATGATTTTAGGAAATACATAAAATTATGAAACTTATGATATGAATTAATAATAATCACAAGTCTAAGAACCAGTACACACATTTTCATATCATAATATCCAATGATATACAAATATATAGAATTACTACTTATAGGTATGTCTTTATAATCACCCATATTAGATATTTTCAAGTGATAACTTCATGATATTAAGAATTATCCTTTTGTAATAATAAATCACTTGAAAGTATACATCATATGTGTCCCATCTAATGGCATCATTCGACCATAGGACTTTTATGTTCTATAATATTATAATTGAACTTCAAGTTCCTCATCATAGTGTGTAACTACTATGAACTTTTTATATGATAAATACATTAATGATGTTATTTTTGGATTTGGTTCCCTGGAAAAAACTAATATGTACATTTAATTACCGTAATATTTATGATGTTGAATATTAATTAATATTTTATCATATCTCAATCATTCTTCTATATTAAAATGAATTTGATAATGTCATTTGAGCACTTGGCACACTAAAAGGTCATAGTTGTTACCTATTATGATGAGAATATATAAGTGTCATGATAATATTCTTAAATATATATTATATGGATGGATTATATTATTTTATTAGAAAAAAATGATACATGCTATCATGGGTAGGGGGTTATAAGATATTGAGACTTCTTCACATGAAGTTCATCTATGGTAATATTCAAGATAAAAACGTTATTAGAAGTTGACCCACCAATAATAAATCCACATTTATATGTTTTATTGGATGTTCTTATCTTTGGATTGGTGTAATGGTACTTTTACTTTAAGATTATTATTAATGTATATCATGAGTCTTTTACTTTGATGTATTAATGAAAATATTGACGACAAATACTCATGGTGAGATAGGAAACATTGGTAGAGACATGATTGATATCACATTAATGAATAATTCAATATATAATTTTCCCATTGTCTTATTTAATGGAAGTGTATATCTCATTACCTTTAAGGGAAAAGGAACGGTTTGATTAATACCACAACCATATGGTTATGTTGATAAGTTCATTTCTATAAATTCAAAAAAAAAGACAATAAGTGCATGGGTAGACGAAACCAGTTTGAAACTTACTTGATTAGAGATATCAAGACAAAGGTATTATATTAAACAATGTGAGTTCATATAAAGTTATTAGCTCTATGACATTTAACTTATTTTTCTATGAGTTATTTGGTATGTTATTAGATGTTAACCATGGAATTTAGGCGGTACTGTCTATTTCCACTAAGAAAGGGGCATAGAGGATCACATAATAAGTGTATTAATAAACTTAGTTAAATTATATATGAATTTAACATATTAAAAAATATTATTCTCATGCATGGATTAATAATTATTCATGACAAGTTGATCTTACATATTCAATCACCATTTATTTGAGAGAAAATATATGAGTTTAATATTTAATAAATATTTTTGTTATTTAACTAAATAAAATATTTATTTATTTATCAATAATTAATGAAGTGATATTTAATTATCTAAATGAATATTCATTATTTATGGTCCGATAAATATTGAGGAGGATTGGTGGACTATGTTTCATGATCTGGTGAGAAATGATATATTGAATATTATTTGAATAAATATTAATTTATTTATTCAAGAAAATAGCATCCCATTAACTGTGAGTTTAAAATGTGTTAAGTAAATAATAATAATAATATTATTATTATTATTATTTAAACATTAGGTTGATGGAAATTAAAAGAATAATAAGGTCCAATGTGTAATTATTTATTCTCTAACCCTATGTCTATAAATACTTGATTATGTCATTCTCTAACCCTAGTTATGACATTCAAATAATTGTGTACAATAAATTATATAGACGACACTCTCAATCCATAGAGAGTTCTTCTTATATAATGATCTAATTAATAGATATTTATCCTCTTATTCCACCATATCAAGTCTAGAGAGACCATAAGAATCCTTATGCCTTGAAGTGATTCTTATGTTGGCCAAAAAATAATGATGTAAGAATCAGAGTATTTTTTACTAGTCACTAAGGATTTATATGATGACATTCAAAGGTTCATGGGGAATGTGTAGATCACTACTATAGATATTATACCATTTAATCCTCTGACCACAATGATGGAATAAATTTAAGTGTTCAACTAATTCATCAACAAAGAAAGAATTCCAATGAATTAATTATTTATCCTTACTCAAATTAATTATAAATTATATGTGATGATCCTCTCTCATACCCAGTGAGGATTGTAACACAAGATTGGGTGGCTTGGCAGAGAATAGAGATTCCCTCTATTCATACATTCCTAAAATTGGGTCTTGACACGTGAGTTTCCTTATATGTATGAGACCTAAGCATAATATTTTCTTCATAGGTTTTTACCTTTATTGGATATGATCTATAGACTTGGTTGGAGATCCTAGTGATAAATTTTTAATCACATGATCATAGTGGGTCTAGTTTTATCCATGTAGTGGGACAC
The DNA here is from genome assembly GCA_963277665.1 of Viscum album. Classification (NCBI taxonomy): domain Eukaryota; kingdom Viridiplantae; phylum Streptophyta; class Magnoliopsida; order Santalales; family Viscaceae; genus Viscum; species Viscum album. The sequence goes on from OY728148.1 coordinate 817,556,990, forward strand.
TTTTCCTACTTCTACTCAGGATAGGTTATGATGATGAGAGGGTATCCCTGGAGAGAGGAGAGGGGTTAAAAATAATATTTATTTCCCTATTGTAGTATAGTATATGACTCGAGTCATCTCTCTTTAAGAGCTTATGGATTCCAATTCAATCACTAAATTTTATAATCACTTATTGTATTATTCATATTTTTAATATTTTAAATAAAAATAAAAAGGTTTTTGAGAATTGAAATACAAAATGAAAAATAAACATACATATCCAAAATTAAGGCCGAATGAAGTTAATAATAAGGAATATGATCCAAGGAGAATCACCCTGGGTGAACCTTTATTGTTTATTTTTTATTTTTATACCTATATAATAAACACAATTCATCATATGGGTGTTAAACCTCTTCTACCTAGATTGTGAGAATACAATGTACCTAATAATCTCTAAACATATTGGACATCTATATCCTACTTGACTAGTAAATTAAAGGAATTATCAATCGAGAGAAACCCCTAAACCACATGCTTGATATGAAATCATACCCATTAAAAACTAAACCATCAAGGCTCCATTGTATGCACTAAAAATTATATAAGGGAGGTAAAATAGTATAGAATAAGAAGAAAACCTAAGACAACCACCATAAGGACAAACTACACCTTTCCCCACTACTTATTATCTTTATAATAACCCTAAGAATATAAGAAACATTTAAAATATGAATGAGCAGGGACTTGGGTTCATCATTGGATTCCTACCTAAGAAGATCCATCAAGTTAGTTATTCACCATTTTAAAGAATATATATCACAGTGAGATGGAATAAGGGAAGAAAATTATAGATATGAGAAATAGAAACCATTAATACTTTTATTAAAACATACAGAATGTGATTATAAAATGAAAATAAAATAAACACTAATCTACATAGAAAGGCCAAAATCAAATTTGGGAATCTAAGACTGTTATGGGATAAAGAATAATTTTTTATAATAGAGGAAAATAATTTAAATAAGAAGAGGGAAGCAATACATAATCCAGTATTTTTGGTTTATATGGGTTGCTCCCTCATATATACAATGCTCAAGCAATAGCATATTTCCATATAGATAACAATTTTTGATATTCTTTGAAATTATCCATGATCCTTGTTAATGTTTCCTTAGTTTACTTTTAATTTTATGTGTGTGATTAAAAAAAGGTTTGAAATAATATTTAAATGGATAGATATATTATGGGTTCATTCCATACTATGAAAATGCTTTTTACTCTGTCATTCCATTGAAGAGTATCGTTCATGGAATGGTTGTTAAATATTTGATTATCACTTCACATTTCATCCCTTTATCACATGACTCAATTAAACACAGAACGAGATCCTCCAAAATATAAGTAACATTTAATCTTGAATAGAACTCTTCAAGGTGTGATTTCAATCACCCCAACATGATATTCTATAGGTTTTATCAAAGTGTTTGTCCTGAGAAACATTTTAGTTCCATTTAAATCTCCTAGGTGTTGCCTCTTTTATTCTGATTTTTCAATGTATCAATATTCACTTGAATAGATTGGTCAAAATTTCACCAAGTCCCTAACTTATACAAATCCTTTTAAGGACCCCTATATATTGGAATTAGATCCACTGTAGGTATGTAAATGACTCTTACATATCATTGTGTTCCATGAGTATTAATTTTAAAAACCATTGAACTTACTTTGACATATTTGAGAGTTTTATAAATTATTTAGTAAGAGTTACAATGAATTTTATGTAAGATATGTTTATTCTTTTGTATTCACCATACATGATCAATTTTCCAGTGCATCTTCAAAATGAATCTTACATATGAAAAATGACTCTTAGGTTACAAAAAATGACCCTTATGTATTCATATAAGATTATTTTAATTTTAAAATTCTATAAGTCATATTTCAAAGCTTTGTTATATTGAATCTTATGTATATCGTAGGGTGTATTTTATAAATTCAATCCATTAGCCGAATTTCTTCAGTGTTATAGCTGAATTCTTCCTCATGGAATTATTCAACTTCCTTCTTTGCCACAGTAGATAGATTTATCCTTCAAACTTGTAGCCAAATTTTTCAACTTTTAAATAAAAAATAAATAATTATAAATATATTTCTCTTCAATAAACTAATAAAAATAATAATAATATCATTAAAATTCACATTTTAGACCCGTTATATAGAAAATTTCAATATACTCTTATATACTAAATATGTGATCATTACCCTTAAAATATCGAAATGATTTAGATTAATTAATTGAAATACAAATTGAAAATTAATGAAAATATTGTCTCTATCATTTTCTCAAAATTCAAACATTACATTCTAGGGAGATCATATAAAACCTAAGTGAAAATAGATTTCCTAAGGATAATTTTAGTAAAACTTTTAAATTAAAACACTCAAAGATATTCATGCCATCAAGATGGATCTCAACTCACTCTTTCATCACTAAAAAAATCCATACAATCTATTTAAAACACCCATGTATAGTTTATAATTACCTCCCCATAAAAATATCCCTCTTCACTCAAGGATTTTAAAAATGGAGTTTTACTCATTCTCAATAACATGTATGATTTACATAGTTTTTTTACTTTCCTAGAATCTTCACATCACATATTCAAAAAATTGTGTAAATTTTGAAGGATTTTCAGAGTTTTTAGATAGACTAGGGTTTTCTAGTTTTAAAGGATTAAAAACACAAAGGCGGAATGGGGAGGGTTGTCTCTCGTTGAATAAAAATACAAGATAATTGTTTACAATCATGAATGTATTCTCACTCGCTCCCATTAAAAGTATTAACCTCTAGACATTATTTTATTTTATTAGACTCTCTAACCTTTAATAATTTCAATAGTAGTGATAGTTTATTCATTTTATCTTCTCTCTACCTTCTTATTAAAAATAGTAAAATTTTATTTATTTTTCATCATGACCCTTCCATGTAGAATTTCACTTTTTGAAGGTAGATAGAAATATTTAGTCTTTAAATTTTTATGAACACCCTTTACCATATTTTAATAATATTTCTCCCCTCCTTACCCCTTTATATACGTTATGTTCCTCCCTAAATAGCTTCAGAATATTAGAATACATATAATTAGTGTTAAATGATACAACACATAACTTTTCTACCTCTCTCCCCTACACTTGAGTTCATTGATAATCATGAATTTACTTATAGATCAATTTTTAAAGGTATTTAAATCTTTTAATGTGCCTCCCTAGATGGGTTTTAATGAATAATAGGGACTCAATGAAAATTTAAAAAGTAAGGGTAGTCCAGATAGAAGTTTAATAAAGAAAAGTGGATTTCAAAATGGTCCCTTAATCATATTTTTTTCATTACATAAATTTTAACATCTTTGAAAAAAAAGAAAAAAAGGAAAATTTTTGGATCACAAAACATGCCTCAAGAATCTAAAGAAAAATAAAACAGGAATAATGTGTAAAAAAATGTTTCAAAAACCTCTCAGGCTAGAAAACAATAATCATTTGTATAATAATTATGCACCTGATTTTCACATTTGATCAAATCTCATTAAATGAGTAGATTGGAAATAAAGAAACTGAATACATTTCAATGATCGTTTAAAACATTATATATTTAAATCAATTTATTATAAAAAAATCTTAGATGGTCTAAATTTTTCAAAGTATTCAATGAAGCTAAATATTTTTAAAAACACTCTAAAATTTAAAAATAGAAACAAAACATGTATGCATATTTCCTAACCTAGGTTATAACAAGTCCCCCACACTTCTACTACTACCCTATTTTTTGTTTAAACATAATAATAGTAAATTTATAAATATAATTTAATTTGGTAGTAATAAAATAAGGGAAAAGTGATACAAAAAAATTGTTGGTAGTGACCATTTTGAGTTATTCTTCTAGTCGTTTCTCTCTATAGTCCTACATATAAAAACATAAAACATCAGAAATTTATTAAAATTAAAATAAACAAAAATAAATAAAAATGGAAAAATTATATCATATTGGTTTGTATCCCCAAATTTGTATTGGGTTTTTGACTACCCCAATGAGTTCGCTCCAATTGTATTCCATAATCTGATGGTGGGTTAGGTTTCTTTGGCTTAAACTACCACATGCAATTTCTTATAGTGTGCATCCCTTCACACTAGTTCTATAAGACGCCATGAATATAGTACATAAGATCCATCCCCTTAGATATTGGGGACATCATATATGGTGGGTGTTGGAAAAACTATGTTTAACACCATAATACTTTAGAACATATATTTCAATTTAATAAATTCAAAGTGTTTGATATCTTTCTTTATATGAAACCTTGAGCTTAAACAAACCGTGATATACTATCAAAATATTATTTTTAAAAGTTTTTGTTATTGAAAAACTTTTGTATTATAGGGTATGATGAGTACTAACTAAATTATGAAAAATATGTATAAAATGTTTTCTTAATGAAAAATAATTGATTAATTCTTACAAAATAAGTATTAAAATTTAAAATTTAAAAAAATACTATCATTTTATGTTTAAAGATAAATTTTTCAAAGTATGGTGTTTTTATATATATTATTTATCTTAATCACTAATTAACTAGGATTTTGATGAAATATATTTGTATTGAATGTAAAAAAAATTATGAATCCTTCATATAATTATTATCGATAAGTTATAAATGAAGGTAAATTCAATTGAAGGTAAAAAGATTTATTTTTTAAAAAACTATTCTTTTCTTTGCACGATGTATTTTATCTTAATAAATTGAATTAATAACAATTGATAAATTATTTTAATGAAATTTTTAGATAATATATTCAGTAAAATATATTATCATTGTTCTAATGGTTGTTACTAGGAAAGTAATGAAAATAAAATTCTTTTTATGCTTAAAAATACATTTTCTCTAAAAATGGTTTTTACAAGTTTTATGCACGGATATTAAAATTAATTTCAACCAGTTCTAGGAATTGAATATTATAAAATAAATTCCATATTTTAAATTGGTATAATTAATATTATGTAATAATTTTAAGTTATTTTTTCTATAATGAATAGTTACCATGGTAAAAATCTTGTTACCACGGTAAGGGTTAAAAGGGATGAAAGGGTTAAAAGAGTTATTAACCTAATAGATAAGGTTTAAAATATCAAAAATCTCTTACTTTAATTTTATTATTTGATTATTTTTTAACTTACCCTTATTATCTTTGAATATTTGGAAATTTAGAGCCACTTGACTGGATTAATCCATATATTATATAACAAACTTTCAAGTATCTGCATGTTTTCCACCCACATCACTTATAATAGGGAACCACTTCTTCAAACTTCTCTACACAACTTTATCCATTTATCTCAAACAATATCTAACCAAATACCCGTACAACCTTCATCCCCATGGTCTAGAGTTCCTTCTCACACCAAAATACCAACCAATAATGCTTAAGGTGTAATAAAAATAGGTTTTCTAAAGAAGATGAGATTTAAATTCATAAAAAGGAGGAAAGCACTTTAGGTAAGGGTTTATGTTACAATGTAGTTTATTTTAGGAATTGTATATATAAAATTTCCATTAAGGAAAATTATATGATACTTATCTTCTAAACCCTAACTATTTTATTTTTCTCTCATTATTTTTAGGGTTTCCATATTCTACAAAAAAATTATTAAATATTTTATATATAATTAAATGTTTGAGAAATGTTATTCTTTATACCTTTTAATTTATTTACAAATAATTAAAAGGAATGTAGTCAAATGTTTTTTATATGAATCACTTTTTTTTTACAAAACTGTGAAAGGATATTTTAACTTATATGATATGAATGGATTTTCTCTTCATCATGTCTTTTATTTGTTATGAATATTCCATTTAAAGTTTTTATGGTTTTTCAAAGAAAATATATATTTTAATAATTATGGGAATTTTTAGTTTTAAAAATCACCAAAAGAAAATGATATTTTATCATGTTTTAAATTTATATTTTTAATGCTTCTATATAATAGACTTTTCATCTATATCAACATCCTTTAAGGATTGTTATGCTTCACTGGGGATAAGATTGTATGACATCATCCACTTTATTTCTCTATATGTCTTATGATGATGATGTTTTAAGGTGAATTATTCAAAACATGTTACTTTACCACATATTAAATAAGTTATAATTAAATATTTATAAAACAAATTTATTTCCCATGAGTTATACTATAATTAATGTTTTTATTATCTTATGGAACACTTATGTTTGGTTTTCATTATGTGATGGGTGGCATTGGAATTATATAACCCTATAATTCTTTAGGTAAATATTGATATCTCATGAGATGATATGAACTGGAATGGTGAGTAAACCCTGCTCAATAAGGGACTATATCCTCAAGGATAGTCTTATTACTGAGCCTTGACTAAGAAAATTATGGAAATCGGGATTGAACCCAATACACTATGGGATGTTGTCCACTATGATAGTTTTGGTAGTTATATTTGACCAAGGAAATGATTTTCTATTCTTATGTGTACACCACAAACTTATGTTTTGTGCTTATGATATGTTCTCATGAATCATGATAGATTATTGAGGATTTTATACTCTTAGGACTTATTTCTTTTATTATGACAAATATTTATGTAATGACACATGATTAATGATATTTGACTAATTGGATATGAATTTTGTAAGTTATGATCATATTATCATACCCTTATGATTATCTTATTCTCACTTATGATTATTGATTGATATATTCTATGTTTATCCTTACTGAGTATTTAAGATCACCCTTTTTATGTTTCTATTTCCCTGAGTTATGAAGAAAGTTTTTAAATAGGGTATGACTAAGTAGAGTGTTATGTGATGAGAAATTTTTGGTATATATTAAATATATTTTATGAGATAAGTTGATTATGTATCTAGTCGCAAAAGTCACTAAACCTTTATGGTTATAGGGAATTTATTAATGAATATTCATCTAAAATGATGTAATATTTATGCATGTAATTATTGGGTTGCCTCAGTATGGGTCCAATTATAATTTAACCACTACTTTCATGGAATCCTTATCAATATCTAGAGTTTTATCATTGTGTTTTTCATTGTTAGATTCACTAAAGTGTAATTCAGTTAAAAGTTTTATTTTAATAAAATTGAAATATGGAGGATTGATATTAAAATTAACCCCCTTAAGAAGTGCCTCCAGACTAATTATTTCAAAAAAATTATTCAACAAGAAGAAATCCAATGGGAAGGAAAAGAAGGGAAATTCTAAATCTTGGTTTTATTTTTGAACTTATAAGGGTTGGCTAACCCTGAAACATACAACACCCAACATAGGTACATTCACTTCCACAAGCGCAATATTTTAGGAATTAATGAACCATAAAAGACTTTTATCCATGGAATATATGGATTGTATAAGGTTTCTTATCATTTATTAGGTATTAATAATGGAGCTAATTTGGTGGAAGGAATTTGGGACCTTGATCATAACTCGGTGGGGAAGGCATCTATCCTAAATATTGATGATCAGATTATTACCTATGAGATTTATTCAGTGGGTTTTCATTTTTCTTCACATTTGTTTATGAAAAAAATAAATACCAAGGCATATGTAGTTTGTGTCAAACCATTGATCAGCTCAGTGTAAGTATAATAGGATTATGGATTATTTTAGAATATTTCAACATCATTTTGTCCCCTAGTGAAAAAAATTGGAGTTTCCCACTCTCATATCTCTCATAGAGATTTTAGGGCATGTATTGAGGTTAATAATATTATAGAGATTAACCAGTTTGGTTTCAACTAAACCTATTCCAAAAGACACCTCTTTAAAATAGTTTCTAGTAAACTTGACATAGCCCTTAAAAATGTTTTGGATCTTGATAGTTGGGAATCTATTTCTAGTATTAGGATTTCGAGGCTCAATAATGACCATAATCCTATTATTATTAGTCTTGTGTCTAGGGGTATGAAGCAACCCCTACCTTCTAGGTTCAATAATGATTGGGCCTCTAATACTGAATTTGATATGATCATTTGTGATTTTTTGAAGTTCATGTACGGTGGTAAAGATTTCATTTCCTACATTCTTAAATTGAAGATCCTAAAACATAAGCTCAAGATTTAGAGTAAGGATTCTTTCAGTGGCATGGATAAAGATATTACTTCCCTTGAGAGCTCTCTACAATATGTTCAAGAAGATATTAATAACAGGGACTTCAACTCTGACCTATCACAAGAGATTGTTATTTCTTATAATCTTGATTCTCTTCTTTAAATGAAGGAAAGTATCAAAAAGGAATTCTTAAAAATCAAATGGATCAAGGATGGAAATCAAAACTCAAAATTTTATTAATATGGTCCCCCTTTATTCAATTCCCACTGAAAATATTGGAGTAATAGAAAAAAAATTCTATGATATACTCTCTTTTCCTTAAATTATATTTCACTCTAAAATGGGATGTTGACACGTGAGTTTCTTTATATGTATGAGACCTAAGCATAAGATTTTCTTCATAGGTTTTTACCTTTATTAGATATGATCTATAGACTTGGTTGGAGATCCTAGTGATAAATTTTTAATCACATGATCATAGTGGGTCTAGTTTTATCCATGTAGTGGGATACTTTTCCTGCTTCTACTCAGGATAGGTTATAATGATGATAGGGTATCCCTGGAGATAGGAGAGGGGTATAAAAATAAAATTTATTTCCCTATTCTAGTATAGTATATGACTCAAGTCATCTCTCTTTGATTAATTTTATAATCCTTTAATGAATCCACTAAAACCTATATTATATTTTAAGTTTTTAAAATCAATTCTTTATGAACATGACTCATTTCCACATCACGAGTGGTATTATTTTAATATGTTAGGTTATTGACCATATAAAATATTTAAAACCAATACTATTTGGTAAAAACCATGGGCAAAAACCATGGTAAGGTTTTTTGTTTTGATTATTTTATTATATATATTCTAAAACCTAGGTTTAGAAATTAATAAAGAATTCCCCTCTCTGTTTCTATAAATACCCGCCCAACCTCCCACTAATTTTCATTAAAAACCCATTTAGAATTAATTTTTTCTCCCTAAGTCTATCTAAATCCCTACCAATGTATTATTATTCTCTTAATAATATCCTCCCAATCTTTTAGAAGATCCCTCTCAAGGTATGGGATCCTCTTCTCTTCCTTTTTAATTAAAGTACCTTCATTATACTAAGCCATTTTATTTACAATTTTCCATGTTTTAATGAGTTTTTACACAACAATTTATTTTTCTTATGATTCAAAATTAATGATAGATCATTGCTCACTCTCATTATACCCTTCCATGAACCTTTATGTACACCCATTATGTTGCCGAAACTATCCTGTGATTTTTCATGCCAGAATTTTGTATTGTGGGTACCCATCCCCATATCCACTCAAGGTAAATTACCTAGATGTATTTATCCTTAATTTATTTTGGACTTATATTTCTTTAACCCACACTAATTAATCTTGTTTTTAAAAGTTATTAAATATGTTCTTATATTGTATGATCAATATGGCACACAAATGCATGTACATGATATGGATGTGACGGGTGGGTTAAAATTATATATCTCTCTAATGCATTGGTTAATGTTTTTATCTCATGAGATTACATGTATGGTGAATGGGAGATTATCCTAAGAACAATGTGTCATGATGTCTCTGTGTTCATTCAAGATTTATTATTATGATGTCAGATTTTATGTTTTTTTCACATTATTATGTTTCCTTGATATTATCGTCCTATATAATACTTTGATGTTCCAGTTTATGATTTTTACCCATTTTATGTGACCTTGATATACCTCTTGTATTAATTTCATCATGTTATTATTTGATTATTCACTTACTAGGATTTATATCTCACCCCTTTCTAATGTACATCACCAGGTTATCTCATGCAGTATTAGAAGATCAGTGGAATATAAGGGTATGTTTTGGAGTTTTTAAATAAAATTGTTGTAACCATGTTTCAAATTATTGTATTATATATCTAATTACACAAATACACTAAGCATAATGATCTTTTTTTATTGTATTAAGTGTATATTTATATAATAAATCATGACTTAAAGTTTATAAAAGATATATGTTTCCAAACTCGGTTTTTCTATAGTCTCCTTTACATTGATTATTTTGGATATCTTGTTCATGGTCAGCCTACATGTGACCTTAATTTGATGTATTCCATTTTAAATTATTGTAAATAATATTTTATTACCACATGAGAGTTTTTGTTTACATACTAATGACATGTATGTATGATGTTCGCATTTATTTGGTTTTTTTGATAAAAATTGATTATTATTTCTTTCACTATGATTTTTGGTTACCTGTAAAAAAGAGGGTATTTCCTCTATATTATATATATTTCCCTCACTACTGGTTTAAATAATATAAAATATCAAGATACATGCTTGAGTAAGGTTGAACTTGGATTGATTACGGTGGAAATGAACCCGATCGAGGAAACTACAAAGTGGTATCTAATTATTATTTTTATTTTCGTAATATTTTTTATATAGTAGATAGAGATAAAACTAGTCAAATATTAGAATGGATGAAATAAATGTTCCTAGATAACACTTTTGTGAGTATAAACCCCAGTTAACTAGGTGTTGGGATTATTGTATTGGACTTTTACTAGTATAGTTGACTTGTTTGGATTATGCAATGTATAATGTTTCAGGATTATTGATTAACTGATTTTTTTTAAATTTCATATGGTTCAAAGAGTCATTCATTCATGAATCATGTTTTTGTATGGTATTTATCAGAAATTTGTGTGTTTTGTTGTGGTTAATCACTTTGAGAATAGCTTATACAGTGCTTTACTATATTACTTGATGGAGGAATACTAAAAACTTGGATTGTATATTGATTATGTTGTTATCATTTAGTAATTGATGAGGCAAATCTTATCTATAATTGATACATGTCTAAGATAAGTCATGTTAGTCTAGTGTTATTAACTAGTGGTATGATACCATAAATTTATAGTGATAGTATGTATCTATGGGGCATATTTCCAACCACTGCCCTTTACTTTTCTATGAGGGTGTGATGGAATGTGTTTCTTGGTGGTAGAATCATAGATATGGATATGGATATGATAGTGATCATAAAGGGGTAGTTTGATATAGTGGTACCCAGTGAGGATTGTAACACAATATTGGGTGGCATTGTATGAGAATAGAGATTCCCTCTATTCATACATTCCTAAAATGGGGTGTTGACACATGAGTTTCCTTATATGTATGAGACCTAAGCATAAGATTTTCTTCATAGGTTTTTACCTTTATTGGATATGATCTATAGACTTGGTTGGAGATCCTAGTGATAAATTTTTAATCACATGATCATAGTGGGTCTAGTTTTATCCATGTAGTGGGACACTTTTCCTGCTTCTACTCAGGATAGGTTATGATGATGAGAGGGTATCCCTGGAGAGAGGAGAGGGGTATATAAATAATATTTATTTCCCTATTCTAGTATAGTATATGACTCGAGTCATCTCTCTTTAAGAGCTTATGGATTCCAATTCAATCACTAAATTTTATAATCACTTATTGTATTATTCATATTTTTAATATTTTAAATAAAAATGAAAAGGTTTTTGAGAATTGAAATAAAAAATGAAAAATAAACATACATATCCAAAATTAAGGCCTAATGAAGTTAATAATAATGAATATGATCCAAGGAGAATCACCTTGGTGAACCTTCATTGTTTATTTTTTAGTTTTATACCTATATAATAAACACAATTCATCATATGGGTGTTCAACCTCTTCTACCCAGATTGTGAGAATACAGTGTACCTAATAATCTCTAAACACATTGGACATCTATATCCTACTTGATTAGTAAATTAAAGGAATTCTCAATCGAGAGAACCCCCTAACCCACATCCTTGATATGAAATCATACCCATTAAAAACTAAACCATCAAGGCTCCATTCTATGCACTAAAAATTATATAAGGGAGGTAAAATAGTATAGAAGAAGAAGAAAACCTAAGAAAACCACCATAAGAACAAACTACACCTTTCCCCACTACTTATTATCATTATAATAACCCTAAGAATATAAGAAACATTTAAAATATGAATGAGCAGGGACTTGGGTTCACTATTGGATTCCTCCCTGAGAAGATCCATCAAGTTAGTTATTCACCATTGTAAAGAATATATATCACAGTGAGAAGGAATAAGGGAAGAAAATTATAGATATGAGAAATAGAAACCATTAATACTTTTATTAAAACATACATAATTTGATTATAAAATGAAAATAAAATAAACACTAATCTACATGGAAAGGCCAAAATCAAATTTGGGAATCTAAGACTGTTATGGGATAAAGAATAATTTTTTATAATAGAGGAAAATAATTTTAATAAGAAGAGGGAAGCAATACACAATCCAGTATTTTTGGTGTATATGGGTGGCTCCCTCACATATACAATGCTCAAGAAATAGAATATTTCCATATAGATAACAATTTTTGATATTCTTTGAAATTCCCCATGATCCTTGGTAATGTTTCCTTAGTTTACTTTTAATTTTATGTGTGTGATTAAAAAAAGGTTTGAAATAATATTTAAATGGATAGATATATTATGGGTTTATTCCATACTGTGAAAATGCTTTTAACTCTGTCATTCCATAGAAGAGTATCAGTCATGGAATGGTTGTTAAATATTTGATTATCACTTCACATTTCATCCCTTTATCACATGACTCAATTAAACACAGAACAAGATCCTACAAAATAGAAGTAACATTTAATCTTGAATATAACTCTTCAAGGTGTGATTTCAATCACCCCAGCATGATATTCTATAGGTTTTATCAAAGTGTTTGTCCTGAGAAACATTGTGGTTCCATTTAAATATCCTAGGTGTTGCCTCTTTTATTCTGATTTTTCAATGTATCAATATTCACTTGAATAGTTTGGTCAAAATTTCACCAAGTCCCTAACTTCTACAAATCCTTTTAAGGACCCATATATATTGGAATTAGATCCACTGTAGTTAAGTAAATGACTCTTACATATCATTGTGTTCCATGAGTATTAATTTTAAAAACTATTGAACTTACTTTGAAATATTTTAGAGTTTTATAAATTATTTATAGAGAGTTATAATGAATTTTATGTAAGATATGTTTATTCTTATGTATTCACCATACATTATCAATTTTCCAGTGCATCTTTGAAATGAATCTTACATATGAAAAATGACTCATAAATTATAAAAAATGACCCTTATGTATTCATATAAGATTATTTTAATTTTAAAATTCTATAAGTAATATTTCAAAGCTTTGTCATATTGAATCTTATGAATATCATAGGGTGTCTTTTATAAATTCAATCCATTAGCTGAATTTCTTCAGTGTTATAATTGAATTCTTCCTCATGGAATTATTCAACTTCCTTATTTTCCACATTAGATAGATTTAACCTTAAAATTGTAGATAAATTTTCCAACTTTTAAATAAAAAAATAAATAATTATAAATATATTTCTCTTCAATAAACTAATAAAAATAATAATAATATCATTAAAATTCACATTTTGGACTCGTTATATAGAAAATTTAAATATACTCTTATATACTAAATATGTGATCATTACCCTTAAAATATCGAAATGATTTAGATTAATTAATTGAAATAAAAATTGAAATTAATGAAAATATTGTCTCTATCATTTTCTCAAAATTCAAACATTACATTCTAGGTAGATAATCTAAAACCTAAGTGAAAATAGATTTCCCAAGGTTGATTTTAGTAAAACTTTTAAATTAAAACACTCAAAGATATATCATGCCATCAAGATGGATCTCAACTCACTCTTTCATCACTAAAAAAATCCATACAGTCTATTTAAAACACCCATGTATAGTTTATACTTACCTCCACATAAAAATATCCCTCTTCACTCAAGGATTTTAAAAATGGAGTTTTACTCATTCTCAATAACATGTATGATTTACATAGTTTTTCTACTTTCCTAGAATCTTCACATCACATATTCAAACAATTGTGTTAATTTTGAAGGATTTTTAGGGTTTTCAGATAGATTAGGGTTTTCTAGTTTTAAAGGATTAAAAACACAAAGGCAGAATGGGGAGGGTTGTCTCTAGTTGAATAAAAATACAAGATAATAGTTTACAATCATGAATGTATTCTCACTCGCTCCCATTAAAAATATTAACCTCTAGACATTATTTTATTTTACTGGACTCTCTAACCTTTAATAATTTCAATAGTAGTGATAGTTTATTCATTTTATCTTCTCTCTACCTTCTTATTAAAAATAGTAGAATTTTATTTATATTTCATCATGACCCTTCCATGTAGAATTTCACTTTTGGAAGGTAGATAGAAATATTTAGTCTTTAAATTTTTATGAACACCCTTTACCATATTTTAATAATATTTCTCCCCTCCTTACTCCTTTATATACGTTATGTTCCTCCCTAAATAGCTTCAGAATATTAGAATACATATAATTAGTGTTAAATGATACAACACATAACTTTTCTACCTCCCTCCCCTACACTTGAGTTCAATGATAATCATGAATTTACTTATAGATCAATTTTTAAAGGTATTTAAATCTTTTAATGTGCCTCCCTAGATGGGTTTTCAGGAAGAATAGGGACTCAATGAAAATTTAAAAAGTAAGGGTAGTCCAAATAGAAGTTCAATATAGAAAAGTGGATTTAAAAATGGTCCCTTAATCATATTTTTTTCATTACATAAATTTTAACATCTTTTAAAAACAAGAAAAAAAAGAACTTTTTGGATCACAAAACATGCCTCAAGAATCTAAATAAAAATAAATAAGGAATAATGTGTAAAATATGTTTTAAAAACCTCTCAGGCTAGGAAAAAATAATCATTTGTATAGTACTTATGCACCTGATTTTCACATTTGATCAAATCTCATTAAATGAGTAGATTGGAAATCAAGAAACTGAATACATTTCAATGATCTTTTAAAACATTAGATATTTAAATCAAGTTATTATAAAAAAATCTTAGATGGTCTAAATTTTTTAAAGTATTCAATGAAGCTAAATATTTTTAAAAACACTCTAAAATTTAAAAATAGAAACAAAACATGTATGCATATTTCCTCACCTAGGCTATACCAAGTCCCCCACACTTCTACTACTACCCTATTTTTTGTTTAAACATAATAATAGTAAATTTATAAATATAATTTAATTTGGTAGTAATAAAATAAGGGAAAAGTGATACAACAAAAATTGTTGGCAGTAACCATTTTGAGTTATTCTTCTAGTTGCGGCTCTCTATAGTCCTACATATAAAAACATGAAACATGAGAAATTTATTAAAAGTAAAATAAACAAAAATTAATAAAAATGGAAAAAATATATCATATTGGTTTTTATCCCCAAATTTGTATTGGGTTTTTGACTACCCCAATGGGTTCGCTCCAATTGTATTCCATAATCTGAGGGTGGGTTAGGTTTCTTTGACTTAAACTACCACATGCTATTTCTTATAGTGTGCATCCCTTCACACTAGTTGTATAAGACGCCATGAATAGAGTACATAAGATCCATCCCCTAAGATATTGGGGACATCATATATGGTGGGTGTAGGAAAAACTATGTTTAACACCATAATATTTTAGAACATATATTTCAATTTATTAAATTCAAAGTGTTTGATATATTTCTTTATATGCAACCTTGATCTTAAACAAACTGTGATATACTATCAAAATATTATTATTAAATGTTTTTGTTATTAAAAAATTTTGTATTATAGGGTATGAATAGTAAAAACTAAATTATGAAAAATATGTATAAAATTTTTTCTTAATGAAAAATAATTGATTATTTCTTACAAAATAAGTATTAAATTTTAAAATATTAAAAAATACTATCATTTTATGTTTAAAGATCAATTTTTCAAAGTATGGTGTTTTTATATATTTTATTTATCTTAATCACTAATTAACTATGATTTTGATGAAATATATTTGTATTGAATGTAAAAAAAATTATGAATCATTCAAATAATTATTATCGATTAGTTATAAATGAAGGTAAATTCAATTGAAGGTAAAAATATTTATTTTTCAAAAAACTATTTTTTTCTTTGCACGATGTATTTTATCTTAATAAATTGAATTAATAACAATTGATAATTGATTTTAATGAAATTTTAGATAATATATTCAATAAAATATATTAGCATTGTTCTAATGGTTGTTACTAGGAAAGTAATGAAAATAAAATTATTTTTATGCTTAAAAATACATTTTCTCTAAAAATGGTTTTTACAAGTTTTATGCACGGATATTAAAATTAATTTCAACCATTTCTAGGAATTGAATATTATAAAATAAATTCCATATTTTAAATTGGTATAATTAATATTATGTAATAATTTTAAGTTATTTTTTTCTATAATGAATAGTTACCATGGTAAAAATCTTGTTACCACGGTATGGGTTAAAAGGGATGAAAGGGTTAAAAGAGGTATTAACCTAATAGATAAGGTTTAAAATATCAAAAATCTCTTACTTTAATTTTATTATTTGATTGTATTTTTAACTCACCCTTATTATCTTTGAATATTTGGAAATTTAGAGCCACTTGACTGGATTAATCCATATATTATACAACAAAGTTTCAAGTATTTGCATGTTTTCCACCCACATCACTTATAATAGGGAACCACTTCTTCAAACTTCTCTTCACAACTCTGTCCATTTATATCAAACAATATCTAACCAAATACCCTTACAACCTTCATCCCCATGGTCTAGAGTTCCTTCTCACACCAAAATACCAACCAATAATGCTTAAGGTGTAATACAAATAGGTTTCCTAAAGAAGATGAGATTTAAATTCATAAAAAGGAGGAAAGGAATTTAGGTAAGGGTTTATGTTACAATGTAGTTTATTTTAGGAATTGTATATATAAAATTTCCATTAAGGAAAATTCTATGATACTTATCTTATAAACCCTAACTATTTTATTTTTCTCTCATTATTTTTAGGGTTTCCATATTCTACAAAAAAAATTATTAAATATTTTATATATAATTAAATGTTTTAGAAATGTTATTTTTTATACCTTTTAATTTATTTACAAATAATTAAAAGGAATGTAGTCAAATTTTTTTTATATGAATCACTTTTTTCTTTTTACAAAACTGTGAAAGGATCTTTTAACTTATATGATATGAATGGATTTTCTCTTCATCATGTTTTTTATTTGTTATGAATATTCCATTTAATGTTTTTATGGTTTTTCAAAGAAAAAATATATTTTAATAATTATGGGAATTTTTAGTTTTAAAAATCACCAAAAGAAAATGATATTTTATCATGTTTTAAATTTATATTTTTAATGCTTCTATATAATATACTTTTCATCTATATCAACATCCTTTAAGGATTGTTATGCTTCACTGGGGATAAGATTGTATGACATCATCCACTTTCTTTCTCTACATGTCTTATGATGATGATGTTTTAAGGTAAATTATTGAAAACATGTTACTTTCCCACATATTAAATAAGTTATAATGAAATATTTATAAAACAAATTTATTTCCCATGAGTTATACTATAATTAATGTTTTTATTATCTTATGGAACACTTATGTTTGGTTTTCATTATGTGATGGGTGGGATTGGAATTATATAACCCTGTAATTATTTAGGTAAATATTTGATATCTCATGGTATGATATGAACTGGAATGGAGAGTGAACCCTGTTCAATAAGGTACTATATACTCTAGGATAGTCTTATTACTGAGCCTTGACTAAGGAAATTATGTAAATCGGGATTGAACCCAATACACTATGGGATGTTGTCCACTATGATAGTCTTGGTAGTTATATTTGACCAAGGAAATGATTTTCTATTCTTATGTGTACACCACAAACTTATGTTTTGTGCTTATGATATGTTCTCATGAATCATGATAGATTATTTAGGATTCTATACTCTTAGGACTTATTTCTTTTATTATGACAAATATTTATGTAATGACACATGATTAATGATATTTGACTGATTGGATATGAATTTTGTAAGTTATGATCATATTATCATACCCTTATGATTATCTTATTCTCACTTATGATTATTGATTGATATCTTCTATGTTTAACCTTACTGAGTATTTAAGGTCACCCTTTTTATGTTTCTATTTCCCTGCGTTATGAAGAATGTTTTTAAATAGGGTATGACTAAGTAGAGTGTTATGTGATGAGAAATTTTTGGTATATATTAAAGATAATTTAGGAGATAAGTTGATTATGTATCTAGTCTCTAAAGTCACTAAACCTTTATGGTTATAGGGAATTTATTAATGAATATTCATCTAAAATGATGTAATATTTATGCATGTAATTATTGGGTTGCCTCAGTACGGGTCCAATTATAATTTAACCACTACTTTCATGGAATCCTTATAGATATCTAGAGTTTTATCATTGTGTTCTGCATTATTAGATTCACTAAAGTGTAATTCAGTTAAAAGTTTTATTTTAATAAAATTGAAATATGGAGGATTGATATTAAAATTAACCACCTTAAGAAGTTCCTCCAGACTAATTATTTCAAAAAAATTATTCAATAAGAAGAAATCCAATGGGAAGGAAAATAAGGGAAATTCTAAATCTTGGTTTTATTTTTAAACTTATAAGGGTTGGCTAACCCTGAAACATACAACACCAAACATTGGTACATTCACTTCCACAAGCCCAATATTTTGGGAATTACTGAACCATAAAAGACTTTTATCCATGGAATATATGGTTTGTATAAGGTTTCTTATAATTTATTAGGTATTAATAATGAAGATAATTTGGTGGAAGGAATTTGGGACCTTGATCATCACTCAGTGGGGAAGGCATCTATCCTAAATATTGATGATCAGATTATTACCTATGATATTTATTCACTGGGTTTTCATTTTTCTTCACATTTGTTTATGAAAAAAATAAATACCAAGGCATAAGTAGTTTGTGTCAAACCATTGATCAGCTCAGTGTAAGTATAATAGGATTATGGATTATTTTAGAATATTTCAACAGCATTTTGTCCCCTAGTGAAAAAAATTGGAGTTTTTCACTCTCCTATCACTCATAGAGATTTTAGGTCATGTATTGAGGTTAATAATATTATAGAGATTAACCAGTTTGGTTTCAACTAAACCTAGTCCAAAAGACACCTCTTTAAAATAGTTTCTAGTAAACTTGACATAGCCTTTAAAAATGTTTTGGATCTTGATAGTTGGGAATCTATTTCTAGTATTATGCTTTCGAGGCTCAATAATGACCATAATCCTATTATTATTAGTCTTGTGTCTAGGGGTATGAAGCAACCCCTACCTTCTAGGTTCAATAATGATTGGGCCTCTAATACTTAATTTGATACGATCATTACGTGATTTTTTGAAGTTCATGTACGGTGGTAAAGATTTCATTTCCTACATTCTTAAACTGAAGATCCTAAAACATAAGCTCCAGAGTTAGAGTAAGGATTCTTTCAGTTGCATGGATAAAGTTATTACTTCCCTTGAGAGATCTCTACAATATGTTCAAGAAGATATTAATAACAGGGACTTCAACTCTGACCTATCACAAGAGATTGTTATTTCTTATAATCTTGATTCTCTTCTTTAAATGAAGGAAAGTATCAAAAAGGAATTCTTCAAAATCAAATGGATCAAGGATGGAAATCAGAACTCAAAATTTTATTAATATGGACCCCCTTTATTCAATTCCCACTGAAAATATTGGAGTAATAGGAAAAAAATTCTATGATATACTCTCTTTTCCTTGAATTATATTTCTCTCTAAAATGGGGTGTTGACACGTGAGTTTCCTTATATGTATGAGTCCTAAGCATAAGATTTTCTTTATAGGTTTTTACCTTTATTAGATATGATCTATAGACTTGGTTGTAGATCCTAGTGATAAATTTATAATCACATGATCATAGTGGGTCTAGTTTTATCCATGTAGTGGGATACTTTTCCTGATTCTACTCAGGATAGGTTATAATGATGAGAGGGTATCCCTGGAGATAGGAGAGGGGTATAAAAATAATATTTATTTCCCTATTCTAGTATAGTATATTACTCGAGTCATCTCCCTTTGATTAATTTTATAATCCTTTAATGAATCCACTAAAAACTATATTATATTTTAAGTTTTTAAAATCAATTCTTTATGAACATGACTCATTTCCGCATCACGAGTGGTATTATTTTAATATGTTAGGTTATTGACCTTATAAAATATTTAAAACCAATACTATTTGGTAAAAACCATGGGCATAAACCATGGTAAGGTTTTTTGTTTTTATTATTTTATTATATATAGTCTAAAACCTAGGTTTAGAAATTAATAAAGAATTCCCCTCTCTATTTCTATAAATACCTGCCCAACCTCCCACTAATATTCATTAAAAAACCAATTTAGAATTAATCTTTTCTCCCTAAGTCTATATAAATCCCTACCAATGTATTATTATTCTCTCAATAATATCCTTCCAAGCTTTTAGAAGATCCCTCTCAAGGTATGGGATCCTCTTCTCTTCCTTTTTAATTCAAGTACCTTCATTATACTAAGCCATTTTATTTCCAATTTTCCATGTTTTAATTAGTTTTTACACATCCATTTATTTTTCTTATGATTCAAAATTAATGATAGATCATTTTTCACTCTCATTATACCCTTCCATGAACCTTTATGTACACCAATTATGTTGCTGAAACTATCCTGTGATTTTTCATGCCATAATTTTGTATTGTGGGTACCCATCCCCATATCCACTCAAGGTAATTTACCTAGATGTATTTATCCTTAATTTATTTTGGACTTATATTTCATTAACCCACACTCATTAATATTGTTTTTAAAAGTTATTAAATATGTTCTTATATTGTAAGATCAATGTGGCACATAAATGCATGTACATGATATGGATGTGACGGGTGGGTTAAAATTATATATCTCTCTAATGCATTGGTTAATGTTTTTATCTCATGAGATTACATGTATGGTGAATGGGAGATTATCCTAAGAACACTGTGTCATGATGTCTCTATTTTCATTCAAGATTTATTATTATGATGTCAGGTTTTATGTTTTTTTCACATTATTATGTTTCCTTGATATTATTGTCCTATATAATACTTTGATGTTCATGTTTATGATTTTTACCCCTTTTATGTGACCTTGATATACCTCTTGTATTAATTTCATCATGTTATTATTTTATTATTCACTTACTAGGATTTATATCTCACCCCTTTCTAATGTACATCACCAGGTTATCTCATGCAGTATTAGAAGATCAGTGGAATATAAGGGTATGTTTTGGAGTTTTTAAATAAAATTTTTGTAACCATGTTTCAAATTATTGTATTATATATATAATTACTCAAATACACTAGGCATCATGATCTTTTTGTATTGTATTAATTGTATATTTATATAATAAATCATGAATTAAAGTGTATAAAAGATTTATGTTTCCAAACTCGGTTTTTCTATAGTCTCCTTTACTTTGATTATTTTGGATATCTTGTTCATGGTCAGCCTACATGTGACCTTAATTTGATGTATTCCGTTTTAAATTATTTTAAATAATATTTTATTACCACATGAGAGTTTTTATTTACATACTAATGACATGTATGTATGATGTTCACTTTTATTTGGTTTTTTTGATAAAAATTGATTATTATTTCTTTCACTATGATTTCTGGTTACCTGTAACAAAGAGGTTATTGCCTCTATATTATATATATAGTCCCTCACTACTGGTTTAAATCATATAAAATATCAAGATACATGCTTGAGTAAGGTTGAACTTGGATTGATTAGGGTGGAAATAAACCCGATCGAGGAAACTGCAAAGTGGTATCTAATTCTTTTTTTTATTTTCGTAATATTTTTGATATAGTAGATAGAGATAAAACTATTCAAATATTAGAATGGATGAAATAAATGTTCTAGATAACACTTTTGTGAGTGTAAATCCTAGTTATCTAGGTGTTTGGATTGTTGTATTGGACTTTTACTAGTATAGTTGACTTGTTTTGATTATGCAATGTATAATGTTTCAGGATTATTGATAAACTGATTTTTTTTAAATTTCATATGGTTCCAAGAGTTATTCATTCATGAATCATGTTTTTGTATGGTATTTATCAGACATTTGTGTGTTTTATTTTGGTTAATCACTTTGATAATAGCTTATACAGTGCTTTACTATATTACTTGATGGAGGAATACTAAAAACTTGGATTGTATATTGATTATGTTATTATCATTTAGTAATTGATGAGGCAAATCTTATCTATAATTGATACATGTCTAAGATATTTCATGTTAGTCTAGGGTTATTAACTAGAGGTATGAGACCATAAAATTATAGTGATAGTATGTATCTATGGGGCATATTTCCAACCACAGCCCTTTACTTTTCTATGAGGGTGTGATGGAATGTGTTTCTTGGGGGTAGAATTATCGATATGGCTATGGATATGATAGTGATCCTAAAGGGGTAGTTTGATATAGTGGTACCCAGTGAGGATTATAACACAAGATTGGGTGGCTTGGTATGAGAATAGAGATTCCCTCTATTCATACATTCCTAAAATGGGGTGTTGACACGTGAGTTTCCTTATATGTATGAGACCTAAGCATAAGATTTTCATCATAGGTTTTTACCTTTATTGGATATGATCTATCGACTTGGTTGGAGATCCTAGTGATAAATTTTTAATCACATGATCATAGTGGGTCTAGTTTTATCCATGTAGTTGGACACTTTTCCTGCTTCTACTCAGGATAGGTTATGATGATGAGAGGGTATCCCTGGAGAGAGTAGAGGGGTATAAAAATAATATTTATTTCCCTATTCTAGTATAGTATATGACTAGAGTCATCTCTCTTTAAGAGCTTATGGATGCCAATTCAATCACTAAATTTTATAATCACTTATTGTATTATTCATATTTTTAATATTTTAAATAAAAATAAAAAGGTTTTTTAGAATTGAAATACAAAATGAAATATAAACATACATATACAAAATTAATGTCGAATGAAGTTAATAATAAGGAATATGATCCAAGGAGAATCACCCTGGGTGAACCTTCATTGATTATTTTTTAGTCTTATACCTATATAATAAACACAATTCATCATATGGGTGTTCAACCTCTTCTACCCAGATTGTGAGAATACAGTGTACCTAATAATCTCTAAACACATTGGACATCTATATCCTACTTGATTAGTAAATTAAAGGAATTCTCAATCGAGAGAACCCCCTAACCCACATCCTGGATATGAAATCATACCCATTAAAAACTAAACCATCAAGGCTCCATTGTATGCACTAAAAAATATATATGGGAGGTAAAATAGTATAGAAGAAGAAGAAAACCTAAGAAAATCACCATAAGGACAAACTAAACCTTTCTCCACTACTTATTATCCTTATAATAACCCTAATAATATAAGAAATATATAAAATATGAATGAGCAGGGACTTGGGTTCATCATTGGATTCCCCCCTGAGAAGATCCATTAAGTTAGTTATTCACCATTGTAAAGAATATATATCACAATGAGAAGGAATATGGGAAGAAAATTATAGATATGAGAAATAGAAACCATTAAAACTTTTATTAAAACATACATAATGTGATTATAAAATGAAAATAAAATAAACACTAATCTACATGGAAAGGCCAAAATCAAATTTGGGAATCTAAGAATGTTATGGTATAAAGAATTATTTTTTATAATAGAGGAAAATAATTTAAATAAGAAGAGGGAAGCAATACATAATCCAGTATTTTTGGTGTATATGGGTGGCTCCCTCACATGTACAATTCTCAAGCAATAGCATATTTCCATATAGATAACAATTTTTGATATTCTTTGAAATTCCCCATGATCCTTGGTAATGTTTCCTTAGTTTACTTTTAATTTTATGTGTGTGATTAAAAAAAGGTTTGAAATAATATTTAAATGGATAGATATATTATGGGTTCATTCCATACTGTGAAAATTCTTTTAACTCTGTCATTCCATAGAAGAGTATCGGTCATGGAATGGTTGTTAAATATTTTATTATCACTTCACATTTCATCCCTTTATCACATGACTCAATTAAACACAGAATGAGATCCTCTAAAATAGAAGTAACATTTAATCTTGAATATAACTCTTCAAGGTGTGATTTCAATCACCCCAACATGATATTCTATAGGTTTTATCAAAGTGTTTGTCCTGAGAAACATTGTGGTTCCATTTAAATATCTTAAGTGTTGCCTCTTTTATTCTGATTTTTCAATGTATCAATATTCACTTAAATAGTTTGGTCAAAATTTCACCAAGTCCCTAACTTTAACAAATCCTTTTAAGGACCCCTATATATTGGAATTAGATCCACTTTAGTTAAGTAAATGAATCTTACAAATCATTGTGTTCCATGAGTATTAATTTTAAAAACTATTGAACTTACTTTGACATATTTGAGAGTTTTATAAATTATTTAGTGAGAGTTATAATGAATTTTATGTAAGATATGTTTATTCTTATGTATTCACCATACATTATTGATTTTCCAGTGCATCTTCGAAATGAATCTTACATATGAAAAATGACTCGTAAGTTATAAAAAATGACCCTTATGTATTCATATAAGATTATTTTAATTTTAAAATTCTATAAGTCATATTTAAAAGCTTTGTTATATTGAATCTTATGAATATCATAGGGTTTCTTTTATAAATTCAATCCATTAGCCTAATTTCTTCAGTTTTATAGCTGAATTCTTCCTCATGGAATTATTCAACTTCCTTCTTTGCCGTAGTAGAAATATTTATCCTTCAAACTTGTAGCCAAATTTCTCAACTTTTAAATAAAAAAATAAATAATTATAAATATATTTCTCTTCAATAAACTAATAAAAATAATAATAATATCATTAAAATTCACATTTTAGACCCGTTATATAGAAAATTTCAATATACTCTTATATACTAAATATGTGATCATTACCCTTAAAATATCGAAATGATTTAGATTAATTCATTGAAATACAAAATGAAATTAATGAAAATATTGTCTCTATCATTTTCTCAAAATTAAAACATTACATTCTAGGTTGATCATCTAAAACCAAAGTGAAAATAGATTTCCCAAGGTTGATTTTAGTAAAACTTTTAAATTAAAACACTCAAAGATATATCATGCCATCAAGATGGATCTCAACTCACTCTTTCATCACTAAAAAAATTCATACAGTCTATTTAAAACACCCATGTATAGTTTATACTTACCTCCCCATAAAAATATCCCTCTTCACTCAAGGATTTTAAAAATGGAGTTTTACTCATTCTCAATAACATGTATGATTTACTTAGTTTTTCTACTTTCCTAGAATCTTCACATCACATATTCAAACAATTGGTTCAATTTTGAAGGATTTTCAGGGTTTTCAGATAGATTAGGGTTTTCTAGTTTTAAAGGATTAAAAACACAGAGGCAGAATGGGGACGGTTGTCTCTAGTTGAATAAAAATACAAGATAATAGTTTACAATCATTAATGTATTCTCACTCGCTCCCATTAAAAATATTAACCTCTAGACATTATTTTATTTTATTGGACTCTCTAACCTTTAATAATTTCAATAGTAGTGATAGTTTATTCATTTTATCTTCTCTCTACCTTCTTATTAAAAATAGTAAAATTTTATTTATTTTTCATCATGACCCTTCCATGTAGAATTTAAATTTTGGAAGGTAGATAGAAATATTTAGTCATTAAATTTTTATGAACACCCTTTACCATATTTTAATAATATTTCTCCCCTCCTTACACCTTTATATACGTTATGTTCCTCCCTAAATAGCTTCAGAATATTAGAATACATATAATTAGTGTTAAATGATACAGCACATAACTTTTCTACCTCCCTCCCCTACACTTGAGTTCAATGATAATCAAGAATTTAGTTATAGATCAATTTTTAAAGGTATTTAAATCTTTTAATGTGCCTCCCTAGATGGTTTTTTCATGAATAATAGGGACTCAATGAAAATTTAAAAAGTAAGGGTAGTCTAAATAGAAGTTTAATATAGAAAATTGGATTTCAAAATGGTCCCTTAATCATATTTTTTTCATTACATAAATTTTAACATCTTTTAAAAACAAGAAAAAAAAAAGAATTTTTTTGGATCACAAAACATGCCTCAAGAATCTAAAGAAAAATAAAAATGGAATAATGTGTAAAAAGTGTTTTAAAAACCTCTCAGGCTAGGAAAAAATAATCATTTGTATAGTACTTATGCACCAGATTTTCACATTTTATCAAATCTCATTAAATGAGTAGATTGGAAATCAAGAAACTGAATACATTTCAATGATCGTTTAAAACATTAGATATTTAAATCAAGTTATTTCAAAAAAAAATCTTAGATGGTCTAAATTTTTCAAAGTATTCAATGAAGCTAAATATTTTTAAAAACACTCTAAAATTTAAAAATAGAAACAAAACATGTATTAATATTTCCTAACCTAGGCTATACCAAGTCCCCCACACTTCTACTACTACCCTATTTTTTGTTTAAACATAATAATAGTAAATTTATAAATATAATTTAATTTGGTAGTAATAAAATAAGGGAAAAGTGATACAACAAAAATTGTTGGCAGTGACCATTTTGAGTTATTCTTCTAGCTGCTGCTCTCTATAGTCCTACATATAAAAACATAAAACATGAGAAATTTATTAAAAGTAAAATAAACAAAAATAAATAAAAATGGAAAAAATATATCATATTGGTTTGTATCACCAAATTTGTATTGGGTTTTTGACTACCCCAATGAGTTCGCTCCAATTGTATTCCATAATCTGATGGTGGGTTAGGTTTATTTGACTTAAACTACCACATGCTATTTCTTATAGTGTGCATCCCTTCACACTAGTTGTTTAAGACTCCATGAATAGAGTACATAAGATCCATCCCCTTAGATATTGAGGAAATCATATATGGTGTGTGTAGGAAAAACTATGTTTAACACCATAATATTTTAGAACATATATTTCAATTTATTAAATTCAAAGTGTTTTATATCTTTCTTTATATGCAACCTTGAGCTTAAATAAACTGTGATATACTTTCAAAATATTATTATTAAATGTTTTTGTTATTTCAAAACTTTTGTATTATAGGGTATGAATAGTACTAACTAAATTATGAAAAATATGTATAAAATTTTTTCTTAATGAAAAATAATTGATTAATTCTTACAAAATAAGTATTAAATTTTAAAATATTAAAAAATACTATCATTTTATGTTTAAAGATCAATTTTTCAAAGCATGGTGTTTTTATATATATTATTTATCTTAATCACTAATTAACTAGGATTTTGATGAAATATATTTGTATTTAATGTAAAAAAAATTATGAATCATTCATATAATTATTATCGAATAGTTATAAATGAAGGTAAATTCAATTGAAGGTAAAAATATTTATTTTTCAAAAAACTATGTTTTTCTTTGCACGATGTATTTTAACTTAATAAATTGAATTAATAACAATTGATAATTGATTTTAATGAAATTTTTAGATAATATATTCAATAAAATATATTATCATTGTTCTAATGGTTGTTACTAGGAAAGTAATGAAAATAAAATTATTTTTATGCTTAAAAATACATTTTCTCTAAAATGGTTTTTACAAGTTTTATGCAGGGATATTAAACTTAATTTCAACCAGTTCTAGTAATTGAATATTATAAAATAAATTCCATATTTTAAATTGGTATAATTAATATTATGTAATAATTTTAAGTTATATTTTTCTATAATGAATAGTTACCATGGTAAAAATCTTGTTACCATGGTAAGGGTTAAAAGGGATGAAAGGGTTAAAAGAGGTATTAACCTAATAGATAAGGTTTAAAATATCAAAAATCTCTTACTTTAGTTATATTATTTGATTA
Organism: Viscum album; assembly: GCA_963277665.1. Taxonomy (NCBI): domain Eukaryota; kingdom Viridiplantae; phylum Streptophyta; class Magnoliopsida; order Santalales; family Viscaceae; genus Viscum; species Viscum album. The sequence goes on from OY728148.1 coordinate 817,585,106, forward strand.
TTTTTTAACTTACCATTATTATCTTTGAATATTTGGGAATTTAGAGCCACTTGACTGGATTAATCCATATATTATATAACAAAGTTTCAAGTATTTGCATGTTTTCCACCCACATTACTTATAATAGGGAACCACTTCTTCAAACTTCTCTACACAACTTTATCCATTTATCTCAAACAATATCTAACCAAATACCCTTACAACCATCATCCCCATGGTCTAGAGTTCCTTCTCACACCAAAATACCGACCAATAATGCTTAAGGTGTAATACAAATAGGTTTTCTAAAGAAGATGAGATTTAAATTCATAAAAAGGAGGAAAGGACTTTAGGTAAGGGTTTATGTTACAATGTAGTTTATTTTAGGAATTGTATATATAAAATTTCCATTAAGGAAAATTATATGATACTTATCTTCTAAACCCTAACTATTTTATTTTTCTCTCATTATTTTTAGGGTTTCCATATTCTAAAAAAATTATTAAATATTTTATATATAATTAAATGTTTGAGAAATGTTATTTTCTATACCTTTTAATTTATTTACAAATAATTAAAAGGAATGTAGTCAAATGTTATTTATATGAATCACTTTTTTCTTTTTACAAAACTGTGAAAGGATCTTTTAACTTATATGATATGAATGGATTTTCTCTTCATCGTGTCTTTTATTTGTTATGAATATTCCATTTAAATTTTTTATGGTTTTTCAAAGAAAATATATTTTTTAATAATTATGGGAATTTTTAGTTTTAAAAATCACCAAAAGAAAATGATATTTTATCATGTTTTAAATTTATATTTTTAATGCTTCTATATAATAGACTTTTCATCTATATCAACATCCTTTAAGGATTTTTATGCTTCACTGGGGATAAGATCATATGACATCATCCACTTTCTTTGTCTATATGTTTCATGATAATGATGTTTTAAGGTAAATTATTCAAAACATGTTACTTTCCCACATATTAAATAAGTTATAATTAAATATTTATAAAACACATTTATTTCCCATGAGTTATACTATAATTAATGTTTTTATTATCTTATGGAACACTTATGTTTGGTTTTCATTATGTGATGGGTGGGATTGGAATTATATAACCTTGTAATTATTTTAGGTAAATATTGATATCTCACGAGATGATATGAACTAGAATGGTGAGTGAACCATGTTCAATCAGGGACTATATCCTCTTGGATAGTATTATTACTGAGCCTTGACTAAGGAAATTATGGAAATCGGGATTGAAACCAATACACTATGGGATGTTGTCAACTATGATAGTCTTGGTAGTTATATTTGACCAAGGAAATGATTTTCTATTCTTATGTGTACACCACAAACTTATGTTTTGTGCTTATGATATGTTCTCATGAATCATGATAGATTATTGAGGATTTTATACTCTTAGGAGTTATTTCTTTTATTATGACAAATATTTATGTAATGACACATGATTAATGATATTTGACTGATCGGATATGAATTTTGTAAGTTATGATCATATTATCATACCCTTATGATTATCTTATTCTCACTTATGATTATTAATTGATATCTTCTATGTTTAACCTTACTGAGTATTTAAGATCACCCTTTTTATGTTTCTATTTCCCTGAGTTATGAAGAAAGTTTTTAAATAGGGTATGACTAAGTAGGGTGTTATGTGATGAGAAATTTTTGGTATATATTAAAGATAATTTAGGAGATAAGTTTATTATGTATCTAGTCTCCAAAGTCACTAAACCTTTATGGTTATAGGGAATTTATTAATGAATATCCATCTAAAATGATGTAATATTTATGCATGTAATTATTGGGTTGCCTCAGTATGGGTCCAATTATAATTTAACCACTACTTTCATGGAATCCTTATCAATATCTAGAGTTTTATCATTGTGATCTGCATTTTTAGATTCACTAAAGTGTAATTCAGTTAAAAGTTTTATTTTAATAAAGTTGAAATATGGAGGATTGATATTAAAATTAACCCCCTTAAGAAGTTCCTCTAGACTAATTATTTCAAAAAAAATATTCAATAATAAGAAATCCAATGGGAAGGAAAAGAATGGAAATTCTAAATCTTGGTTTTATTTTTGAACTTCTAAGTGTTGGCTAACCCTGAAACATAGAACACCCAACATAGGTACATTCACTTCCACAAGCCCAATATTTTGGGAATTACTGAACCATAAAAGACTTTTATCCATGGAATATATGGTTTGTATAAGGTTTCTTATCATTTATTAGGTATTAATAATGGATCTAATTTGGTGGAAGGAATTAGGGACCTTGATCAGCACTCGGTGGGGAAGGCATCTATCCAAAATATTGATGATCAGATTATTACCTATGAGATTTATTCTGTGGTTTTTCATTTTTCTTCACATTTGTTTATGAAAAAAATAAATACCAAGGCATAAGTAGTTTGTGTCAAACCATTGATCAGCTCAGTGTAAGTATAATAGGATTATGGATTATTTTAGTATATTTCAACAGAATTTTGTCCCCTAGTGAAAAAAATTGGAGTTGTCCACTCTTCTATCTCTCATATAGATTTTAGGGCATGTATTGAGGTTAATAATCTTATAGATATTAACCAGTTTTGTTTCAACTAAACCTAGTCCAAAAGACACATCTTTAAAATAGTTTCTAGTAAACTTGACATAGACCTTAAAAATGTTTTGGATCTTGATAGTTGGGAATCTATTTCTAGTATTATGATTTCAAGCCTCAATAATGACCATAATCCTATTATTATTAGTCTTGTGTCTAGGGGTATGAAGCAACCCCTACCTTCTAGGTTCAATAATGATTGGGCCTCTAATACTGAATTTGATAAGATCATTTGTGATTTTTTGAAGTTCATGTATGGTGGTAAAGATTTCATTTCCTACATTCTTAAATTGAAGATCCTAAAACATAAGCTCAAGGGTTAGAGTAAGGATTCTTTCAGTGGCATGGATAAAGATATTACTTCCCTTGAGAGCTCTCTACAATATGTTCTAGAAGATATTAATAACAGGGACTTAAAATCTGACCTATCACAAGAGATTATTATTTCTTATAATCTTGATTCTCTTCTTTAAATGAAGGAAAGTATCAAAAAGGAATTTTTCAAAATCAAATGGATCAAGGATGGAAATCAGAACTCAAAATTTTATTAATATAGTCCCCATTTATTCAATTCCCACTGAAAATATTGGAGTAATAGGAAAACAAATTCTATGATATACACTCTTTTCCTTGAATTATATTTCTATCTAAAATGGGGTGTTGACACGTGAGTTTCCTTATATGTATGAGACCTAAGCATAATATTTTCTTCATTGGTTTTTACCTTTATTGGATATGATCTATAGACTTGGTTGGAGATCCTAGTGATAAATTTTTAATCACATGATCATAGTGGGTCTAGTTTTATCCATGTAGTGGGACACTTTTCCTACTTCTACTCAGGATAAGTTATGATGATGAGAGGGTATCCCTGGAAATAAGAGAGGGGTATAAAAATAATATTTATTTTCCTATTCTAGTATATTATATGACCCGAGTCATCTCTCTTTGATTAATTTTATAATCCTTTAATGAATCCACTAAAACCTATATTATATTTTAAGTTTTTAAAATCAATTCTTTATGAACATGACTCATTTTCACATCACGAGTGGTATTATTGTAATATGTTAGGTTATTGACCTTATAAAATATTTAAAACCAATACTATTTGGTAAAAACCATGGGAATAAACCATGGTAAGGTTTTTTTTTTATTATTTTATTATATGCAGTCTAAAACATAGGTTTAGAAATTAATAAAGAATTCCCCTCTCTATTTCTATAAATACCCGCCCAACCTCCCACTAATATTCATTAAAAACCCATTTAGAATTAATTTTCTCTCCTTAAATCTATCTAAATCCATACCAATGTATTATTATTCTCTTAATAATATCCTCCCAAGCTTTTAGAAGATCCCTCTCAAGGTATGGGATCCTCTTCTCTTCCTTTTTAATTCAAGTACCTTCATTATACTAAGCCATTTTATTTCCAATTTTCCATGTTTTAATGAGTTTTTACACATCCATTTATTTTTCTTATGATTCAAAATTAATGATAGATCATTTTTCACTCTCATTATAACCTTCCATGAACCTTTATGTACACCCATTATGTTGCCAAAACTATCCTGTGATTTTTCATGCCAGAATTTTGTATTGTGGGTACCCATCCCCATATCCACTCAAGGTAATTTACCTAGAAGTATTTATCCTTAATTTATTTTGGACTTATATTTCTTTAACCCACACTCATTAATCTTGTTTTTAAAATTTATTAAATATGTTCTTATATTGTATGATCAATGTGGCACACAAATGCATGTACATGATATGGATGTGACGGGTGGGTTAAAATTATATATCTCTCTAATGCATTAGTTAATGTTTTTATCTCATGAGATTACATGTATGGTGAACGGGAGATTATCCTAAGAACACTGTTTCATGATGTCTCTGTGTTCATTCAAGATTTATTATTATGATGTCAGGTTTTATGTTTTTTTCACATTATTATGTTTCCTTGATATTATCGTCCTATATAATATTTTGATGTTCATGTTTAGGATTTTTTCCCCTTTTATGTGACCTTGATATACCTCTTGTATTAATTTCATCATGTTATTATTTGATTATTCACTTACTAGGATTTATATCTCACCCCTTTCTAATGTACATCACCAGGTTATCTCATGCAGTATTAGAAGATCAGTGGAATATAAGGGTATGTTTTGGAGTTTTTAAATAAAATTGTTGTAACCATGTTTCAAATTATTGTATTATATATCTAATTACCCAAATACACTAGGCATAATGATCTTTTTGTATTGTATTAAGTGTATATTTATATAATAAATCATGAATTAAAGTGCATAAAAGATATATGTTTCCAAACTCGGTTTTTCTATAGTCTCCTTTACTTTGATTATTTTGGATATCTTGTTCATGGTCAGCCTACATGTGACCTTAATTTGATGTATTCCGTTTTAAATTATTGTAAATAATATTTTATTACCACATGAGAGTTTTTATTTACATACTAATGACATGTATGTATGATGTTCACTTTTATTTGTTTTTTTTTATAAAAATTGATTATTATTTCTTTCTCTATGATTTTTGGTTACCTGTAAAAAAGAGGGTATTACCTGTATATTATATATATAGTCCCTAACTACTAGTTTAAATCATATAAAATATCAAGAGACATGCTTGAGTAAGGTTTAACTTGGATTGATTAGGGCAGAAATAAACCCGATCGAGGAAACTGTAAAGTGGTATCTAATTCTTATTTTTATTTTCGTAATATTTTTGATATAGTAGATAGAGATAAAACTAGTAAAATATTAGAATGGATGAAATAAATGTTCCTAGATAACACTTTTGTGAGTATAAATCCCAGTTAACTAGGTGTTGGGATTGTTGTATTGGACTTTTACTAGTATAGTTGACTTGTTTTGATTATGCAATGTATAATGTTTCGGGATTATTGATTAACTAATTTTTTTTTAAATTTCATATGGTTCCAAGAGTCATTCATTCATGAATCATGTTTTTGTATGGTATTTATCAGACATTTTTGTGTTTTACTGTGGTTAATCACTTTGAGAATAACTTATACAGTTCTTTACTATATTACTTGATGGAGGAATACTAAAAACTTGGATTGTATATTGATTATGTTATTATCATTTAGTAATTGATGAGGCAAATCTTATCTATAATTAATACATGTCTAAGATAAGTCATGTTAGTCTAGGTTTATTAACTAGTGGTATGAGACCATAAAATTATAGTGATAGTATGTATATATGGGGCATATTTCCAACCACTGCCCTTTACTTTTCTATGAGGGTGTGATGGAATGTGTTTCTTGGGGGTAGAATCATCGATATGGCTATGGATATGATAGTGATCCAAAAGGGGTAGTTTGATATAGTGGTACCCAGTGAGGATTGTAACAGAAGATTGGGTGTCTTGGTATGAGAATAGAGATTCCCTCTATTCATACATTCCTAAAATGGGGTGTTGACACGTGAGTTTCCTTATATGAATGAGACCTAAGCATAAGATTTTCTTCATAGGTTTTTACCTTTATTGGATATGATCTATAGACTTGGTTGGAGATCCTAGTGATAAATTTTTAATCACATGATCATAGTGGGTCTAGTTTTATCCATTTAGTGTGACACTTTTCCTGCTTCTACTCAGGATAGGTTATGATGATGAGAGGGTATCCCAGGAGAGAGGAGAGGGGTATAAAAATAATATTTATTTCCATATTCTATTATAGTATATGACTCGAGTCATCTCTCTTTAAGAGCTTATGGATGCCAATTCAATCACTAAATTTTATAATCACTTATTGTATTATTCATATTTTTAATATTTTAAATAAAAATAAAAAGGTTTTTGAGAATTGAAATACAAAATGAAAAATAAACATACATATCTAAAATTAAGGCCGAATGAAGTTAATAATAAGGAATATGATCCAAGGAGAATCACCCTGGGTGAACCTTCATTGTTTATTTTTTATTTTTATACCTATATAATAAACACAATTCATCATATGGGTGTTCAACCTCTTCTACCCAGATTGTGAGAATACAGTGTACCTAATAATCTCAAAACACATTGGACATATATATCCTACTTGATTAGTAAATTAAAGGAATTCTAAATCGAGAGAACCCCCTAACCCACATCCTTGATATGAAATCATACCCATTAAAAACTAAACCATCAAGGATCCATTGTGTGCACTAAAAATTATATAAGGGATGTAAAATAGTGTAGAAGAAGAAGAAAACCTAAGACAACCACCATAAGGAAAAACTACACCTTTCCCCACTACTTACTATCCTTATAGTAACCCTAATAATATAAGAAAAATTTAAAATATGAATGAGCAGGGACTTGGGTTCATCATTGGATTCCTCCCTGAGAAGATCCATCAAGTTAGTTATTCTCCATTGTAAAGAATATATATCACAGTGAGAAGGAATAAGGGAAGAAAATTATAGATATGAGAAATATAAACCATTAATACTTTTATTAAAACATACAGAATGTGATTATAAAATGAAAATAAAATAAACACTAATATACATGGAAAGGCCAAAATCAAATTTGGGAATCTAAGACTGTTATGGGATAAAGAATGATTTTTTATAATAGAGGAAAATAATTTAAATAAGAAGAGGGAAGCAATACATAATCCAGTATTTTTGGTGTATATGGGTGGCTCCCTCACATATACAATGCTCAAGCAATAGCATATTTCCATATAGATAACAATTTTTGATATTCTTTGAAATTCCCCATAATCCTTGGTGATGTTTCCTTATTTTACTTCTAATTTTATGTGTGTGATTAAAAAAAGGTTTGAAATAATATTTAAATGGATAGATATATTATGGGTTCATTCCATACTGTGAAAATGCTTTTAACTCTGTCATTCCATAGAAGAGTATCGGTCATGTAATGGTTGTTAAATATTTGATTATCACTTCACATTTCATCCCTTTATCACATGACTCAATTAAACACAGAACGAGATCCTCCAAAATAGAAGTAAAATTTAATATTTAATAGAACTCTTCAAGGTGTGATTGCAATCACCCCAACATGATATTCTATAGGTTTTATCAAAGTGTTTGTCCTGAGAAACATTGGGGTTCCATTTAAATCTCCTAGGTGTTGCCTCTTTTATTCTGATTTTTCAATGTATCAATATTCACTTGAATAGTTTGGTCAAAATTTCACCAAGTCCCTAACTTCTACAAATCCTTTTAAGGACCCCTATATATTGGCATTAGATCCACTGTAGTTAAGTAAATGACTCTTACATATCATTGTGTTCCATGAGTATTAATTTTAAAAACTATTGAACTTACTTTGACATATTTGAGAGTTTTATAAATTATTTAGTGAGAGTTATAATGAATTTTATGTAAGATATGTTTATTCTTATGTATTCACCATACATTATCAATTTTCCAGTGCATCTTCGAAATGAATCTTACATATGAAAAATGACTCTTAAGTTATAAAAAATGTCCCTTATGTATTCATATAAGATTATTTTAATTTTAAAATTCTATAAGTCATATTTCAAATCTTTGTTATATTGAATCTTATGAATATCGTAGGGTGTCTTTTATAAATTCAATTCATTAGCCGAATTTCTTCAGTGTTATAGTTGAATTCTTCCCCATGGAATTATTCAAATTCCTTCTTTGCCGCAGTAGATAAATTTATCCTTCAAACTTATAGCCAAATTTTTCAACTTTTAAATAAAAAAATAAATAATTATAAATATATTTCTCTTCAATAAACTAATTAAAATAATAGTAATATCATTAAAATTCACATTTTAGACACGTTATATAGAAAATTTCAATATACTCTTATATACTAAATATGTGATCATTACCCTTAAAATATCGAAATGATTTAGATTAATTCATTGAAATACAAATTGAAATTAATGAAAATATTGTCTCTATAATTTTCTCAAAATTCAAACATTACATTCTAGGGAGATCATCTAAAACCTAAGTGAAAATAGATTCTCCAAGGTTGATTTTAGTAAAACTTTTCAATTAAAACACTCAAAGATATATCATGCCATCAAGATGGATCTCAACTCACTCTTTCATCACTAAAAAAATCCATAAAGTCTATTTAAAACACCCATGTATAGTTTATACTTTCCTCCCCATAAAAATATCCCTCTTCACTCAAGGATTTTAAAAATGGAGTTTTACTCATTCTCAATAACATGTATGATTTACATAGTTTTTCTACTTTCCTAGAATCTTCACATCACATATTCAAAAAATTGTGTCAATTTTGAAGGATTTTCAGGGTTTTCAGATAGATTTGGGTTTTCTAGTTTTAAAGGATTAAAAACACAAAGGCAGAATGGGGAGGGTTGTCTCTAGTTGAATAAAAATACAAGATAATACTTTACAATCATGAATGTATTCTCACTCGCTCCCATTTAAAATATTAACCTCTAGACATTATTTTATTTTATTGGACTCTCTAACCTTTAATAATTTCAATAGTAGTGATAGTTTATTCATTTTATCTTCTCTCTACCTTCTTATTAAAAATAGTAAAATTTTATTTATTTTTCATCATGACCCTTCCATGTAGAATTTCACTTTTGGAAGGTAGATAGAAATATTTAGTCTTTAAATTTTTATGAACACCCTTTACCATATTTTAATAATATTTCTCCCATCCTTAAACATTTATATATGTTATGTTCCTCCCTAAATAGCTTCAAAATATTAGAATACATATAATTAGTGTTAAATGATACAGCACATAAATTTTCTACCTCCCTCCCCTACACTTGAGTTCAATGATAATCATGAATTTACTTATAGATCAATTTTTAAAGGTATTTAAATATTTTAATGTGCCTCCCTAGATGGTTTTTCATGAATAATAGGGACTCAATGAAAATTTAAAAAGTAAGGGTAGTCCAAATAGAAGTTTAATATAGAAAATTGGATTTCAAAATGGTCCTGTAATCATATTTTTTCATTACATAAATTTTAACATCTTTTAAAAACGAGAAAAAAAAAGAAATTTTTGGATCACAAAACATGCCTCAAGAATCTAAAGAAAAATAAAAAAGGAATAATGTGTAAAAAATGTTTTAAAACCCTCTCAGGATAGGAAAAAATAATCATTTGTATAGTACTTATGCACCTGATTTTCACATTTGATCAAATCTCATTGAATGAGTAGATTGGAAATCAAGAAACTGAATACATTTCAATGATAGTTTAAAACATTAGATATTTAAATCAAGTTATTATAAAAAAATATTAAATGGTCTAAATTTTTCAAAGTATTCAATGAAGCTAAATATTTTTAAAAACACTCTAAAATTTAAAAATAGAAACAAAACATGTATGCATATTTCCTAACCTAGGCTATACCAAGTCCCCCACACTTCTACTACTACCCTATTTTTTGTTTAAACATAATAATATTAAATTTATAAATATAATTTAATTTGGTAGTAATAAAATAAGTTAAAAGTGATACAAAAAAAATTGTTGGCAGTGACCGTTTTGAGTTATTCTTCTAGTTGCTGCTCTCTATAGTCCTACATATAAAAACATAAAACATGAGAAATTTATTAAAAGTAAAATAAACAAAAATAAATAAAAATGGAAAAAATATATCATATTTGTTTGTATCCCCAAATTTGTATTGGGTTTTTGACTACCCCAATGAGTTCGCTCCAATTTTATTCCATAATCTGATGGTGGGTTAGGTTTCTTTGACTTAAACTACCACATGCTATTTCTTATAGTGTGCATCCCTTCACAATAGTTGTATAAGACGCCATGAATAGAGTACATAAGATCCATCCCCTTATATATTGGGGACATCATATATGTTGGGTGTAGGAAAAACTATGTTTAACACCATAATATTTTAGAACATATATTTCAATTTATAAAATTCAAAGTGTTTGATATCATTCTTTATATGAAACCTTGAGCTTAAACAAACTGTGATATACTATCAAAATATTATTATTAAATGTTTTTGTTATTGCAAAACTTTTGTATTATAGGGTATGAATAGTACTAACTAAATTATGAAAAATATGTATAAAATTTTTTTTTAATGAAAAATAATTGATTAATTCTTAAAAAATAAGTATTAAATTTTAAAATATTAAAAAATACTATCATTTTATGTTTAAAGATCAATTTTTCAAAGTATGGTGTTTTTATATATATTATTTATCTTAATCACTAATTAACTAGGATTTTGATGAAATATATTTGTATTGAATGTAAAAAAAATTATGAATCATTCATATAATTATTATCGATTAGTTATAAATGATGTTAAATTCAATTGAAGGTAAAAATATTTATTTTTCAAAAAACTATTTTTTTATTTGCACGATGTCTTTTATCATAATAAATTGAATTAATAACAATTGATAATTGATTTTAATGAAATTTTTAGATAATATATTCAATAAAATATATTAGCATTGTTCTAATGGTTGTTACTAGGAAAGTAATGAAAATAAAATTATTTTTATGCTTAAAAATACATTTTCTCTAAAAATGGTTTTTACAAGTTTTATGCACGGATATTAAAATTAATTTCAACCAGTTCTAGGAATTGAATATTATAAAATAAATTCCATATTTTAAATTGGTATAATTAATATTATGTAATAATTTTAAGTTATTTTTTTTCTATAATGAATAGTTACCATGGTAAATATCTTGTTACCACGGTAAGGGTTAAAAGGGATGAAAGGGTTAAAAGAGGTATTAACCTAATATATAAGGTTTAAAATATAAAAAATCTCTTACTTTAATTTTATTATTTGATTTTATTTTTAACTTACCCTTATTATCTTTGAATATTTGTAAATTTAGAGCCACTTGACTGGATTAATCCATATATTATATAACAAAGTTTCAAGTATTTGCATGTTTTCCACCCACATCACTTATAATAGGGAACCACTTCTTCAAACTTCTCTACACAACTTTATCAATTTATCTCAAACAATATCTAACCAAATACCCTTACAACCTTCATCCCCATGGTCTAGAGTTCCTTCTCACACCAAAATACTAACCAATAATGCTTAAGGTGTAATACAAATAGGTTTTCTAAAAAAGATGAGATTTAAATTCATAAAAAGGAGGAAAGGACTTTACGTAAGGTTTTATGTTATAATGTAGTTTATTTTAGGAATTATATATATAAAATTTCCATTAAGTAAAATTATATGATACTTATCTTCTAAACCCTAACTATTTTATTTTGATCTCATTATTTTTAGGGTTTCCATATTCTACAAAAAAAATTATTAAATATTTTATATATAATTAAATGTTTGAGAAATGTTATTTTTTATACCTTGTAATTTATTTACAAATAATTTAAAGGAATGTAGTCAAATGTTTTTTATATGAATCACTTTTTTTATTATTACAAAACTGTGAAAGGATCTTTTAACTTATATGATATGAATGGATTTTCTCTTCATCATGTCTTTTATTTGTTATGAATTTTCCATTTAAAGTTTGTATGGTTTTTCAAAGAAAAATTATATTTTAATAATTATGGGAATTTTTAGTTTTAAAAATCACCAAAATAAAATGATATTTTATCATGTTTTAAATTTATATTTTTAATGCTTCTATATAATAGACTTTTCATCCATATCAACATACTTTAAGGATTGTTATGCTTCACAGGGGATAAGATCATATGACATCATCCACTTTCTTTCTCTAGATGTCTTATGATGATGATGTTTTAAGGTAAATTATTCAAAACATGTTACTTTCCCACATATTAAATAAGTTATAACGAAATATTTATAAAACATAGTTATTTCCCATGAGTTATGCTATAATTAATGTTTTTATTATATTATGGAACACTTATGTTTGGTTTTCAGTATGTGATGGGTGGGATTGGAATTATGTAACCCTGTAATTCTTTAGGTAAATATTGATATCTCACGAGATGATATGAATTGGAATGGTGAGTGAACCCTGTTCAATTAGGGACTATATCCTCTAGGATAATCTTATTACTGAGCCTTGACTAAGGAAATTATGGAAATCAGGATTGAACCCAATACACTATGGGATGTTGTCCACTATGATAGTCTTGGTAGTTATATTTGACCAAGGAAATGATTTTCTATTCTTATGTGTACACCACAAACTTATGTTTTTTGCTTATGATATATTCTCATGAATCATGATAGATTATTGAGGATTCTATACTCTTAGGACTTATTTCTTTTATTATGACAAATATTTATGTAATGACACATGATTAATGATATTTGACTGATTGGATATGAATTTTGTAAGTTATGATCATATTATCATACCCTTATGATTATATTATTCTCACTTATGATTATTGATTGATATCTTCTATGTTTAACCTTACTGAGTATTTAAGATCACCCTTTTTATGTTTCTATTTCCCTGAGTTATGAAGAAAGTTTTATATAGGGTATGACTAAGTATAGTGTTATGTGATGAGAAATATTTGGTATATATTAAAGATAATTTAGGAGATAAGCTGATTATGTATCTAGTCTCCAAAGTCACTAAACCTTTATGGTTATAGGGAATTTATTAATGAATATTCATCTAAAATGATGTAATATTTATGCATGTAATTATTAGGTTGCCTCAGTATGGGTCCAATTATAATTTAACCACTACTTTCATGGAATCCTTATCAATATCTAGAGTTTTATCATTTTGTTCTGCATTATTAGATTCAATAAAGTGTAATTCAGTTAAAAGTTTTATTTTAATAAAATTGAAATATGGAGGATTGATATTAAAATTAACCCCCTTAAATTGGATGGATTGTAATGCATTTTCCTCTAATAAATCCACTAGTAACTACTCATATAGTCCATTCAATAGATATTCATTATGTTTAGAGGGCTTCATGCATTCCTAATCAAGTGTATTTTATTCTTCTTCATCACTCTCTAAGGAAATCCATTTATTGGTCAAATCTAAAAAGTCTAGATAGTGTGTGTAAATGATCAATTCATTTTTAAGAAAATCAAATGAAAATGAGTTCAATAATGATTATCACCCTATATTGTCTCAGTTTTCAATTCTTATTTAATAGAAAGATCCACTTGGATTTGGGTTTTCATGAATGGATCCAATTAGTCAATCTTCTTCATATTTTCTTTAAATTCCACCACCTTAGTGGTTCATTCTTCCAAATATAATAAATATAAAGTTGTGTTGATACATATTCAAATATATTACTTTAATTATTCAATTTAACTTCTGAAAAGTGAATATAGAATTCATCCAAAAATTATTAATCACCCACATGTTCATCAGCATGCATATTTTCTTCATGAATATTCTATAAAAATGGTTGAGTGAGGTATGATAGTAAATCTTAAATTAGTTTCTTCTTAGACTCCTAAATATTTTAAACTTAAGAAATAATTGGGGATACTTCTTTCCACACTATAATTGGTTATCATTGCACAAGTTATTTCTCATTGGATGTAAGGAGATATTATACTATCAGTTTCATTTGGTTCCTTATCGCTTTTATATCTTCTCTAAGATTTTACAATTGAGCTTCTCTTTTATTATAGATCTTTTTCTGATGTTACAAATGAGATTTATTATAAATCCATGTATAATAATTTTAATTTTAATGAAACATGGATAGATTTTTTTTAATTTTTTTATTAAAATAAAGGAAAAATAATTACATGGGTAAAAGGAATATATTTTTTCAAATATCTTGGTTCCCCCAAAACAGTTCCTAATTCTTGACACAACTTTCACATAGTAGTATAAAAATAATATTTACTTTCTTATTGGGTAATAGTTCCTAAACTTGATCATCGCTCTTGAAGAGCCTTTGGATTCTAATTAAATAACTAAATTTTCCAATAACTTATTTTATTTTTAGTATTTTAAATATTATAAAAAAAATTGGGTTTGAGAATTGAAATAAAAATTATAAAATTAATATGGTCATGTAAAATGAAGAAAGAATGATGGTAGTAATAAATAAGATACACCTAATAAAATAACCTTTAGTGAAACTTATTATCACTTTGTTATATTCATGCCTACTTAATAAACACACTTCAATATATGTTTAGTCTTTCTATTCTTACTATATAGTGAATATAAAATATACCTAACAATCCCCAAACACATTTTACATCCACCAATTCCTTGGTTTGAAAGTTATAGGGGTCCTCAATTGAGAGTACCCCCTGATCCATCTCCTGGGTGTGAAATCACACCAATTCATTATTAAATCATCAAGGTTCAATCGTATACCTTAAAGATTTTATAATGGGTGTAAAATAGTGGAGAAGAATAAGATAAACCTAAGATGATCATAGTGAGGAAATATTTTCACATTTCCTTAATATTGATTATCCTTAGAATTTCCCTAAGAAGAAAGTAAACATTAAAATATGAATGAAATGGGACTGTTTCTCATCACTATATTCCTCCCCTCAGTGATCCATTAGATTAATTCTTTTACATTGTGAAGAATATAGATCATAATGAGATGGAACAAGGGAAGAAAATGATATATAAGAGAGAGAGAGAGAGAAATAGTTAGAACTTTTATTAAAACATTTATAATGTTGATAAAAATAAAAATATAATAAACTCTAATCTAATTAACAAGGATAAAGGAAAATTTTAGAATCTAAAAATATTAGGGTTGAAGAATATTATATTAAAATGGTGGTAAATAATTTAAATATATAGAGGTATGAAACATGGGCTCCAATTGGTTCAATGTGGATGGATGGATTCCTCAAATATGTAATGATAAAGAAGTATAATATTTCCATATGGGAAGTTGCATTTTATATTTTTTAAATCCCACATGATATTCAGTAAAATTTTAGTCTTTTCCTTCAAATTTAATGTGTGTGGTCTATGGAAGGTTTTAAATCATCTTTAAATGGTCAAAGATATCATGGATTTATTCTATGCTATAATAATACTTTTTGTAACTCTATCATTCCATGGAATAGTATAGGTCATGGTGTGGTTCTTATAGATGTGGTAGTATCTTCACATTTCATCCCTTCATGGTGTTACTTCATTCAACTTTGTACAAGAACCTCCAAATCAGCGGTAGCACTAAATATTTCCTAAACCTCTTCATAGTGTGACTACAATCACTGTATCATGATATTAAATTAGTTTTTTTAAAGTGATTTCCATGCGAAACATCAAAGAACAACTAAAATCTCTATGTAATGGCCTATGTTCTTTTGATTTTTTAAAGTATCAATCATCACTTAAATAAATTGGTCCAAATTTCACCAATTAAATTAATTTTACATATTCTTGTAAAGAACCTTATATATTGACATTTAATCCTCCATGGCTAAGTAAATAACACTTACATATCATTATGGACCGTGGGTTTTACTTTTACATACCACTGAACTTACTTTTATGTATCTAAGAGTTTAACAAATTCTTGAGTATTGGTTAAAATTACTCTTACATAAGATATGTTTACTCTTACATACTCACTATAATTTACTAGTTTTCCAATAGAGAGTTCGAATGAATCTTACAGATGAAAAATAACTCTTATGTTCAAAAAATGACACTAACATATTCACGTAAGATTCATTTACATTGAAAATTATACACTTATCGTCTCAGGGATTTAGTATATTGACTGTTAGACATGGACTAGATTTACTTTTATATATGAAATCCCATATCCAAATTTATTCATTACTATAGCAAAATTTTTACTTATATACTTAACCAACTTCCTCTTTTATTGCTGAAAATATATTTAACCATTAAAGTTGCATCAAAGTTTTTCTTCATCAAAATAACAAAATAAATAATTATCAGTAGTTTTCCATTAAATAAATTAATAATAAAATAATAATAAAATAATTAAAACCCACAATTTAATCTATTTATACAATAAAGTCCAAAATAATATTGTATAAAAAATATGTGATAATTACCCTTAAAATAACATAAGGTGAGGGTTAAATAAATGAAATAAAAAGTGAAATTAATGAAAATATTATCTCTATCAATGAGCCTCAATCATGTGGATTACTTATACGTTATAATCATGGATAGTTTCTCCATATAATATAATTGACACTTGAACAATGTGGGCTCATATTTTACCTTGAGTTATATTGATATGAAAGCTTGAAAGATTCTCTATATGCTTTCATGACCAATATAAAAGTGAGTTATTGTTAGTTATCAATTAGGCTAGTGATCCTAGGGTCATTGGGATGAAACTCCCAATGATTTGAGTTGGGTGTTCTATAGGGTAGCACAAGGGGGTGTAGTTTCTTGGTTTTATGTTTTAATTAACCATATTAGTTATGTGAACTATTATGGGAATGGATTTAAGGATTCACCCTTACATTTAGTTAAGAGGATGTTATTCCATGCTATGTTTGTAGCAAATGTGATGGACCTAGTTTAAGATCAACCTTTAAATAGTGATCTTAGTGTTTAGATAGGCACAAAAACCCTTGTATGGAATATGGGATATGAAAATGGATAGATTTTAGAAACTTTTTGGGTTAGGGAGAGTGTATTTATTGGTCATGTAGCTCTCGGTGTTATATCATGATGACCTTGTTGATGAATAGTGATTTCCTTTAACACCTTCCTAGTATGTAGTTAGGCCTGATAGATATATGTGTTTAGTCTATTGAGACATGTATGGTGTATAAAATTTTATGAGGTACCTACATGTTATGAAGGGTCCAGTAATCTTTATCTTTCTTGATTGCTTGGAGATGGGTCTAGGAATATAGATAAATCTTATGGATGATCAATCTTAGGATGTGGTTAGGTATGATACAAAGATAGAAACTTGTGAGACACCTTGTCTCATCTAAGGGTGTTTAGTCTTAAAATCATTTCATTCATTCACCAGTGTAAGGTTATGGATATATTATCTTATGTGATGTGAGAACCATTGGGTTAACTGATGGATTTAGTATGATGCTGAGGATTTTAGTTTCCTGGCTTGATTAGTTTTCCTTTCGGTGGTTCCTCGGTGGTGTTTGTAGGAATTTGGGTACCCATTAAATTATGTGAGTGCTATTAGATCAATAGGGAACTCATAGTGGGTTAGAATATTTAGTCCATGTGATAGTGTAAGAGATCATTAGTTTTGGGATTATGTTCACCGAGACCCCATATATAATGGTGGATATTCAGTGATTTTGGATAGCATCTTCATGGATCACTCTGAAGTCATAGACCCTAGAGAAAGGCTCGTGTTTGGGTCTTTCTATATATGGTGATAACAGTATTGAAAGTATCATCATTCGACTAGTTATGTGATGTAGGGATATCAATGTTAATCGATTGAAGTGGTGGAATTATATGGTAGAGATTCACTATTTAGTTTATTTTATTCAAACCTGTATTCAAGTGTTTTTGTGGAGACTGTTAGTTATAATGTGTATGGTGAACCTATACCAGTAGTGGTAGGGGTTTTGTATCAATACTTGGAAACAAGCATCCTATATTTAGCAAGTTGGTGGGAGATCAGAAACTTCTATTACTAGATCCTAGTGATTGAGTAGGTTAGTGCATCCAGTGATGGTCTAATGAAAATTTGGGACTTTTTCCAACTTGAGGAGCAGGTCTATGGATTTTAGTACTCATGGGGAGTATGATGACCTATGTAATGGGGTGAGGCTTCATGTTTTGGTTGAGTCTCTAGTGTGAGGTTGTGGGTTAGAGTCCCTAATATTTTGGAAGTGATTGATTGTGGAATCAGACATGTTGTTGGTTTCAGTAAATATAGAAAGAGGGGGTGAACTTCCTTTTAAACCTATTTATAAATAGAAACTAAATTTTATGAAATTTAAACAAATAGAGAAATAAAAAATAATAATAAGATTGATAATTATAATAAATTAATTAAATAAGTTAGTGCAGTGGAAATATAAATGAAATACAAGGCATAATAAATTGATAAAGAAGTTTGGAAGTAATCCCCTAAAGGTTCCCTATGTCTCCTCTCCTAATGTATCCTTGATAGTTCTAGTTTAAAACTTTGATTTTTAATGGTTTTATAAAGAAAACCTGGACATTTATTTTTAGTGGTTGTATATAGAAATTTTTTTAAAGAAATAAAACACTTGGTTTTTAGTGGTTTGTACTGATAAACCCAAAGAATGGTTAGCCTTTTAATTGTTGTGGATAGAAACCCAAATCCACTCACTTTAAAGGTAGTGATAATTTATCCCCATTACACTCAATGATAGTTATCACATGAAAAAAAATAAAAAGAGGATATTTTCTTAACATAAGACCTTTTAAGTGCACTCTCTATCCCATAGTAAGAATAAAATAGGAGAAGAGTTGGACAAAGAGAGATAGATGTAAGAGATCACAATAATAATATAAAAGTGACACAAAATGGATCTTGGATGAATATATAAGGTAATTGATGCCTTCTAAGGACCCTTCGGGTGTATTTATAGCTTTAGAGGGATTATTAACATTCTAGTGGTGTCGAGGGTCGAATAGAGGTATTAGAAGATGAATTACGGTAAGTGGGTCCCACTCCAAATGATATATTTCTTTTATATATAGATTCTATCTAATATCTGGTGGGTGTCACCATATATCTAGTGGCATC
The DNA here is from genome assembly GCA_963277665.1 of Viscum album. NCBI lineage: Eukaryota > Viridiplantae > Streptophyta > Magnoliopsida > Santalales > Viscaceae > Viscum > Viscum album. Next base: position 817,604,395 of record OY728148.1, read on the forward strand.
TAGATAGAAATAGTGTTTTATATAGGTCCCTCCATATAGCTACTACCACCTAATAGTGGAAGGATCTAAAAAAATCTTCCTCACTCCTTTAGATCCCTCTTCTTAGTTTGGTAACTCCATGGAAAAATGTATAAAATATAAACATTAAAATCCATTGAAATAAAATAGTAGATAAAAAAATATGTATTTGTTATCATTCAAAACTACCTAAGAGAGTGATATGTACAACACCTGTGATATATAGTCGAGTTTAGTCCAGCAATGTCAATTCTAGGTGTATGATGTTAATGAATTGGGAATTCATGAAAGTTATTAGGATTATAGAGCCTTCATAGAGTCGGTGATATGATTCAATTTCTTAGTGATAACTTGTTACGTATTCACTATTGGTTGGTTCCATGGGATACTGGATAGCGTGTGTCACGCATGGTCAAGTAGGGAGTTTGGAAGTTTTTATTATTTAGACATGGTATTGGTATGATCATAGTTAACAGGTGATATAAGTCTAAATCATGCATTGAGTTTTAATGAATAATTAATTTTATAGTAGGATCACATGGATAAGTTTAAAGGATGAGAAGTGTTATAGTGGGGAGGTTTTAATGATCTGCACTAGCAAGGGTCCATGGAATTAGAGAAAAGTTGGGTTCCAATGGATATGGAACTGGGAGAGATTTGAATTTTCAGTTTGGGATTGAGAATTAGAATTCTTTAAGTGATTTAAAAGTTTTAAAGGATATTTTTTTAGGTGGTGTTTCAATTAGAGGATTTCCATAGTGAGTTTTGTGGGTTTTATTAATTAAAAATTACAGGACAATGGCTGAAGTGAGCCACTGAGTTCCCGGTTGAGTGGAACTAGGTACCTGAAAGAGGTCTTAGTGGACATGATACTTGGTAAAAATATCCTTTTTTATAATAATTTATTAATATATTATTTATTATTTGTGTTTTTGAGGATAAATAATGTTATTTTTATAATTTTTATTTTTTTAGGATAAGAGATCAATATTAATCATTGTATACTTAAAAATAATTAAAATGTGATTATTTTTGAAAATTTTATTTTCAAGCATGTATTTGAGTCACTAAAAATATGAATTGGTGTTTTGAATAACTTTTAATAAGTATTCATGGTTATGGAGTGAATTATATGTGAGATTAAATGTAAAATAGGGTAGGTGATGGCCAGTGTAATTTCAATCTTCACCTATGTAACCCCATGATCCAATGCCATCTCAACCCTCTCCAATGAAAACTTAAGCTCCAAAACTATATAAATCATACCCAATGTACTCCCAGTCCTCGACGGTATTCCAACCTCCCTTAACAGCACCTAAAGTTCCAATATATACTCAAGGGACTCTAATATAACCTAAATCCTAAGCTTTATTGTATCCTCAATCTCAGCTAACATGAACAATAGCTCCAACACCACCTCACGGATATCCAATGGATGCACATGGTCAAAGATAACCTTAGTACTTTCCAAAATATACTCATTTTTCTTGATACCCAAACTAAATTACAATGAAACTACATTATATTATGTGAAATCCAATTTAGTGGTAACCATCAAAATGAATTTATCCATGGATTTAATCTCAAATATGTGTGGTAATATGAAATTTTGGGGTAAAAATTCATACATTTTGGTTTTTACAAATCAATTATTCAAATTTAAATATTTATATATAGAATAAAATTAAGTGGAGAGATAAGTTGTTATTGATCCAACTTTATTTCACTTTAAGTCAAGAGTTATAAGCTCTTCAAACCTTTCTGAAATCAAAGTGATTGATACATGTGGTTCCATCTCAATATATGAGAGGTATTTTATAGGGAAAATGGAAATTCACCTTAAAAGGGGGGAGGCTTAGAGGGTTCATTCATTCCATATCCCATACTTCATTCATTTGAGAATTCAACCCATTTCATCCTCTCATTTAATTCTATATCACCCCTATGCCCAAACTATCTCATACATCTATTCTAAACCATTCCATCTAGATTCTTCATTTAATTCATCTTAATCCATCAAAGGTAGTGGACGTGTAGCTGCAAATCAAATAAGAACAGAGTTTGGGCTCCACATTATAAGTATAATTTCCTTTATATCTTATATTATTAATTGTGATAGTATGATCGAATAGGAATCTGAAGTGGTGATGAGGGGGATATGATTTATTATTGTGTTATGTGCTAGTGGAACCTATATTTTACATTATTCTTGCATTTGATCTTAATTATTTTGGATAATTGTCCCTTGGTTAGATAATAACTAGGAGAGAATGAGGTAATGACAATTGAAGCATACTATATGTATTAATTTCATGATCAATAAACCTTAATGGATGAGATTCCTAGGGGTGTTCTGGAAATAAAATCACATATAAATATAATAATCACTACTCATGAGGGAAAAGATAAACCTTAAGGGTAATTCTATTGACTACCAATAGAGTGGAGTTAAAGGGATATGTTATGTTTATAATGCTATAATTTTGGTTAATACATTTATTATGCTTTAAATTATTGATCACTACCCTGAATTATGACTCATTCCCATATTTAATTTAATCTCATAGTGTTGTCGTTTTTTATCACACTTCCTTCCCATTATATATATATATAATTGAAAAATATTAAAAAAAACTTTTATTTTTTTATGAAATGTATACAAGAACCACCATTCATAATTTCTTTTAATTCTTCAAACCTAAGTGTATTAGTGAAATATCCAAACCCTATCCTTGTGGAGCATGACGAGGTACTAAGGGGTATTTGGTTTCACATTTTCTACCAAAAAAATTGGCACTATTATTGGGTATTTTTTGGTCGATTCCTTGAATTTTCATTTCATTTCACGACAAGAAAAGTACATTTAAACATCGGTATCTTTTAACCTTTAACATAAATTAAAAGGATATTTTATTGAAATTTATGTTCAAAGTAATGTTTCTACATCAATTATAAAAAATAATGTAGAAGAATAATTTTAACACTAATTTTATTAATAACCAACATGGAAATTATAAAAGAAAAGTGGAAAAAAAATATTTTTGACATATTTTTTTAGTATAAACGATATCAAAAGTGGATTTACATGTTATTAATATTAAAATAGACCTTAAAATTAATTTTTCACATCATTTATAATTAAAATAAAAATGTAAATATTGAAAAAATTTCCTTAGATATTCTTTTCAATATTGATTTTAAAAAAACTGACTTCAAAATCATTTTTTTGCATCAGTTTCAATTATCATCTATATGGAAATATTGAAGAAAAAAACACCCCACCTAATATCTTTGATGTTGGTTATTATAATAAACGATGTTGAAACTTAGTTATTTTTTAAAATATATATATATATATTAGAGAAATAAAAAACCAATCCCTATTAAATAAAACTAGTAGTGCCAACAACATGAAACTAAAACAACCCACGCCAAAAAAGAAATAAATGAAAATTTTATACAACATAATGAAAAAATTTATGCAATATTTTTTAAAAATAAAATAAAAAAATGAAACTTATATATATATATAAAGGAATCAAGCATGATAAATAGTTTGAAAATAATAATCTAATGTGGTTTAATTCTTTATTCAAATAATAGTCAGCATCATAAAAACTATAAAAACAATAATTTTAATAAAATTTACAATACAACATATTTGATTATAAATTATAAGAGATACAGTGGGACTAAAATTTTCAAAATCTGTTACCATTTTAGTCCTGATAGTCATAAAAATGAATCCTAAAACATAATAGAAACATTTTACATGCCCTTTTTTATTATGACACTGCATTTATGAAATAAAAATTTAAAAAATAAAACAATCAATATATGTAAGATAAAATTTTTTTTTAATAATAATATAAAATATATCTACCTACACTTTTACATAATTAATTTCATTTGGTTTCTTTATCAATAAGTGATTTATGTTAAATGTTTTCCATGACTTTTAGTGTGTTCATATATAAGTTATTATAATATATGTAAAATGAAGAAATTTATATTGAAATAATAATAAAATAGCATGAAACTTATGAATTCAACAAATCTTGAAAATTTTAATGAACTTAACCCTGCAAATATAATAACTAATATGTTGTGCATTCATATAGATAGAATATTAATAACATCTAATGTACACTAAAAAATAAAATGTTCAGAAATAATAATGTTATAATGAATGTTAGTTTATAATTATATAATTTTTATCACCCATTAAGTAATGAAAAGAACCAACACTTAATCTTGGTGTTTTCTAATCTTTCAAACATATATATTACTCTAATATTCTTTCATGAGTATTGAATATAAATTGAGAAAAAATTTTGATCCATAAATTAATAAATAGAGGTTATTAAATATTGTATTCAAAGAGTGTGAAGGTACCTAATTAGATAATTAATAAATTAAATCACTATAAATCATATTTACTTAAATAAATTAAAATTGAAAGTGAAAATTACTTATATGGAAAAAATAGACCAAAGGTACTAAGATATCATAACTAATAACAAAATCGATGATATCTTTCTAAAAAATTCCTAGTGAATAATCTCTCCCATATATCTTGGATGTCATTGGAAGAACAAAATAACTCTCTAGTAGAAAATAAGTTATTGATAATTTTCATAAATTTTTATAAATCTTAGAAGTATCTAAAGGTATGGGTTCTCATAACATTTTTTTCTTTTTAATTGAATCTTTATATTACAAATACTTTTATATAAGATAAATTTATGAAAAAAATATGTGTAATTTAAAACTAAAAGTAAATAAAATTTTAAAAACAAAAGATACCTCAAATGTTAACTAAAGACAAAGAATAGTTATCCATGGTAAGAAATGGAACAATGATTGATCCCCATCTATGTGTCAGCTCATGGAAGGACGTAGTGTGAGGGTCATGCATCTCCTCCCCCTACACATGATAGCTGGGTCTGATGACTCCCCCCAGAGTGTGGATTAAAATTTAATATTAATGGGTCTTGTTCACAAGGTTGTATGCGGGGAGGTGGGGTGGTACGCGATCCTAATGGATCGGTGTTTTTTGTGTTCATTGTTTGGAATGGTCAAGGATATTACCTCATGTAATAGGTTGTTACCATGCTCAAAAGTGTTATAATTTTTCTACTCTCATGGTTTTACTCTTAATAAGGTGGAATCTGACTCTTCGATCCACCTCAAATCCATCCAAGGTGTGATATCTACCCCTTGGGCTATGATTTATATCGTTTTAAAATGCAGAGAGTTTATCACCAATGGAATTAATCTCACTCACACTTGGAGCAAGGGAAATATGGTCACAGACTTCCTAGATTCCCAGAATACTTCTAATAAAACATGTATCATCTTTAATTGTATTGGGTTCCTTCCCCCAAAGTGTGTGAATATGGCTTGGGTTGATGCCCTTGGTCTTCATTACTTTCAACTTCTGTAACTTTATTTGGGGAGTTCTCCCCCCCACTCATTTTAATAAAAAATTCTCAACTTTGGATGGATGGATAGAAAAAAATGGCTCATGCTTTGTCCAACTATGGCCAACTCCTCAGTAGGAAATGGAATTGGAGCATTTGGATCAATAACATCATGAACTACTTATCTTACTAGATTTGACTACAAAATTTGGTGATGTATGTAATCCCATATATTATGTATGATATTGTACACTTCAAAATATGAATGGGTATCCTTAGAATGTAACTCATAGTAAATAGTTGAGTCTCAATGAGGAGGTGGTGGATCTTGATAGGAAGGTTATCTAGGCTTGGAAGTATAAGGAGGCTACATTTGTTTCACCATTTCTAGAAACATAGCTTGTATATATGATTTAATTCGATCCTATATCGATTAAGCCAAGTCTTTTATCTCATCATTCAAGTAATTTATTTCTTCCCTATATTATTTCTCCCTCAATGTCATACTAGGATATCCAAAAAACAATCTAATACCAACACCATCATTATATCCTCTTATGAATCTCGGTCATTCTATCTTTTCTAAATTCATATCCAAAATTTTCATTCTAACATTAGGTATAAAGGTCCCCTGTATTGATTTATACTGAAGGGCATCCTGAAATAATATATAAAAAAGTTATAATAGTGTGATAAATCTAAAAAATACTAATTTTTAAGAAAAATAGTTATTATCCTATTATAATCTTCTCAACTACTTATTTTAATGGATCTATAAGAAACTTCTCCTTTTTTCACCCTCTCCCTTTTCCATTTTACATGGAAAGTGGGGTGATATGGAGGGGTAAACTAAACCTCTTTCGAGATAATACAGGAATTATCTCTTAATCCATCAAATTTTCCATCATTCATCTGCTCCTCCAATAAATGATACCCTCTATATGATAATGTATGAGGGTATACATTCTATAACTAGATATTTGGGTGAGATATCCTAAATTCCTATTATATAATAATAAATGAATAATTTTTCAGGTAATTAAAAAATAATTTTACAAATAGATTTTATAATCAAAGATTATCATACCAGAAACGCTTCCTTCCACTGACTGGTGGAAAAATTCACCCAGTTATCTATATATATAAAACTATATTTTAGGAATGTGTTTTCATTCTATCATTTCCTAAAGATATAATTTTAATCCAATTATATTTTAAAATATCTCTATTTAACTGACATAAAGAAAACCATCTCTTTTTAATATCTTTCATATTGTGATAGTCAAATGTCATTGACAATTTACCAAATTAAATATTATTCATGAAATATATAATATTTGAAAAATTAAAGAAAAAATAAATTATATGATAAATTATACCATTACGAACTCTCATAGTTGATCTTTCACGCTCTTGTAGATACTCTTCCAATCATGATATAGAATAAAAATCCAACAACAAGTCTACATGGATATATAAATCCTTAAATAATTTTTATTTTATCCTGTTGGATAATTATTATCATAAAGTTCAATTCCCAACCTCTCTTCCCCATGAAAAATTTAAAGTTTTGGTAAACATACAATCCCCCATTTATTGGGTTTGGGTATCATCTTTTCATGTGAAGAAGAAGGATTTATCATAGAAGGATTTCTAGTAGTGCAATAAATAAAGTAGGTGAAACAAAAAATAATTTTATTAAGTAATTTATTTATATCATATATATTAATATGAAATAATATACAAAAACATAAGTAAATATTCCTCTAACTATATGTTCTTCCTTTAAATAGTTGTATTAATGCAATGAAATGTTGTGTGCCTGTATTTTATTAAATTAAAATGTTTTTTAGTTGTAAAACAATTAATTTTTACTAATAGAAAGTAATTTATATTTACTTTCTTGACTAGTATAGTTGAAGAAAAATGAATATGTAAAAATGATAAATACAATGTTTTAGTTATGTAAAAATAAGGATACCAAGATTTTTCAAAAATAAAATGATTAACTAAATTCGATGAATATAACAATTAATTAGAAAATTGAATAAATTATCAAAATATATTGATTTAAATATCCAAGTTTATAAAAATTATTTTACCTGTGAAAGTTTCATTGAAAAAAAATATTATAAGTTTTTCAATCAAAATGTTTTAACTAAAATCGATGAATATAAAATTTAATACAAAATGATAGTAATTATTAATATATATTAATATGAATATATAATATTGAGTGTTTATATATATAAGTTTCACAAAAAAATAGAATATATATTTATCTGAATAATTGGAAGAGTAAAATTGTTTTTTTCAAATGTCCCTTATATATGATCATTTTTTATTTCATGTACTACATCTACATTTCAATAATTTTTATCCTTGAGTAATCATGTAATAGATGAAGAAATATCACATATATCCTCTAAATTATCAAAATTTTCATCACCCAAATGAATTTTCTTCCTTTAAAAAATGAAAAACCAATGATCATTAGATGAGTCAAAAACATAAAATATATATTTTCATGTGTCACTGTGACAAATAGTTCCTCTTTACAACTAAATATTTTCAAATCAATAAATGTAGATCCATACTCATCATGTTTTATATCATTTTTATTGTCGACCCAGTGATGCTTCAACATTGTTACTCAAAAAATTAAATACAATCCATCTCACATATATCCTCAATAACTCCAAATTATGTTGTTAATATAGAAATTAGGTTTTTATCTTTTTTCACTTAAAAAATGAATTGCTTCGATTATGACCATTACTCCAGTATTTTGAATGGTACTTTTGTTAACCTAATTTTTTGTGTAAAATTTGTGACCATTAATGTCAAAACCAAACCATGTTTCTACATTAACACATGATCCCCCTACTAACTATTTCAAGGTTTCTAATGTAGATAAATTACTGTTGAATTTCTCCTTAAACCATGAACTAGATTTATTTTTATGTTCATTCATCAACCAATTTTCATTTCTTTTTGGATATCGTATCTTCAGTCCATCATTATGGGATGATATATATGGTTGAAACTAAATTGTGTTGTAAAATATATACAATTGTGTCTGCATCACTACATCATGTGTATTTAACTTTACCCTTATACCACAGATACCTTTACCTTCACTATAAATTGTCAAATGCTGAGAAATAGGGAGACTAACATCCTCTATTGCATACAAATAATTAGTTTAAAACTTAATCACATCTTCTGATATATATTTTTAAACAATAGAGGCTTATAGTTGATGTATATTTTTAATATATCCCTTTAAAATTTTGATAAAAAAATCAAAATTATATAACCAACATAAATAAATAAGCCCATATATTCTTATATCTCGTTCCAAATGAATCATAAGATGAACCATTGTATCTAAAAATGATGGCAGAAAATATATTTCTAATTGACAAAGTATGAGAATAGCTTCATTATCCAACATACCTAAAAAATATCAATTTATGACTTTTTTAAATTAAATTAGAAAGAAAAAAACCTAATGATACACTTTCTAACAGGTATTAGAAATATTATATGCATTGAAATGGGTAGAAATTTTTACATCAATACATAACAGTCATGAGGTTCAATACCTATTAACTTTAAATCTTTAAATGCCACCAAATATTTAACATTTGAGGAAAACCCACTGGGTACTTTAATACCATGAAGACATTGAAATAAATTTATCTTCTCACTCCTACTTAATTTGTGACAAGCCATAGGTAAATACTTTTTGTTTCCTTTCATAGTATGAGATAAGTCCAAATATATTCCCATGGATATTAAGTCCAATATTTTCTTGAATACATATTTTTTATTTACTTTTATGTCTAAAAAAGTTCCAATGAAACTATAACATATGTTTTTCTCAATATATAAAAAATAAATGTTATGTGTTGCCTCAAAAAATATCCAATAAGGTAGATTGAATAAGATGAACCATTTATTTCATCTTTTTTATGACTATAACTTCCTTTCTTTCCAAATTTGACATCGATATTTTTAATATTTATGTAATATTCTTCAATTAAAAACGGTTGTAGTGAAAAATAATACGCTTTCAAACCATTAAATTATTTTTTTAATCTTCTATAATGATGATCCATTTGAAAAAATATTCATTTTCATAGGTAAAATATATTTCTTTCATTATATAATTAGTTATATGAAGTCCCTTCTATACAAATTAGAAAAGTTTTACGAGCCTTATCACTACATCAAGATAAGTTTCCATATGTTGGAAAAAAAATTATAGTAAACATAACCATAGAACAAAAAATAAAATACTCTTTATTATATAAATAAAAAACTATAACACATGCTTCCCATAGATATTTTAAATCATCAATCAATGGTGATAGAAAATATCAATATAATTTCTAGGTCGTTTTGGTCTAGTAATAATCAATCACATTATAAGATATTTTTTATTTATATATATCTATGGAGAAAAGGTGTACACTACTAGCATAAAAATACATGAACTATATTGGATAATAAAGCTCTAATATATATCCATTCCATTTATGTGTTGAGATTTCTAACTTCATTTCAAAAATCAGTTTTTTTTACCAAATCCCTTCAACTTTAGTCAATCACCGGGGTGATGTAGGTTTCCCTTAGATATTTTATCATCTATATTCCATCTTATCCTCTTGGAATCATTTGAATTTGAAAATATATGATTCAAAAAATGAATTATTGGAAGATGAAATATATATTTTTTGTGAGTCTTGGTGTCTATTCTTGAGAATAAATCACAGTTGGATTTATATTCCATTTTATACCATAATGTCCCACATATAGGACATTCTAATAAATATTCATATTCATTCCCATAAAACACACGTTTGTTTGGGAAATAATGAATTTTTTATATCCTAATCCCAATATTCATAATATTTTTTTCATCATAATGGGAATCTATGAGCTCATTTCCTTTTGAAAATAACTATTTCAAAAGCTACTATTTTCAACACTTTCTATTATTTCAATGGTTTCAACTCCAACATCATGAATTATTTTTTCAATGTTATCCTATGTCTCATTATGAATATTTTTATCAACATTAGATCTTGACTTTTTTGTTATTTCACCGTGATAGTTATAGCTTGTATAACTACGATTAAAATAATATAAAATTAGATGGTATTCTATTTATACTTAGCCTGATATCCTCATACTCAAACACTTCATACATGGATAGAAAATTAAATCTCTATTTTTGAGATTTTCTTTTAGAAAATTCCATGAAATCGTCAACTAATTTCTTGTATTCATCACTGGTTCTTCATGAATTTATCAAATTATGATCCATTATCAAAAATAAAAATATAATGTAAGAATGTATCCAACATATAAACATTTAAATATATATTTATATATATATATATATATATAAACCGATGAATTTAAATATATAAATATATAAAATTAATAAATTTAAAACATATATATTTCAATTATAAATAAAAATATATAAAAAAATTAATCAAAAAAACAATTAATTAACCCTCTATCCATAAAAAGTTACTCAAAAAATATACAAAATAAACATTAATAAAATAAATAAATTTTTCAGACAGAATATAATAAATGAACAAAAAATTAAATCATATACATGTAATCAAAACCATTTATAATAAAAATTTAATCACAACAAACAATTATAAAATATAAATATTAACATGATTAATAAATGAACACAATATAATAAATGGGTATAAAGTCTCTAAAAATAATAAATAAATGAATATAATTTATGAATCACAAACTTTTAAAAAATCATCTGAATAAAAAAATTAAAATTTAACAAACAAAAAATGTATATGAAAACAATATATCTATGAAAAATGGAGATAAAAAAACAACAAAAAAACTTCAAATTACAAGAAATCAAGTTAGAGTGTGATAAATAATAAATATTTAAAATTTAGAATCAAAAATATATAAAAATATTTAAACAAAGATAATAAAAAATAATCAAAAAAATATAGATGCAGAGAGTATATCTATGAAAAATAGAGATAAAATATCATTGAACAAACCTTGGTTATAACACAATAAAGTGGGAACAAGGTTGAAAATAAATTGTGACAAGAATCATGGAACTCAATGTAAATCGATGAAACTCCTCTGAGATCTCGAAATATGAAAAAGGAGAGTGATATGTGAATGATATAAGTGAAAACTCATAGAATAAAAGGATAAAACACAAAAAATGATGGAATCCAAATGAATGAAATAAAGGGAAGGTTTTTTCAAGACATAGAATTTAGTGATTAAGACTTTCAGGTTTGATGGAATGAAATTTGGGAGTCGAATGTCATGTGTTATTGAATTTTTTAAAAGGTTTTAACATAAATTATTATAAAACCCAATGTTAAAACATAATTTTTCATGTCATTCATTAAAATAACCAATAGGAAAACTTTTTCAACATATATTTTCACATTGGTTATTATAATAACTGATATGAAAAATGCATAGATGTGGGTTTTCCTATTGATTATTCTAAAGTATGATGTAGAAACATTTATAGTGAAGTATTACACATTGGTTTCTTATATAATTAATGTGAAAGACCTCCCTGATAGTGTTTTAACATCATTTACTAATAACCAATGTGAAAACCCTGATATGAAATCAAATTTTTCCACTACTATTTTATTGAAAAAATAAAAAATTACAAAAACACACTCAAAATTATATATATTTTTTAAAATAGTTTTCATTTAAAAAAATCACTATTATAATTATGATTTTAGGTTTACTTCAAGCATCTTTGAGTTCAAATTTCATTCACTTTTTTTACATGAATTAAGGAACTAAAAGATCACATCAATTGGATTTATGCCTTTCTTAACCTTTTCCAATGGATTTACACTAGGTTGTGGTGCAAGACATGGAAATTTGGGATGTGAATATCTTGGGAGAGATCACTATAGTGATGCATGAATCATTTATCAATGTTTTATACATCATTGTCTCAGTTTTAGAACATGATATGAGCCAATATTTATGGTGATTTTTCATATTAATTTTAGTGAATTAAATTTTAATTAATTAATGTTATAAGAGGATAGAGAAACCCATGAAGTATATGATTTTGTTGAATACCAATTGAGGAGATCATAGAAGATCTTATGAGGATTTATGGGTAGTTTTATTGTCCCATAATGATGTTTTTAGGTGTTTAGTTGATGGGTGTATGGCCTCCCTATTTTAGGAAGGGGTCAACTGGTATAAAGGATGAAAATTACTCATAAATACATATTTGATTTTAAGAAGAAGAATAAGAAGATAAATTTTTTGGTTAGGGGTACGAATATTGGATAATTAGAACCATTTAAGATATTTCCAAATAATAATAAAGGGTTTTTTACCTAAAACAAATTGAATTTGTTCCCTAATTATTCTAGAAAGAAGAAAAGTGCTACCAAAGGTGTTTTCACAAGAGGTGGAAGATCATCTCAGTGGCACTTCAATAAATCATGTACACTTATTTTAAAATTCATTCTATAATGATATTAAGGGACCTACATGTACATAAACTATGGGTAGATTTATCCTGGATCAGTGAGAAAAGGAGGAGGAAGAAGTGTAAATGAGCCACCAGTAAGCCTTGGGATATAGTGAGTCGAACCTAAAATTTTTAAGGTAGTGACCTAGATAGAACCAATTTTAAGGGTAATGACCTCTGTGAAGAGTAGTGATCTCAATAGTATATTTTTGTGCATGTAATAATATTTATTTATGCTCCTTGGGGATGGCTTGGTGGGGGTAAACTAAGTAAATTATTATGTCCCTATTTAAACTATTCATGCATACTAAAATAGATCAAGTAACCTAAAGTATATATGGTGAAAGGGAATATCAAGTTACCCACATGGTTTAGATTTTAATATCCTTTAGTGAAATTTAGACATTAAAGGTTAAAGTAGTTTTAATTATTGAAGTCATTGTTTACCCTAATTCACCCCCCCCCCCCAGGGTAATCTCACTCTAATCCCTTATTGAGGGACCATTAAGTGGTATCAAAGGATAAGTTAATTTTTATTGTATTTTTTATTTCTCTAACTTGATCTAAATTTATTGAAAAAAATGTAATCCATGATAAAGGATCCATCATTTTATGGGAAGAATTTGAAAACATGTAAAAATTAGATTATCAGGTTTATGGAAGATTCACTTGGAGTTCCTAGATAAGTGTTTGAAGATGGAATTGTTTTGTTAAGCTAACATAGTGTTATTTTCTAGATAGATCAAATAAACAATGAAATTGATTATTTAGTCAAAAATTCATTAACATTTTCCCTTGTAGAAAACTTTTGAAAAAATATAGACTATTGAAAGTTCTCCAAATACGTGTGGATGAAATTGGAGTATTTTTTGGGGAAATAAGAAAGGCCAAGTGGAAATTAACTTATGTCAAAAGGAAAAAAAGGAAGAAGGATAAAAGGAAGTTATCCCATAAGTTTTTTTCTCTATATGAGGTAAAATCTAAGCCAAATACTATTTATGATTCAAATCCTCATGTGTAAAATGGATGTGAAATTTTAGACTCCCTCTTAGAGTTGAAAAAGATATGTGATTCTAGTGATGAATAGGTAATAGCATCAAGTTTCTATTCCAAGTAATTTTCAAGTAAAGATAAATAATACTAATAGAGAATAATTCTTGATATTCACTATTTTATGATTGAATAGTGTTCCTTGGAAAACAAAACATTAAGAGGATAAGAAGTAGATTTTAATTTACACATAAATAAAATTTTAAACGAATATGAAGGATAAAATTGAAATGATTGAAGAAATTTCCTAAGAGATCTTTTAAGTAAATATCCGTATAGAAAGAGTCTAAGGTAAACATCATGCCTCTCAAAACCCAACTTGAATAATGGAGACAATTATGTATGGATGTATCTTTAAGTTTTAAAGAGATCATTTCTAAGTTGAAAAATAGAGATAAAAAATAAAATAACTATAGGATAGGATAGGATGAACACCTCAATATAGAATATAAATATCTCTCAAAATTCATATTTAACTAGAAGGAAGAGTCAAGATCTAAATTCTAGAAGAAATTATTTTTTCAATTAAAATTTTGTAAATGTAGTTACATGAAACAAGTAGGCAGCAAAGATCTTTTATTTTAAAATATTTCGGCAAATCATGAGTAGATGTTTTGAAGACAATGATCCCAAAATTTGAAAATAACTCCAGAAGTGACAACATCTTAATCAAGGAGAGATCAAATGAGGTGTTATTCATATGGTAGATGTTTCATTTTTTCTAACCTTAGTCACATGGAAATTTATTTTAATTAAATGAATTCATGGAAGGTTAATGAATCCACATAGATACACTTTTCTCCTATGAATTATAAGGATAATTCCTATCTTGGTAGAAGGCCTATTAATATGGAAATAGGTTCAATGTTATGGAGGGTGAGAAAGATCCTTGAAAAATGGTTTATCGAGCACCGAAATTTAGTTTATCGCATCAAATCTCTTGGATAGAGTAAAGAAAAATATGGAAGAAAAATAAAGAGGTTATTATAGAAATGAAGAAGGTGGAAGATAATGTTAATTTTACTCCACTAAGAAATATGTTCCAAGATGGAACTCATAGCCATCAAGGAAGGATTTTTCCAAAGTGGTTTCATAAAATCCACTAAATGGAAAAAAGATAAAGATACAATAGATAAGAAATTAAAATGAGGGACCCACTAGTGATGAATCACAATAAGGTAATTTTTCAAGTGTAAAAAATTCCACAACTATGGAAATTGGCAAGATAAAGAAGGATTTCAATGCTTATATCCATGAAGATAAATTTAAGTGGTAAAATACAATGAAAATAATTTTTCAAGTAGTTAATTTGTCTAACAACAAGTGAAGATGAATAGGTTAAAGATTTTATTTCATTTATTTCTCTAAATATGAAGGGGAAAGTAAATATATAAAGTGATGGGTTTGATCTTCTTGAACATTCCTATTCCTCAACTTGAGGAAATTTAAGGTAACCTTCCCCCCATACTCTTTATTATTTATAATTTTTTATGAATAAGTGTATATTTAATGGTGAAATAGAATCTATGGAGTTGATTTTTTGAGAAAATAACTTTTTATTGTAGTTAAAAAAATATTTGATGAATTATTACAAGTGTTATATCCAAATTGAACCACAATGAGTGGTGTCAAGATTTGAATATTTTATAAGAGTTTTAATAAAAATGAAAGGTTATTAATCCTTATCAGAAGTTTTTAAATCCCATAAAGAATTGAAAATCATGGATTTTAAGTGGTATCATTTGTTAAAATTTAACCATTATTGTAAAAAGTGGATAAATTTTTTAACAAGTTGTATTAATTACTTCATCATATGGCATGACCCTAAAAACAATGTGATTTAATATTTTCTACTAATCATTTGGTGTGAAGTGATAGTGATCACATGTTGTGTTGTAAAAGAAAACATTGTTATGTGGTTTCTTTTTATTCATTAGTGACATGTAAAACCTTATTGTTTTCTATAAAAACTCTTGTTTCATACACTAAGATCAGACTTAGAAGGCATAGAGGATTTATTGACATCACAAGTGTTAATTGGGTAATTCACTCAATGTATCTCTTGAGAAAATGAAGATAATATGGAATTTGGATAAATAGATATTTTCTAGAGTTTATCACTCCAACTATAAATTATAGTCTGGAGGTTTTGAGGATTTTGATAATCAAAATGTCGTTGATTCTAAATTTTGGAGATGGTATGAAGAAAATGGGGAAAATTACAAAAGATGAAGAAGTCATGTATATCCTCATAGGGGGAGTTGATACCCATGAGGAATCCCTCTTATTAGTTGTAGACTAATGGGGGGATAATGTAAAGACCCGTAAATTTCAAGGGAAATTTTTTCATAATTTTCTTTGGGATTTTATGAGTACGCAGTTTCTGACGACACCTAATTCCGAGAACCGGTGTGCCCAGAATCATTTTTCGAAGTTTAGCTCAGGTACGTTCAGTGAACGAATGAGCGGGTTTTTCTAACTTTTGAACCGGTGCTCGGAATCGAAATAAGAGGGCACCGATGAAACCGCAGTGCCAGTAATGGCTTAGAAAGACCCTTTCTGGAGTTGCGTTTGCTCGGGTAGTATTGTTAAATTTTTGGGTTAACTAAAGAATGAGATAAAATTTCACCACAATTTTATTTTTAATCTAAAGAGTTATAACCTGTGCATGGGAGTTGAGTGGGACCCACTGCATCCTATCAACTAGGTAGGATATTTCTGAGGTGGGTCCCACACGATCCCCCACCTCCTTAAATTTCCAAACACCCCATTAAACACCCCTCTTTATGTTGGCAACCCCCCCCCCCCCCCCCCCCATAAATGTGTAACACACCTGCACCCCCTTTTTGATGACAGGTCAACTCTCCCAAATTAAATGGTCTGTTAAATACTCTTCAATTAATATAATTAATTGGATGAGATCTTTGAATTTCAATTTAATGATGGTGTGTGTGTGTGTGTGTGTAAATAAAATAAGACAATGTCTTATTTTATCGTGGGGGGATTTGTTGTGCGGAGGAGAGGACTCTTGAAGATTTTCTTCTTCCTTCTTGAAGAATGAAAAGAACACTGAAGCTTCGACAAAGAACGTCGTCTCATCTTTGCATATTCTTTCTGCGTAAAAGGAAGCGAGACACCGCATTCTTCATCGGTCGAACACCGACGACAATTATGGAGCCTCGTCCCGCGACGCCGTCTTCCGCGGCGTCTTTTTCCTGTGACGAACCTCGATCAACGACTTCATCGAGGTAGGGGTTTGGAATTTTGTTCGTGAAATATTCTTTGCCGTTATTCATCTTTTATTTTGGGCCACTTGTTATCAACTTAATGGGGGAAGGTCGGACCGTACGAACACGGCCGACCCTCCTCCCCATTTGTTGTTGAGTTTGTTGCGACTCGAAAGAAGGCGGCGTGGTGCAACGACATCGCGCGGAAACGTGGAGGAATGCGGTGAGGAAGTGTGGCGCCATCGTGCCGCGCCGTTGAGGCCGAACGAAGCCGTGGACGGAGTCGGGCCGCGGCGAAGGGGCATGGCGCCGTCACGCTGCGTCGGTCAAACAAGGTCGCGGTGGTGCGGGGAACGGCGGCCGGAAACGCCGGCCGCCAGCGCAAGGAGGGAGGGACCCGCGGGGGTCCCGCGGTGACACACCGGCCGGCCAAACCAGTCAGCCGGTTTCAAAGAAAACCGGGGGTCGTAACCTCCGGATAGTAAAGGGCGGGGCCTCCATGCGGGGGGGGGGGGGGGTTTCTCAATCAGGGTGGCAGCGCACACCCCCTTTCCGCGACAGCTCGGCCAGCGCCGAGCTGGCCATGCGGGTCGCGCCCGCGCCAGGCCAACAGGCTGCCCAGGCCGGACTGGCCATGCCAGTCCCGGACGTTCCCTAATGGGATGGACCCTGACCTGGGTTGGGTCGACCCGGTTCGGGCAGACACAGGGGGTCTTGGGTCGGGTCGGTCCGGGCCCAAAACCCCCTAAAACCGGGCAGGTTCGTTCAAATGCCCATAACTTAGGCTACGGACCTCCGATCGACGCACCTTCAGTTGCGATGTGATCCTTGGATCAAGATGGTATTTTCGGTATATTACACTCAAGGTTTCAGAGAACTTTTTGTATGGACGAGTTGGTTCGAACACGAAACCAACCGGGCCCTCGGAGCGGAAACGCTTATAACTTGAGCTCCGGACATCCGATTGACGTGTCGTACACTTTGTTGAATTACTCTTAGTGAGACAGTTCTTTTGGCTTACTCCTCTCGATATTTGGACTCAGCTGGAGTATGGTCGGGTTGGTTTTGACTTACAAACCAACCAGACCCCTGGGACGAAAAAGCCAATAACTCTCAGACCGGGCGTCCGATTGATGCGCCGTCTATCGCGTTGTGTTTCTATTGATGTGATGGAACATTGAGATACATCAACTCTGGTCTACGTGATAGTTGGTGTATCGAACTCTTGGCTCGTGGAGTGGACCCTCCCGGAACGAGCGTGATGTGTGCGGAAACACTAGAGCTGGCTGAGACTTGATGACTGTTGATCGATCAACTCGGAGTGTTTCGATAGCCCAGTGGGGAGCGCTTGGTTGTAGAGGCAGACCCATGGTAGAGGAGTACTTGGTTGTAGCGTTAGACCCGTGGCACTCAACAGAAGAAGTACCTCTGTAGGCTATGAGGGGGAGCGCTTGGCTGTAGAGGCAGACCCATGGTAGGAAGCGCTTGGTTGTAGCAGCAGGCCCACAGTACTCGACACGTGGAGTACTACAGTAGTCCAAGGTTAGTGGGAAGCGCTTGGTTGTAGCGGAAGGCCCACTGTACTCGATAGAGGAGAAGTTCCCCAATAGCTATGGGTTCGACGGTGAAGACTTTCGTACTGGAATCCTCCGTGGGTTCGACGACGACGACAACCGTACGGGAATCCTCTGTGGGTTTGACGGTGAAGACTTTTGTACTGGAATCCTCTGTGGGTTCGAAGACGACAACCGTACGGGAATCCTCTGTGGGTTCGGTAGTGACGACTACAGTACTTGTATCCTACATGGTTCTGATAGCTTAGCTGGTCTAGTATCCTACGTGGGTCCCAGCTTAGGTGAATCAGTGGCTACATCTGATCATCTCTATCACCTTACGAAGAAGTATACCTGTGTGAGCTGAGTCTTGACTTTCAATCATTATCTTTGACATGATTGAATTTCTTTTCTATGTGGACCGGGTTGGGCTTTTCTGTGTGGATTGGGTTGTACTATCCTGTGTGGACGTGATCGAACTTGGGCTCAGATGATTGGAGCCGAACTGGAATTGATGACTTAGGTATATGTATGGTCATATACCTAAGTAGTGTTGGATGTTACTTCATGATTTTTATCTTTCCTTTGTGGATTATCCTTTGTGGATTCTGGGAGATCTTCGGAGGTCTCTGGGTCCCTACTAAGTAGCGTATACTCACCCCTTCATGGGCTATGCCTGCACTACGTTGTGTTGGATGCAGACGACGGACATCACTGATTGTGGTTGAGGCTTGTGGAGCAAGTCAGTACCTGGAGGTGGACCACTGGGCGGGATGTACACAGAGCGGACGGCTGGACCCGAGGAGCTGAGGAGGATATTTGTACCCACCCTTCAGGTGGGACTTCCAGTTTACAGCTTTACATTTCTTCTTTACTTTCAGTTGTTGTACTTTCTTTCCAGTTGTACTTTACTTTCAGGTTGGGTTTGTATTCTGTCCCACTTACTTTTCTGCACTTACTATTGTACCCAATTTTACTTAGTGTTTACTTCTACTTGCTTACTATGTGGTGTTTGTTTACTTTATAAAGTCAATGCCTTCCCCTTTTGTAGGGATTTACGCCTTGGTGCTACTCGCCAGCCCCTAGCCTATGGGAGGCGGGCTTGTGGTAGTCACAACATGGGTCCTGAGGACAGGTCGTGACAAATTGGTATCAAAGTGAGGTTCGGTTCTACAGTAGAACTGAGGACTCTAATATTTCTTCTATGTGAAGCCATAGTGTTAAGAGTATTGAGTGTGGTTATCAGTACAGGGAGTCCAGTGTTAGTGCGTCGGCCGATGTATCCGCACACCAGGAACCTGACTTCTGATTTCTGACTCAGTGCACGAAAACATTGATTACATGTGTGTTTCAAAAGTTTTATTTGTGATTACTTGTGTCAGCTCACCAGGTACACTGCTTTGACCGTGGAACACCTATCACTTTCCAAGATGGCCCCACGATGGCAACCAGCTAGGGTTCGGGGCCTTGTGCGAGATGACAGCCCACCGAGCGATGAGGCCTCAGTGCAGGGCCCTTTTACAACGGAGGCACTGGCGGTACCACTACCCGCCAAGCCATTGATACTGCCAGCCCCATCTACTGAGAGTGCACGTCGCCTTAGTTCACTGCATGAGTTTCAGTGCCAAAGACCGCCTGGGTTCTGCAGGGAGATGGACCCTTAGGCAGCCGAGGATTGGCTGGAGGCTATAGTTCAAGTTTTCAGGTTAGTGGGGACACCAGCTGACCTCATGGTGGTCCTTGCAGCGAGCCTCCTGCACGCGGTAGCAGGAAGATGGTGGAGCTTGATGCTCCAGGTTCACGACGAGGCATCTCTCCTCGGGATGGACTTTGAGAGCCTCATCCGCTCAGAGATCGTCCCAGCCACCCTTTGTGCGGTGCGCATCCAGGAGCCACTACATCTGCGGCAGGGCAGCATGACAGTCGCCCAGTAATCGGTGAGGTTCACCGATCTCTCGTGTTACTCTACAGATATGGTACGGGACCCATTCTTCAGGGCCCGAACCTTCGAGCAGGGGCTCTGGTGAGAGATTAGAGCTTCATTTGTTTCTCACAGCATCCCGACGCAGAGAGGGGTGTTAGAGCGAGCCATCTTAGTGGAGAGTTTCCTTGCTGAGCAGTCTCCAGCAGCAGGACCCACCACTAACTGGCATGCGGCAGAGTCTTCTACAGAGGGCAGTAGATAGATGACGTAGAGGTCCAAGAGGACCAGACCTACACGTGATCGACCTCATGACACAGGATTGTGTGTGCGAGGCACCTAGGGTGTAGAACGACTTACCAGGAGCGGACAATGTTACTCTTGCGGCGAGGTTGGTCACATGGAACGTGATTGTCCGACCCGCCATACAGATGACCATCGGATAAACGAAGTACCTCCCAAGCAGAGGCAGAGGTTCGATCGGGGTGGATCTCAAGGAGCAGGAGACCGAGGCAGGGGAGTTGGCCGTGCAGCTGGAGGTGGAAGACACTTCGAGGTGTTTCCACCACCACCACCACCAGGAGGTCCACCCCGACCGCAGGGAACAGGTGGATAGGGAAGAGCTTAGCTTTAGGCAGCTGAGGCTTATGACCATGAAGCTCTGAGAGCTGGTGGACAAGAGCGGGACTAGCTCAAGATGTGGGGACTTTTGTTCATGTTGCTTCTAGCTTTTTTGATGTCATGTGTCTTTGTACTGTGAGCTGTAGTAATAAAAGACACTTGTTCTGGTGGAATTTACTTTCATGTCCTCTCTTTATGTTGTTACTAAGAGGTTCCGGTTTAAACTGTTGACTTGACCCTAACTTTTGAGATACCTACTAGAGGAGACCCAGTGACCACACACTGATGCCGACAGTGTGACTCAACCCTTAGAGGTGAGATTAACGGTTGGATCTCTTGGTAGAAGCGTCGAGGCCTTACGACGTCATCCTTGGTATGGATTAGTATCATCCATGTCAGGAATGAATGTATTAGGAAAAGAACGTGGTTCATCCAGGGGATGAAACCGGATTTCTCTTATCGGAAAAGAAGAAATCTTAGCAGCTCTTGTAGGACCAAAGAAGGTACAAGTCATCTAGGAGTGGATGAGGACAGCTGAGAGCCGACATAAGTCTTTTTCCGACAGGAGGCGGAGACCACTAGAGTTCTAGGGGTAGTGACCATGTTTTCTTATGGGTCTCACCTCGGCGTGGTTTACAGAGATTTGGCTGTGGCAGCAAGTTATCTCCGAGCTTCATCGGACCCTTCTAGTTCCTCAACAGGGTAGGCAAGGTGGTTTACCGCTTGACCCATCCACCTCAGTTGCACCAGGTGCACGACAACATCCACGTATCTCAGCTGAGGAGACACGTGCATTACCCGGTGCTTATCATCGATGATGGGGAGACTTTTTCGGAGGCCCCAGTGGAGATCGAGGATCGACAGGAGAAGGTCCTACATGGGTGGTAGATTCCTCTAGTGCACATCGGATGGCAGTACAGAAACCTCCAAGAGATCACTTTGGAGTGGAAGGCTCAAATGCGTGCTTAGTACCCTCAATTGTTTCCCTAGTTTGTGTTATATCTTTACGGGGACGTAAAGCCCTGAGGTGGGAGTAATGTAAAGACCCTTAAATTTCAAGGGAAATTTTTTCTTAATTTTCTTTGGGATTTTACGAGTACGCAGTTTCTGATGGAACCTGATTCTGAGACCCGGTGTGCCCGGAATCATTTTCTGAAGTTTAGCTCGGGTACATTCAGTGAACGAACGAGCGGGTTTTTCTAACTTTTGAACCGGTGCTCGGAATCAAAATCTGAGGGCACCGATTAAACCCCAGCGCTGGTAATCGCTTAGGAAGACCCTTTCTGGAGTTGCGTTTGCTCGGGTAGTATTGTTAAATTTTTGGGTTAACTAAAGAGTGAGATAAAATGTTGCCACAATTTTATTTCTAATCTAAAGAGTTATAACCTGTACATGGGAGTTGAGTGGGACCCACTGCATCCTATCAACTTGGTAGGATATTTGTGAGGTGCAGCCCATATAAGCCCCCACCTCCTTAAATTTCCTAAAACCCCATTAAAAAACCCTCTTTATGTTGGCAACCCCCCCCCCCCATAAATGTGTAACACACCCGCACCCCCTTTTTGATGATAGGTCAACTCTCCCAAATTAAATGGTCTGTTAAATACTCTTCAATTAATATAATTAATTGGATGAGATCTTTGAATTTCAATTTAATGATGGTGTGTGTGTGTGTGTAAATAAAATAAGACAACGTCTTATTTTATCGTGGGGAGATTCCCTATGTGGAGGAGAGGACTCTTAATGATTTTTTTCTTCCTTCTTGAAGAACGCGAAGAACACCGAAGCTTCGACGAAGAACGCCATCTCATCTTTTCATCTTCTTTCCACGTCGAAGGAAGCGAGACGCCGCATTATTCATCGGGCGAACACCGATGATGCTTACGAAGCCTCATCCCATGATGCCATCTTCCGCGACGTCTTTTTCCAACGACAAACCTCGATCGACGACTTCATCGAGGTAGGGGTTTGGAATTTTGTTCGGGAAATATTCTTTTCCATTCTTCGTCTTTTATTTTGGGATGCTTGTTATCAACTTAATGGGAGGAGGTTGGACCGCACAAACACGGCTGACCCTCCTCCCCCTTTGTTGTTGTGTTTGTTGTGGCTCGAAAGAAGGCGGCGCGGTGCAACGACACCTCATGGAAACGTGGAGGAATGCGGCGAAGAAGTGCGGCGCCATCACGTCGCGCCGTTGAGGCCGAACGAAGTCGCGGCCGGAGTCGGGCCATGGCGAAGGGTCGCAACGCCATCTCGCCGCGCTAGAGAACCATGATGAGGCCGCGGCCAGAGCGGGGCCGCGGCGGAGGGGCGCGGCGCCGTCGCTCCGCGTCGGTCGGACACTGTAACACCCCGAGATTTTATGAAAAATATTCTTTTTAATTTCATTAATGTCTTGTGTTGTACGCTACACCATAAGGATCTTGCACAACATGCATCCTTGACTTTCCTTGCATTACACACAATCATGACCTTCCTCGATAACGTGTGTAATACGCAATACCGAGTTTCACTAAACGAGATATTATTATAATATTATTATGAACTAGCCGTTATAAATAGTAATACCCACTTTTTGAAATTTTATAAATTTTATCTTTCAAAATGGACTTCATTTTTGGATTCGTAATATCGAAATTAGCTTAGGAAGGAATTTTGGTACTTTTCGGATAACTTTCATATTCTGATGAATAGTGAAAAGTACTAAATTTTAATTAAAAACAACTTTTTTAATCGAAATAATTAATAGTGATAAATTATTAATTTGAGTGGTTTTAAAGTATATTTAGAATATATTTTTATAATTTATTACAATTTTTTTCATTGGATGTAATTTCACATTTAAACCAGACATAAACAAGTGTCAATCTTTTAATAGTTATTATCTCTTAAAAAGACGCTATTTGTTTTGACGACGGAAATTAATTTTTAAATTAGTTAATGTAACTGATATGTTTTGAATTTGGTAAAATAGACATCATTTTTGAATTCATAATATCAAATATATCTTAGGCCTAATTTTTCGTATTTTTCTGGAAACTTTCATTTTTTGATGAATACTGAAACCACTAAGTGGTAGTTAAAAAACTGAATCTTTCATAAAACATAATTTTACCACTTCTGTGAGTGGAATTTCGAAAATCCGAGAGACACGGTTAATATCAAGGACTAAAATATGGTTCAATGAGATGAAAATAATTTTTGGTGAATAGTAACTTTTTACTTTTTTTACCACGGTTAAAAGTAAATAGGGTAATTAAGGGTAAAATTGTTATTATTATTACCCTAACACATGTCCTAATTCTATTGGATAAGTTTAATTCGACCAAAAACAACCTTATGAATAAAATATGACCATTTAGGCCCACTTGGATGAGATTAGGACATTTATTATCAATTTACTTAAAGAAGGGTTAAAATAGTTAAAATCAAAGTTTAATAACTAAATCATTTTTAATATAGGGTTATACATAATATAGATTCGACTATAAATATTCATTAGAAAGCTAAATATATTTCCAACATAATGATATTTTATTTGTTATTTTTAGACTTAAAATAATTTAATTTATTTATGATACAATGATGATGCAGTAATTCACTTATTAATGAAATATTGACATAATTGATGTTATAAATACCCAAATAAATGTAATTTGAGAATTTTTATGAATTAAAATAATTTTATATGTTAATATTATATGTTAATATTTATTTAATTAATTTTTTTCTAACTAATCATTCTGTTATAATTTTCACAAAAATCAATTACCAAATAGTGTCAAAATTGACATAAAATAGTGTTTAAAACAAATATTATATTATTAATTGTTATTATATTCCTAAAAATCTAAGGTTCGGCCAAGATACTTATATCATGATAGTTGTATCATTAATGAACCACTTGGGGGTCGATTGGATGTATATGGTAAGTTTATTAACTATATAATATTAAAATACAAAGTGACATGGTAAATGTCAATCTAATTAACTAAGAGTTAAAACTAAAAGATAAGGTTAATATAATGACCTAAACTTGTCTAAATTCTATTGGATGAGACGATTTCGACCCATCCCCACCTTATCTTCTAAATATATCAATTTGGAGCTATTAAAAACCGAATTTGACTTTATAATAAAATAATATTTTTTGTTATTCCAAAGGTGCCCCTCTCCTCCCTTATAAAAGGGCACCTCCTCCCTCTCTTCCTCACACCACTTTGAGCCTTCAAACTCGGACAAACCCAGACAAATTCTCTTCTCCACTTCCCTAGAAACATCCTAGAGATCATGGTCTTCTTCAAAGATCAATTTTAGTGCCTTAAAAGGAGGTCTCAAAGAGGCCCTTCAAAGAAGAGGTAATGTCTGTTACCGATTCTTTCAACTTTATTTCTTCTTCCACTTCTTCTTATTTAGTTGTTTCATTATGAAGTAATAACATCAGTATCACTCATATACTGATATGTTATTATAATTATGAAACAATCCTATTTCACCATCTATCCATCCTACAGAATACAAAATCACCGCGCGTGCGTACGTACGGAATACCGTCTCCACGCCGTGGTGTAATCTATTTTCTGTCACCACCTTACATGGATGGGTATAATGGTGTAAATAAATAAATATATATGGTTATTGTAAAGTGATATTGATTCTGTAATATTATACATACACTTAAATACAATTCCATGATCATGAGAATGATATCATCGCTCGTGCGTACGTACGGACTACCGTCTCCACGAATGCGATGAGATTCATTTTCCATGATTAACCATTCAAGAATGATTATAAAGTATATATAATGAATAATAATGAAATATATGACATAATGAAGCTACTGGATTTATGTATACATATATATATATATATATATATATTTCATCTACTTAATTCCATTCAATTCAATAAGGAAACGAAAATAGCGTTCATGCGTACGTACGGACTACCGTCTCCATGAACGATGTATTTCTTTCCATTTATCGATCTATTATATATATGTATATTCTGAATATATACTATACATAAATCATGTTTTTCTTTCTGGATATAAGTAATCATGATCTATGTTATCATATGAATAATTACAAGATAAAACATGAATGAAAAATGAAACGATTTTACCCAAAACGCTACTTTAACATGAATTTACAAAATAACTGGTAATATAAAGTCATAAGTGAACCATATATGATATAATAACAATGAATATGATTTTGTAATAAGTCAATGACCTTATTTAAATCATTATACAGGATTTTTGGATACGTACGAAGCATATCAGACCTAAGGTAAGGGATAATTTTGCAAAATCTCTTTTTTATCTGAGATTGCTTATTCGTAAGTATTTACTGGGGTTATTGAAATCGTCCATGTCCATGTTTTATAAAAGTGTTTTCATGTATGTTTAAAGTCATTTTTACCCATTTTGACTTTTATCCCATGGTATGGAAGGAATCTTTCTTTTATTTACCCTATAATGTACTTTTTGACTTTTCCGACAAAAGTACGAGGAGAATGTTATTTTTAACTTATACGGCGTGAACGGATTTTTACGGTTTCATAACGCCTCGTTTTCAAGAATATTCCTCTACAATATTGCATTATTATTTTCAAAAAAAACCCTTTTCTTTTAAAATTGCATGTAATTTTGTTAAAATAAAATGATTTTAAAGAAGAAAGAATATTTTCCTCAAGAATTCATTTCAAGTGTTTTGTCAAAACTATTTTCCATATAAGATGACATTATTTTATATGTTTATGTTTCAAGTAATATGTATATATGATTTAAATGGTTTCAATTTTCTTATGATGAAATGATATCAAATTTTTATGGATTATGTTATGATGGCATGATGTTTAAGAATCTCATTTTATTACATGGGTTATGCTATGATGTATGATTTATGATTTTGTGGCACATGAAAGAATGATTTAATTATGAGATGGGTAGGACCTATATCTCCCTCCAATGCATTGGGTAAAGATTTATATCTCATGAGATATACATGGATGGAACGGCAAGTTAAACCGGTTCAGTATTATAGGACTGGAACGAGGAGTGAACTCGATTCAGAATGGGACTTTGTCCACTAAGATGGTCTTGGCAGCAATGCCTTGGCTACTATGGAAATCATATCATGTGCTTAGTGGTTTCCAAAATTACATGTTTTATTCCCATGCTATTTTATCATGATTGATGTTACCTTATGATATATGCCTTACATACTTCCAAGAATCATGTCTTTGCTCAAGATTTTGATGTTTAGATTTTTTGTTCAAGTTTTTGCATTCAAATATTTATGGATTGTTTTATGTTCTCTATGTTTACCCTTAATGGTAATTTGAGCTCACCCCTTTTATGTTTTCTTTTCCCCATGATATAAAGAAAGGTTTTAGGTAAGAAAAAAAAGGGGGAAGATCTTTATTGGGAGATGTTGAAGATCTTTCACCACGATTAGAAGATTTTATTATGAGTTTCCAAAGACACTAAACTATTACGATCCTTGTGTGTCTATTTTTTTATGTATTATGTATTCTGAAAA
Organism: Viscum album; assembly: GCA_963277665.1. NCBI lineage: Eukaryota > Viridiplantae > Streptophyta > Magnoliopsida > Santalales > Viscaceae > Viscum > Viscum album. The sequence goes on from OY728148.1 coordinate 817,632,296, forward strand.
AGTAATGTATTGTCCATGTACGTCAAGCTTCGGGTCTCTACAGTTGGTATCAGTGGAAAGGTTTAGTTAACCTTTTGAAACTAGAATGTGAAAACTTTACTGATATCCCTAGAGATATTTCTAAGGTATGTCTAGGGATGTCCCTAAGGTTAAGTATATGTATAGGTTATAGTCCTAGAATTATTCTAACAATCTTAGAATTTAATCTAAGATATTAGATATTGAGGGTATTCCCCCTTTACTATGTTTTTTCCCTAGCATGATTTTTACCTCTCACACTATTCTTTTTGGGTTTTAGACGATGGCTGGAACGCGAAGAAACCGTGTTGATCAATGCAATGGACAATGCAATGATTGTCCTCCTGAAGAAACAAATGTTATGGGAGATGGAGTGAAAAATATTATTGCTATACTTTCACAAGCTATGAATCATTCTGGACTTCCAAATGATCAGAGAAGGGAACAATATTCTATTGAGTCCTTCATGAGGCAACGTCCACCTTCTTTCAGTGGGTCTTCTGATCCACTTGTTGCTGAACAATGGATCAGTACCAATGAAAAGATATTTTCAGTTCTTCAGTGTTCTAAACATGATAAAGTCATCTTAGCAGTATATCGTTTCGAAGGTGAAGCTGATCAATGGTGTAATCTTATCAATAATACGAGGCCAAGAGATGAAATTGAGTCTATGGAATGGGACGAGTTCAAGAACTTATTTTTCAATAAGTACTTCCCTTGTATTCTTATAACAAAGATGGAGAAGGAGTTTCTTGAACTAAAGCAAAAGGATGATGAATCTGTTGGTGTATACGAAGTGAATTTTACAAGGCTTGCAAGGTATGCATCTGGCTTTATCATCCAACCTGAAAGTAAAGTTGATTGATTATTCAGTTTCTTAAAACCAAATCTTCGAAGGGCATTATCTATAAGGGACTTCAGTAGCTACGATGAAATTTTGCATTGTGCTATCAAGGTAGAAATGGAAGTTGGTTTTACTTATCCATCTCATAGTTTTGACAAGAAACGAAAGATGGAGTTTAAGGAGAAATCTCAGAATAATGGTGAAAAGAAGATGAATGTTTCCTTATGCTCAAAGTGTGGAAAGAAGCATGGTGGAGATTGTCTTAAAGGGACTAGAAAATGTTTTAAGTGTGGAAAAGAATGTCATCGAGCAGATGAGTGTCGAAGTAATGGAAAAAGGGTTTCTAATGATGTGAATAAATAAAAGACTGCAGAGAACGCACCACCAACACTTCAATGCTTCAAGTGCAAGGAAATGGGGCATTATGCTAATAAATTCCCTAATCCAAGGGTTAGTGACGATCGACATGAGCAACCACTTAAGGAAAAGGACAAAGGGAAGTCACATGCAATCACTATTGGTGATGTTGAATATGACAATGATGTGGTGGAATGATTAAGTGTTTATGTAATGGGATTCCAAAATAATGTTGTATATAGTATCATGGAATATTGGAATATTTGTGTATTGGTCTATTGCGGTTTTCAATAATTTTATGGTACCAGTAACCATGGAAAGTGATTGAGATATTTTTGGAAAAAAGATGATATGCGCATAAGGAAGGGATAAGGAGAAAATAAAATGTTTGACAGTATTCATGAGATCATGACTGATATAAGGAAATAGTTATATCATGGTTTGAGTATATAGAATATTGGGGTTTTCGTATGTGGAAAGATTTAACTTTTGATAGCACTCATGTTTTCACTAAGATTCAATGGGTATTCATTTTTCAAGAGAATACATGATTAAGGCCTTCGAATGTTTGGAATGTGACCAACAAGACATATCTCATGATATATGGGGATCAACGATGGTATAAACATGCTTGTTATATGAACTCTTTGGAAATCATTTTCACTGTAATATGAGATTGGACAATAGTATTTTGGATAAGCCTAAAGATTGGAATGGATTATGTTGGAAATAAGTTAGTATAGAAGTTTTTTTCGATATAATTGATGGGATGTTATAGTAATGTTGTTTTAGAAAAAGGACAACCTGCAGGATGGGCGACAGCCCATCGCATTGGACAAGGCTGTGGGAATCGAACCCACAACCGAAGTGCGACTGGCCTTTATCGCCTACCATTGGCCTACAGGAAGTCCCGATTTAGTAGAAACTAGTTTTATTATATTAAGCAGTATGATATATGAAGTATAAGTCCATTTTAGGAACCATATATGATTAATCTCACTATAGATGGACTTATGTATTTTTTGATAACTTTTCTAACCTTTTGTTTGAGACAGATGGAATAACCCATCATTCTATCACATGATTTGCTAACACTTCACGAATGACAAATTCAACTTCATTTCTTTAAGATATGAAGAGGAAATTTTCCAAAGAACGACCAATGGTGAGACTGTACCAAAATCATGAAAGTATTTCTTCTAATTCCAATTTCATCAACTTTAGGGAAATGATATTGAAAACCAAAAATGTTGTCCTAGTGCTCTTATATCCGATGAATCATATGGTACCTTAGATCATCACAAATTTATGTCTTTGTGATTTTTGGATTTTTTATAGCCATGTTCTCTACCACTCTCCATCAGAACTTGATGGTTAGATTTTTCTTCCATATCCATATTTTCACCTATGTTCTCCTACGTGGAAACCCTGTGATGAGTTAATTTGGGTAACCGTTACATTTCATACTTTAGTTTTTTAAGCCAAGTTTTGGTATTACTTTTTACTATGTGGGTTTCTATTAAAGAAACTTTCAAGTAGTAAACAATTTATAACCCCGACGAATTTCGAGGGCGAAATTCATTTTAAGGGGGGTAGAATATAACACCCCGAGATTTTATGAAAAATATTATTTTTAATTTCATTAATGTCTTGTGTTGTACTCTACACCAAAAGGATCTTGCACAACATGCATCCCTGACTTGCCTTGCATTACACGCAATCATGCCCTTCCTCGATAGCGTGTGTAATACGCAATACCGAGTTTCACTAAACGAGATATTATTATAATATTATTATGAACTAGCCGTTATGAATAGTAATACCCACTTTTTGAAATTTTATAAATTTTATCTTTCAAAATGGACTTCATTTTTGGATTCGAAATATCGAAATTAGCTTAGGATGAAATTTTGGTACTTTTCGGATAACTTTCATATTCTGATGAATAGTGAAAATTACTAAATTTTAATTAAAAACAACTTTTTTAATTGAAATAATTAATAGTGATAAATTATTAATTTGAGTGGTTTTAAAGTATATTTAGAATATATTTTTACAATTTAATACAATGTTGTTCATTGGATGTAATTTCACATTTAAACCAGACATAAACAAGTGTCAATCTTTTGATAGTTATTATCTCTTAAAAACACGCTATTTGTTTTGACGACAGGAATTAATTTTTAAATTAGTTAATGTAACTGATATGTTTTGAATTTGGTAAAATATAAATCATTTTTGAATTCATAACATCAAATATAGCTTAGGCCTAATTTTTGGTATTTTTCTGGAAACTTTCATTTTTTGATGAATAGTGAAACCACTAAGTGGTAGTTAAAAAAACTGAATCTTTCATAAAACATAATTTTACCACTTATGTGAGTGGAATTTCGAAAATCCGAGAGACACGGTTAATATCAAGGTCTAAAATGTGGTTCAATGAGATGAAAATAATTTTTGGTGAATAGTAACTTTTTACTTTTTTTTACCACGGTTAAAAGTAAATAGGGTAATTAAGGGTAAAAGTGTTATTATCATTACCCTAAAACATGTTCTAATTCTATTGGATAAGTGTAATTCGACCAAAAACAACTTTAGGAATAAAATATAACCATTTAGGCCCACTTGGATTAGATTAGGACATTTATTATCAATTTACTTAAAGAAGGGTTAAAATAGTCAAAATCAATGTTTAATAACTAAATCATTTTTAATATAGGGATATACATAAGATAAATTCTACTATTAATATTCATTAGAAATATAAATAGATTTCCAACATAATGGTATTTTATTTTTATTTTTTAGACTTAAAATAATTTAATTTATTTATGATACAATGATGATGCAGTAATTATCTTATTAATGAAATATTGACATAATTGATGTTATAAATACCCAAATAAATGTAATTTGAGACTTTTTCTGAATTCCAATAATTTTCTATGTTAAAGAGACATGTTAATATTGATTTAATTAAAAAAATTAGAACTAATAATTCTGTTATGATTTTCACAAAAATCAATCACCAAATAGTGTCAAAATTGACATAAAATAGTTTTTAAAACAAATATTATATTATTAATTGTTATTATATTCCTAGAAATCTAAGGTTCGGACAAGATACTTATATAATGATAGTTTTATCATTAATGGACCACTTGGGGGTCTCTTGGATGTATATGGTAAGTTTATTAACTATATAATATAAAAATAGAAAGTGACATGGTAAATGTCAATCTAATTAACTAAGAGTTAAAACTAAAAGATAAGGTTAATATAATGACCTAAACTTGTCTAAATTATATTGGATTAGAGGATTTAGACCCATCCCCACCTTAGATTCGAAATATATTAATTTGGAGCTATTAAAAAACGAATTTGACTTTATAATAAAATAATATTTTTAGTTATTCCAAAGGTGCCCCTCTCCTCCCTTATAAAAGGGAACCTCCTCCCTCTCTTCCTCACACCACTTTGAGCCTTCAAGCTCGGCCAACCCCTACCAAATTATCTTATCCACTTCCCTATAAACATCCTAGAGGTCTTGGTCTTCTTCAAAGACCAATTTTAGTGCCCTAAAAGGAGGTCTCAAAGAGGCGGTTCAAAGAAGAGGTAATGTCTGTTACCGATTCTTTCAACTTTATTTCTTCTTCCACTTCTTCTTATTTAGTTGTTTCATTATGAAGTAAAAACATCAGTATCACTCATATACTGATATGTTATTATAATTATGAAACAACCATATTTCACCATCTATCCATCCTACGGAATATGAAATCACCGCACGTGCGTACGTACGGAATACCGTCTCCACGCCGTGGTGTAATCTATTTTCTGCCACCACCTTACATGGATGGGTATAATGGTGTAAATAAATAAATATATATGGTTATTGTAAAGTGATATTGATTCTGTAATATTATACATACACTTCAATAAAATTACACGATCATGAGAATGATATCATCGCTCGTGCGTACGTACAGACTACCGTCTCTACGAATGCGATGAGATTCATTTTCCATGATTAACCATTAAAGAATGATTATAAAGTATATATAATGAATAATAATGAAATATATGAAATAATTAAGCTACTGTATTTATGTATACATATATATATATATATATATATATATCATCTACTTAATTCCATTCAATTCAATAAGGAAACGAAAACATCGTTCATGCGTACGTACGGACTACCGTCTCCATGAATGGTGTATTTCTTTCCATTTATAGATCTATTATATATATGTACATTCTGAATATATACTATATATAAATCATGTTTTACATTCTGGATATAAGTAATCATGATCTAATTAATCATATGAATAATTACAAGATAAAACACGAACGACAAATGAAACGATTTTACCCAAAATGCTACTTTAACATGAATTTACAAAAGAACGGTTAATATAAAGTCATAAGTGAACCATATATGATATAATAATAATGAATATGATTCTGTAATAAGTAAATGACATTATTTAAATCATTATACAGGAGTTTTGGATACGTACAAAGCATATCGGACCTAAGGTAAGGGATAATTTTGCAAAATCTCATTTTTATCTGAGATTGCTTATTCGTAAGTATTTACTGGGGTTATTGAAATCGTCCATATCCATGTTTTATAAAAAAAATTTCATGTATGTTTAAATTCCTTTTTACCCATTTTTACTTTTACCCCATGTTATGAAAGGAATATTTCTTTTATTTACCCTACAATGTACTTTTTGACTTTTCTGACAAAAGTACGAGGAGAATGTTATTTTTAACTTATACGGCGTGAACGGATTTTTATGGTTTCATAACGCCTCATTTTCAAGAAGATTCCTATAAAATATTTCATGATTATTTTCAAAAAAACCCTTTTCTTTTAAAATTTCATGGAATTTTGTGAAAAGAAAATGATTTTAAAAAAGAAAAGGATATTTTCCTCAAGAATTCATTTCTAGTGTTTTGTCAAAACTATTTTCCATCTAAGATGACATTATTTCATATGTGTATGTTTCAAGAAATATGTCTCTATGATTTAAATGGTTTCAATTTTCTTGTGATGAAATGATATCAAATTTTTATGGATTATGTTATGATGGCATGATGTTTAAGAATCCCATTTTATTACATGGGTTATGCTATGATGTATAATTTATGATTTTGTGGCACACGAATGAATGATTTCATTATGAGATGGGTGAGACCTATATCTACCTCCAATGCATTGGGTAAAGATTTATATCTCATGAGATAGACATGGCTGGAATGAAAAGTTAAACTGGTTCAATAATATAGGACTGGAACGAGGAGTGAACTCGATTCAGAATGGGACTTTGTCCACTGAGATGGTCTTGGTAGCAATGCCTTGGCTACTATGGAAATCATATCATGTGCTTAGTGGTTTCCACAATTACATGTTTTATTCCCATTCTAGTTTTTCATGATTGATGTTCCTATATGATATATGCCTTACGTACTTCCAAGATTCATGTCTTTGCTCAAGATTTTGATGTTTAGATTTTATGTTCAAGTTTTTGCATTCAAATGTTTATGGATTGTTTTATGTTCTCTATGTTTACCCTTACTGGGAATTTGAGCTCACCCCTTTTATGTTTTCTTTTCCCCATGATATAAAGAAATGTTTTAGGTATGAAAAAAAGGGGGGAAGATCTTTATTGGAAGATATTGGAGATCTTTCACCGCGATTAGAAGATTTTATTCCGAGTTTCCAAAGACACTAAACTATTACAATCCTTGTGTGTCTGTTTTTTTTATGTATTAAGTATTCCAAAAAATTAATGTATTGTCCATGTATGTAAAGCTTCGGGTCTCTACAGACAAGTCTGTGGCCTAAGGATGCAGTGGTTCGGGGAGCGGCGGCCCGAACCGCTGGCCGCCGGTGAAAGGAGGGCGGGACCCGCAGGGGTCCCGCTGTGGCACACCGGCCGGCCAATCCGACCGGCCGGTTTCTGAGAAACCCGGGGTCGTAACCATCGACTGGGAAAGGGAGGTCCCCCCATGGGGGGGAGGGGGGGTTGGGGGTTTCTCAATCAGGGGGGCAGCGCACTCCCCCCCCCCCTTTCCTCGAAAGCTCGGCCAACAACGAGCTGGCCATGCGGGCCGCGCCCGCGCCAGGCCAACCGGTCACGCCAGGCCGCGCCGCGCCGCCCAAGCCGGGTCGGGTCGGGTTGTGCCCTAATGGTCCGAAACCGGACCTGGTTCGGGTCGACCCAGTTCGGGCCGACCTAGGGGGTCTTGGGTCGGGTCGGTCCGGGCCCAAAACCCCCTAAAACCGGGAAGGTTCGTTCAAACGCCCGTAACTTGTGCTACGGACCTCCAATCTACGCATCGTCAATTGGGATGAGATTCTTGGGTTGAGACGGTCGTTTCAGTATATTACACTCAAGGTTTTGGAGAAATTTGGGTACGGCTGAGTTGGTTCGAACACGAAACCAACCGGGCCCTCGGATCGGAAACGCTTATAACTTGAGTTTCAGACGTCCGATTGACGTGCCATCAACTTTGTTGAATTCCTCTTAGTGAGACGGTTCTTTTGGTTTAATCCTCCCGGGGTTTGGATGTAGTTGGAGTATGGTCGGGTTGGTTTTGACTTAAAAACCAACTGGGCCCCTCTGACGAAAAAGCCAATAACTCTCAGACCGGGCGTCCGATTGACACGTCGTCTGTCGCGTTGTGTTCCTATTGACGTGACGGAACATTCTGATACCTCAACTCTATTCTACGTGACAGTTGGTGTATCAACCTCTTGGCTCATGGAGCGGACCCTCCCTGAACGAGCGTGCTGTGTGCGGAAACCATAGAGCTGGCTGAGACTTGACGACTGCTAATCGATCGACTCAGAGTGTTTCGATAGCCCAGTGGGGAGCACTTGGTTGTAACGGCAGACCCACAGTGGAGGAGCACTTGGTTGTAGCGGAAGACCCGCGGGACTCAACATAAGGAGTACCTTTGTAGGCTATGAGGTGGAGCACTTGGTTGTAGCGGCAGACACATGGTGGGAAGCGCTTGGTTATAGCAGCAGGCCCACAATACTCGATAGGTGGAGTACTACAGTAGTCCAAGGTTAGGTGGAAGCGCTTGGTTGTAGCGGCAGGCCCACTGTACTCGATAGAGGAGGAGTTCCCCAGTAGCTATGGGTTCGACGGTGAAGTCTTTCATACTGGAATCCTCTGTGGGCTCGACGATGAAGACAACCGTATGGTAATCCTCTGTGGGTTCGATGGTGAAGAATTTCGTAATGGAATCCTTCGTGGGTTCGACGACGACAACCGTACGGGAATCCTCTGTGGGTTCGGCAGTGAAGACTACAGTACTTGTATCCTACGTGGGTCTGACAGCTTAGCTGGTCTAGTATTCTATGTGGGTCCCAACTTAGGTGAATCAGTGGCTACATCTGATCATCTCTATCACCTTATGAAGAAGTATACATGTGTGAGCTGAGTCTTGACTTTCAATCATTATCTTTGATATGATTGACTTGCTTTCCTATGTGGATTGGGTTGTGATTTTCTGTGTGGATTGGGTTGTACTATCCTATGTGGACGTGATCGAACTTGGGTTCGGATGATTGGAGTCGAACTGGAATTGATGACTTAGGTATATGTATGGGCATATACCTAAGTAGTGTTTCATTTTACTTTGTGATTTGTATCTTTCCTTTGTGGATTATTCTTTGTGGATTATGGGAGACCTTTGGGGGTCTCGGGGTCCCTACTGAGTAGTGTATACTCACCCCTGCACGGGATATGCCCGCATTATGTTGTGTTGGATACAGACGACGGACAATGCTGATCATGGTTGAGGCTTGTGGAGCAAGTCAGTACCTGGAGGTGGACTACTGGGCAGGATGTACACAGAGCGGACGGCTGGACCCGAGGAGATGAGGAGGCTATATGTACTCACCCTTCAGTTGGTACTTCCAGTGGACGGCTCAACGTTGCTTCTTTACTTTCATTTGTTGTACTTTCTTTCTAGTTGTACTTTACTTTCAGGTTGGGTTTGTATTCTGACCCATATACTTTTCTGCACTTAGTATTGTACCCAGTTTTACTTAGTATTTACTTATGCTTGCTTACTATGTGGTGTTTGTTTACTTTATAAAGGAAATGCCTTCCCCTTTTTTCGGGATTTACGCATTGGTGCTAGTCGCCAGCCCCTGGCCTATGGGAGGCGGGCTTGGGGTAGTCACGGCATGGGTCCCAAGGACGGGTCGTGACAGATAATATTTCTTAGAGTGTCTTTCTATATAACAAGTGGAGAAAGATTTTAAAATTAAAATAAGATGATCTCATTCAAAGGGGTTTTTTGAGATTTAATGAATAATCCCTGCATTTTAAGGTATAATATGAACCCTTTGACTTTCATGGCTAGTAAGGGGGGAAATGTGAAATTAATCTTGTTGAAAAAATACCAAGGGTAAATTGTTATAAATACTAAAGGATTGAGTTGGATTTGTTGACAAGAAAATTTGGATATTTTCACAAGAGGATTGTTTACAAGATGAAGTGATGGGCAATGTCAGTTTTTGAAAAAATGATTTATTGATATACATGTTGTAAGTACTGAAAAAGTGATGATTGGCCAAGATATTTAATTCCAGCATCATAACGGAAGTGAAGTTCATGTAGTGTGTTGCACCTAAGTGTAACATGTCCAAGCTAGGAAGCCCATGCCCATTTTGTAGATCATGATAATGTGTAGATGTCCAAAATAGGCATGCCCACGCCCATGGTTTAGGGTGTGGTAAATAAGGATAAATGGATAGATTTTGTGATGGAGGATTCCCACTCCCAAATCATAGGATGTTTTGTGAAGGAGGATTCCTAAAATGGGAAGGTGAAAAAGATACCATAACCAAGGATGATTGTGACGAAAGTCATGTTACTCAGTTTCTTGAGACAAAATAGCCAGAGTTTGTGCAACATGGCATAGTGAAAGAATGAATATTTCACATAGATGCATATATGATTTTCAAGATAATAATAAGAGAATATTGTTCTAGTTAAGGGGAGAGAATCTTGAAGAATTATCACATTTAAAAATATTTCTAAAGGAGGATTTTATTGTACCTACATAAAATTGAAGTTATTATTGAATTATTCTAGAAAGAATATGAGTGTTATTGAGGGTGTTTTCAAAATAGGTGAAGAATTATATCAGTGTAACTTCAATAGAGTATCTACCCTTTTTTGAAGATGTGTTATATAATATTGTGAAGGGACCTACATATCTATAAAATTTGTGTAGATCCATTCTAAAGTAGTGAGAAAAGGATGAGGAAGAAGTGGCAGTGATCTAGAAGTGATCCTTGGGTGATATTGAGTCAACCCTAAACTTTCTAAAGTAGTGATCCTAGGCATGAATTGACCTATCCCAAACAAATTGTAAGGGGATTTACCCCTTTTAAGATTAGTGAGATCAATAGTGGATTTTGGAGCATGAAAAAACTTTGATTCACACTCCTTGGAAATAGAGTAATGAGGGTTAACCAAGTAAATTAGCATGTCTTTATTTACATTATACATGCATGCTAAAACAGATCAAGTAACCTAAAGTATATATGGTGAAATATCATAACAAGTAATCATCAATATTGAGAAGTCAATACCATTTAGGACAAGTGATACATTAAAGGCTCAATTAGATTTAATTGTTAAAGTCATTGTGTACCCTGATTCACCCCCCCCCCCCCATGTAATATCACTCTAATCCCTTATTAAGGTACCATCATGTAATATCAAAGGATAGGTTTATTTTTCTTAAATTTTTTATTACTCTAAATTGATATGAAGTTTTTAAATATAATTGGAATCCATAATTAATGCTTCATAATTTTATGGTAATAATTTTAAAATCATAGAAAAATTAGGTAATATGAATCATGGAAGATTATATTATAGTTCCTCAACAAGTGGTTAAGGATTTAATTGTTCTATTAATACAAAATATAGTTAACTTTGAGATATATAAAATAAATATTAAAATTTATTCTTTGGTCAAATAGGAATTAAATTTGGATCTTTAGGAAGACTTACACAAAAATATAAACCATTAAAAGTTATCCAAATACATTTCAATGCAATTGAAAGATATTTTTTTGAAAATAATAAAGTTCAAGTGAAAATAATCTTATTCAAAAAGGAAAAAAGAAGAATATTAAGAGGAATTAATCCCAGAAGTTTTGTTCTCAAGTCAATGTAAAATCTAAGCATAATATTATTTATGATTTTATCCTCATGTGGAAAATATATATGAAATTTCATAATCTCTCTTAGAGATAATAAAAGATATGTGATTCTGGTGATGAAGAGGAAACAAAATAAAGTTTTTATTCCAAGTAATTCTCATGCAAAGATAAATAAAACCAATATATAATCATTCATCATGTGTACTATTTTATGATTGAAGATTTGCTATTGGAAAACAAAACATTGAGAAAAGAATAAGTGGATATGAATTTCATCATATATAAAATGGGAACAAATATTAAGGATTAAAGGGAAGTGATTAAATAACTTTCCCAAGTGATCATGAAGAAAATGGAAATAGAGAAAGATTTGAAGGCTACCATCATGCCTCTCAAAACCTAACTTAAATAACAAAGAAAACTAGGTATGGATGAAGCTTCAAATTTAAAAGATATGGTTTCCAAGTATAAGAATAAAGAAGAAAAAATAAAAGAACTAGAGAATAGGATGAACACCTCAATAGTGAAGATGAATATCCCTCCAAAGGCAGCCTTAACGGGAGTGATGAATCGAGATCTGAATTCTGTAAGAAAATAGTTGTTCCATGAAAAATATGGAAGTGTGGTTCCATGAAATAAGGAGGAACCAAATTACTTATATTATGGAATATTTTGTAACATCATGAGTATATGTTTCAAATACAATAATCCTAATGATTTGAGAATAACTCCAGTAGTTCCAATATATCAATCTAGGAGAGATCAAATTAGTAGTGATTCATATGGTAGATGTTTCATTTATTCTAACCTCAATCACATGGAAAGGTATTACAATTAGAGTAATTTATGTAAGGGTAAAGAAGTTATATATAGACACTCCAATCCTATGTCTTATAAGGATAATTATTACCAAAGTATAAGGCCTATTAATTTGGAAAATATATTCAATGTTTTTTATGGTGATAAATAACCTCAATGAAGGGTATTTCAAGAACCAAAATTTAGTTTGTCACAATAACTCTCTTGGAAGTATAAAATACAAATATGGAATAAAAATAAATAGGTTGTTCCAATTGTGAAGAAGGTGGAAGAGGATGTGAATTTGACTCCAATAATTAAGATTAAATGGATAATAAAGATAGAGGTGAGATCCACTAGTCATGTAATACAAGAATTAACTTAGTGTGGTTGATTCCAAAATAATTGAAAATCCCAAGCCAAGGAAGGATGTCAAAGCTTATATCCATGAATATAATTGTAAAATTGGTAGAATTAAAGGGAAATAATTTGTAAATAGTTTAATTTTTCCTACTATAAGTGAAGATGAATAGGTATAAGAGTTGATTTTATTACTCTCTCAAAATCTAAAAAAGGGAAAAAGAAAGATGGAAGGTGATGGGATGGTTCCTCTTGATCAGCCATATTTCTCAACCTGAGGAATTCTGAGGTACCCATCTCCTAATATTATTTTTTGTTTCTATTTTTTTTAATAGTTATATATTTACGGTGGATATACAATCCATGGGGTTAATTGATATATAAAATCACATGTGATTAGGTCTAAAAAGAAGATTTGATAAATTCTCACAATTGGTATCCTCAAATTGATCTACAAATAGTAGTGTTGATATATAAAGATTCAGGGGGAGTTGTGATAAATATAAAAGTCTATTAAAACTTATAATAAGTTTTTGAAGCCTATAAAGAACTGAAATCATGGATTTTAAGTGGTTTTATTTTTTCAAATTTAACTGCTCTTACAATAAGTGTATTAATTTTTTTAATAATTGGTATCAATTACTTTATCATGTGGTATGACCCTCATAACCAATTTATTTAATATTTTCGACTAACCATTTGGTGTAAAGTGATAGTGATCATAGGTTCTGTTATAAGACCCAAATTTTTTAAGTGGTTTCTTAGTATTCATGAGTAACATGGAAATCCCTATTATTTTTTATAAAAATCATGTTTACTATAGTAATATTAGTATCAGTAGGATTATATGATTTATTGAAATCTTAAGTTCCAAGTGATAAATTCATTCAATATATATCTTGAGAAAATCCATTTGATATGGTGTTTGAATAAACAGATATTTTTCAAAATTGTACATTCCATCCAAAAATTATTATCTTGAGGTTTTAGTGGATTTTTCAAATAAACATGTGTTTGATTCCAAATTTTGGAGTTCCTACCAATAAAAATTAGGAGATAAAAATAGTTTAATACATCCTCCCTATCCACAAGGGGAAGTTAATTACTATGAGTAATCCCTCTTATAATTTTTAGACTAAGGGGGCTAGTATTTCTTGGAGTTTCTTTCCATACATAAAGGGGAGAAATATTTTGAAAATGAAATAAAGATGATTTCATTAAAAGGGGAGTTTTGAGATTAAATGTAAAATACCTATATTTGAAGGTAGAATATAAACCCTTTTAATTTCATTGAATATAAGGTGAGAAAGATATAAAAGGAAACTTGTCAACAAAATCCAAGGGGGATTTTTAGAAATCCCAATGTATTGAGTTGTATTTTTTGACAATAAGTGTTTTATTTGTTAAAAATATTATTTTAAAAAAGATTAAGTGATGGACATGGTTATTTTTTAACAACATTATTTATAGATATACATGTTGGAAGTGTTGAAAAATTGATTATTGGTCTTGAAATTCAAGTTCAGAGTTATATCGGAAGTGAAGTTTAAGGAGTTTGTTGCATCCCAGTGAAACATGGCCAAGCTTGGAAGGGAATTCCCATATTGGAGGGCATGTTGATGTGAATATGGAAAAAATGGTCATGACCATACTCATGGTTTAGGGTGTGGTGAAGAAAAATCAATGGTTAAATTTTTTGAATGAGGATGATCACACCCATGGAATGGGGTGTGTTGTGAAAGAGGATTCCCAAAATGGGAAAATGTAAAAGGAAACACATCATGGGGGTCCCCATGGTGGAATTATAGTGCACCTATGTGAAACAAAAATGTTTATATACTATGCCTCTAGTGAATAATCCATTATTTATTGGGTAGGATAGTTATGGTGTGTTTTTTGGTGCTCAATGTATCGATACAAAACAGCCATAGTTTGTGAAACACGATATAGAGAAAAATACGTGGTCGATATTGTGTTCTGTGCTTAACAACTAAAGATAAAATGAGGATGACATAGTATTGACCATGCCTATGGTGGAAGTGTTTATGGTCAATAGGTTTATCATTAATCCAAAACAACAAGATCTAGGAGACCATGATTTTGGTGGTTGGGTTTTTTAAGGAAAACAGAAAAAGAATATACACAAAGTTATGGTGAAAGGAGTGGTGATGTTTGGTTGGAATATCTCAAGAGAGATCACTCAGGAGATACATGAGATGTTCATTAATGATTCATACATCATGTGTCTTGTTTTTAGACCATTATCAAATCCAAGAACAAATGTTATTTATAGAATTGATGTTGGTGAATTAATTTGGGATTACTTTATGCTACAAGAGGAGAGAGGGTCACATGAAGCTGTTTTTTTAATACCAGTTGAGGATATAATATAGGAGTTTATGAGGAGTTATATGTGGTTTTATTATCCCATAATGATTTTTCTAGGTGTTTGGTTTATTGTTGAATGAACTCCCTATTTTTTGAAGGGGATATTGACTGGAATAAAGGATGAAAATTGCACACGTAGGCGTATTAGATTTTCATAAAAAGAATAAAATAAGGGAGTTCTAGGTTAGGGGATAAAATATTGACTAATTACCATCATTAAAGATATTTCTAATAAGAATTAGGATTTTTTGTACCTACATCAAAGTAATGTTGTTCCAGAATAATTTTGGAAAGAATATGAGTGTTGTAAAGGTTTTTTTAATAATAAGTGATGAAGTATCTAGGTGGGACTTCAACAGAGCATCTATCCATGTTTAAATATGCATTATATAATGATTTTAAGTTACATATATGTTCCTAAACTTTGCGTGGATCCTACCCAAAGAAGTGATAAAATTAGAAGGAAAAATTGTGACCAAGTTTTCATGACACGTCAAATTGATTATGATTTAAATATGATTCTATAGAATTGGGTAGACCCTAGGTCATCTTACAAGGAGTGTTGGAATTTTAAAGTGTTTATTTTCAATAAAAAGAACAAAAAGATGGGTTGGTTTTGAAACTAGTTTTAAAATACAATGAATTTCTTAAAGAGTTAAATAATTAAAAAATAAAGGTTGTGTTTTTAGAATAATTATAGAAGGAGGTGATTTCAATTTCACTACACACCTTGGTTAGTTAATCATTTTGAAAAATACACATAGTTTAATGGAATCCTTTTGTTGATGGTTTTCAAGATCTTGATTCCCCTCTTGACTATTAAAATGATGCATAAAAAACCAACCCTTGACACAATAATAGTATTTTCAAGGTTTAAACCTCAAACCTAGAGTGAAGGCTTCCAAAGAATACTGATATCTCATGTATGTGTGAGAGAAATAGAATTCTTGTCTTTTATAATCAGGAAAACCCAAGATTCCCAATTAAATATCAACCCAATCGATATTGAAATGAAAATTGTTTCATTTTATTAAACCAAGGAAATGGATTTAGAGGAGAATAATGTTAAGATAAAACAAAAGTGAATATTGCACACACAAAATTAAAACAATAGTATAAGAAAAACTGTTGTGACTCTCTCCCAAGTATTTGTAGCTTCCTATAAATGATCATCCACTATTTAGCTTGTCATCAAGAGGAGGACGAGGCTCAAGGAGAAACTTCAACTTCATCCTTGAACCCCCTATGAGGATAGGGGACTCCAGGACTTCTATGATGAGGAGAGTAATCCTTTGTGTCTCAAAAATTAAAGTGATTTTATCCCTGGTCTAGATTTCAAATGGGATGCCCAAGGTTTCATTTTATAGGTAGTGGAAGGTGGTTTTTATCACCCATATTTTGAGAAACTAATTGGACTATGGTTTTTTATGGAAAGATAGTATTTTCTCACTTTTCAAAAAATTGTGAAGTTTTTTTCATCTCTTTACTATATCCACCAAAAATTTGGAATCAATTTGAAAACTAAATCCCGATATATGAATTAAATATAGATACAAAATTTTCAATTCGATTAGATTCGTTTTCTTGGAAAGATCGGTTTGGTTGGGACCCTTTATGGATGAATTGGATTGGGTGTCTTCATAAGAGTTATATCCCACTGAATTTTGGATCATTACTCAAAATTTCATCCCAATTGGATTCATGTATTAGCTTTAGTGTGTGTTTGAGTCCATATGTTTTCTTGGAATCCTCTGCAATTTGGCCTATTTTTCTTCATCTTCATCCAGGCCCCTCTAAATCACCTCCACCTATAATTAAAACATCAAAACAAGTGAAATATACCTTTTTAACACTGATAAAAATTAAATAATTGATTCAAACATGACAAAAAAAAATTTATTATATTTTTAATTTACAATACAAAATCAATTTAATACAGTGGTGTAAGTATGAAATAAAATAATGAATTGTAGTGCGATCACACCCCCACACCTAAACATTTTCACTCCTGGGAAAAGTAACATCTCCAAAAATTATGCATGGAGATATTCCAACTTCATGAAGATTTAAGATTCATTGAAATTTTAATTTTTGATAGTAATGTTATCAAATCAAAAACCACACCAAGGAGTTATTATCAATGATCATAGAAAAAGATGTCTCATAAATTGTATCATAATGAAATTAAAGGATTTGAATGATACCAATATAAGAAAATAATTCAAAAGTAAACCATTTCACTAACTCTCCACATGTGTGTTTGAAAACCATTTCACTAACACTCTACAGCTGAGGGGTTGTGTTGCTGATGATGACGCCGAGGGGGATTCTGGCAGGTTCTCCCGACATGGTGATATTGGAATGGTGAAAGGTCAGGAGATCAGTTGCGGTTTGATCCTCCTGTGGATGCGATGAAGATGGTGGTTTTTCTGGTTGTTCTAGCGACGACCTTCGGGTTTCTGTCGTCCTATCCGATGACCTACAAGGCTGGTGATGCATGATGATGGTCTCATGGCTTGAGGTGGGGAACATGGTGTATGGTGGAACATGATTGGTTTGATTTTGAAATTTGAATTTCACTGGATTCTATTTGAAGGTTGGGATTTTCTTGTACGGTTTCCGGTTTTCCTTAAACCGGTTCGGGGTACTGGAACCCATAAACTGGCTTCTGATAATAGAAAAAAAATGATTTTCATTCAGTTAAAACAAAATCTATGGATATGGGGTAAGGGTAACAATACTATGTAGTAAGAAAAAAAGAAAAAAAGAATAAAGGTCATGAAAATCATAATGAATTTAAGAATGTGGGGAAAGGTAAAAATGTTATGCATCATGAAAAAAAATAAAGGTGATGAATGTCTTATCGAACTTAGAATAGTAGGTAAAAGTAAAAATACTATGTAGTAAGTGAAAAGGGTAAAAAGGAAGAAATATGATAACAAATCCTAACTAACCCATAAATATACCGGTCCCCTCACACTTAGAGTATGTAGTGTCCACGCTATAATAAAATATAATGTAGTAAAGAAAGTTAAAACCCAGTGGGGGTCATTGGTAGGATGCATCTTGAAATTGGAGTTCCTCCATTGGGGTCTCTAGAATGGCTTTGTGAAGGTGATTCAATCGATTACCATTTATAGTAAAGTTTTGTTTTGTTTCTTAATTTTGAACCTGAACATCACCAGATGGATAAGCATTAGTAACAGTGTAGGGGCCAAACCAATGGGAATAAAGTATACTTGGATATAACTTCAGCCTTGAATTGAAAAGGAATACCTTCTTCCCAATGAGGAATTGATGATGAAGGATGAGGCAGTTTTGGGTGGCCTTGGTTCTCTCCTTATAAATATAGGAGTTCTTATATGAGTCTCTTCTCATTTTCTCTAACTCTTGAATCTGTAACTTCCTTTGAGCACATGTTCCAAAAATATTATAATTTCATTGTTTAATAGACCAATAGGCCTGATTCTCTATCTCAATAGGGAGGTGACAAATCATTCCAAAAAACATTTGATAAGGTAAAATTCTAATGGGATTTTTGAAGGCAGTACGGTAAGCCCATAATGAATCATCAAGTCTAAGACTCCAATCTTTTTTGTTGGGTTGAACCATTTTTTCAAGAATTTATTTTACCTCTCTTTTTAACACCTCATCTTGACCATTGGTTTTTGGGTAATATATAGTAAAAACTTGATGCCTAACCCCATACCAACACAGAAGTGATTTTATTTTTTGGTTGCGTAAATGAGAACCCTGGTCACTAATGATGAACCTAGGAAATCCAAACCTAAAAAAAATTGGGTTCTCAAAAATTACATAAATTTTTTTGAATCATCTTCCCTTGTGGATCATGACTCTACCCATTTTTACATGTAATCAACTTCCCGAAGAATGTATAAGTTTCTGAATGAATTGGGAAATAGACTCATAAATTCAATGCCCCAAACATAAAAAATATTCATGAAAGATAAAGGGTTTTTGTGTTGTTTAATTTCTTTTTGAGACATTACCCATTCATTAACATTAAAGAAAATATTTACAGAAATCATGGGAACCCAAAAATAGTATTGTCCATTAGAGACCATAATCGAGGACTTTATGGGTAGTCCATTGGGGACCAAAGTGGACCCCATAAGCAAGAGTGTGGCAGAACCTAAGGACATACTAAAAAATGATATCGAGAACACAATGCCTAAGCACTTGATCACTACATGTGATCCAAAGGTATAGATCATCCCATATGTACCAACAAGACTCATGTTTCAGACAATCATATTATTTTTTGTTGAAATCAATATAAATTCAAGATGCAGCCAAATAATTTAAAATTTTAGCATACCAAGGAATAGAATCTTTCACTCGGTACAATTGATCATCAGGAAACATGTTATTTATGGAAATATAATGGTATGAGTTAATGTTTTAGAACGGTATGATCCTAATAATATGGTTAGCCACCACATTCTCTGCTCCTTTTTTATCCCTAATTTCTAGAATAAATTCAAGACATAGGAGCATCAAAAAAATGAAACATGCTTTGGATTATAGTTTCTTAAGGAGATACTGGGGGGATTCATGATCTTAGAACACAATTAATTTGGACCCTAAAATATATGACTTGAATTTATCCAAGGAAAAAATAATGGAAAGGAATTATATTTCAGTTTTAGTGTATTTTTCTTGTGCATGGTTCAGTGTGCATGAGGCATAGGAAATGACATAAGGATCTCGATTTACCCATTATGATAAAACTTCCCCAACTGCATAGTTAGAGGTGTCACATATGAGCTCAAATGGTAAATCCCACCGAGGTGGTTGGATTATCGAGGGTGATGTGAGACTCTATTCCAACTTGTTAAAATATTCCTCATAGTTTTTATCAAAAAAAATATTTTTCTTTCTGGAGTAATCGGAAGAGGGGGTGAAATCTTACTAAATTAAAGAATGAAATTATGATAAAATACATCATTACCTAAGAAAGAATTAACATCCCACACATTTTTTTAGGGAATGGTAGGGAATAAATGTCATCCACTTTTGATTTTTCTACTTGGATACCATATCCCAAAATGACATGTCCAAGTACTATACCTTGTCACACCATGAAATGTAATTTCTCATAATTTAATACAATATTATTTTCAATACAATGATGTAGGACATAACCAAGACTATTCAAACACTAATAAAAATAGGATCCATAAACAGTGAAATCATCCATGAATACTTCTATAAAATTATCATGGTAATATGAAAAAATACTAACTATGAATCTCTATAAAGTACCTGGAGTGTTGCACAGACCAAATGGAATCCTCTTATATGAAAATGTGCCAAAAGGGAAAGTTAGGGTTTCCTTTTCTTGATCCTCAGTGAGATATGTATCTGAAAGTATTCATATACTTATCAAAGAAATGGTAGTGGGACTTCCCTGTTAGCCTCTCTAGAATATGTTAAATGAATGGAAATAGGAAATGGAATTTCTTAGTGTGTTGGTTTAGTCATTGATGATATATATAAACATGAAAACTATTCTTCACACTAGTTGGAACCAATTCATTATTTTCATTTTTAATAACTATAAGGCCGAATTTCTTAGGAATTACCTACAATGGACTGAACCATTGGCTGAAAAGATGGGTTAAATGATTCCAGATGCCAATCATTTGGTTACTGCCTTTTTAACAGCATTGAGGAGGGTTGGGTTCAGTCAGTGTTGTACATGCCTTACTAATTTAGCATATTCATTCAATAATATATGATACATGAAAATTGATGGGTTAATACGAGGAATGTCAGAAATTTTCCATCTTAATGATTATTTATATTCTCTCAAAATTTCAAGTAGACACGATTCGTGATCTAGAGGGAGTGAACTACAAATGATGATAGGTATCTTGTTTCCATTCTCAATATATGAATATTTAAAAAAAATATGTAGTGGTTTAAGTTAAAATTTAGGTTGATTTTGAATTTATGGGAGTGGATGTGAAAGTGATTGGTTAATTGTATCATTTAACTACTCATTCATAACATCCTCAAATAAGGAATAAGCTTTTATAATCTTAAAGGTATCATTAATGGTCATGAGATACTCATTGCTCAAAAAATAACCAATTAAAGAATTTGTTTAAATTTTTTATAAATCGGTACAACATTCATTGATTGATTCATTACCTAACATGTCTATCGGTCATGAAATCTTATAAATGAGGTTAGTGGAAAGAAAATATGTTTCTTTTGAGGTAGGGAGTACATCAATATAATTAATTGAAAGTGATGAATATTCTTCTGATGGGTTCTTCACGGAATCAATAATGTTGAAGTGCACAATGTCACCACCAAACTCCATAAATAATGTACCATTATAGACATTAATTATGGTTTTGGTAGTTTTCAAGAAATATCTAACCAATATAATTAGGGTATTTCCATTCATCCTATCATCTTCCATTTTAAGCACATAAAAAATAGCAGGAAAATTTAAAATTTTCACCCTCACAAGAACATCCTCTAACACACCAGTGGGGTGTGTGGTAATTTGATTTTCTAGTTGAACAAAAATTTCTATGGGCTTCAATTCCCCAACCTGTATTGAATAGAGAATGTTGTGAGGCATCCTATATATAGAATCACCCTAATCAATCATATCATTGGAAAAAAATATTCCCCTATGGTGCATGAAATCGATATTGTTTTAGGATCATTTCATTTGTTGGGAAGTGATGGCTCTATAAATGTAGATACATTCCTCCCCAAGATCAACTTTTCATCACCTTGAAGTTTCCATTTGTGTTTCACATATCCTTTAGAAACTTGGAATATCATGGAATTTTCTTCATGACATTAATCAAGGGGACGTTTAACTGCACTTTTTTGAAAGTTTCTAATATTTATTTATAAATTTCAGTTTTTTTTTTGTTTCCTTAGTTGTGTGAACCATTTGGGAAATGTAAGAGGGTTTGTTTGTCTTAGTGTTTCATCAAATTAAACTCTATTTCCTTTATAAAGTCTTCTCTCATGAAAATATGTTTCCACATTTTTAAAATTTTCAATGGTTTGGATGGTGGTTTCCTCAGTAGGGGGTAAAATAGAGGGTTAATTTGAATTTTAATTTTTGTTCCACTTTGCAGGGTGATGGAACTAAAATTTCCCTCGTCCCTAGGGTTGACAAGTGGTTGAGAAGAAATTTTACCAGACCCTTGGATTTGAGTTTCACCCACCTAGTTGGTGAGTTAGCCTAATTGAGTTTTTAAGTCTTGTATGGATGATTGTGTGGTTTTTTGGAATTGCAGATTATTTGAAGCCATTTGTTTCATCATGTCTTCTAAGTTAGGATCTAGTTTTGGAGGGGGTCATTAGAAAGTCATTTTTGGTGGTTAAGGATTTCTGGGTGGTGGTGGTGGATGAATACTCTTCCCTGGTTGGTTCCATGGTTGTTGAGGTTGGTTTTAATACCCCCTTGCCTATAGTCTTGGTTTTCTTTCCACCCAGGGTTGGATAGATAGTGTGGTTCTTTCCTAATGGGTTGGTTATAGGGGTGGCCTAGAAATATTGAATGAAAAATCTCTTAATTTTATCTCAGTTTAGGGCATTGGACAAAATACTGGGTGTCAGTGGCATAGATACCATAATAAATTAGAGGTGGTGGTAGGTATTTTCCATGGTAAAGAGTGAGTTTTAAAGGTAGGGTACTTACCTCTTAGAACTTCGTGTCCACCTTCTTCTCAAACTCCGAACTTTAAACCTCATGGACACCTTTAATGGGTACACTAGACCTTTAACCTAATTACTATGTGTTCTTCACCATGAGGTTCCTTACAGTGACTGGTTTTTTTAACTAGCGCACCACCTATAGTAGTATCAATCATGTTACGATCAATTGGAATTAAAACTTCATAACAATATTATTTTAAAATTTTACCACTTATTTGGTGGTGTGGGAAACATGAAAAAAAGTATTTTAAATATTTCATAGTATTCATGAATTTTTTCCACTTTTGATTGCCTTATTCGACAAATTCCATTCCTTATTGCTACAATTTGAGAGGTTGGGAAGTATTTTTCAAGAAAAATGTGTTTCATGTCTGCCCAGCCTCTAATAGATGAGTTAACATAATACAACCAATATTTTTTAGTGTCTTATGATAAGAAAGGTAATTCCCTAATCTTTACTTGTTCTTCTTATACATTAGAATATTTAAATTTTTAACATGTGGTATGAAATTATCTTAAACGATTATGTGGTTCTTCTCCAACCAAACCATGAAATTTTGGTAATAAGTGAATTAGATCATATTTTAGTTCAAAATTAGGTGTTTCTATGTGTATTTGAATGTATATGGGATGGATATATACATTAGATGAGGTTAGTTATTTTAAATAATGGTTATTTTCAGTCGTATTATGAAAGTCTATTTTAGTCTTGATGTTGGCTTCCGAATAAGAAGACAGATCAAGAAGAGTGTTGATGTTTTGTGTGTCCTCCTTCAAGGGATCATTCAGTGCTTCTTGGTGTTGATGATGCAATATCCTCTCTAGTTTTTTTCAAAAATAATTAGTTTATCTAATGAATATTGCATCATAAACAAGGACTACAAAATTAATATTATTGAAATAAAATTAAAAAATAAAGTAAGAAAGTAATCACACCAATATTTAAAAAATACACAACATTTTCATAAAAAAACACACTAAAAACTAAATCTCTCCCCGAAAATGGT
This sequence comes from Viscum album, assembly GCA_963277665.1. Taxonomy (NCBI): domain Eukaryota; kingdom Viridiplantae; phylum Streptophyta; class Magnoliopsida; order Santalales; family Viscaceae; genus Viscum; species Viscum album. The sequence continues at coordinate 817,656,003 of OY728148.1, forward strand.
GCAAAAAATTACTATTTCATCATGACACATCAAATTGATTAGGATTTAAAGATAATTTTATAGACCCTAGGTTGTCTCTCAATGAGTATTAGAGTTTTAAAGTGTTTATTTTTAATAAAATTTACTAAAAGAGGGGTTGGTTTTGAAAAAAAATTAAAAATACAATGACTTCATTGAAGAGTTTAATAATTGAAAAAAAAGGTGGTGTTTTTAGAATAATTAGATAAGGGGGTCATTTCAAGTTCACTACACACCTTTTTTAGTTCATCATTTTGAAAAAAAAAATACACATGGTTTGAGGGAATCCTTTGGTTGAGGGTTGTCAATATCTTTATTCCCCTCTTGCCTCTTAAAATGAGGCATAAAGAACCAACCCTTGACATAAAAATAGTATTTTTAAGGTTTGGACCTCAAAAATAGAGTGATGTATGCCAAAGAATATTGATATATCATGTATATTTGAGAGAAATAGGATTCTTGTCATGTTAAGATAAAACATAATTGAAATATTTCACACACACATTACCCAAAACTAATAGGAGAACAAGTGATGTAACTCCCTCTCAAGTGTGTGCAGCTTCCTCAAAATGATGTCCACCGTTTAGCTCACCATCGAGAGGAGGAGGAGGATCAGGTAAAACTTTTACTTCATCATTGGACCCCCTATTAGGATAGGGTCTCTAGAAATTATAGGATGAGGAGATTATTCATTTAGGTCTCTAAAATAGAAGAGTTTTTCTCCCTCTTTGAGCTTGAAAATTGGGTTCCCAAGGTTCCATTTTATTGTAAAAGTGGAAGGTGGTTTTGAGCACCCATATTTCAAGAAACCAATTGGACCATGGTTTTTGGTATACATACAATCTTGTCTCAATTTTAAAAAAACTATGAATTTTTTTCCCACCTATTTAGTATCTCAAAAAAAAATTGGAATCAATTGGAAATTTATATCCTGAGATATAGTTGAAATACATAACAAAACTTTTGACTTAGAGTAGATTCAGTTTATTGGATAGATCAGTTTCTTAGGGTGAATCGATGGAAGAATTAGGATTTAGTATCTTTATAATAGTTTTATCCCACTAAATTTTGGATCATCTCTCAAAATTTCATCCCAATTGGATGCATATATTAGATTTATTGTTCATTTGAGTCCACATGTGTTCTTGGAATCCTATGTAGTTTGGCCCATTTTTCTTTAACTTCATCATGGGCCCTCCAAATCACTTACACCTATAATTAAAACATATAAAAAAGTGAAATATACATTTTTAATAGTGATAAAAATTGAATAATTGAATCAATTATGAATTGAAATTTTTTTATTATATGTGTAATTTACAATACAAAATCAGTTTAATATAGTGGTATAAGGGTGAAATAAAATAGGGAATCATGGTGTGATCGAAGTGGAAGTGAGCCATAAGTGAGCCTTAGGAAACAATGAGTCAGACCTAAACACTATAATTCAGTGATCCTAGGAATGGATAGACATATTCCAAACCAATTATAAGGGGAGTAACCCCTATGAAGAGCAGTGATCTTAATGGTGGATTTTAGTGCATGACACAATGTTAAGGCATACTCTTTGTATGTATCCCAATGAGGGTGAACCAATTAAATTCTCATTTAAATATTTATTTATTTATTCATGCACACAAAAATAGATCAATAAACCTAAATTATATTTGGTGAAATATCATAAAAAATGTCCCTCCATGTTTATAGGTCCATATCATTTTGGGAAAGTGATAAACTAATGGTTCGAGTAGTTTTAATTGTTAAATACATTTATTACTCCAATTAACCCCCCCCCCCCCCCCACCTATTAGTGTAATATCACTCTAATCCACTATTGAGGTACCATTGAGAATATATAAAATTTCACATAACACTCAATCCTGCCTCCAAGAATTTGAACTTCAAGTAGAGATGATGGCTCAACAAAGTAGTGAAAGGAGTGAAGAATTGGTGATCATTAAGGATGATTATAATACAATAAATTGTTACATGGCCATAAACTCCTAAGAGGGTAGTTATTTTAATAATAGTAACTAAAATATATATCTTTATATGATAATAATAGAGAAATAAATCCAACTTGAATCTATATTTGAGTTGTTCACTGAGGTAGAAGTCACTGGAATTTCAAATTTTTTGTAAGATGCCATTAAAAAATAAAATAAATATAAAACCACCAATATTTTAGATCTAGAAAAAAAATTTAATTTTGAGGTAAAATAGGATTAATATCCCATGGGAATATGAAATAAATCCTCTTATGAGGTTGTATTTTTTAAGAATGAGCTGGAAGGCTTTGGACCCCTTGTTCCAACAATAAAAAGAAGAATTTAAGTTGATCAAAGAGCACACATGATCCTTTATAAATAAATTATAGACTCAAATAAATCACAAAATATGGAACATAATTTTTATTTTTTCTGAGAAAAGTGGAAGATAAAGAGGGAAATGGTCCACTAAAAAGGTGAAAAAACTAAGTTGATTAAACACAACATCAAGTCTAAAATCCAGGATAGAATATTGGAAAGAATAGTGGGATAGAACTATAATTATTTAAATCTAGTTATTAAAATAGGATTCAGAGATTGTAAATGGCTGGAGTGAGATACAAATTTATACACTTGAAGTAGATACACATAGAGGCAGATTCAAGGGAGAAGTGAACAAACTAAAAACAATTAATATCAAAAATGAATTAGTTAAAGTGGAACCAATTAGGTTATTATTGAAGAAGAACCAACTATATTAGCATCATGTATGAGAATGGAAATGATGAGTTAATATGAGACTATAAAACAATCATTTCTTGGAAGGTAACTCAAGTCATATGATTTGTTTTTCTTCTTTTAGTTAATTTTAATTTTTCTTTTTAAAATAAATTCCATCACACTAAGTTTTTTACTAGAAAATTTATAAGATCTGAATGGAAAATAAGGGTATAGAAATTTTTGAGATCAAATAGAACACACACTACCAAGGAAAAATCCAAAATTAAAGGGGTTATTCTACTTTAATTTTATGTTCAATGTGATGACATTCATTTTTTTAATTCTTCAATGCATATTTATGATTATTCATTATCTATTTAGGCATTCAAAATAAAGTGTGGAGGAGAAAAGAAAAGTGGTAGTATGATTATAAATTTTAATAAATATTACTGATAAAAAATTTCTATCATTACTAAAGGAGACAAAATCACCTTAAAAACATTGAAACTCTTGTAAAATCAGTTGAGCATCAAGGGTCAATAGGATGGGACTTAGGTGCATCAAAACTTGGCATGATTTTATTGTATTAATAAACCTAATATTGAGTTATTTAGTTTTTTAAAATGAAATTATCACTTCAATGGATCACCCTAAATAGCAATCATCCAAAAAAATTGAATTAGAGTAGTGTGAGTATCTGGGATATAAATTGGATTTTATAGAAATGGATTGGCACAAGGGTGTGTAAGTAAAAAAATAAAAATATATCAAATAATAGTAATGAATACCTAAGATCTAGTTTCCCTTACCATACTTCCATTCCCTTACTATTACAATTAGTATTGGTGAATGCCTGATGCAATGGATTGTTTAGTTATAAGTGGTCCATACTCAAAGAATACATTCATTTTACATATCATGTCTCAAAATGGGAAAATATGGAATTTTTTTAGAGAGATGAAGGGGATATGAATGTTGAAATTATGTGAACAAGAGGAAAATGTATTTATTTGGGTTTGAGTATAATGATTAACCATTTAATGGGTGAAATTAGGAAGTGAGATAATCAACTTGAGTGAAGGGGTTTGAAATAGTGATTCATGTTCACATTTCATCCAAATAATTCATTGGTAATTAAAATTCAATAAATTTAGGCTTAATATTGAGTTAAAATGAATTCTTAGTGAGATATTTTTTGAGAGGAATCGCTTTAGGATAGGTAAGACTCAATTATGGAGTAATTTAGTTAGCTAAATTTTTTAATTTATTTTCAATAATAATTTGTATATATTTTGTTTATTTTTTATGATTTTTTGAAAAAATAATTCCAGTTGTATATTTTTTATTATTTTTAAAATAATAATTCAATTTAAATAATTTTATACTTGAAAACAACATAAATGTGTTTATTATTGAAAAAATTATTTTGATTCATGTATTTGAGACATTTAAAATGTGAATCAATATTTAAAATAAATTTTAACGAGGAGTCATGGTAGTACAATAAAGGTTGCATGAGATTAAATGAAAAATGGGAGAGGATGTAGCTAATGTAATTCTAATATTTTATGATGGAACATCATGATCCAATGCCCCTAAATCCCTATCTGATGAAAGATTAAAGTCCAATGACATCTCAAGACTACCAAACATATTCCCAAGCCCCGATAGCATTTCAACCTCCCTCTCTACCACCTCAAGTGACAATGTATTCCCAAGGGCCTCCAATGGAACATCAATATCGATATATAGGATATAATAAACCTTATAAAAATCCATATATAGGCCCAAAAACTCCTCAAGGATATCCAAAAGATTATTTTAGTCTAACATATCCACAACCCTTTCTAACATATCCTTGGGTTTCCTACTACATAAACCAAATTCTGGTGAACCCATATTGTATTAGATCAAATAAAATTTTGTGGGGACCATAAAATGGATCTAATACATGGGTTTAATCTCAAATATATGTGGTAGACAATAAATTATAAATAACTAATTCATGCATTCTTTTTTTCCCATATTGGGAAATTGATTTTAGAGATTTTCTAGTTTAAGAAGATTGTGAGGAGATAAAATTTTATACTAATCCCAATTACTTTCACTCAAATTAAATAGTCATAATCTCTTATAACATTTCTAAAATAAAATATATCAAGACACATGGTGACATTGCATTATAGGATGTGGGTTTGGTGGGAAATTGGTAATTTACCTTATATAAGGGGGGTCCAAAGACTTATAGGGATCATTCATTCCATATCCCATACTCTATTCATTCAATATTTCAACACATTTCATCATCTCATTTCATTAAATCTCACCCATATACCCAAAATATAACCTTAATCTATTCCAAACCATTATATCCATATTCTTCATCTGGAATATCTTCATCTATCAAAGTCATCTGAGGTGTAGTTAGAGATCAAGGAGGAATAGAGGGTTACTTTCACATCATGATTAGATATCATTTTTTTATTTTTTTCTTGATTTAATTGGTATTCCAAGATAATCATTTGAAGTGAAGATTAAAACCCTATGATTGATTATTATGTCTTGTGTCAGGGGAACCTGGATTTTGTATTATTCCTGAATTTGATCTTAATGCTTCCAGTTGATTTTCCATTGGTTGGATGATCATTGGGATAGGGTGAGGTGATGAGAATAAAATACTAATTCATACACTAAAATCATAATCACTAAACCTTGATGTATGGTATCCATGGGGGTGTGGTGATAAAAAAATCATAGATAAAGAACCTGACTACTACTCATAAGGGACAAGATCAACCTTACAAGTACTTTTAACTTTATGAGTGAGCTCATTTATTTCCATGATAGTGGATTTAAAAGGATATGTTCTATATATAATTATTTTTTTATTTAATCTATTTGGTATAATTAATATCATTGATCACTATCTATAATTCTCACTCATTATTATATTGAATTTAATCTTGTTGTGTTATTATTGTTTCTTCACATTGCCTTCCTATTATATATTCATATAAAATTAAAAAACTATAAAAATAATTTTATTTATTTAATGAAACAAAAAAAACACCCTCATTGATAATTGTTTTTATTCTTCACACCTAAGTATATAATTGAATTATCCAAACATTGTCTATGTGGAGATGACATGATACTAGCTGGTATTTGTAATCAATTTTTCTACAACCACATACTTTATTCCTAAGGGAACTGAGTGGATAATGTTGGTTGAATGGGTACCTAGTATTTCTGTCAAGACCCATCCCCTGGGGCCCATATCGTGACTACCCCAAACCCACCTTCCATAATCGAGGGGATGGTGACTAGCACCAAAGGTGTAAATCCCTATACTGGGAATGCATTGCCTTTATAACAATAAACAAACACAACAGAGTATGAAAATGGAAGTAAAACACAAAATAAAACTGTATACAAAAGAGTGTAATGAAAGTAAAGGGGTCAGAAATACAAGCCCAACAGTAACGAACAATACAAGTACAAGTACAAGTAAAATGGGAAAACACCTCCTGGATCTCCCACCGGGGAATCCTACCTGAAGGGTATGTACAGATCTCAAACAACTCATCCCTAAAGTATGTCCCGTCTAGTCCAGCTCCGAGCATCCTTCCATCTATCACCCTCAGCCTCGATCACTGTTGACCATTGTCTGCACAGAACACAACAAGGTGCGGGCGAAACCCGTGCAGGGGTGAGTATAACAATACTCAATAAGGGACCCCGAGACCCCCGTAGGTCTCCCAGAATCCACTAAGGATAAACCATAGTAGTAAGATACAATCACAAAGTATCAACTATCCTTACTTAGTTATATGACCATACATATACCTAAGTTATCAATCATAAACCATCTCTAACTCTTGATCCCAACCACATTCTGTTCCACAAGTGTAGAAACACTACACAAAGAAAGTACAACACAAGGTGTACCCCATAGGTACATCTCACAGAGGAAATCCATGTGGGCTTCACCACAACACATCCACAAAGAAACATCCACGAAGAAACATCCACCCTTACTTAGGTATATGCCCATACATATACCTAAGTCGTCAAGAGTACACTTCTCATACATGAGGTAAGAACGAAGGTAATGACTCTGCTCACACTAGGATTTCAGTGAAGTATATAAGTACAGATGATTATCCACAAAACTAGATTATCTTATTTTGTCAAGAGGCACTGCTTCTGACCATACGGAGTCTGACCCACATAGGATCAATAAGTATTAACCCCCACAATGACCCACACAGGATATGACTCACACAGAATCAATATGCGCTGACCCACATTGGATCGATGAGCGCTGACCCATATAGGATCTGACCCACATAGGATCGGTATGCGCTAACCCACACAGGATCGCTGAGCGCTAACCTCCGTATGGTCTGTCTCCTACCTCTGTCTCACTATCGGCCACTGGATTCCTCGCACTCGGTGCGCTCGAGTTCCATTAAATCTGCCCTCGAGATGTTTTTCGTACCTCGACCACCACTAAACTCCACTAAGGAGTAACCCAAAGTACCTCCATGTCATAATGGTTCCAACATGATAGACGGTGTGTCTATCGGACGCCCGGTCTTTGAGTTATTGGCATTTCTATTTCAGGGGCCCAGTTGGTTTTTAGGTTCAAACCAATATGAATGTACTTCAACTGTGTCCAGCCCTCAATTGGGATATGATAAAACCCGTCTCGCTCTAATATTTCTATCGTCGTAGACGGTTCGTCGATCGGACACTCGTAGCCCAGGATATGGGCAAAAATGTGTAAACTGACCATAGTGGGTCCGGGTTCGGTCCGACCCGGTCCACGGGTCCGAACCAGTCCGAGGACGCGGCCTAGACCGAGGGGAAGGCTCGGCCCGAAGGGTGGCTTGGCCGAGGGCGGCCCGGCCGATGGCAGCCCGGCGGGCTAGCGGACCGTGGGACAGGCGGGCTGGCTAGCGGCATGCGTGGCCGGCTGGCAAGGGTGGCCAGCCGGCTGGCTCGCCAAGCAGCCCAGCTGGTCGTGCGTGGGGGGGGGGGGTTACACCCCCTACCTTCCGCTCAGAACCAGCACTAGGAGCCAGTTCAGGTAACCCACGGGACCCGAGCGGTCCAACCTTGTCCAGCTGGCCGAGCGGCCAGCCCATTCACCCCACCAGTGCGGCGCGACTGCGCCGCGGCCCGCCCTGGCTGCGGTTCTGCACCATTGGTGAGGTGTGACAGCGCCATGATCCTCCGCCGCGGCCCACCTAGCCATGTCTCTCCCACCTTCGCGGCACGACAGTGTCGTGCCGTCTTCGACCACCACGGCCTGCATGACAGTGGCCCCTCTACAGCGCGGCGCGAAGGCATCACGCCTTTTTCCGACTACCGCGGCCCTCCTGGCCGTGGCCCCCTTCCTCCAGCATGGTTCGATGGGACCGAGCCCCTCTGGCATCATCACGGCCCGTGATGGCCACGACCCAGCTCTTCGCACGGCTCCGGCGACTCGGTGGTAAATGCGCCGCCGGTTTCTTCCGCGGTCGGCTCATTGCCGGTTGCTGTGTATATCGTTGTGGTCCCTCGGCTGTGGACCGTTCCTCTGGAGGCTCCACTGCGTCGCCGCCACCATCAACCAATCAAGAACCAATGTAGGGACATCGGGTCATGTTTGTTTGGCCTGCTCCCTCCGCGTTAGGTGAAAACAATTGGCCAACATTGAACTACAATAAACAACAAAGAATGAGGATTTAATTCAATCAAAACCACCCCTAACTCACTTGTCGACAATCGTTGACGGAGTCGCGGGAAAAGTCAGGCATCGATCTTTGTTCGCCGCATTCGTCACGCACTCCCAAATCTCAAGCTTGTGTGTCGGAAAGTGTTCGGAGGTGACGAAGTCAAAGATGGCATTCTTTGCGTTCTTCGTTGGAGATTTCTCTTCCTTCCCCAGGCTCCACCCAAAATATTATGCAAATCAAAATAAAATAATAGCTAATCCTATATTATAATGGTTGGCATGAATTCAAATGGATTCAATTAATTAATTTCAAAGCTTAAATTAATTAATTGAGGGAGTTGGCACATTTAAAATAATGGGGGAAAGTGATGATTTTTCATCCCACATAAATGGGGGGTTAAAGGGGGTTCAAAAACATATGTGGGCCCCACCTCTTTTATTGGAAGAGGTGTTAAACTTCAGGTGGGCCCCACCAAATAATATCCTCCCAAGGGAGGTTATGTGTGGGTGGGCCCCACCTCTAACCTCCACTTGGAGGTTTTAACCACCAACAAATAAAAATAAGCACACCTTATTTTTTTTATTTTATTTAAAAATCCCAAAAACTATCTTCCATTCTCGACAGAACACAACAGCGGTGAAGGTATCACTAAACAATCACTGACGTTGTGAGTTCAACGGTGACCTCAGATTTCAGTTCTGGGTGCCGGTTTAAAATTTATAAAATGTCGCTCATACATTTACTGAACGTACCCAAGAAAAACTTTAGAAATTTATTCCAGGCACACCGGGACTCGGAATCAAGCATCGTAAATTTTTGCGGACTCGTAAAAATCCCATGAATTTAAGGAAAAAAAAATCACGTAATTTCCAGGTCTTGAAATTCTCCCCACCTCAGGTCTTTACATCCTCATAAGCTACAACTCAAACTAAGGGAAAAAATGGGGGTACTGAGCACGCATCTGAGCCTCCCGCTCACATGTGCTCTCCTGGAGGTTCCCGTGCAGCCAGCGAATGCGCACCATAGGTATTGACCGTCCACGAAGGACCTGGTCCTGTCGAACCTCAATATCCACTAGAACCTCTGTGAAGGTCGCCCCATCATATATGTCCATCTCTCTATGGTTGATGATGTGGTAAGGGTCGTGCACGTATCTCCTCAGCTGAGATACGTGGAAGACGTCATGCACCCGGTGCAACTGAGGTGGAAGAGCTAAGCAGTAATCCACCTCGCTTACTCTACTGAGGACCTGGAATGGTCCGATTAATCATGGATACAACTTGCTGCCTCATCCAAATCTCCATAGACCTCATCGAGGTGAGACCCGTAGAAAGACGTGGTCACTATCCTCAAACTCCAGAGGTCTCTGTCTCATATCAACATTGGACTTCTGCCTGTTCTGTGCAGTCTTTATCTGCTCCTGGATGATCTGTACCTTCTTCGTCATAGCCTACACCATCTCTGGTCCCATAAGTGCTGACTCTCATGAGTCAGTCCAGCACCAAGGTGATCTGCAAGATCGGTCGTACAGTGCCTTGAAAGGTTTTGAACCAAGCCCGTTGGAACCTGGTGCTCCGCCTTCACTTGCTGACAAGTGAGGCATTGAGAGACAAACTCTTCTATTGCCTTCTTCTTACCTGGCCACCAGTGCTATCATCGAAGTTCCTGGTACATCCTTGCCACACCAGGATGTACCGCTAGAGGTGATGTGTAAAACTCCCTCAACACTTCCTCCCGAAGTGACAATGGTACCATGGTACGTCCCCTGAAGAGAAAGATGTGCTCCCCACCTACAGAAAATCCATCAAGTGCCTACCCTGTGGATACCTATGCACATCGATCCTCACAGTCAGCATCCCCATGCTGCACCTCCCTGACTCTCTGAATAATTGGAGGTGTGACTGTAAGAGACTGCAGAAAGGCTGCTCCATTCCAATCCACAAATGATAACTTCTACAAGGCCAGCTGCTTCGTCGCCTCTCCTAGCAGCTGAATGCCTGATCTCTTTCTAAGAACATCTGCTACAACATTCCCCTTCCCATGAGTATAGACTATCTCGAAGTCATAGTCCTGGAGGAACTCAAGCCAATGTCGTTGTCTTAGGTTCAGGTCCTTCTATGAGAAGACAAACCTGAGACTATTAAGATTAGAGTAAACTGTAAATGGTTCGCTCAAAGAACTACGGGTGAGACTAGACAATTGTAAAGAACTTTACTACACCCTTCTTCACCTATTTCCTACAAGAGCTACTAATATTTCTCCTTTTCCGAAAAGAGAAATCTGGTCTCATCCCCTAGATGAACCACATCCTTTTCCTAATACAGTCAATCCTGACATAAATTGTACTAATTCATGTCATGGACGACATCATAAGGCCTCGACGCTTCTACCAAGAGATCCAACCGTTACCCTCGCCTCCAAGGGTTGAGACACATTGTCGGCATCAGTGTGTGGTCACTAGGTTTACTTCAGTAGGAATCTCGAATGTGAGGGTCAAGTCAATGGTTTTAACCAGAACCTCTCAGTATCAACCACACAAAAAGGCAGGAAAGAAAACATCACAAGGACAAGTGTCTTTTATTACCGTATCTCAAAGTAAAAAGACACAAAGCAACAACAAACAATGACATCAATGAAGATAGAAGAATCATGAACAATATCCTATATGCCTGGAGCTAGTCATGCTCTTGTCCACCTGGTCCCGGAGCTCGAGGTAAACCATCTAGGGGTGGTGGTAGTAGTGCTCGATGACTCTGACCACCATCCGCTGAAGGACTTGCTCCACTACCTCGTCCACCGCTCGGATGATGCTCAAGATCCTGCCACTTCATCTATCTCGGTGGCTCCTCTAATGTCTACTGATCAACTGTGCGGGGAGTCGGATAGTCACACGCTCTGTGACCCCGCCCCCTGCAGGAAAAACAGACCATTCTCTGTTAAAATCTCCCTCGGCCTCAGGTGCCCCGCACCCCCGATGCCACATCTTGGGGTCATATAAAAGTAGATCTAACATTCTTGTGCCTCCATGTCATCTGCCTACTGCCTACTACAGATGACTCGGCTACTGTCGGAATGCCCTGTGGAAAGTGCAGCAACTCCTGAGCATGCACAGAGTGTAGAGTCGCTGGTATAAACTCTGCCCAGAAAAGACGCTCGAAGTTTCCCCAGGTGAGGGTCGCCTCGTCATAAAATTGGAGCATCAGGATCCACCACCTCTTAGATGATCCCTAAAAGAGACTAACAAATAGGTGCACCATCAAGTCAGCGGGTGTCCCAACTGTGTGGAAAACTCATGCTACAAACTCCAGCCAGCACCCAGCCATCTGAAAATTTGTCTCGCCTCGAAACCTTGAAGGCCTCTATTGTAGGAACTCGTGCAACACGCTCAAGAGGCGTGCACCCTCTGCTTCTGGGGCTATTGGAAATGGTATATCAGCAGTTAGTGGTACCACTAGTGCCTCTGCTATGATGGGGCCCTACACCGAGGCCTCATCGCTCGGTGGGCTACCATAGCACTCTCCACTCGGAACCCGCGCTGACTGACTAAGTGAAGATATCCTGAAAATAAACAGGTGTTCCACGATCAAAAGTATACCTGGTGAGCTGACTCAAAGTAATCACAAAGAAAACTTTTCAAAAGAAACACATACACAATCAGTGTTTTCGTGCACTGAGTTGGAAATCAGAAGTTAGAGTCCTAGTGTATGGATACATCGGCTGCTGCACCAACACTGGTTTCCCTAAACTGATAACCACACCCAAAACACTTAACACTATTGCTGTTAAAAGAATCATATTCCAAGTTCTACGGTATAACCGACTCCTCTGATACCAATTTTTCACGACCCGTCCCCCGGGGCCCGTATCGTGACTACCCCAAACCCTCCTTCCATAGGTCAGGGGATGGAGACTAGCACCAACGGCGTAAATCCCTATAATGGGAAGACATTGCCTTTATAATAGTAAACAAACACAATAGAGTAAGCAGCTAGAATTAAAACACTAAATAAAACTGTATACAAAAGAGTGTACTGAAAGTAAAGGGGTCGGAAATACAAGCCCAACAATAAATAACAATACAAGTACAAGTACAAGTAAAAAGGTAAAACAGATCCTGGATCGTCCACCAGGGAATCCTACCTGAAGGGTAGGTACAGATCTCGAACAACTCGTCCCTGAAGTACATCCCATCTAGTCCAGCTCCGAATAGCCTTCCGTCTGTCACCCTCAGCCTCGATCACTGCTGACCGTTGTCTGTACGTAACACAAGAAGGTGCAGACAAAGCTTGTGCAGGGGTGAGTATAACAATACTCAGTAAGGGACCCTGAGACCCTCGTAGGTATCCCAGAATCCACTAAGGATAAACCAAATAAGTAAGATACAATCACAAAGTATCAACCATCCATACTTAGGTATATGCCCAAATATATACCTAAGTTACCAATCACAAACCGGCTCCAACTCTTGAGCCCAACCACATTCTGTTCCACAAGTGTAGAAACACTCCACAAATAAATTACAACACAACGTGTACCCCATATGTATAGATTATAGAAGAAAGCCACGTGGTCTTTACCATAACACATCCATGAAGAAACATCCATGAAGAAACATTCACCCTTACTTAGGTATATTCCCATACATATACCTAAGTAGTCAAGAGTAAACTTCTCATACATGACGTAAGCAGGAAGGTAATGACTCAATTCACACCAGGATTTCAGTGAAGTATAGAAGTACAGATGATTAGTCACGAAGCTAGATCATCTTGTTTTTTCAAGAGGCACTGCTTCTGACCATACGGAGTCTGACCCACACAGGATCGATAGGTACTAACCCCTGCAATGACCCACACAGGATCTGACCCACACAGGATCGGTATGCGCTAACCCACACAAGATCGCTGAGCACTGACCCACACATGATCTGATCCACACATGATTGGTCTGTGCTAACCCACACAGGATCGCTGAGCGCTGACCTCCGTATAATCTGTCTCCAACCTCCGCCTCACTATTGGCCACTGGATTCCTCGCACCCGGTGCGCTCGAGTTCCATAGAATCTTCCCTCGAGATGTTGTTCATACCTCGACCACCACTAAAATACACTAAGGAGTAACCCAAAGGACCGCCATGTCATAAGGGTTCCAACGCGACAGACGGTGCGTCTATCGGATGCCCGGTCTGTGAGTTATTAGCATTTCTGTTCCAGGGGCCCGGTTGGTGTTTAAGTTCAAACCAACCTGACCATACTTCAACTGTGTCCAAAACTCAAGTGGGGTATTCCAAAAGAATCGTCTCGGTCTAAGTGTTCCATCTCCGTAGATGGTTATTTGATCGGACACCCATAGCCAAGGATATGGGAAAAAAGGTGTAAATTGGCCATAGCGGGTCCGGGTCCGGTCCGACCCAATCGGATCGACCCGGTCCGTACCGGGGTCCGACCCAGTCCGCGGGTCTGACCCGGTCTGAGGAAGTGGTCTGGCCTGAGGGGGCGGCCCGGCCCGAAGGGTGGGGAGGGGGGGTTACACCCCCTGCCTTCTGCTCAGAACCGGCACTGGGCGCCGGTTCAGGTAACCTGAGGGGTCCCACCTTGTCCGGCTGGCCAAGTGGCCAGCTGGTTCCGCCCACCGGCGCGGGGCGATGGTGCTGCGCCCCTCCGTTGCAGCCCACCCTGGCCGTGGTTCTGCAACACCAGAGGGGCGTGACGGCGTCGCGGCTCCCCCACCTGTGCGGCACAACGGCTCCGCGCCTTCTTCCGGCCACCGTGGATTTCCATGCCACGACCCCCTTCCTCAGGCACGGTACGACAGCACCGCGCCCCTCCGGCACCACTGCGTCCCGTGATGGTCGCGGTCCAGCTCTTCGCATGGCTCCGGTGACCCGGTGGCAAATACGCCATCGGTTGCTTTCCCGGCCAGCTCGTTGTCGATTGTTGTGTATACCATCGCGGTCTGTCGGCCACGGACTATTCCTCTGGCGGCGTCGTTGCGCGGCCACCACCTTCAACCAATCAAGAACCAACGGAGGGACTTTAGGCCATGTTTTTTTGGCCAGCGCCCTTTGTGTTAGGTGATAACAATTGGCCATCATTGAACCACAATAAACGACGAAGAATGAGGATTTAATTCAATCAAAACGACCCCTACCTCGCTTGTTGACAATCGTTGAAGGAGTCATGGGAAATGGTGGGAGTCGATTCATCGTTCGCCGTGTTCGTCATGCACTCCCAAATCTCAAGCTTGTGCGTCGGAAAGTGTTCGGAGGTGCCGAAGTTGAAGATGACGTTCTTCGCATTCTTCGTTGGAGAGTTCTCCTCCTTCCCCAAGCTCCACCTAAAATATTATGCCAACCAAAATAAAATAATAGCATATCCTCTATTATAATGGTTGGCATGAATTCAAATGGATTCAATTAATTAATTACAAGGCTTAAATTAATTAATTGAGGTAGTTGGCACATTTAAAATAATGGGGGAAAGTGAAGAGTTTTCATCCCACATAAATGGGGGGTTAAAGGGGGTTCAAAATCCTTGTGGGCCCCACCTATTTGATTGCAATAGGTGTTAAACTTCGGGTGGGCCCCACTAAATAATATCCTCTCGTGGGAGGTTATGTGTGGGTGGGCCCTACCTCTAACCTCCACTTGGAGGTTTTAACCGCCAACAAATAAAAATAAGCACACCTTATTTTTATTTAATCTTATTTAAAACCCCCAAAAACTATCTTCCATTCTTGATAGAACGCAACTGCGGTGAAGGTCTTACTAAGAAATCACTAACGCTGCGAGTTCAACGGTGCCCTCAGATTTCAGTTCTGGGCACTGGTTCAAAAGTTATAAAATCATGCTCGTACATTTACTGAACGTACCTGAACAAAACTTCAGAAATTGATTTCGGGCACACCGGGCCTCGGAATCAAGCACCGTAAATTTTCGCGGACTCGTAAAAATCCCATGAATTTAAGAAAAAAAATCACGGAATTTCTGAGTCTTTACGATTTCCCAGTTTTATTTTTTTAATTGGGGTAATTTTGGTTCTCTAGGGTTTAAAAATAAACCCTCATTGGGGTTCTTGAATTTCAACCAATCAAAGAAAAGGGGAATTTATCCCTTTATCCTACTCTCTATATCCTTTATTCCCCTTTGATTTTGGGAATCCAAGGTAGTTTTATTTGGTGATTTGAGGTAGTTTCTTCATCCCTATTCCTCCTTGTCTCATTATCTCCCATTTTTCTCCAATTTTTGGTGGGTGGGTGATAGGTTTCAATGTTGATTCCTCTAGATCATGGTGTAATTGGATTAAAATGATGAGGATTTAGTGTCACTTGGATAGAGGATGCCCTCTAAGGATTAGTTCATGAGGTTTCACCCAATTTCATTATTGGTAAACCACTACCCCATTTTATATTAGGTGTGGACCATACTCTATTGGATGATGTTTTTGCATCATTACACTATTTGGAAAAGTAGTCCTCTATTATTCCTAATTGAATTAATATGGAATAATTTTATTAATTAATTATAATATTTATATAACCAATTAAAATGGATGTTTGATGGATCTAGGGGATTTTCGATGTGGTCGATGATAAATATGGGATTAGACAAGTTTAGGTTATTGTGGTTAGGCATTACTTGAGGGGATAACTCCATTTGAGGTGGTTATTCCCTAAACATACCTAATATTTTATGCTATTTAATATGATGCATGATAGGCAGTCTCATAACTCGTGTGATATTAGCCAAAAACAAAATTTATTTTTTTTTACCTTGACCCATATAAATTGGGTAAATATTTCTAAGTCCATGATAGGCCCTCTAATATCTATTCATTGATTCCTTGACTATCAATGGTTGTGGTCTTGGATATAAGTGTGTAGACTTTATGATCAGGGCCTATTGGGATATTTCTGTGAGTTATGTTATAAATAACAAGATTTTTTTATGTGTATTAGCGTCCTTGTACATAATAGGGGTTTGTAATTAAGATAGTTTGACATGATCCATTGACTGGAATATTCCTTACACCACTTGGGAGTGAGTATGTATTATTACGTCTATAATTGGACTTATTTTTTATATAGCTTGATGGATTATCCATTGAAGGACATGGGGTGGAAATTAAAGTAGTAATACTTTTATCCTTTATAACTTAAAGGAATACCACCACAGTATACCATAACATGGGGTGTCTATAATTAGTTCCCTTTACCTCACTTGAATAGAAGATGTGTAAATTATGTGAGGTCAGATTAAGGCTTGACCCAAGTAGAACATTAGTGTTTTCTTATTAGACTTTTTTGGATTATATGACTAAATTATGGGGTGAGTTTTCCTCCCCATTATAGATTATGGAAACTGAGTGGGTTATACCTCAGTTATGGGTTTGGATATAGGTTAAGTGAGTGAGGACCAACCTATCTTAGATTTAAAGTGAGTTGTACATTATACCAGCCTAATTATACATTACTTGTATAGATTTTATTAAGATATTAATTATGAATTTATGTGTTTGTGATTATAATGTGGGATTTTATTCCCAATTGTATTGATATTTCTATGAGGTGGACAAGACTCCCCTTGCTTTATGTGTTTGTTTAGGTGTGGGATAACCTTATCATTTATTCCAAAATTTCCTATATAATGGGATGATAATCACACTTGTATTGATGACACCTAAGGTATCAAATTATATTCCTAATGTGATGTTTTTTTGTATGGTATGGGACTAATTTCCTACTTACCATATAATAATGTGATTGGTAATTCCATAACCATTATGTGATATGTTTGTGGTTTGAGATGAATTACCTAGTCACCTTGATATTCTTATGGAAAGGGATGAAACATCCACTTTCCATCTATTATGACACCATGGGATGATGTTACCAATTATATTTATGATTCATGTTATGTGTAATGAAATGACTTTTATGTTTTTGGGTAAGGTATGGGACAAAATTTTCATCTACCTCGTGTTATTCTTTTAAGGGATTTCATTCCATTATGATATAATCTCATGACCTAAATTTTATTACCATAATTAGTGGATGTAATTACCACCAATTTGTGGTATGTGATGAACACATGGGCCTGATATTGATGTACAAGGGACATTATAGCAGTTTACTTTTCATAAAACATGAAATAGTGAAGTGTTTCCCGTATGTGACACCTCCATGGAAGGAGAAAAGTTTCCATGATCACATCATTACTTATAACATGGGATATAATTACCTCTCTTATGATGTGTCCCAATACTAGGGATGTGTTACCATATCATGATAGTGTTTTTTCTAGGGACCAGAGTTGGCCCTGGGGTAATCCTCACAAGCTTATAAGCTAGGGAAATAAGGTGAAGGGGTAATAAGGTGTAAATTGTTTCATATAGTGGCCTCTTCCAACCTAAAATTAGGGTAAAAATTAATCTTGATCTTGGGAAACAATATTTTTTGAAATTATTAAGGTCGTTCTTGATAAGTATGTTATTCCCTTTAGTAATATTGTAGTTGTTACATGATGCTCGTTCAAATGTTACTACTCTAAGACATTATTCCTACTTATATAATTTTGCTAGTGGGGAATTATTCCCACAATTATGACTTGAATTATAATATTTAACGCACATATATTGACTATTATGAAATCATAGGATGTTATTACCACTATATGATTTTCTTATTGGGATGTATTGCCAATGAGTTATATGTTATACTATGAAGAGGAATTATGACCATGATTAATACTTGATATGTGATTCCTAGTAAGTATTCTTATGATATGTTTATATACACAAAATCACTAGATTAAGTTGTTATAGTTAAACGTAGGTGGTTGTGTAGTAAACAAGGTTGTGATATACTGATTATTTCTTTCACATATTATTATTCACTTATAAGCACATTACATTTCACATACACTCATATTTACTAGATATGTTAGGGTCATCATTGGTGGTGGTCTATTGATTTGTACTCAAACCCAAATCAAGTTCCATGGTATGTGATTAGACTTCTTGGTTTCAAGAATAAGAAAGGTTAGGGTCCCTATATTGGATGGTTGAGCAGGTAGAGTCTATATGAAGTTAGGAGATGAGACTATGTAGGGATTTAGGACCTGATTTGGTTATAGTATCCTTTATATGTTTTATTTGGATATAATATTCATCTCTATCTTATGAGTGACTATAATTTGATGAATATTGTGTGACGTTGTTGTATATATCATTTTGGTATTGCATGAGAGTTATTATTTACTTAGCGATAGCATGTAGTTATGAAGTGCACTTTTATCTATTTTTTTGAGATGAAAATTGATCATTATTACTTCCACTATGATTTATAGATACATGTACCAAAGAGGGTATAGTCACCCTATGATATTCATAAACCCTTTTCATTATTCAAAAGTATCTATCATATTGGGAGGCATACTTAAGGTATGTGAAATTCAGTTGGTCACGATGGAGGTAAAGAAGACTAGAAACATTATATCTACTCAGAGTAGTATGAGTATTAAGCATTGGTTCCATTATTTCAAGACTTATAGGTACCCAAATTTTCTTTCTCTTAATCTAAGTCTTTTATAACCTTGGTGACCTTTTGGGAAAACATATCAGGGGGTATGATGGTATCCTAGAATGTGTGTACCCCAGTACTAATCTGATGGATAAATTTAAGAAAGGAAAACTAATTTATACATTTTTAGTTTAATAGTTCATCATTAGAAATAATTTTCATGAAACCATTGGTTTTTTATCCATTATTATATTTTAGGTTGTTGTTTAAACTTGTCATTTTAGGCATCATAAATTAATCGTAAATCTATATTTATCATAGGCTTCATAAATGGAATCATAGTTCACCCATGTTAACAGGATGTTGTCTCTTAAATCCATTATGTTTTATCTCATATAAAAACCTCCATGACCTTCATATATAATTTTCCCCATTGTTTGTGACCCCCATAGTGAAATAAATCAAACATTTAGTGCATAGTTAGATATTTGATGGCCTTGTCAGCCATCATTGAGAGAGTTTAAATATTGAATATAGCTCAGATGAATATCATAAACATACAACTATAAATCACAATATTTTTATAGAGATCACGTGTTTTGAAGTGTTCCAATACCCACCCCCATAATTAATGTTATAAGATGCAATGGAAGTGGTTGTTCCCATTTCCAACAATGTATTTTTTTTTTGGTTTCTTTGGATGAATCCTCCGAACTTGAAAAATGAAACCTAGAAATATCCAATATATGTTCTTTTCACTTATAATTTATAATTAATTTATATAAAAAATAATTAATTCTTATTGTAATTCTTTATTTAGTGTCGAATTGATTGACTTCTCTTACTATACAATTGTTGAATTAAATGATATAAGTAAAGAATCCCTATATTAGTATCCACACATATTCCATGAAACTCGGAACATCATCATAGAAGCTTTGGGTGCTAGCATAAAAATTCTCAACAATTTCATCATTTTTCATTAATCACAATAATAATCCCTTCTAATATAGAAGGATTTTTCTAGTTCTCTTGAGGCTTGAGAAAGAGGAGTAGGATCGGTGATCTCCATTCTTAAGAGAATTATTAAAAAAGTTCTCTTAAGATCTTGAGAGAATTCTCTGTGGATAATGTCATGCATAGCAATAATTCCTATCTATAAATGATATAATCAGGTTTAAACACTTAGGTCATATAATAAGTTATTTCAAAAATCCCCTTAACCATTATTCTAATTCTAAGTGAACCCCATGTCGAATTTTGTTTTTGTTGTTGTTATTGGTGTTGTTGTTATTATTGTTATTATTGTTGTTGTTGTTGTTGATGATGATGTTGTTGTTGTTGTTGTTGTTGTTGTTATTTCTTCACCATGTGAAAAACTTCTAGATAATTTAAATATCATTTCCACCATAGTCTTAAATTAGTCTGTGAATCCTTCTCAGTATTTATCAAACCATGAATAATGGATATTTATTAAAATAAATAAATATCACTACATTATTCATTAAATAAATAAATAAATATTATATTCACTAAACTCAATACTAAATATTGATTAAATATTTAACTCATATATATATATATTATCTTGAATAAATGGTGGATGAATATTTTTTATCAATATAATTTGGATAATTATTATTTCTCAAAATATGGGAATAATATTTATTCTAATATTAAATTTAAATAAAAGGTTTTGAATGCACTTAGTGTGTGGCTCTATAGGCCTCTTTCTTAATGTAATTAGGATAACTGGCCTAAATTCTAAGATCAAAATCAAGAAACATGTAAAGAAACCCATAGATAAAGAAGTTAAATGTCGCAATGAAAATGACATCCTATGAATGCCCACTATGTGATATAATCTCATTGTATCAATATCTCATTAAGAAGGTTTCATTTCAAGTGTAATAAGCCTATATGTTGGATATATCTTTCTTTTAATTTCTTGAAATTAACATGTTGATAAAACCACCATGATCATATACTTCACCAAATATTTCCATTCTATTATACCCAAGTAATTATTTCATTTTTTATCAATGGTTCAATATGTGTTTTGTGGATTTGATGATGATACTATCAATGACCACGTTACAAGTTTCAATGAGAATGTAAGAAACAGCCAAGGTTTTGGTGATAAGCTTGAATATTCCAATATTGATATAAATTTGATGAGTAATTTTCCAGTTCATTTTGATTCAAAGATTTCATAGTTATAAGAAAGAGAGGATTTGACTCTTGATCAGATATAAAATATAATCATAGCTTATTATTTGATCAAGGCACCTGATTTCAAAAAATAAAGTAAGATATGGGATGGATTTTGAATCCATTAGGAAAAATAATTTTAGTGAAGAAGTTATTAAATATTCAAGTGATTCTAATGTTGAAGAGGATGTTAACTTCAACTAGGTCATTTATCTTCTATCAAAGAGATTCAAGAAGTGAAAATGGAAAGGAAAAGGTAATAAATTTATGATATATTATAACCATTATGATATTGGTCATATTTAAAATAATTTTCCAAGGAATCGGGTTGATAGTTCCAAATTAGATGAGGAGGAGAGATAAAAAAATAAGGCTAAGAGTAATAATCAGCATACCAATGGAAAAAGAAGAAATTTAATGAGAAATAAGGAATAATAAAACTCAAGTTAGTAATAATATTATGAGGTAAACTTATTTCATATAGTTAATAAATGATCTTATTTATCAAGAAATATTGATGATGGAGAAGAAATTATTGAACATGATTGGGAGATGAAAGACATATTAGATTTTTTCATGGGAAAGATACAATACCTCAAGAAAAAAAAGAAAAATCATGAGAAATAAAATAAAATGGTGGATTTTGAGAATGAAGAGATAAGAAATAAAAAATTACCCTATATTTAATACATCAAATAGTATAAATTAATTTCTTTAGAGCTTGAAAAGATAGTGATCTATCTTGAAGATAAGATGGATAAAAAAGAAGAATAGATACTTGAAACATAATCTATATGTTTTAAATTTAAACATGAGTTTAAAAAGTCCATATAAGACTTAAATAAATTAGTGTAAGTTAATAAATAATATTTTTAGGATTTTGAGATAAAGGTTTCTAACTATCAATTAAAATTTGGTACTTTTAATTCTCAAGATAGATCTGTTATAACTAAAAATGTGGGTCTTAAAAACAAACATGTACAAGGTTGGGACAAGAAAACTAAGAGGAAATATTCCACATAAAATAATGGGAAGCTTTTTTCAAGGATTTCACAACCCCATATAAAAGAGTGGCTTGTTTTTCAATAGGACAATGATAATAAAAATCAGGATAGATCTAGAACCAATCTGGAAAAACAAAGTTTCTAGGGATTTTCTAGTGTTGTCGTAAGCATGGACACAAAACCTATTCTTGATAGTTTAACATTTAATTATCAGGATAGAATAAAGATATGAGGGGGTTTTTTAGTGAGTAACTAAGGAAAAAAATTCATAGAATAAAACTTTTACTAGATATTCCCCATGGCCATCTATACAAAAAAACAGATTTTGGAAGAAGTTTGTGGTAGATGTAGTTTGGAAGTTCATTAGTATATGGAATGCATGACATGTTTATAAGGATCAGTTCACTATGATATTAAAAGGAAGTGTTTTAAAAAAATGGTAACTCTAGTAAATATTCTAATAATAAAGATAATCTCAAGAAATAGTTCCAAGTTTTTCAGCTAAATCAATTAAAAATGGATAAACAATTAGAGGAAGTTGAAAAAAATCAAGGATAAAGGAAAGAAAGTGACTTCAAAATGATAGGTGGAATTTGATGAGATGTTCTCCAAAAATGAAAACTTTAAGTCACAAAAGACTGAGGTGGAAACAGATATTCCCCATGATTAATAATTTCAAGGAAAGATCCCAAATAAAACTTCTCATGCTGATATTAGAAGAGGATAATAGCCTAGGTTGAGAGGAAGATCTAATCCTGAATGTTTTTTTGATAAAAATAAGAGGTCCATCATTATTCCTAATTATTTTTTATTTGTGAACTAACTTAAACATAATTGAATGAGTGTGTTGAGTGTTGTACACACTATACAGCAAAGGATAATCTTAAGGTTGTCATTATTGGTATGCATGATAATATTGTCCTTCATGAAGACTACTAAATTTCTTAAAATGGAAGAAGGTTTGTGTATCCCTTCATGGGTATAGTTAAGAAGGAATTTATTGATTATTTGTTTCTAGTAAACCTATAATTTTTCTAAAACATTGAAAAACATGAAGGTAGAGGTACGATAATCATACTTACATCCACTGGTAATGATTATATTAAATATACTTATTACAAGGGAGTGTTAGTTATTGAAAGTATGAAAAATAAGTGGAATTAATTTTCTTTAACTTGAACTATTTTGATGGGTTTTTTGATATGTGTATAGTTTTAAATAACTCATGATCTGTTTGTTACAGCCCTTATGAGTTTATCTGTATGATATCACATGCATGGTAGTTTATGGACAACATAGACAACCTTGGTTGTATCTCTCTTATTTTCTTCATAAGTTTTTCCCAAATAGACTTAGAGTATACCAACTAAAGGCTCTTTATTAAGAAAACTATATGTTATCATCTTTTTATATGGAAGAGGTCGAAATTAATGATAATTCCTTCAAAATCAAAATAAGAATTTTTAAGTCCTTAACATTTACCTTTGTATTTGATTTTCAGTTAGGGGCATAGAGAGAATCCATCCAATCACACATATTGATATTGAGGATTGGTATTTATAAAAAATTAGAAGGGGGAATTATTATACCCAAGTAAGTATTTCATTTGATGTTAATAGTTAAATATTTGTTTTTTATATTTGGTGATGATACTTGGAGGATTTTTATATATTCATGAGAAATAATTGGATATCATTATTGATAAATCATCCATGTAAGTATATAATATTATTGAGCTACTATTATGTTCTCTAGAAAAGGAATAGGGAGGTTATTTACTTAGAGATATTGTGAATAGATTCAAGACAAAATGGAATTCATTATTTGTGATGATTGGTGAGTTGATATTTAAAGTAAGTAAATAAAAGTGTTTTTGGATGAATTAGAACTATATACAACATATTTTAGAAGTGTTGAATTTATTGATAAGTCAAGGAAGTCATCCAAATAGGATCTAAGTGAGTTTGAGTGAAATTTGGAATTTCCAAAATTCATGTAAGATAATTACATTATATAAGTATAATCATGTAGCTAAATAGAACTATATATGTGAATTGAATATTTATGTAGGTGTTTAGGCCAACATAGGTAAATATGGAGACATAGTCTAATACTTCATATAGGCAATTTTTGCTACATATGTGAATTGGAAAAGAACCATGTATCCAAATAATTCACATAGGTGATTTATGTTATATGGATGAAGTGGAAATAATGGATTATATCCATATGTGATGAGATAGATGTTCATAATCCAAAATTCTGAAAAATGGAACGTCCGCATAAAATAGATGCATGACGATGTGCATATGGAAATCTTGGATACTTTTATAAGTGATATTTGAGAGGGGAAATCGGTGGTAAATTAAATATTATGTGGAGAATAATAGATGATATCTCAAGTCCTTTGAGTATTTAATTGAATTAAGATATAATGAATTAATGAAATCAAGATATTTAAATATCACATGGAATAATAAATCCAAATTCATCAAGATTATTAGATGGAGATTTAAATAGGAATTAAAATGAGTTTAAATGAGGTATAAATTATGAATCTATTAACTGATTCAACTATGATGTTCCTATTGTCAAATATCATGGGGTTTCCGTAATTAAAATATGGAAATATTTATGTTTATACTTTTGAGAATGAAATTCATGATGATTTTATGAGTATAAATATATGGGGTAGGTATTGAAGAAAGTGTGTTGTGGAGTGAAGTGAATTGATAACTCTTGTGCATGTTTTAAGATCATCTGAGAAACCGATACATCCAGTATCAAGGAGAAGAAAAGGTGATACAATTCCAATAGTTATTAAAGGAGACAAACCTGAGTGTTTCAAAAAGATAAGGATAATCTAGATTGCACCAAATTTAGGAGTCTCAAGACCAGCACTGCAATTGAAGATCTTGAGGAGGTACATGTAAAAACCTTCTAATCCATCTACTCATGGAGGAAGATACTATTTCCAAGTGGTGTAGAATAATCCTATGAGATAAATGAGATATTTATATTCTATATCATCATTTCTAAAGAAGAAAGGATTCTTCCTGAGGACTCTATAAATAGGGAGAGAACAATGGATTATTTTTTAAAGGATCTTGTAATTGGGGGTATAACTAGTTGATGAAGAGGCTTGTAAATACTTTGTGTTGATTTATTTCAGTTTATTATTGTACATGATATAAGGCCCCAGCCTTAAACCTTACTTAATCTTGAGTTATTACAAGATTACACATTGAGGATCTTTTCAGGTTTAGAGTTTTAGAGAATTAGATCATAAAACTTGCATTACATTCCACATTTAAACAAAGTGGTTACATAAAAGATAGTATTAATTTTACCCATCAATAGAAACATATTTAAAATAAAACATGGATTCTTTCTTGACACTTCCTTGAAACTATCATCGTTTCATGTACCCTTCCCTTGACCTGTGAAAAACATTTCAAAAACTTGGGATGAGCATAAAAAGCTCAGTAAGGGATACAAAAATATGGAAAGGAAACATGAGTACATGTATACATAAGAATGAAATCATACTTTACCCATTAAACATAAGCACTTTAACATACCTCATAAAATCATGAATAAATCATAGAAATCATAAGACATAAAAGGTAAATTGAGGCATTCATAACATTCTTATGTAGGGAGTAACCCTCTTGGTTACGTTTGGAATACCCACCACAGTATATTCCCTAAATATCTTCGGAGAAACCTTAACGTTTCACTCCTTCACGTTACCCAATGCATTGGAGAGCTATATCGAGCTCACCCGCCCTTAGTTTATCACGAAACCACCCGTCTTCATAATAATGCCCAAGAACCTCAACATAATCTTATCACATAAAACATGCATAAAGGAAACATAACATTTTCACCTTTCAATCACAATATATCAATACAACACATTGATATAAAAACATTATGAAAACCATTTTCAATACCAAAACAAAAGAAAAGTAAAACATGGTATTTATTTTTCTTTTTAAAAAAAGGTATGGCTTATAGAGGAAGTCGAAACTCAAATAATGGTCATGGTGGCAGAGAAGTCGTTGTCGCCGCATACGTACGACAAAAACATTACCTTTTGTCGTTTAGTAAATGATTCATATAAAAAAATATTCCTTTTGAATAAACGTAAAAGTCAAATGGGTTTATACACCGTATAAAAGAAGGTTGTGTATAAAACAAAATATGCCTCAATGAAAGGAGATTGAGACGAAGTCCCATACCACCTTGAAGATTTTAAAATTTTAAACCATTGATATCCATATAAATAAATCCTTAAAACCATTTTGAAAACATGGATATTAATAAGAACAAATAATTAAAACATTTAAAGCGATATTTTGGTTAAAGGGGTTCTACCAAAATTAGAGAAACTTGAATACAATAATTGAGGAATAACATTTAGTCAGAACTTTATAATATCATGAGAATAAATGGATTCATGATATAATATTCCAAAGGACAGTATATACACCATATAAGAGTGAATTGGTGCATAAAAACAATGAAGTATCAATAGAAATGTCAAATGTGATGAATTCCCTTATAAAGAAGGTATCCTTAAATTAAGGATAATTCAATCTCAAAATTATGTGTGACAAATATAAATACACCCAATATAAGTGGATATTAAGTGTAAAACAATAAAATGTCATTCACACATATTAAAAATATGACATATTCAATAACTACATGTTGAACCCAAAGAAATCTAAATTGGGTTAAAAAGTTCACTTGGTAAAATTCGACAGCCTAACGGCATCACTTCAAAATTCAGAAAATGAGTTGATGAGAGATAAAAAGGGCATCTCATCACTTGGACATAAAATTTACATCAATAAGGATATAAAATAACATATCCCAACATAATAGTATGTTAATTAAAAGACATAACAAAAGAAGTCTTTTAAAAAGAGGAGGGTGAAAGGTTCCCTTACCGACATGGGTATCTTTCGAAACATACGCCCCGTGAAAGAAGGACAATACAAAATTGATGTAAACACTCATAAATGAAATTATATTACACAATGAGTAAAATAATGGGTAGTACATACACCACTCAAAGGAAAGTTTGGCAAATGTAGCATAAATCTCACAGGAATAAAAGTGAGATGAAAATCTCTTACGAAGACTCGGTAGCCTAACGACGCCACTTAAAACTTCCAAAATGGATTGATGAGAGGAAATAGGGTCTCTCATCATATAAAAATAAATTTTACATAAATAGGAATATAAAAGAACATCCCCCAACATAACAAATAGGAGCTTAAAAGAAGTTACATAAAGGAGAGTACTTAAAAAGAAAGAGAGAGGTTGGATCTCTTACGAAAATTCGGTAGCCTAACGGCGCCACTCAAAACATCTAAAATGGATTGATAAGAGAGAATAGGTTCTATCATCATATGAACATAAAAATTACAGTAATATTAATATAAAATAATATCCCAATAACAATAAAGATGAGCTTTAACAGGAATGACATAAAAGAGTGTACTTTAAAAGAAAGAGAGGAGTCGGATCCCTTACCTCAAGTCCGACTTATCTTGTACGTTTCTTTATATTCATGAATAATAAAATTTGGTCAATATATAATTTCCTAAGGACCTCCTTTAAAGATTATTATTCATTTCATATCACATATTATAATGTTATAATAATTGTTTAATAATGTTAGTTCATATCAGACGTTTTTGCTGATGTTTGGTACATGAGTCAAAAATGAACTTGTTTGAAAAATGATTTCCCATTAGTTATAAGTAAATAATTTCCAGAATAGTATTAATGATTAAAATATCATATATATCAAGTACATATTCATTTTATACTATTCCATATCATTTGGAGATAAAAAACGAAAAGCACCGTTCATGGAGACGGTAGGTCGTACGTACGCATGAACGCTACTTTCAGTTCTATTTTGTATTTTATGGAATGGAATAATAATGATATAAAGGTATATTATAATTCCAGTATAATATCATATATAGTATCATAACTCCATCCTTTATACGTCCCACATATGGTATTAACAAATCAAATCAATTTGAGGGGGCGGTAGTCCGTACTTCCTTAAATGAAGATATTGCGTTTACCCATAATGGAAACCATAAAGATATGCCATAAATGAAAAATACATAAGCTTAAGTAAAACATAAACATATTATATATAATATATAAATATAGTGACATCTTAATTTCCACCTTTTAAGGTGATATATGAGTTTTGAACAATCATCATTTTGTGAGGCAGAAATTCACCATCCACGGAAACAGTATGTTCTTTAACCATTTGATGTAGGTGTGTGTAAGTGTAGCTCTAATCCTTATTATAAAAACATCCTAGTATATTTAAGATACTATATTTGTTACAAAAGAAATAAATAAAAATATTTTATGGGGTTGGAGAAGAAAAATAAAACAAAAGGACTCAAGTGAAGACATTACCTTAAAATCGGGTAACTCCCTTTGGTTTGAGCTCAAAGGCTTCCTTGGGAAGACTTCTGCCCAAAGTGAGGCTTCAAGGAGTTATAGAGGGATGTGGAGATACAAAATGCGCAGGTTTTGGCTGATCCAAATGCTTTGGAAGTGTGGTTAAAGAGGTAGAGGTGGGGGCCTTTTATAAGAGGAGAGGAGGGGCACTCTTGGAAAGTAAAAAAATGTTACTTTATTTTAGAATGATTTTCGGATTTTAATGGTCCCACATTGATTTGTTTCGAGGATAAGGTGATAAGGGTTAGAAATCCGCCCATTTAATAGGTTTTGGACATGTTTAGGTCTTAGATTTTACATTATCTTTCCATTTTATTTAAATCCTTTATTAATGAGGTAATCGCTGCATCATCATGATGTCATAAATAATTTAATATATTTAATGTCTAAAAATTATAAAAAAAAATTCATGATGTAGGAAATCTTTTTATATTTCTAATGAATATTTATAGTCAAAAATCGGAATAGTATAACCCCATGTAACAATTGTTTTTGTAAAACATCTCATGTTTGTGCCATTTTTACTTTAACATTAAATAAAAAGTTATTTATGTCATTTCCCAACCAAAGTGCCTCCATGGGGTCCCCAAGTTGACCCATGAATTTTCTTGGTCGGAAATGACTCATCCAATGAGGGTACGACATGTGTCTAGGTCATTTCATTTTATTAAAATAATATTATTTTATTATTAGAGTGCAACGTAATATTCCCAAGAAACTCGTTGTTGCGTATTGGGTACGCCATCGAGCATAGCGTCCCCTTTAAAATAATATTAATATTTTATTCACAAATATGGATAAATGTGAAAATGTCATACTCTTTATTTACCTTGGGTGTTACATCCTTCCCCCCTTTTGGGAATTGCATCCTCGCAATTTTAAAATTGGGCTTGGAAACTTCATTGAAAATCCCACATCGGAACAAGAGTCAGTAAAACAATCACTTTAAAATAAAGAAAGATAAGTACAAAGGTCACGCAAGTTAACCCATACTAGGATTCCAAGTTTGAAAATATGGACATGGAGGAAAAAAAACAAAGGGTCATGTTCTTATGTAGAGTGATAGTAAACATGTCTAGGAGAAAGTTAACCATAAGAAAATCACAAACTTGTGATGGGTTAAACGGTATTCGATTCCCCAGTAGGAAAAGTTAACAGACAACATTTTTGTTTTAAGTTACTTTTCATTGAGGAATTTATTTTTGAGCTTAACTAAATCATAATGAAACCTACTTACTTGTCATGTAGACTTTCAACTTTTACTAGATTCCTTAATCAAACTCATATTTTCTCTAAAAGATGAGTATTTAGGAAGACTTGTTCGCATTAAGAGTACAATAATCAATTTCTAGAGAATCACCTAATCCACAAAAGAGAACTATATACTTCCCATGTCCTTAGACTCTAACCAAAACCAAAACCAAAAAGGTTATTACAAGATCAGATAATCTAGAAAAGGATAACCCTTTATAAAAAGAAAATCTATTCTTAATCTTCAAAATTTGTCCAAAAAAACCCAAAGTTCAACGAGGACCATTTGATAAACAATTTGTCCATAAAATTCTTCAAAGTAAACCAAACTAAGATTGAAACCCAAATATTTGAAGGATTTAGTCACATAGTCTTCCAAGTTAAATCGTAACATTTATCTCCAAACAACATCATTTTCTCTTAATGTCTCGTATTGAAAAGCAATTAACCTAATCACATATCCTCCATGATAGGTTAATAAATTTCCATATATAACCCAAAATCAACTTACTCTTAATTCATAAAATCATCTAACTAAAAAGAATCAGTCAAACTAACCAGGGAATTCACGTAGTCCAGTGGTAGGCGATAAATACCAGTCGCACTTTGGTTGTGGGTTTGATTCCCGCGGCTTTGTCCGACGCGACGGGTTGTCACACGGTCTGTGTGTTGTCCTTTTCCCTAAAATATATAATTCTTAAAACATTCCCCAAAATGAGATAAAATCTTCAAAAATAATCATAACATATTTTAACCTCAAGTTTATCTCATGCCTTTCATCTTCCATCATAACATATAATAACCCATAATTACCTCAAAAGTAAGGATCATATAAACCCTAATGGTTACCTTTATAATTATTACCTGAACTTCCACATCGATTGGTCATCTCATACATGATGCATTACATAACATACCAAGGTACAAGTGGTTGATCATGACTCCTAGATAGTTGGTTTAGAACAACCATGAGTTTCCTCATTGAATCCCCCATTTCATTCAGTCTCTTAATCAGAGAACCACCACAGTTTCCTTCAAAACTATTGTCACTTTGGTGCCTGCTAGATCCATCCATTTACTAAAACCAAAAAGGTAAGAGTGAGTATATCAACAAAACCATCATGTACTAATGAGGAAGATATACTTACTCATTCACTTTATCTAAAAACTATGACTCTTTCTGAAATCCTAACCATTTTGGTAATTTCACTTGTGCTTAGAGAATACCCTAACCTCTAAAGTTATCTAAACCGACCTTTGATACCAACTATAAGGCCCCAGCCTTAAACCTTACTTAATCTTGAGTTATTACAAGATTAGACATGGAGGATCTTTTCAGGTTTAGAGTTTTAGAGAATTAGATCATAAAACTTTCATTACATTCCACATTTAAACAAAGTGGTTACATAAAAGATAGTATTCATTTTTCCAATCAACGGAAACATATTTAAAATAAAACATGGATTCTTTCTTGACACTTCCTTGAAACTATCATCATATCATATACCCTTCCCTTGACCTATGAAAAACATTTCAAAAACTTGGGATGAGAATAAAAAGCTCAGTAAGGGATATAAAAATATGGAAAGGAAACATGAGTACATGTATAAATAAGAATGAAATCATACTTTACGCATAAAACATAAGCAATTTAACATACCTCATAAAATCATGAATAAATAATAGAAATCATAATACATAAAAGGTAACTTGAGGCATTCATAACATTCTTATGTAGGGAGTAACCCTCTTGGTTACGTTTGGAATACCCACCACAGTATATTCTCTAAATATCTTTGGAGAAACCTTAACATTTCACTCCTTTCCATTACCCAATGCATTGGAGAGCTATATCAGGCTCACCCGCCCTTAGTTTATCACGGAACCACCCATCTTCATAATAATGCCCAAGAACCTCAACAAAATTGTATCACATAAAACATGCATAAAGGAAACATAACATTTACACCTTTCAATCACAAGATATCAATACAACACATTGATATAAAAACATTATGAAAACCATTTTCAATACCAAAACAAAAGAAAATTAAAACATGGTATTTATTTTTCTTTTAAAAAAAGGTATGGCTTGTAGAGGAAGCCGAAACTCAAATAATGGTCACAGCGGCGGAGAAGTCATTTTCATCACATATGTACGACAAAAACATTCCCTTTTTCATTTAGTAAACGCTTCGTATAAAAAAGATTCATTTTGAATAAACATAAAAGTCAAAGGTGTTTATACACCGTATAAAAGAAGGTTGTGTATAAACCAAAATATGCCTCAATGAAAGGAGATTGAGACGAAGTCCCATACCACCTTGAACCTTTTAAAATTTTAAACCATTAATATCCATATAAATAAATCCTTAAAACCATTTTTAAAACATGGATATTAATAAGAACAAATAATTAAAACATTTAAAGCGATATTTTGGTTAAAGGGGTTCTACCAAAATTAGAGACACTTGAATACAATAATTGAGGAATAACATTTAGTCAGGACTTTATAATATCATGAGAATAAATGGATTCATGATATAATATTCCAAAGGACAGTATATACATCATATAAGAGTGAATTGGTGCATAACAACAATGAAGTCTCAATAGAAATGTCAAATGTGATGAATTCCCTTATAAAGAAGGTATCTTTAAATTAAGGATAATTCAATCTCAAAATTATGTGTGAAAAATATAAATACACCCAATATAAGTTGATATTAATTTTAAAACAATAAAAGTTCATTCACACATATTCAAAAGATGACATATTCAATAACTACATGTTTAACCCAAAGAAATCGAAATTAGGTTAAAAAGTTCCCTTGGTAAAATTCGACAGCCTAACGGCATCACTTCAAAATTCAGAAAATGAGTTGATGAGAGATAAAAAGGGAATCTCGTCACTTGGACATAAAATTTACATCAATAAGGATATAAAAGAACATATCCCAACATAATAGTATGTGAATTAAAAGACATAACAAAAGAAGT
This sequence comes from Viscum album, assembly GCA_963277665.1. Classification (NCBI taxonomy): domain Eukaryota; kingdom Viridiplantae; phylum Streptophyta; class Magnoliopsida; order Santalales; family Viscaceae; genus Viscum; species Viscum album. The sequence continues at coordinate 817,688,946 of OY728148.1, forward strand.
CTTTTAAAAAGAGGAGGGTGAAAGGTTCCCTTACCGACATGGGTATCTTTCAAAACATACACCCCGTGAAATAAGGACAATACAACATTGATGTAAAAACTCATAAATGAAAATATATTACACAATGAGTAAAATAATATGCAGTACATATACCACTCAAAGTAAATTGTGGCAAATGTAGCATAAATCTCACGGGAATAAAAGTGAGATGAAAATCTCTTACGAAGACTCGGCAGCCTAACAGCGCCACTTAAAACTTACAAAATGGATTGATGAGAGGAAATAGGGTATATAATCATATCAACATAAAGTTTACAGAAATAGGAATATAAAATAACATCCCCCAACATAACAAAGAGTAGCTTAAAAGAAGTGACATAAAGGAGAGTACTTAAAAAGAAAGAGAGAGGTTGGATCTCTTACGAAAATTCGGCAGCCTAACGGCACCACTCAAAACTTCCAAAATGGATTGATGAGAGAGAATAAGGTCTCTCATCATATTAACATAAAAATTACAGTAATATTAATATAAAAGAATATCCCAATAACAAGAAATATGAGCTTTAACAGGAATGACATAAAAGAGTGTACTTTAAAAGAAAGAGAGGAGTCAGATCCCTTACCTCAAGTCCGACTTGTCTTGTTCGTTTCTTTATATTCCTGAATAATAAACTTTTGTCAATTTATAATTTCCTAAGGACCTCCTTTAAAGATTATTATTCAGTTCATATCACATATTATAATGTTATAATAATTTTTTAATAATGTTAGTTCATATCAGACGTTTTTGCCGATGTTTGGTACATGAGTCAAAAATGAACTTGTTTGAAAAATGATTTCCCATGTAGTTATAAGTAAATAATTTCCAGAATATTATTAATGATTAAAATATCATATTTATCCAGTAGATATTCATTTTATACTATTCCATATCATTTGGAGATAAAAAACGAAAAGCAACGTTCATGGATACGGTAGGTTGTACGTACGCATGAACGCTACTTTCATTTCTATTTCGTATTTTATGGAATGGAATAATAATTATATAAAGGTATATTATAATTCCATTATAATATCATATATATTATTATAACTCCATCCTTTATACGTCCCAAATATGGTATTAACGAATCAAATCACTTTGAGGGGGCGGTAGTCCGCACTTCCTTAAATGAAGATATCGCGTTTACCCATAATGGAAACCATAAATATATTCCATAAATTAAAAATAAAGAAGCTTAAGTAAAACATAAACATATTATATATAATATATAAATATATTGACATCTTAATTTCCACCTTTTAAGGTGATATATGAGTGTTGAACAATCATCATTTCGTGAGGCAGAAATTCTCCATCCACGGAAACAGTATGTTCTTTAACCATTAGATATAGGTGTGTGTAAGTGTAGCTTGAATCCTTATTATAACAAAATACTAGTATATTGAAGATACTGTATTTGTTAAAAAAGAAATAAATAAAAAGAGTTTATGGGGTTGGAGAAGCAAAATAAAACAAAAGGTCTCAAGTGAAGACATTACCTTAAAATCGGGTAACTCCCTTTGGTTTGAGCTCAAAGGCTTCCTTGGGAAGACTTATGCCCAAAGTGAGGCTTAAAGGAGTTATAGAGGTATGTGGAGATACAAAATGGGCAGGGGTTGGCCGAGCCAAAGGCTTTGGAAGTGTGGGTAAAGAGGTAGAGGTGGGGGCCTTTTATAAGAGGAGAGGAGGGGAACTCATGGAAAGTAAAGAAATGTTACTTTATTTTATAATGATTTTCGGATTTTAATGGTCCCACATTGATTTGTTTCGAGGATAAGCTGATAAGGGTTCTAAATCCACCCATCAAATAGGTTTTTTACATGTTTAGGTCTTAGATTTTACATTATCTTTCCATTTTATTTAAATCCTTTATTAATGAGGTAATCGCTACATCATCATGATGTCATAAATAATTTAATATATTTAATGTCTAAAAATTATAAAAAAACTTTCATGATGTAGGAAAGATTTTTATCTTTATAATGAATATTTATAGTCAAAAATATGAATTGTATAACCCCATGTAACAATTGTTTTAGTAAAACATCTCATGTTTGTGTCATTTTTACTTTAACATTAAATAAAAAGTTATTTATGTCATTTCCCAACCAAAGTGGCTTCATGGGGTCCCCAAGTTGACCCATGGATTTTATTGGTCGGACATGACTCATCCAATGAGGGTAGGACATGTGTCTAGGTCATTTCATTTTATTAAAACATTATTCTTACCTTAAACTACACTAATTACCTCTAATCGCGATTAAAAACTTAATAAGTTACTATTCACCAAAAAATTATTTTAATCTCATTGAACCACATTTTACTTCTTAATGACAAAAATGTATGTATGATTTTTGAAATTCAAAACACAAATATGGAAAAATTTCATTTAAACGGAAAATCAGTTTTTATAAGTACCACTTAGTGGTTTCACTATTCACCAAAAATTGAAGCTTTTCAGAAAATTACCAAAAATTCACCCTAAGCCATATTTGATATTCCGAATTCAAAAATGATGTCTATTTTACAAAATTAAAAACATATAAGTTTCATTAATTAATTTAATAATTAATTCCCGCTGTCAAAACAAATAGCCTGTTTTTATGAAACAAAATGTATCAAAAGATTGACACTAGTTTAAGTTTGATTTCAAAGTGAAATTAATTCCAACAACCACTATTGGATTAAATGGTAAAAATATATTCTAATTTCACTTTAAAACCAATTAAAAAGATAATCTAATCATATAAATAAATTATATTAAAAAGAGGTTTTGAATTAAAATACAACAATTTTCACTATTCATTAAAAATTGAACTTTTTCGGAAAAATACCAAAAGTTTACACAAAGTAAATTTTGATGTCCCGATTCTAAAGAAGAATTTTATTTAGTCAAATATAACACATCAAATTTTCAAAAAGTGGATTTAAAAGAGGTTCTCCGTCAAAATGCGGTTAATCGACCTTTTAAAGAAAATTAGAATGTTTACGCTTAAAATTGGATTCATTCGCATTTTTAATCCTCTAACATTTATTTTAAAAAGTAAAAATATTTTACAAACATATAGAATCATTTTGTAGTTAGTTCTATTCATTCCCGCCATCACAATAGCTAGGCGTTAACTACCATTTAAAATAATATTATTTTATTATTAGAGTGCAACGTAAAATTCCCAAGAAACTCATTGTTGCATATTGGGTATGCCATCGAGCATAGCATCCCCTTTAAAGTATTATTAATATTTTATTCAAAAATATGGATAAATGTGAAAATTTCATACTCTTTATTTACCTGGGGTGTTACACATGAGGTGAGGCTATGGGAAATATTCTTGAGTAGATCGAAAATTTTAATTATTTCAAGAGGTTAAATTTAAATGGTAATAATTCATAGAATAAAACTTCTTATTGACCCCCCCCCCTATTGGTCCATCTAGCCTGGTTCACTACACATTCCAATCAAAGGGACTGAGATATCTACTTTCATTAACTCAGAATGGATAAAATATTTATTGACTTATTCATTAATTTTATATCACTCATGACACACCCAAAATATCCTATCTCACCATGAGTATATGTCCTCATAGTTTTCATCAATATATCTAATTACATGAATCATGATATGTGTCTACCATGCCTAAGGTGTGGATAACATAAATTTTGGTACATAGAATGACATACATGACTGATCCTATAACTGATGTGTAAGGAATTCTAGTCATATTTTATCTCTCCTCTTATGTCTAAGGACACATTTTCTTAGAGAGGTTTATGTCATATGAAATAGGTAACAATCCCCTCTTATATTGTTTTATACTAAGTCTTTTAAATATCATGTCAATGTATATATTATGACTTAGTCCAAGAAACCACTTGGATCTATCAAGAATGATCTTGATCCCTAAAATGTAGGTTGTTTCACCTAATTCCTTTATATAGGTAAAGGAGATATACCCCAAATCCAAGAATATATATATATATATGGTGTATCATCTTGTTTTCAAATTATGATTTTCATGAATTATGGGTATATCATTTATCCCACCTATGATAATAATTATTGTTTGGGTAGTTTGATCATCCACATTACTATCAATTATTATAGCATTTCATTTGATGAAATTTTTGGGAGGACTTGCATTAATATATATGATACATGAACCAACCATGGCCATTACTCATGAGTTATGAACACATGAATAGATGAGTCTTCCCAAGGAATGTCCTTGTGAATTATATAAACACTACCATGTAGTGGAGGTGTGTGTGTGTGTGTGTGTTTACATTATGATTGGATGAAACTCCAAAACATCTATATCTTACTTTTTCTTCCTTATTTGTATACTAAGATGATAGTACATCATGGGAGAAAGGATAATTTTTCATGTAAGATGTCTGATTTAGTTTGGCATGTGTATAAACTATGAAGGTGGGAATATTTTTTCCCAATTTTATGATCTTTATCAAACCCATGTGATGGTGTTTAAAGATGTTGTATATTCCCTTCAGTGTAAGTTATACCCTTTATAGTATTTATTCATTTTTTTCACACAGGTTTCATTTATCTTGTATTAAAGATCCTAGAATAAAGGATTAAATCAATTATATGTGAGCTAATAAATGTTATTAAATTAATTTGAAACACTACATTAGTATCTGAGGGAACATGTGGTTTAAGATTTGTGAAATCTCACTTGAAATGAAAATGGAGCATTGTTTTTCCTTTTTTTTTAAAATCAGAAAATGGATTACACTTACGTAGTTGGGATATTTAAAGGTACTCAAGGCATTACCTATATATATAATACACTCCTTACATATAGGTCACCCTTGATTTCCCTTACGTAATCAAGGAAAATCAAGTCTTTCCTTTATGTGAAGGGTTCACGTAAAGGTAGTTTGAATTGAAACCCTTACATAAATGGTCTGAGTAATGGTATTACATAAGGTTCTGATGTTTCTTACCCTTACATGTACAAGTATCTACATCTTAACTTTATTCATATAGGTTTTTCATAAATGTATTCACTTGGTTACCTTTAAGTGAAGTGGTTTACCTTTACATGAAGTTGTTTTAGTAAGAGAAATTTTATTTTTACCTTTATATAAAGGGTTCACATAAAAGTAAGAGCTTGGTACACTTACACGGTATGTTCTACGTAAGGGTCAAGATGATCTACCCAAATTTTTACAGCCTATGTCATGGTATAAGGATTATACCCTTATGTATAATATGGATTTTATGTAAGGTATTCGGCCACCAGTGGATACCTTAATGGTGAAGGCAGAATGTCTCGTTTTTTGACGGTGTGGATGATAGAGGTACAGGTGAGTCCTCTAGTGGTGATGGTCAGCTCAGGCAGTGATGGTGTGACATCCATGATGGTGGTACTTGGATGATGGGTAGTCTAGTGAGAAATGGATGATCAGGGTAGAGGCTGCTTGGATAGAGGAGGGGAAAAACATAGTGTCAGATACCCAGGTGTAAGTCATAGAGAAGATCCAGAGCAGGAAGCAACCAAAAGCAAAGAAAATCATATTGGAAGAATGAGAGGGTATGGATTTTCCATCAGTTTTAGGCACCCTGAATTCTACCATGGGGTATTGTTTCTGGTCAGCATTGTAGGTCAAGTGCTTAGAACAACTTTAAGCAATAGTTAAGGGAGAGATTTCTGGTAGGGTATGGTCTTTGGGCCTTCAAAGGCCACGCACTAGGCCTAGTGACTATGGGAATATGGGCCATGTATGGTTACCCCTCAACCTAATTAAAAAGGGGATTGTCCAAAAATTTAAAAAAAAGGCCTTCGTGCTTTCAGGTTTACAAGATTATAAATTATTAAATTAGACCAAAATATAAAATGTTTACATTTAAATTATGAATTTTTTATAATTAATTAATTTTAATTGTGAAAATTAAAGGGGATTTATTTGGATATTATGTAATCCACATAAAAAGTGTTTTGATTAATAATATGATCATGGTTTAAATAATTTTAAGTGTGTGATATTATAATATGTTTAAATAATATAAATTGAATTATAAATTGTTTATAATTCATAAAATATCATATATTTAAAATGGAAAATAAATATAATGAAAAATATTAATGATTTCATATTATAATGAATATAAACTGTTTATATTCAAAATTATGGAATGTCTATAATGTAAAATATGGAATTATAAAAGGTTTATAGTTATCTTTTATTTATGAATTTTTCATGAATGGTTATGTCATGTTTAAATATTGGAATTACTATTTTATCTAAAAATATATTCACTACTATATTCATGTTTATTAAATTGTTTAAGGAATGTGAATATTGTGTATACTTTAGTTCAATTGTTAAACTACATCTATATAGAGCCCCACATTACATTCTAGGTTTAACAATGATGTTTTTTCATTTAACTTGACCTTAGTTTTTAATTGAAGTTATTAAATTGAATTTATTTGTTAAATATATTATATGTATGTTAGGTGTTGGAGTTATGATGAATTGGATTATATATTAATTAAATTATTCTTGGGTATAGTGACTTGAGGTCAGACTACCTACCTACCTGGAAGATTATGCCTTTTCTAGGCTAGTGAATGTTCACTATGAGCTTACTCATGTAGAGATTTTCAATCTCATGTAACTCATTGTATTTACATGAAGTGTTAATATACCTTATAAATATGGTGCATTTGGATATTTTTTAATAAGTTTGACTTCTATTTTTGTGTTAGTAACACAAACCTATGGGTTTTGTAAATAGTTACACGTTAATATATTTTGAGCATTTTGGTTTGGTGGAGAGAATAAGATTCCAAACTAAATTACTGGAATCAGACATACATAAAAGGGAATAACATGAGATAAGAATGTGATATTAAAATCCCCTTTAAATAATAAGCATGAGATTCCATCCAAATAGTAATTTTCAAGACCTAGACTATCTAATTGGGTAGTATTATGATTAATAAAGTGCCCCTAGATTGTCTTGTGTATGGAAAATAAGTAATAAGTGGCTCTTTATATCTTTGTAGGTAGCTTCATGATTAACCGGGTTCCCCAATATTATTTAGTTCTAGATTATTATTTTTATTTGGTTTGGGTTACACTAGATGGTAATCCCCAATGGCTAGGATATTAGAGGAATATAATTGGGTTTATCCATTTGATAAATTAGACAAAGGGTTTCCTGGTCGACTATCCAGGAGTCATATATGATATGATTGGGATTATTACATACCTAAATAACTAATTGGAGAGATTAATTCTATTGTAGACTCATTTATTACTAAAATATGTATCTTGTCCCACTAATGGGTTTTATAAATATTTAAAAGGGGTCATCATTTTAGTGGGAACTCATTTAATAAAATTCCTTATTAAATAGTTTATAATACATGATACTCATCTGATTAAAATTTTTGTTATAGATGATATCATCATTATCATCAAGTTAAACTATGTGATTAATCCTTAATGAGGAGAAGCTTAATTTAAGTATATCTTAGTATTGGTAACTTAATAAAAGTTCTTAATAAACATTTTTTATTTAAGAAAAGTTATTAAGTAAAAATTCTATGTGTCAGAATAGTTCCTTCCTCAGTAACCAAGTGTTGTAATTTTTAAACAAGTGAATCTATATGCATGTGGAAGAATATAGTGATTAATTTAAGGTTTTAAAGGAATTAAATGAAAATTTTATAAAGTAATCTTACTCTCCAATCATATAATTAATATGACTTTTTACTTCAACGATTTAAGGGATTCTGGTCTCATATACTCAATATGATTGGGTATGTCAAAATATATTCAATATGATTGAATATGTTGATTATTTGATGAGAAAAAAGGTTTCCTTAAAAATATATTGTTTATAGAAATCAATTATATTAATATAATATATATATGATATCGACTATATGTTTTAAAAAGTTTTGTAAATATACATATGATAAGAAGATGAAAAGAATTAAAGTTTAAAGTTTCATTTTAAGTAACAGAGAAAAGGAGTTGTTGGATTGATAACTTGGATACTTTAACCTTGGATAAACTTATCATAAGAAATATATTTTTATCTTATTTATCACTTTATAATCATGTAAATAATATTTATTTAAATAAAATTATATGGGTGTTTTAATACACATGGTTTATGATTTTTTAAAATTCTATAACATGCTTTAAGGGGAGACAATAAATGTCTTGTTATGGTAGATATTTCATCCTATTTTCATCTATATAAATTTTCGGATAATATAATTGAATTTGAAGAACATTTACCCTATATTCTTAAAGTATTTGGAATATACGTATATGAACTAGGAATATGATGTCTAGGCTCTAAAAGTGTTGTATATATTGTAAAAGTAGGTAAAAGTTCAAACTAGAAAAAGGAAAAATTGATTGAAAAGATAAAAAAATGTTTCTTAAAGAATCCAAACGAGGTTATTGAAATCTAGGGTTTTATATAATAATGAGTGATAATTCAATATGATTTGATTATCTAAGATATACCTAAAGGAGTTTGTGAAACTAAATGGAATTTCTGTGTTAGGTATGAATATTATAAAAAAATAATTATTTTATTTGAAAGGTATGTGATACCAAATGTGTATTTTACAAAGTTTTATAAATATACATGATTTTAAAATAAAATAAATAATTTATTGAGCATGTAGTTTATATTCATGTGATGAAGTAAATAATTACTACATTAGAAATTTAAATGTAAAGTATTTTATCAATATCAAATGAATCTAAGTAAAATATGTGTAACTTCATATCATTTATCTTATGTGAAAAATGAAGATATTTTAAAACAAATTTTTTTTTAAATAAGTATAAAATTATTAAAAATATACACATGGTTTATGATTCATAAATTTCTAAAACATATTTTGAGAAGAATATATGCATAAATGTTTTTCATACAAGATAAAATGTTTATCCAGATATTTTTTTAAATATTAGGGAATGTGTTCCCACCACTCATTAGTGGTATATTTTAACAAAGGTTTATTCTTGAAGGAAAAATGATCTGAACACATAGAATATCACATATGGAAATAATATTTTATTTATTAAATATTCCTACATAAAGGAAATATATGTTATTTCCTAACACACAAAGTGGTTTTTATGTTTCTTATCAATATATTCTCAAAAGAATATAGTATATAATAAGCTAGTGGGAGTATGTTTGAACTTAGAGAGGTTCAAAAATAATAAATAAAGGATTAAACCAATATTAAGTTAATTTTGTTTCCAATTAATATCCTAAAATGTTTAAGATATGTGATAATAAAGAAAAATGTTAATTGTTACATTTAGTTACCATTTAGAAAATGAATATCACAATTTCATAAATGGTTATACCAATTTAATATTAAAGTGTTTTTAACTCAATATCCTATAATATCTTAGGATATGTGATTATAAAGAAAAAATATATAAATATTTACACTTATTTATCATGAAAAGTGAAAAACACTATTTCTTGAAGGATTATACCAATAAAAATGTAAGGTGAATTACACTTGATATCCTAAAAGAGTTTAGGGTATGTAAAGAGAAATTTAAGAGTTTCATTTAGATACCATATTAAAGTAATTGAAACTTTATTCTAAAAGAGTTTTGGATAAACGATTAACAATAATATAAATTGTTAAATTAATTCAAGGAAAAATTTGGATGGAATAGGGTTCCAAGAATGATGAAGATAAACTTATAAATAGTTATAAATAGATAATATAAGTTGGCATTGTAAAATTTAATTTTCTGAATTTAATAGATTTGAATATGTTGAGGTAGTTGAAAAATTAGGAATATGATTCCTAAGTCTTTCCATTATTCAAACTATATTACTTCATATATGTTTCTCACTAAAGATTTTAACAGAATGGTTTTATTATATGGTCACATAGAGATGTGGCATGAATTACATATAATGTAATAAGTTAATAGAATCTAGAAAGTGAAACAAACATATGGCTAATCTAGAATTTTTATATATATGATATGTCAAATCAGTTCTTCTATTGGTTTTGTTAAATATTATTAAAGAGTTTAAGAATATTAAAATGTGTCATATTATAGGAAATGTCCACTTTTTTATTATTTCACATTAGTTTCATTAATATATATATATACATTTCATGAACTGTAATAATAAGTTACCTCTTAAAGTAAGAATTTGAGTTATCATTAACCGATGTTCATCACATATTATTATAGGCTATAAAGAAACTTTAAGGTTATTGTGGGTAGGATTCCTGTATAGAGATACAAAATATGATCATGAGGTACAAAAAATAGTAGGATTCTTTGTGTGTGTTGGGTGACCTACAAATTATACCGTATAGAGTGTTATACATATGTATTTGGTATACTAGGGGTATATAGATCATATTTGAGTCCCCATTACCTGAGGTTTGAGATACACCTAGCATGAGAATCTTCATACTTTGATACCCTACTTAAGTAAGTCTACATATTAAATTAGCTAACACAGGGGTGGTTTGGAATGTAGTTGATCATGTCGTCGGTCATAGCCTAACCAGAATGGGATTTTTTCTCTTTCATGATGAGTATGACATATGGTCCCTTGATTAAGATAGAATATAGGAGTGTGAGGCTGTATATAGTTATTGTATATCCATTTTCATAAGGGAAATGTGATGTTCTTATTTATAAGGATGAATGAAATGTGATGTATTCATCAATCAGATTGGTCTACACTCTAATAATAGAGAACATATGAGTTGGATATATGGTATTAACATGTTCCATGTCCCATGGTCACTCTATTTCTTAGATAAGGGTAAAATATGGGAATTCATGTTTTCATATGATGCAGACTGGTGGATACAAGTAAGGAGATACATGTGTTTGATATATATCATGCCAGATCCCTTTATATATTGAGTATCATTGACACTTTTCTATAAGCTTCTATTTTCTTACTTATATGGGATCAAAGATTCATATTTATTTTCAACATTATAAAGTCTCATGGGGTCACACATTGTGGTTAACAAAATAGGGATTTAGTTTAACTCATAGAGATAGTCTAAAAAGTGTGTTAGATTAAATCCAAAAAAAATGTATGGGTATTCACAAGGCATTACACATGATGTGATACAAGGATAATTAAATGATAGTTTTCAAAAAGTGTTTTGGAAAATATCTAAAATACTTTTGTATATGATTTCACAAGTTATTGTTTACGATATAATATAAGGTGAAATAGTATAAAGTTTATGAGGATTTAGTGTAAGTGGTATATTGAAGGATATGTTCCCTAAATCCATGATATATATATATAATGTGTGTCATTTTTTCTGAAAGTAATGATCTGCATGCATTATGGGTATATTGTTTATACTGCATACGATAAAAATAATTTTTTGGGTAGTTCAATCATCCACATGACTATCATTTAATGTACTATTTCATTTTATGGGATGTTTGGGAGGAATTTTATTAATTTATATGATACATGAACCGTCCATGGAATTTACTCATGCGTTATGAACTCATGAGTAAATGTGACTTCCCAAGGAGTATCCCTATGGATTATATAAACAATACCATATGATGGTAGTGTGTATGTGTGATTACATTATGCTTGGATAAAAAACCTAAATATCCATATCTATCTTCTTTTTCTTCCATTTCATATCAATTTTCTATCTCATAATGGTAGAAAGGTGAATCCTGTATGTGAAAAATTCAATTCAGTTTGGCCTGTGGATACACTACAGAGGTGGGAAGATTTTTTTCACAATTTTTTTATCTTTATAAAACCTATCTGATGGTGTTTGAATATATTGTAGATTTTATTTGATGTAAGGTAATTTTTTTATAGTATTTATTCATTTATGGTTTAATAAAGGATTCATTTATCTTGTATTCGGTAAAGGGTTTAAATCACTTCTACATGATCTAACAAATGTTATTAGATTTATTTGAAACTCTACAGGAGAAGCATGTGTTCAACCATGTATTAATAGACTATAATACTAGTATCTCATTCCCAATTAATAATATTTCATCAACTTATACTATTAATAAAATTACTACACTCCCACTAACACTACTACAAAATTGGGCTTATCCAGTGCTAGGATTTTAACAAAACTTGCTAAAAGCACAATTAAATACCCCCTTTCTCAGTGCTAGAAAAATAACTGTTAAAAGGGGGATTTAACAATGATTTTTTAGTGATGTTAAAGGGGTTGATTTATCAATTCTTTTAAAAAAGTGCTCATAACAGCCCCCCATTTATCATCACTACTAAAAAAGCACTAATAAAATGGCCATTTATCAGTGCATCTAAAAAAGCTATCATAAAGGGGGGTCTTTATCAGTGTTTCTAAAAAAGGATGATAAAAGGGTGGCCTTTATTAGTGATTTTTTTATAAGAACTGATAAATTCCCCCCCCCCATCAGTGCTTTTCTACAAGAAATCATAAAGGGTATATTTAAAAAAATTATATTTCATTAACGGGCACCTATAGTACAAGTTATGGACATTTGGAGGCCTCTAAGCCTTGTTTGGCCTCAATAGAGATGACTGAGGCTTCTAGTGGGTCACTAAGGCATATATCACATTGCAAGATTTGATTTGATATCTTATAGAGGAAAAATAGAAACCTTTTTCATAACTTATGGTAGTTTGAAAGGTTGTCGAATGTGAAAACCCCTAAAACCCCTAAAAACCCTAAAAACCCTGAAAAGATCATAACTTTCGATACAAGAGTCCATTTTAGCTCCACAATTAGTCAAATTTAAGATTATTAAATGATATAAAACCACATTATATTTAAATCATGTGATAATCAAATGAATAAAATATATTATAGTTTCAAAAAAGTCATAAATCGAACTCGAACTTCAAACGGATATAACTTTTGATCTGGGTGTCTGTTTGGTCTCTACCACATATCAAATCAAATATTTCGACAAGATATATACCTGATATGGTCTAGAACTAAGGTATAAGATATGTTTCTGGTTTTTTAATCCCAAAGGGCCTATAAGGCCTACAAAACTTAGTTTTTTATTGTTGACCCTAATTTCTTAAAATTCAAACGGCTATAAATTATTATCCGAGTGTCCTTTTGGATTGTACCAAATATCATATCAAATATCATTTCATGATCTTCTATTTGACTAGTTTTGGAACTAAAATGGACTCCTGAATCAGAATTTATAGTCGTTTCATGGTTTTTAGGGGTTTAGGGTTTTCATAGTTTCTTAACGTTTTTATGTGTTTTAAGGGTTTTTAGAGTTAATATACACTTTAAAAAATATATATAAAAATATATAAATATATGGATAAAAAAATATAATGAAATATATATTAATATATAGATATATCATAAAATTTAAAACAAAACAGTATAGTGGAATAGAAATGGTGTTGGTGTATAAGATAGAGGTCTCGGGTTCAAAACTTGCTAGAGGCAGGGGCGTGCGCTGGGGGTGGGATTATCTAAAGCACTGATAAATGGGTGGGGGAATCATTGATAAAAGTTTTTGGGGAACACTGATAAAGGGTTGGGTGGGGTGTGAAAAAAATACCCTTTATCAGTGGGGCCTTTATCAGTACTAAAAAAAGTGATGATAAAGGCCCCTTTATCATCAATTTTTTTAGCACTATTAAAGGGGGAATTATCAATTATTTTTATGAGAACTATTAAATTTATCCATTTATAATCTCTTAAATTATAATCACTTCTATAGCACTGATAAATCCCTTTTACTAGCATTGTTAAAGGCCCAATTTTCAATAGTGTAAATTGATTGTAGACATAAGGCTCGCATTCATTCTTAATGAAACAAAATTATCTTATAAATTCATAAAATTTAATATTTTATGATGTGAATACTTATTTCAACCTATAAATTGATCTATGTGGCTTGTATACATTTTTGGAATCCTATTGAGTCAAAATACCATCTGGTTGTGTCATATTAACATCTTCCACAAGGTTCCAATTAAGGAAAGTTATCTTGACATCCATTTTCCAAATCTCATAATCATAGTAATATTATATTTGAAGTTGGATTATAATATATTTTAGTATGGAAATAGTGAAAAGGTTTCATCATAGTCTATAACTTGGATTTTCTTAAACCCTTTTCCCACTAGTCATGCCTTATAAGTATTAAATTTACCTTCAATGTCTAGTTTCTTTTTAAATGCCCATTTTCACCCAATAGAATTTACATATACTGTAGGATTAATGAGACCCCAAAATTGGAAATGGTACAAAGATTCCATATTAGAATTCATGTATTATTGACATCATAAAACTTCTGAGTTTCTTACTACCTCCTTGTATGATATAAGTTCATAATTGAAACCAATAATGATTCACCATCCTTAGTGATGAGAAAAACATATTTATCTAGTTCTATAACCTATCTAGTGCTCTTATATAGTACTAGTGTCTCTAGAAAAACCTCTTCTATAGGGTATTATGGAATCTATCCACGTTCTAACACCTTTATATCTTGAACATCAACTTCATCAAAGTCAATCTTGCTCCCACTATCTCTTTTGAAGATGTGCTCCCTATTATGGAATATAGCCTATATTTCCTCTATTACCCTCTTGTATAAGGGTCAATATAAATAGTATCTTCTTTTTTTATTAGGATTTCCTATAAATATACACTTCATGACTTGGGGAGATAGTTTGTTTCCAAATTTTGACTTAACAAATTCCTTGCAACCTTATACATGAGTATTTGAAAAAAATAGATTTCTTACCATAAATTAACTCATTTATAATTCTATTTTACACTTTATTTGGAACTCATTTGTGTATGTGTATTATAAACTATAATGTATATCCCCAAAAGTATAATGTAATATCTTAATAACATGTCATCAGCATCAATATGTCCAAAAAGTGCAATTCCTCCTTTAACTAACACTATTCCAGTGTGGCATATAAGGAGTGAGTTGAGATAGAATCACAAACTCCCTGATATATTTGATTAACTCTTGGTTAGGATATTCACCAACTTAATATGATTGAAGTTTCTTTAACTTATTACCAAGATTATTCTATACTTAATTATTTAACTACTTCAATTTCACAAATTATTCAAAACGTATACCTCTTTAAATAGACATGTCCATTACTAATCAAGTTATTGATAAAAATTATGAAGTACAAGTATCCACTTCTAGATTAGACTAGAAAATGTCCACACACATCTATATATACCAATTCTAGAAGATCTATGGACCTTTATTCCTTACCACAAAATGGAGGTTTTTTTATCTTTCTATGTAATCAAGTATGACATCTACCAAATGGTTTTAATTTGAAATAATAAAAATACCCATATTGATAGATATTTGGAAATTTCTTCTCACTTACATGATCAAGCCAATGATGATACAACTGGGTGTGATATGATTTATATGAACTGGGTTATTTATCAATTTCCAACACTTGATCTTCATATTCTAGTACATAGATACCATTTTTAAGATGTTCCATACCATAAAAATTTTCTTTTATAAAATTATTGTATTTTATTCCCAAACTTGAATAAAATTTCATCCATGTCTAAACTTGACATATATATAATGTTTTTAGTAACACTGGTAATGTAATAATAATTCTTATGAAACATAATCAATATTTTTAGCAAAGTAAAGTGGTGGCATATTATATCCAAAGAAGCTTATATTACTTTGATGCCAACATGAATATCCACCTCACCTCTTGAAACATTTCTAAATATACTCAGTTTCTATATTTAGATACAAATATAATCACAAAAAGTTTTATTCAATGCCCAACTAGTAGATATATTGATGTTTCATTCAATAAAAAACACACATGAAGCTTCCCCTTGATTATTTTTAGTGGTTTAGTTTATCTTCTAGTAGAATTTATTGCTATAAGAAAAACATTATACATATTATTTCCTTTCTTACATCTAGATCTTCTTCTTATTCGAAGGGTGGTGTGAATAAGCCTTAAACTTGGAAGTAGACTTAGCACCTTTCTCCTTTATCTTCCTCATGTTCTCAAAAATGACTCTATGTTTTCATGCCTCATATCCATATCTACTCAGGGAATCAGGGTAAGAAGATCAATTAGATACTTATCAATATTTTTCATATTATAATTCACAATAAAGATAGATAAACTATAAGGGAGTGATGTTGGTACAAGGTTAGTGAAAAACTCATTAAGTATATTAAACCCCAAGATGTTCAAATGCTTAATATAGATAATCATCTTGACTATATCAGGTCTGGATATTGAACCTTCTACAAGATTTCTTATGAAAAGTTCTTTGGAGATATAAAACTATTATTTTCTATCCTTTTCCAAATAAATATCATGGAGGTGAGACTATAACAGCCCAGGACCCACACTCCTGGATCCTGTGTAGAAATCCATAACTTTAAATTTCTAGATATTATGATAATATTTGTGACCAAAATTTTTCCATCTAAAGATTACAACATCAAAAGGATATTTTGGATCACCTATATTCTCTAAGAAATTTTAGGTTTAAGGTTTTATAGAATTAGGAAAAACTCCTATATAAACAATTCAAAAGTCATTAATTAAAAATTTCTCCCATTTAACCCATATTTTATTATTTAAAGTTAGGTCATCAATATCATCCTTGTTAAATTCTTTATAGACATAAATAATTCAACCTCATTCTTTATAACATGGGGAAAAGGAAACATGATAAGAGGGAGGTGGTGCCTTGGTTTCTTTTCAAGCTCTCTCTTCATCATCCCCCGATGCCCTAGGTCATGGCTGCTCCAACGCCTCCCCTCCTCGGTCATCCCTGGTTGGGGGGAGGAGAGTCTTCTTCCTCCTCTCACACCCCCTCGCCCCTCAGATTTCATGTTGTTAATAGATCCATGCTCTCTCCCTTTTTTCCCATCCATTCACATCAGTCCTAAAGTCCACTCACTCGTCGATGGTGTTCTAATGGCTTTGATTTCTCCTCTGGAGTTCACTAATGCCTCTGCGTTGATGAATCTTTCATTGGTCGCTCGTTTTGGTAAGAGATGGCCCGCAGTTGACACTTTAGAGATGTTCATCTCCAACCAGTGGCAGCTCTAGGACTGGGCGATTGTTGGGCTCCTGGATTAGAGTCACCTCCTGATTCGCTTCTCATCGGAAGAAGATCTCATCTATTCTTGGGCTAGCGCTCCATGAGGTTTCTCAGGTATGTAATTTTTTCTCTTCTAGTGTTCTTTTGATTTCCACCTGAGAAGATACCCTCCAACCTTGGTGATTTGGGTCTCGCTCCATGGCCTCCCCCTCCCGTTTTAGAATCCATCTATTCTACGCTTGATTGGAAACCTATTGGGATGATTCCTATGTGCGGAACAGCGAATGAACATCTTAAGCCACCCAATATCCCCTCAAATCTTCATCATAGTTGACGTATCTAAGGACCAGTTGGAAACCATTGGTATAGAGATTGAAGGTGAGATTCGGTGGTATCAAAAGGTCATCTATGAATCTTAGGTCATCTTCTGTTCATCCTGCTGACATCTCAGTCGTGATATTTCCAGTTGCCGGAACCGGTTGACGGGGATTTCTCGGGTAGCATTGGCAGAGGGTACTCTTGTACAGGACATGGGGGATAGTGGAAAGTCCATCTCGGTTGCCGAATTACCAGGTCACTATATTAAGGAGGACAACCTAGGAGGTATGAGTATGATTTTTCCTTGGTTACTGCAGAATGATCATCGAGAAATAGGTTTGAAGACTCTGACTCAGTTCTGGCGAAGGGTGTTCATCAGGAGGCCTCAGAGAGAAATCCCCTGGTTTTAGGTGTTGTCAATCTTTTGAAGAGAGACTTGGGTATGGCCACTCCTATTGTGAAAATGGGACAAGTGGAATCTAGTTCTGATTATCTTACTGTTGTAGTTGTCCGGGACGCTGTAGTTGGATCTAACTTAGCTGGTGAAGCTTGAATGGGCTATGAGGAAGGTCCAGAGGGCCCCAGGGAAACTTCTTATATGGAAGTTGTGCTTTCAGGTCTTGAGAACAAGGGATTAGAAGGTCCTCTGGTTGATACATATCCAGTGAACATATCTCACTCGAGGAAAGTGGTGCCGGCTATTAAGCTATGTAACCGTTTTGAGAGTTTGGAGGACGTCGGACATGTCTAGGAGAATGATCGGACAGAACTTCACAATGAGGATAAGGTTATCCAATAGGAGGAGTCTGGTTATGACTCTTCTAGCCAGCTATAAAGAGTCAATGCTCATGTGTTCTATGGTAGCAACACTTGTAGTCTGAGGAAGAGGAAAGGCTGACCTGGTGGGAAGAAAGGACGTAAGGATTATTTTTACCTACCTTCACCAATGGAGACCCGATCGGCCAAGAAAGTGAAGTCCCAACTAAAGGAAGGGGTTTTCAACTTTAATGTAAATGTAGCTCAAGCAAGGGATGTGGTAGCTGCAGTTGAGGGGGTTGTTCCCATTAGTAATGTACTGCAGATTTCATGCATGGATGATGAGAAACCTATGGAGCTAATATTGAATTCCGGAGAAGAAATAGAGGAGGAATATTTTGTTACCGGTGCTTCAATAGATGAGGGTGATATAAAGTTTGAAAGGAATGTTTGGGTGGACACCAATAGAGAACATAGGGACTGGATTAACAAGAAAAATTATATCCTAGTAAGATGTCTCAAGGAAGGGAAAATCAAAAAAGATGAATAATTAAAAATGTGGGACAGACTAGTACGTAAATTTGAAGACCTCATAAGGGATGATCCAAAAACATCAGTAACCTCTTTGTTCTGGAAACTTCTTAAGGATAAAAATGTCAATAGGCCTAAATTTTCCTTTAACAACTATGTGTTTTATTGGGGTTTCTCACTTTTTCCTTAAAAGTGTCTCTGGTTATAATTAAAAATGAAGTTATGGATAAGAGTGAGATCAAATTCTTAGTAAGAGAAAATAAATGAATTAGCAATTTAATGTCATCAATGATCATAAGAAGTGCATAAGGGTATGAAAACATAATCAAAGTGCATCATCGAATCATAAAAGAATTCATACTGATCAATATTTGGATCATCAAATACGAAAATATATCAAAGTAAATAGTCATTATAATCAATAATCATGAGTCATTTAATATTAATCTCAATCATGAGAAACATTATAAACCCATAGAAAAAAATTAAAACCCTTTTCGGTAACTTGTAACATCATATTCATAAAACCCTTTCAAAACGCATTTAATTGGAATAACCATATTGCTGACTTCCAATATTATCATTATCCAATTCATTGGAGATCTATAATGGGTATCACCCTTCATATAAGCTATATCGGGATCACTTGTGAACTATAATGGGGATCAACCCTTCTTATAAGCTATATCAGGCTCAACCATTTCACACAATATTTAATGGGTCTCAACCCTTTGTATAAGATATATCAGGCCCACTCGTGAGCTATAATGGGACTCAACCCTTTTTATAAGTTGTTTGGGTCTCAACCCTTTGTATAAGATATATCAGGAGCAACCCTTAGTATAAGTTGTCTATGGATCACCTATTTCATATAATGATCAAGTACCATATCAAGAATAAAACAATTTTATTATAAAATCCTTTAAAATACTATTTTAAATCCATAATAATATCTTTGAAACGTGAATAACCTATGAAAAATAAATGGGTTCAATAACAATATCTTTGAAATATGATTAAGTCATGGAAAGGCAACGTGTTCCATAATAGTCTTTGTAAAACAATCATAATTCATCCAAATAATGAATGATGATGGTATCACTACATATTATCCCCAATTTAGGATAAGTAACAAGAATGTTTTTTTATGTTAATGAATGGATATACCATTAAAAACATTCCTGATGAAAATATCTTTTTTATTTTGAAAATCACTTTTTAAAACATAAAACATGTTTAAAATATTTTTCTTTGAAAACAACCTTGGAAACATATAAAGGAAGTTTTAGAAATCATTTAAAATACTTTTTAAAACCTAAAAAAATTAAAATATTTTCCATTAAAAATTAGATTAAAATATTATTTAAAAACATTTTGAAAAATAATTGAAGTCGTTGTTTTAAAATAACACAGATTTCTGACCGAAGAGAGATATGAAGTTGGATTTTATTAAAAACACTTACTCAAACATTTTAAGTGAAAAAGAGTGTAAAAATTGGTACAATTACATGTAAGTATCATGAATTACTATAGTAGAATATAATTCATGATAATTATAAGAATTCAACACTAGAGACTTAATCATACACAATCCTGAAAATGATGAGATTATAACCAAAGTCTTTTACCACTTTGGTAACTTTGATTCACAATCACCATGAAACAATATCATTAAATGAAAGTTATAATATCATGAAAATAAAAATATTCATGATATAACATTTCAAATGGGAATAACATACACCTTATAAAAAATATATAGGTGTATAACATAACTTATATCTCAAAGAAGGAAAATTGAGAAAAAAATCCCTTAATGCTTTAATAACATTGAAATCATAAACCGAATGAAAGAGAGATGATAAAATGGATATATAAATCATAATTAATTTAAGTATGATAATAATGAAATACATTAATGATCATTATATGTACCAAACAATAAAAATAAGTGGTGAATATGTCATATATCTCACAGAAATAAAAGTGAGATGAGAAAACCCCTTACTACTTGAGTAACTTTTGAGTCATGAGATATATGGAAGAATAACATAAATTTAAACTTTTAATATCATTAAATAAATTAAATTCATGATATAACATGTAATTTTAAAGTATATACACCACAAAAAATAAACAAGTGGTGAGTATGGCATAACTCTCACATAAATAAAAGTTATACTAGAAATCTTCTTACCTTGAGTCTGATTCATCACACTTGTTCTTTATCTTCATGAATAATAAAATAAAATTAATTATTTAATTAATTGAGAACCCTTTTCAAGTGTATTATTAATTTTATTTCACTTATTATGTTGTAGTATATAATTACTTAATTTACTAAGTTTGCATCGGATGTTTTAACCATATTTGGATTGTATGTCAAAAATGACTTAGGTGGGTTGACTATGGTCAAAGTGGTTATTACTTAAACATATACAGAATAATAATCATCATATTTATACATAAATTACACATTTAAATCCAATCATGGAATATGTTTACAAAAAATGAATCGATTTTGCAATCATTGAGACGGTAGGTCTTATGTACGCATGAGTAACATTCCCATTTTTCATTGATCATTATAGAAATAAGGTAAATAAAAGTTATATTTAAATAATTATAATTATATCATAAATACAATATTATTTAATCATATATACTTATATATATATAATTCCTATGATATAAATGAATCACATCGCTTTGAGGTGGCGGTAGTCCACACTTCCACAAATGACTTTATCACTTTTTCAGTGTGTGAAAAGGTAATAAAGAAAATGATATATTATATTTAAAAAATGTAATTAGCTAATTAATATCATAATTATGTCATTTATACCATTTTTATTCATTATATTTACCCTTATTACCTTCCATGTAACACGTTAGTGAACAAATGCTTCACATCGCTTCATCGAGCGGTAGTCCATCGTACACATGAGCGACGTTATCATATCCCCTACGATATGAAATGTAAAAAAGGGTGTATATTATATAATGACTAAATTAGTATTATTATGTTATATATACTGTAAATATAATGTATAAACTATAAATACATCATTATTCCCAACCTTTAGAGGTGGTAATGGAAAAACAAACGACATCGGTTTGTGAGGTAATAATTCGTCATACACACGAATGATGATTGTGTATCGCATTTGATGGAAGTGTGTGTGGATGTAGGTAATAAACATAACATGATAAAATCACAGTATATTAAATTTACTAATTTTATTATATAATCATGGAATAATAATGTACCTAAAAATATAAATTGTGCATTGTGTGTAACTTAATCTATCAAATAATTTAAATTAATTTGAAAGAAGATATTTCATAAAATATTAGGATGTTACATCCTACCCCCCTTAAAATTAATTTTTCCCTCAAAAATCATATTATTTATTAAATAATTAAGATTTTTAGAATTACTTTATTGAAACCCACATCATAAAAAGGGTCAATAAAACATTCTATTAAAAAGGGAAAGTGGGAAACATAAAGTTCACCAGAAGTTATGCATAACTCGGATTCCACATAGGGAGAACATAGGTGGGAATAGAGGAAAAGCATAAATAATTATAGAGAGTGATTGAGGTCATTGATCATAAACAAGTGAATGGTAAATGGAAAGTTAAGTGAATAAAAAACATAAATCTGTGATGATCAAAAATACCATTGGTTCATCAAAATTAAAGGTACTAGGATAATAATTTTGTTTCAAGATCCTTTTCCTAGAGTTAAAGGATTTTATTAAGAGGGTAAAAGGGGAATATTCTTACTTGATGAGTATAATTTCATCCTTCTACCAAAATCTCATATTTGTCTCCAAAAAAATGAGTATTCAAGATTAATTTTCAATTCCTCAAGCACTAAAATAATCTTTTAAAGACCATATAATAATAAAAGGGGTGGTCAAGATATTCCATCTATCTTTAGACATTAACCGAAACCAAAATGGTTAGAACATGGTAAGATAATTCCCAAAGTGATTAAAACTTAGTATGATAAATTGATATTCAAAAGTATTGCCAAAAGTTGGAAATAATTATTCCATAAATAATTATCCTTAAAATTCTTCAAACATTTCCTGAATAAGTTTAAAACCCAAATATTTTAATGATTTGATCATAAATTATTCCATGGTAAATAAACCATTATTCCTCAAATAAAATCCCATATGTTTCTGAAATAAACATAATCTTAACATGTAATAATGTCATACTTATCATGAAATCATGTAGGCCAGTGGTAGGCACAGAACCCTTATTATCCTTCAGTCATGGGTTTAAGCCCCACCGCCTAGACTGGTGTGATAGGTTATCACCTGGAATATGGATTGTCCCCATTTTTTATTCCATAAAAATAAATCCACCATAAAAACACTTCATGTGCATCCTATTGGTTACAAATACCTACACCCAAAAAAGTGTCTCCAAAAACATCATTTATAACCTCAAAATATTTACTATATAAAAACCTCGAGTGGGTGTCTTAAGACTTTGAACTTATGATCAAACTTAATCTTACAATCCTATGATGGTATCCATAACTCTTAATATAACCTCATATGAAAACATCCTAATATCCAAATTAATCTAAACTAACCTTTGATACCAATTATAATAGCCTAAAACCTGCACTCCTGGATCCTGTGCTAAAATCCATAACTTTACATTTCCAACTATGATGCCAATATTTGTGACCCAACTTTTTTCATCCAAATCTTACAACATCAAAAGGAAAACTTGTATCACTTACATTATCAAGGAACTTTTAGTTTTAGAGTTTTAGATAATTAGGAAAACTCCTACATAAATAATTCACATGTTTTAAAATGAACATTTCTCACATTTAAACCATCTTTTATTGTTTCAAATTAGGTCATAAACATCATTCTTTTAAAATCCTTTATAGACATAAATAATTAAACCTCATTCTTTATAAACTCAAGAAAAGGAAACATAAGAAGGGTTATCTCAAATAATCAGTAATGGAAAACATAAGAATTAGCAATTTAATGTCATCAATGATCATAATAAGTGCATAAAGGTATGATGACATAATCAAATTACATGATTGAATCATAAAAAAACTCATACCCGTCAATAACTAGATCATAAAATATGAAAACATGGAAGAATAGAGTCATTAGGATCAATAATCATGAGCCATGTGATACTAATATCGATCATTAGAAACATTATAAACCCATATCAAAAAATTAAAACCCTTTTTAGTAACTTGGAGAATTATATTCATAAAACCTTTTTAATTAGAATAACCTTCTTTTTTGCTTTCAATAATATCACAACCCAATGTATTGGAGATCTATAATTGGGATCACCCTTCATATAAGCTATATCAAAATCAACTATGAGCTATAATGGGGATCAAGCCTTCATATAAGCTATATTAGGATCACCCATTTCACACGAGCTATAATGGGCACAACCCTTCATATAAGCTACATCAGTCTCACCTGTGATCTATAATGGGGATCAACCCTTCATATAAGAAGTATCAGGATCACTCGTTCCCTATAATTATCAATTACAATATCAAGAATAAAACACTTTTATCAAAAATCCTTTGAAATTATATTTTTAACCCATAAAAATCACTTTGAAACAAGACTAAACTATTGAAAAGAAATGGTTTTGATAACAATATCTTTGAAATATTATTAATATGTGGAAAAGGAATAGGTTCCATAACAATCTCTTTGAAACAATCATAATCCATCCAAAGAATGAAGGAGGATGGTATTAATACAGATTATTACCAATGTATTATTAGAAAAAAAATAAGGTTTTTTGACATTGATGAATGTAAATACCATTAAAATATTCTTAAAAACATTCTTATGGAAAATATCATTTTCATTTTAAAAATCACTTTTTAAAACATAAAATATTTTGAAAATAATTTTCTTTGAAAACTACCTTGAAAACATATAAAGGAAGTTTAAAAAAAACATTTAAAACACTTTTTAAAACTTAAAACATTTTTAAAATCCTTTAAATTAAAAATTATATTAATAGATAATTTAAAAACATTTTGAAAACATTTTTTTGAAAACATTATTTTAAAAAACACAAATTTATGACCGACGAGAGAAATGAAGTCGGTTTTTCTTAAAAACAATTTCTCAAACATTTTAAGTACCAAAGATTTTAAAAATGGTAAAATTACTTGGAAGTATCATGGATTACCAGATGATAAGATAATTCATGATAATTATTAGAATTCAACATCGAAGACTTAATCATATGGAATCTTGATAAATGATGATATTGTAACAAAAGACTCTCACCACTTTGGTAATTTTGATTCATAATCCCCATGAAAGAATATAATTAAATGAAACTTATAATATCATTAAAATAAGTATTTTCATGATATAACATGTAAAAGGTTAATAACATACACCTTATAAAAAATATATAGGTGTATAACATAACTTACGTATCAAAGAAGTCAACTTGAGATAAAACATTCCTTAAAGCATTGGTAACTTTGAATCCATAAACCACACAAAATATAGATAATAAAATGGATATTTAAATCCTAATTAATTTAAGGACATTAATCATAAAATACATTCATGGTTAATAAATACACCAAATAATAAAAATAAGTGGTGAATATGGCATATATCTCACAAAAATAAAAGTAAGACAAGAAAAACTCTTATTACTTGAGTAACTTTTGAATCATGAGATATATTAAAGAATAACATAAATTGAAACTTTAAATATAATTAAATAAATTAAATTCATGATATAACATGTCATAGGTTATTATATACATCATATAAAGGAAACTAGTGGTTGGTATGGCATAAGTATCACAAAAATAAAAGTGAGATTATAAATCCCCTTACCTTGAGTATGATTCATCACGCTTGTTCTTTATATTCATGAATAATAAACTTATGTTAATTATTTAATTTATTGAGAAACTTTTTCAAGTTTATTATTACTCTTATTTCACTTATTAACATGTTATATAAAATTACTTAATTTATTAATTTTATATCATATGTTTTGACCATATTCATCTTGTGTGTCAAAAACAACTTAGGTGGGTTGAATGTGGTAAAAGTGGTTAATATTTAAACATATAAAAAATAACTATCATGAAATAATTATCATATTTATATATTAATTATTATTTTTAAACTTATCATTAAATATGGTTATGAAAAATGAACCAACGTTACAATCATGGAGACGGTAGGTTGTACATACACATGAGTAACGTTCCCGTTTTTCAATAATCATTATGAAAATAATGTAAGTAAAATTTATCTTCCCATAATTTAAATTATATAATAAATATCATATTATTTAATCATATATACTTATGTATAGAGCTCTTGTGATGTAAAAGTAATCTCATTGCTTCAAGGAGGCGGTCGTACACACGTCCATGAACGATGTTATCACTTTTCAGTATGTGAAAAGGTAATAAATAAAATGATATATTATATTTCAATAAAGTTAATTATATCATTAATATCATAATTATTTAATTTATATAATATATATTCATTATATATACCATTATTACCTTCTATGTAACATATTAGTGAAAAATGATTCACGTGGCGGTAGTCTGTCATACACACAAGTGACGTTATCGTATCCCCTACGGTATATAATATAAAAAAAATTTATATGATATAATGACTGAAGAGATATTATTATGTTATAAATATCATAAATATCATGTATAAACTATAAATCCATCATTATTCTAAACCTTTATAGGTGGTAATGAAATAACGAATGACATCGGTTTGTGAGGAGGTAATATGTCGTACACATGAATGATGATTGTGTATCCCATTTGATGTAAGTGTGTGTGGTTTTAGGTCATAAAATTAATATAAAAAAATATAAGTATATTTATTATACTTAGGTTATTATATAATCATATAATAAGAATAATTTAATGGGTGGTGGGAGAAAAAAACAAAAGTGATCATTGAAGAGCGTTACCTCTTCTTTGGGTAACTCATTTTGGTTTGCACCAAAGGACTTAATCAGTTTTTCTTATGCCCAAAGTGATAATTCTATGATGATAGTATATATTTTATGAGTCTATTTTTCTCAGGTTTTTGGTGATAAAAAAGGATTTAGAGGCATGAATAAATGATGGGGTGAGTGCCCTTTTATAGTGGAGGAGGAGTGTCATTCTTGTAAACACCAAAAATAAAACACTATTGGGAGGTCTCCCTTACATAATTTTCCTACAATAATGAAAAATTTTAGATATAATAGGTTATATGTTCTAAATATTTCTATAAAATTGGTTTTGAAAAATTTTCTAGGTTATTTGGTCCCTTAAGATTAAAGTTTAACCACTAAGTAAACTTGTTTTTACCTTAATCACTATAATTAATTTTAATTGTTTTCACTAATATTTTTGGTCAAAAAATAATTAGAACTTAATATAAATTACAAATTATTATCATTAAAAATATTAAACCAATTTTTTCAAATTACAATCACAAAAGTGATATAATTTAATTTAAAATTAATCTTGTGGATGGGACGAAATAACTGGTTTTTAAAGTAAAAAAGTTCAAAAGTTTGATATGTTTTTATATCCAATTTGAATTTTAAATTAATTATAATGAGATAAATTGGATTTATTTATGTATAATTTAATTAATTATACATTAAAACTAATTTAAAATATAATTTAAATATTTAAATAAATTATATGAAAATGTAGTTTCCAATTAAAATTCAATGTTTTTCATTATTCATCAAAAAATGAAAATTCTCAAAAAAATACAAAAAAATTTTCCTAGTATAATTTTAACATTTATCTTTCAAATAATAAGTTTATTTTATAAAATAAAAGTTTATAAAATTATCAATATTTTTTTTAAACATGTCTTCCATTAAAAGGCGGCAAAACTGCCTTTTAGAAAAATATAGTTTTCTTATGCTTAAAATTAGATTTGTTCTTATTTTATGACTATAAAACTTATTGGATGAATTTAAAAACATTTTAATCAATATATAATATATGAATTTCATTAATATATTTTATTAATATTGACTAATTTAATTTATTAATATAAAATGCCTTTGTGGGCATAAAAATAGTTTTTCATAAAAACACATCCTTTAAATTTAATTGGTTTTTATTTTAATTTATAATTAATTGGTCACTAAATTATTCATTATATAATTATTTTTAAACCATATTTTCATTATTTAATTAATCTTATTCATTCCCACCATTCTAGGGGTTAGGTGATAACTATCATGTTAAATAAAGATATTAATAGTATATTGTTGTCTGGTAAGACTTGGTCTTATGTGTAACATAGGATATAAAGGAAACTCAATGTTATGTGCAACATAATATAAAATTATTTTTTTTATAAATAAGTTTAAACTATGAATTTTGTGTAACTCAAGCTATCAAATAATTTAAATTAATTTAAAAGAATATATTTCATAAAATCTCAAGATGTTATGGAGACAATATCATGTAATCATCCATGTTTTCAAATAGATTCTAGAGATCAAAAGAAATGTATTATAACATCAATCACTAGAAATATATCACATCATCCAATTGACTTAGGTAGACAGTGATATATTCCTTGGAAGGCTCATTGGGAATATGGGACTCCAGCACGTAAGACTTCTACTCTTGGTGTAATATGATGCGTAGTCATTTTTACCACTCCTAGAAGTTACTATCAATGATCATATTATATTTCTCCAAAATTTATCATGGTGATAATTTCAAGTTTATATTACTTTTCATTTTATACAACAAAAATAAAACTGGTTTTAGTATTTTATCTTGATTACCAAAATGTGATGTGATAATTTTATATTTTAGTATCATATTATTTTATTAGATCCCAATACCTCTCACCATTATAATTTAAAATAATTTATCGCGTTGATATTATAGTATCAATTATCCATATTTCCTTCTTATAATCCAAATAGGGTCCTACCAAGTTATTCGAAGGTATTTAGGTGGGAGGGTTTTTTCAACTACATTAACTCATGGCTCCTTGATATGTTGAGTATAATCCTCACTCCAAAAATCCTAGACTCATATTTCCTCAACACTTTCCATATAATTGCACCAATTCTTGTAGATGTAATCAACCCTTAATTTTAACCAGGTTAATTCAACCCAGAACCTTCGTTAAAACTCTCTAATAATTGAAATCACCATAACAAATTCTAAATAATCACTTTGAACTATGGTTTCATTTTAAATCAAGTAATGGAAGGTTATTATAACTTAATATTTTCTTTTAGTGGTTTTGTAATTATATGTAAATATTATTTATTTTATCCTTTTATGTGATTTCATTTAATCATCTAAAACATAAATAAATACCCATTCATTCGAAGTTAATAAAATAAATATATGTTTCATGATCTTGATATTTCTAATGGTTGGTTTATTAAGTGTATGATAGACTAAATCTTGACCCTAGGGGAATAAATCATGGAACTAATATTGGTTTTAGTTTGATCATTCTACCTATTTACCTATGTACCTCCTTGGTTGGTTTCACCTCAACTCTAAACATTAACCATCACCACTCACCTGAGAGATCCTTCTTGTATATATTCTTTACTCACACATAGGTGAGGGGGAATATGGGTATGATTTTACATAAAAGAAATCATGTAAATTTATTCCATATATAATAAAAATAGGGGATGATTCATAGATAATCATTTTATTTAAATAATAATTATCATAAAAATCCATGCAATAAAAATTAAATTAAAATAAATATAAAAAATTTATAAGTTGGTCAAGCTCTTGATCATCCATTCATACAATTAGTATGCATTTAAAAAATATCTAACATTCATTTCAATTTTTTCTTTTTTATTATAAATTACCCAAATAAATTAATTAATTATCTTATTAATTAGAAAATTTATTTATCTTAATTTTTTATCCAAACAATCACATAGATACCCATATTTTATAATTTTAAATAAATTTAATTTAAATTTAATAAAGTAAATGTGTTGTAATGAAGGAAGCACAATATGTTCCCTTATTAACTACACAACATCATGTATGGTCCATGTCATGTACTATGTACTTACACTATATATAGGATACACAACTTGTTGCAATATTTCATGGTGTTTAGTTATATGGGTCAAGAAAATTATTCAAATCAGTATTTATAATTCATGACACACCTTTAATATAGGAGGTGTATATGATTACCATACATGACATTTAGTTCCAAAATAATATGAAAATTAATTAATCATTTATTAAAAACCATGTCATTCGATATGTACATCAGCTACATGTCATGCAGTTTGGTTTAATATTGTAATTAATTTCCAATCTGCGTATTTAATTTACACAGTATATATTCTGGATCGATATGTGCTCCACATAAATGAGTATAAGTTACATGACCTTTACATATTTTTATACATTACATACTCCATTTATTGGTCATCCACAATACATGCCTAGGGAAACTCTAGGTAATCCATAAGGAATTTTATGTATTACATTGCGTGTATGGTAGAAATATTCCATGTAATAAAAAATGGATCATGTTTTTTGGTTATCATCTATTACATGGATTTTATTCAATATATATCACATACTTTGACCACACAACATCCATGATTCCCATGGGGCCAAATTATTGGGGTTACATGGTGTGTATACCAACTACACGTAGTGTAACCATTAAAGTTGTGTGTCACCTAGCTAGTCAATATGTGGTGTGTAATAATGTCACATACTCTTCTCCCACACGAAATTCCATTATTTATATGAATCATCCTTGTGTGGTGAAACTAGATACATAACATGTACTTTTCAATTACGTGCCATGTAGTTCATGTTATTTGGCCAAAATCTCATGCACCTTTTGATTGGATCTGATATTTTTTTTCCCTTTTTTGTTATATAATGGTAAATGAACATAATATATCCAGTTTTAGTTTAAATAATAAAAAAATAGAAATGAAAAACTAATAAAAAATGTGTAATTTGATCAATAAAGAATAAATAATTATAAATTAATATATGACGGATCTGACACCACTTGATGGTTTTGGGGCTTAACAAAATCATTTGGGACCATACTCAACAATGTATTTTCATTAGTTTCTTCATATAAATCCTCAAAACTTTATGAATGTGACCCTAGAAGATGCAAGAGTGGATCATTTCACATATAATTTATAATTAATTTAAAAAAATAGGAGTTACCTCAACTTGTAATTCTTTTTTTATTTTCAAATCGTTTGACCTTTCTTGTTGTACCATCATTAAATCGAATGATCCAAGTGTAAAATCCATCTAATGGTATCCAAATGTGATCCATAAACCTCGAAAAATCTTTTTATAATCTCTAGGTGATAACATGGATGATTATCATCACTTCTATTATTCATAATTGATTTCAATAAGAATTATTTCCAAGAATAAAGTATTTTTATAGTTCTCTCGAGGCTTTAGAGGTAGGAGGAGGATCATTGTTATCCATTATTAGAGCATTCTCAAGAAATTTCTCTCTAGTTCTTAAGATAATTCTCTAGGAAAAATGTTATGTGCAATGATCATACCTATCTAGAAATGATATAATCAGGTTTAATTACTTAGGTCAGATAATAGTCCATTGCAAAAAGGTTGTTAACCATTATCCTAATTCGATGTGAACCCTATGTAAAATATTATTATTATTATTATTATTATTATTATTTCCTCAATGTGAAAAAAACTTTTGGATAATTTAAATATCATTTCCTCCACATATTTAACTTAGCTTGTTAATCCTACTTGTAATTTTCAAACCTTGAATAATTACTATTTATTTTAATAAAGAAATATCATTGTATTATTCATTAAATAAATAAATAAATATTATATTCACTAAACTAGAGAACAAATATTTATTTAATACTCAAAAAACATATATATTCTCTCAAATAATTAGTTACTGAATATTTTTAATCAAGATGATTTGAATAATTACTATTAATCGAAACTTGAGAATAATATTTATTATAATATTAAATTTAAAGAAAATTTTATTGAGGTTCTATAAACACTTTCTATATGACCATCTAAGCCTCTTTCTTAGTGTAATTTGGATAATTAGCCTAAAATAAAAGATTTATGTCTAGTAACACATCATAGATGAAAGTTTTGGGTGCAACAAAAGCCAGTTAGGCCTATGAAAAATGATAGAATTTATTTAGGTTTAACAAATAATTCATAAGAACATGATTAATAATCCTCATATTTAATGAATTGAACTGAAGAAGCTATATGAAAATAATCTTATAGCATAGAGAGGATCTTTTCACATTAATTTTATAATTAATTTAATAGAAAGAATTACCTTGGTCTTGATATTATTTATTTAATGAAAATATTGAACATATAAACCTCATTAGAGTTATACCATAATTTTTCTAAGAGGATTGAAAGTTTAATCCCTCTAACAATGATCCACACATGCTCTATAATCTTGGAGCATCACTGATGGAACGCTAGGTGCTACTGCATAAGTAATGATCATCTTGTGTCACTCACATTTTATTTCAACACAATCCTTCAAGATAGAGTATTTCCTATCTTGTTCTATAGATATTGAGATAAAATAAGGAGTTGAATAAATTTTACTGGACTTAAGAGTAACCCTATAGATTTTATTCATTGAGATAACTCTATAGGGAGAGGATGTGTTGTACACAACAAAAATGATTTTCTTCACATCTCCAAAATGATATAAGTGAGTATATATAGATCTAGGGTTTAATATTAATAATTTCACAGAGTCCATTAATAAATAATAAACTCAATATAATCCTCATACTAAAAATAATAATAATCATAGGAGGACCTTGAGGTTATAAGCAAAGAAAACAATGCACATGCCCCTAGGCCCGCAAGTACAGGCCACAACCCCCTACAAGGGTTGACCTACTCCATAAAAAGCCCATTAAATTGATTGGCCTAAAGGATCGATTATCCAAAGGACATTTCATGGGTCTACACCCCTACCTATTTCCCTTCTACATCATCACCTAGTGTCGTCGCCTACCTATATCAGCACCTTCATCATTGTGCCTTTAACTTGGACTATCCACCTTCCTCAGTATGTACTAATCCTCAAATAATAAATATTATTCATTCAATAAATAAATAAATATTATATTAATAGTATTGAGAATAAATATTTATTTAATATTCAACTCACATAAATATAGTGATTGGATGTTTATGATCAATTAATCCTGAATAAATATTATTTCTCATTCTTAAGAATAATAATTATTCCAAATATTAAATTCAAATAAAATTCAATTGTGTTCAATGGAAACACTGAGTGTGTGACCCTCTAGGCCTCTTCCTCAGTTAAATTAGGTGGTATTTATAAATATCCAATATCAACATCTTGAATCAAAAAAAGGCACCAATAGAACAATAGGTTAATATCACAATGAAAACAACAACATATGGATTCTCACTGTGTAATATAATCCCTTTGTGTTAATATCTCATCAATAAAGTTGGATAAACATGTCATAAACTTATAATTTTTATATATATTTCTTTGAATTCATAAAATGAATTCATAAACCACCATGGACGTGGGTTTTACTTCAACAATTCCATTCCAATCAATGTATTGAGATATCATCTTTCAGATTTGGAAGGTAGAAATATTTTATTAACTTATTCATTAATTTCATATCACTTATAATGTACCCAATGTATTTCACTTCTCTATGAATATAGGTCATCATGATTTTTGTAAATACATCAAAGTATGCAACTTATGATATGAATTAATAAAAATCAAAAGTCTAAGAAATAATACACACATTTGTAAATCAGAATATCCAATGATATAAAAACATATATAATTACTACTTATATGTATATCTTTATAATCACCCATATTGGAGATTATAAAGTGATAACTTCATGAGATTAAGCCTCATCCTCTTACAAGAATCAAGAACATAATAATGTATGTCATATGTGTCCCATCTGATGATATCATTTGACCATCGGGATTATATGTTCTATAATATTATCATATCACTTTAAGTTCATCATCATAGTGTGGAACTACTACAACCTTTTGATATGATAAATACTTTAATATAATTATTGTAACATTTGCTTCCCTGGAACAAACTACTATGTACATTTGATTATTTTAATATACATGGTGTTGAATATTAATTAATATCTTATCATATCTCAATCATTATTATATATGACAGTAAATGTGATATTGTCCTTGGAGTACTTGGCACACTGAAAGGTCATAGTTGTTCCCTACTATGATGAGAACCTATAAGTGTTATGATAATATTATTAAATATATGTTATATGAACAGATGATATCATTTTATTAGACACAAATGATACAGTATATCATGGGTGGGGGATTATAATATATTGAGACTTCTTCATATGAAGTTCATCTGTAATGAACTTCAAGATAAATAGGTTATGAGAACTTGACCAGCTAGTAAGAAATCCAAATTTATATGTGTCATTGGATGCTCTTATCTGTAGAATTATATAATGTTCCTTGTAATTTAAGATTATTATTTACGTATATCATGAGTCATGTGATTTTATTTATTGATGAAAATCATGACATATACTCATGGTGAGGTAGGAAAAATTGGGTGTGTCTCAATTGATATCACATTAATGAATAATGTGAGAAAGAATTTGCTCATTCTCTTCTTTAATGGAAGTGGATATCTCATTCCCTTTGAGGGAAATGGAACTATTTGATTAATTCCACAACCATGGAGTTATGTTGATAAGTTCATTTCCAAAAAGTGAAAGAAAGAGACATTAAGCACATGGGTAGATAACACCGGTATGAAACTTACTTTATTAGAGATATCGAAACAAATGGATTATATTACACAGTGTGCATTCATATATAGTTATTATCTCTATGATATTTAACTTATTTTTCTATGAGTTATTTATCATGCTATTAGATTCTAACTTTGTAATTAAGGTGGTACAATCTTATTACACTAAGAAAGGGGCCTATAGGATCACACAATAAGTGTATTTAGAACCTTAGGTAAATTTTACATGAATCTAAAATATTGAAAAATATATATTATTCTCATACATGGTTTAATAATTATTCATGAGTTGATTGCACATATTATGTCACCAGTTATTCGATAGAATATATGTGAGTTGAATATTTAATAAATATTTTTTATATTTTACTAAATATAATATTTATTTATTTATCAATAATTAATGAAATTATATTTAATTATTTAAAATAATATTCATTATTCAAGGTATTATAAATATTGAGGAGGATAGGTGGACCAAGTTTGATAATCTAGTGAGAAATGATATATTGATTATTATTTGAATAAATATTAATTTGTTTATTCAAGAAAATAGAATTTGGTTAACTATGAGTTTAGCATGTGTCAAGTAAATAATAATAATAATGTTTTTATTATTATTATTATTATTATTATTATTATTATTATTATTTAGATATGAGGCCACTGAGAATTAAGAGAATAATAAGGTCCAATGTGTAATTATTTATTCTATGGCCCTAGGTCTATAAATACATGATTATTTCATTCTCTAACCCTAGTCATGCCATTCTAATTATTGTACATAAGGAATTATAGAGATAAAGCTCTCAAGACCTGGAGAGTTCTTCCTCTAGAATTCTCTCAATAATGGACAATCATCCTCCTCTTCCACCCTCTCAAGTCTAGAGAGAATAGAAGAATCCTTATTCCATGAAGTGATTCTTTTGTTGGCTAGAAATGAATGGTGAAAGCATCAAAGTATTTTTCACTAGTAATTGGGGATTTATATGATGAAATTTAGAGGTTCATGGAGCATGTTTAGATCACTACTAAAAATATTGTACCCTTGAGTCCTCTTACTACAAAGATGGTATACAAAAAACGTTCAATTGATTCATCAACAAATAAAGAATTCCAATGAGTGGTAATTCTCTATCTTGACTCAAATTAATTATAAATTATATGTGATGATCCTATCTCGTAGATTAAAATGTTTCTATTTCATCTAATTATGAGAATAAAACAAAATAAATTGATGAAAACCCATTGTTGGGCATGGGATCTACTTCTTCTATTATTTCCCAGAACCTTCAAGTGGTATCAGAGTAGTATCATATAATAGTTTATAATTATTTTGTGTTTGTTGATTGATATGCATATTTTTTGTTAGAATTTCAAATCATTTAATTCATTATTTTGTTATGAATGTAAATTTTATATGATCATTCTCCTTCATGTAACCAAGAACAAGTTAAATATTGATGAATAATGAGTCAAATGAATCCATTGGGAGGTGCCAAAGGTTCTGGTTGGAAGACATGGATACACAGTGTGTAATTGAAAAGTACATGTTGTGTACCTAAGTTCAGAAAATATAGATGGTATTTGGGGTACATTAATTACTACATAGAGTCAACACATGGTTTATTTATTACATATTGTGTGTAGCTTGTGTACACACTATGTAGTCTATGTGTTTTCACGGTGTAAATCATGGAATATACATGGTCAATGAAATGCTTTATATTAATTAAATGACATATGGGATTTATAGATAATAAACATGGTAATTAATTTACATGTCACAGGAGTCATGTAATTCATACAGACATTGTGAATTTAATACACATGATATAGCGGTTTTTTAATTAATACACATGTGGTGTGTTTAATAAAAATGAAATGGTGGTCATTTAATTAATTCACACATAGTGTATTTAATATTCAAAATGAGGTAATCATATAATTAATACATGCATGGTTTATTTAATAAAAATTATATTATTTTCATTTAATTAATTCACATGTGGTGTAATACACGCAGTGTGTAATTAATTCACATGTAAAGTATAATTAATTCACATGTTCTGTGTAATTAATTGTTGTGTTATGTGTAATTAACTCATAGGCTATGTAATTAATTAATTTACACATGATGTATTTGTTGGAATCCTCATGTGTTAATCATGTTTTAATGATAAAAAATCCTATACATTTAGTAAATCTTGTTAATACTGTTTTATCTATCTAAAATCATGTGTACAGATGATTAGTTTCTTTATGCCTTAAATAAACAAATCCAAGATCTTAAGTGCTATGTTTAATGATTGTAAACTATTTTGAGTTTGTGTAATAATAGATTTTCTTGATAAATGATTAAGTCTAATCCTTTCTATGAATATCACTGTTTAAGTCTGTATACAGATATTTAGCTAAGTCTGAGACACCGTGACAAAACAATGTGACCATCCAGAAGCCATGACTAGACACCGTGACCATCCAGACACCATGACCATCCAAACACCATGACCATCCATACACCGTGACCATCCAGACAATGTGACCATCTAGACACCATGACCAAACACCGTGACCATCCAGACACTGTGACCATACACCATGACCAACTAGACACCGTGATCCAAACACCACATATGTGCTAGCAGTTCCTGATCTCTATACAACTATTCCATCATATATGTCTCACAACTCCAAGACAAATAAGGAGAAATTGTTTCAAAGAGACACCATTTCATGGAGATAGCATTTATAGACAAACTATGACACAGTTTCTTAATCTATTTTTTTGTTTTGTCAATTTAATGTCTAACAGTAATATTTGATGTTTTTAAATGCACAGACATAATTAATGTTTCTTTATAGACATTTCACCTGACAATATGAGGTATGAGGTGATGAATACATGCATCATGTCAGCTCCAACACATGAATTCTAAGAATAAAAAGTAAAATGTGGCTAGAAGAAAAATAGGGTGACCATGGTGACTGTGGTTATAGTAGTGATAACAGAAAAACAAGTGTTTGCGTGATAACGAAGTAGTACAAGCATTTATGAAACCTGACACTACTGAAGAACACATGAAGCATACTTGAATCCTAGAGTCAAGAATATTTCCACACTGTCAACTCCATGAAGAACACGATCCAGATCTAGCCAACTTACAATACTTTGTTTTCCACAAGAGGACTCAATTTTTGCATATCCATCATCCCAAAAGTCCAGAGCTACATAGACTAACACTCAGAACACTTTTAAACTTATCTCATCATTTTTTCTATGTTATGAGTTATTTTTATCTTTCAAGAATTGTGTGTGTGTTTGTATAAAAACACACATTTTCTACTGCATTAAACTGAAGTATACAAGATATCCTTTCTCTTACATATTTTTACACTTGTGTTTTCCCATGGATAAGTGTGGAAGAGCTCCCTGTGTGACATGTTAGTTCATACCCACAAAGAAATGTGGAAGAGGTCATGTGACCTGGACAATCTTGTGTATTCTTGTTAACCCCAATCCATGGTGTGGATCAAGTTTATTTATATAAACTACTTGATGTCAGGTGATCACCATGTGGAGTAGATTAGGTCTCAGCTTGAGACTGAACCACTTGTTTTATATCCATTGTTCTGTTTATTTTAATTTTCTCTATTTTACTATTTAATTCAGAAATCACTAAAATTTACTTTGATAGTTAATCTTGGAAAGAAGTTATATTTTTTTCCTTATTAGAATATATTCAAAAGTAATGTTAATAAATGATATTAAGATTACTGAGAATTAATCAATCTTCTAAGAAGTTATTTAAACAGTCAAACTTTCATAACCGTATAACTTTGATTAACTAGGATGTATTTAAATTTATTTGGGAATCCTTTTAATAATAACTTTTAAATAGAAATTTTTATATATAATCAATTCACCCCCCCCCCCCCTCCCCATCTTGATTACTCTACTCTGACCAATATTTGGTATTAGAGGATTGTTTATTAAGACTCCGTTTTTGACCATATTCAACTGTGATTTTAGTTGTACTTTAAAGATCTGTAAATTTCTGTTGATTCTAAATTTCTTTATCTTTTAAAGTATTTCTTTATTATGTATAATAGATTGAAAGATTCTGCAAAAAATATACCACCATTCTTTAATGGAACCAATTATTCTCAATGGAAAATAAAAATGAAAATGCATTTAGAAAGTATGAGCTTTGAAGTCTGGTCTTCAATTATATATGAATATAATATTCCTTCTACTGATAGAATCACTTGGGATGAACCTACCAAAACTTCCTATAATAACAATTTAAAATCTATGAATGCTTTATATTTCTCTTTAGGAGATGAGAACTTTAATAGGATCTCTGCATGTAAAATTGCCCATGAAATTTGGGATACCTTATCTGTTTCACATGAAAGAACTTCTAGTGTGAAATAAATGAGACTTAATGCTTATAATATTAAATATGATAACTTTAAAATGAAACCTGTTGATCCTATTTATGACATGTATCTCAGGTTCAATGAAATTTTCAACACAATGATTTCTCTTGGAAGAGAATTCACTGCCAAAGAACAAATTATGAGGATTCTCAGATGCCTACCTGACAGATGGAGAGGCATCGCTGTCTCTATTAGAGATTCATGAAACATCATCAATATACCTATAAAATAACTCATTGGAAAACTGATGATGTATAAAGAGGAACTGAAAGTCAACAAGGAAGAGGATGATGAACCCAAAAGAAAATATGTTGCGTTCAATACCACCACCTCTAAACACAAAGAGAAAAGGAAATTGGAAGTTTTTGTAAAAAGTTCCAGTAGTGAATAATAATCACCTGATAATGATGAGGAGATGGATCAATTAGCTAGAAGGTTTAAGAAATTTTATAATAAGAAGAACTTTTTCAGAAATCCTAACTTCAAAGGAAGATATGATCGAAAAGGAAGTTAGAAGAAGGAATGGAAAATAACTGACAAGTTTGATGAGATATTCTACTATGAATGCAAGTGAAAGGGACATATCAAGGCTGACTATCCCAAGCTAAAGTACAAAAAGAAATATGAGGACAAAGATAGAAAGTAAAAAAATGCAATGAAAGAAACATGGAGTTATTATGAGGACAGTTCAAGTGACTCAGAATCTTCACATGATGAATAGGATAACAAAGCCAATATGTTTTTTATGACAAACACATCTGAGGTAACACTAGAATCTACTATAAACAATTCCTATTATTATAGAGATGAGAGTGACTCTGAAAATATTTCTAATGAAGAAATGTTTGAGTACTGTAATATGCTTGAAGATACATGCAATGAACTAAAAGATAAATACAAGTCTTTAAAAAATAGCATGTTCTTACATCAACTGTTAAAACTAAACTTAGTGTAGAAAGGGGGAAAAATGATCAATTACTTAAAGAGAAAAATGAACTAAAACTATATAATGAGAAATTGAAAAAGGATCTTGAAAGGTTTACTAATATTAAAGATATCTTGGTATAAATTCTAGGTAAACATATTGGTCCTAAATATACTACTGGAATTGGCTATCAGCCTGGTAAATGAAAATTTGGAAGAACTAATTTTTTTTCTAAATCTAGGACATACATCTTTACTCCTAGTTCTGGAAAACATTTAGCTAGTTTAAGATATGATACACTCTCTACTGTTTCAATATTTTTTGTACTAAATGGAATTTATTTCTCAAGCACTTTACATAATTATTATAGGAAACCTATGAGGTAGATATGGGTTCCTAAAGCACTAGCCACTAATATTACTAGACCCAAACAAGTGTGGGAACCAAAATCTATTTTTATCTGACTATTTTGTAGGAAAGTTACATAAAGAGTTCCTGCAAAATCTTATGGTACTTGGACAGTGGTTGTTCAAGACACATGACAGGATATTATTCATGCTTCATAAATTTAATAAAAATTGATGGAGGACATGTAACCTTTGGTGACAATGCCAAAGGAAAGATTATTAGACTTGGCCAAATCAGTAACTCTAAATCAATTTTGATTTCCAAAGTACTTTTTTTTTATGGATTGAAATATAATCTGCTTAGTATTTCACAACTATGTGATAATGGATTTCATGTTAAATTTGAAAATGATTCTTTCAATTTTTTTAACTCTAAAGATGAATTAGTGTTTTCTTCATTAAGAAATAAAAATGTTTACTCTATTAACTTAGAATTTTTAGTTTCTCAAAATGCTTCATGTTTAAGCGTATTTCACAAATAATCTTGGATTTGGCATAGGAGACTAAGACAATGTAATACTCACTCCCTTAGAAATTTAACTAGAAAAATCTTAGTCAAAGATCTACCCAAACTTGAGTTTCCAAATGATAAAGTGTGTAATCCTTGTCAAAAAGGAAATCAACACAAAATTTCCTTCAAACCAAAGAAATAAGTGTCAACTTCTTAAAATCTTGAATTGGTTCACATGGATTTGACCATCTAGATGTTCTAGTTTAAATGGGAAGCACTATGTTTATGTTGTTTTAGATTAATTTTATAGATATACTTTGACTTTCTTTTTGGATCACAAAAGTGAATCCTTCTCTCATTTTACCAAATATTCCAAAACTGTTAAAAATCTTAGTGGACTTAGAATTAAATCCTTAAGAAGTGATCATGGCCGTGAGTTTGAATATCAAGAGTTTGAATCATTTTTCTCAAAAATGGATATAGTCATAATTTCTTTTCCCCTAGAACACCTCAATATAATGGAGTTGTAGAAAAGATAAATAGAACCATTTAAGAGATTTTTAGAACCATGCTTAGTGAATATGACTTACCTATTTATTTTTGGGTTAAATATATAAATACATCATGCTATTTTATCAATAGAGTGTTGAATAAACCTATTCTTAAAATAACTCCATATGATTTTTGGAACAATAAAAAACCCATAGGTAGCTACTTCAAAGTTTTTGGTTGCAAAGACTATATCCTTAATACTAAGGACAATCTTGAAAAATTTGCATCCAAGAGTGATGAAGGAATATTTTTAGGATATTCAATCTCTAGTAAATCTTATAGAGTGTTTAATAAAATAACTAAATTTGTGGAAGAATCTATCCATGTCAAATTTGATGAAACAGATCCACATGAGCCTAAGACCACTCTAGAGAACCTGGAGAATGATCTGAACATTAATTCAAAACCCTCTAACCATCCTATAAAGGAATCTGTGAAAACTTCCAGTTCTGGAAATTCTTTAGATTCATGTCACAATGAACATGACCCTACTAAAGAACCTAAAATCACCAGTCCTTCTTTTTCTAGAGCTGTTAGAACTCTTAAGAAATTTACTTTAGATATTATTGTAGGAGACTTAGACAAATGAACTCAAACTAGAGATTCTCTTAGAAATCGGGTTGAACATCAAGTTTTCTTGTCACAACTTGAACCTACAAACATTAATGATGCTATCAATGATGAATTTTGGGTGATGGATATGCAAGAAAAACTTAATCATTTCGAAAGGAACAAAGTTTGGATACTTGTTGATAGACCCAAAGACACATTCACCATAGGCACT
The DNA here is from genome assembly GCA_963277665.1 of Viscum album. Taxonomy (NCBI): domain Eukaryota; kingdom Viridiplantae; phylum Streptophyta; class Magnoliopsida; order Santalales; family Viscaceae; genus Viscum; species Viscum album. Next base: position 817,731,187 of record OY728148.1, read on the forward strand.
AAATGGTTGTTTATAAATAAGGTAGATGAATCTGGTAATATAGTTAGAAACAAGGCTAGATTGGTTGCACAAGGCTATAGTCAAAAAGAAGGAATTCACTATGAAGTGACCTTTGGACTATTATCTAGACTTGAAGCCATCATAATTCTGCTTGCTTATGCTACACATCTTAATTTCAAACTATATAAAATGGATGTCAAAAGTTCATTTCTAAATGGGTATATAGATGAGGATGTCTTTGTCGAGAAACCCCTTTGTTTCACAAACCCTCATTTTCCAAACCATATTTTTAAATTATCAAAATCTTATATGGTTTAAAACAATCTCTAAGAGCTTGGTATGATAGATTAAGTAATTTTCTTATTTCAAAAGGTTTTACAAAAGGAATAGATGATCCTACTCTTTTTATAAGATGAATTTCAAATGATATTTTAGTAGTTCAAATCAATGTAGATGGCATTATCTTTAGATCTTCAAAAAATTCTTTATGTATTTAATTTTCTAAAATGATGAAAAATGAATTTGAAATGAGTTTAATGGGTGAACTCAAATTCTTTCTGGGATTTCAAATATTTCAAAATAATTATGGTATTATTTTAAATCAAAGAAAATATACTGGAGATCTTTTAAAACGTTTTGGATTGGATAGCACTAAAATTAGTTTCACTCCAATGAGTACTACTTGTAAGTTGGATCTTGATGAAGAAGGAAAATATGTTGATCAAACCACTTATAGAGGAATGATTGGAAGCTTACTCTACTTAAATTCTAGCTGGCCTAACATTATGTTTAGTGTGTGTATGTGTGCTTGTTTTCAAGAAAATCCTAAGGAATATCATTAAAATGCTGTTAAAATAATCTTCAAATACCTCAAGCATACACCCAATCTAGGAGTATTCTATCCTAGAGGAAAATAATTTGAGTTAGTTAGTTTTTCTGATGCTGACTTTGGTGGTTGTAAGTTTGATAGAAAAATCACCTCTAGAACATGTCACTTTTTAGGCAAGTCACTAGTATCATGGTGTAGTAAGAAAAAAAACTATGTTTCATTATATACTGTAGAACCTGAATAAATAGTTGTTGGTAGTTTTTGTGCACAAATTTTTTGGATGAAACACACATTACTAGATTATTGATATCAATTCACACATGTACCTATAAATTGTGACAATACAAGTACTATTAGCATCTCAAAAAATCATGTTTCACACTCTAGGAAAAAATATATTGTTGTAAGACATCACTTCTTGAGATATCATTATCAAAAAGGTGACATCACTTTAGAATTCATTAGAACTAAATATCAACTTGTTGATATATTCACCAAACCATTAAATTCTGAAAGAATATATTACATCATACATGAATTGGGAATGATAAATCTTAAGTAGTAAGTATATTGTTTCACAGTTTATGGTTTCACAAGTCATTGTATAAAGATTATTGTTTAACTATAATAGTTCTATAGTTTTACTATCTTAAGAGTTTATGTTTCATGTTTACGGTCTCATAGTTACTATTTCTTGGTTACTGTCTGGCACTTACTGTCTCAAACAATACGGTTGCACAGTTTAGAAATCACACTATTATGGTCTCACTGTGAACGCTTGTTACAGTCTCACCATGAATTCTTATTACGGTCTCACCGTGAAGGTTGATTATAGTCTCACCATAAAAAAAACTTTATTGTTTTATTTATACATTATAACCCATTACGCGGTAATTCATTGTTTTATTCTTTTTACTTTCCTACACTTTTGATCTCGCGATACTTTATATCCCTAAATGATAAAATAAAATAAGTTTCACTTGTTCTTAACTCAAGATCTCTTCTCTCAAATCGAAACCCCTCTTTAAACCCTTATATCTCTCAAACCTTTGTTGAATGCCCAGGATGAAATGCCCATCATCATCAACTCCTGAGAAGCATAGTTCAAAGAATAATTTTAAAATCACATTGAAGTTAGCACCTGAAGGCCCTATGAATCCAAATCTGGTGAACAAAATAGTGGTACCTGAAAAGGAGATATGCCCTAAGTGGCTTCTGTTAAGTAATTCTTTGGTATTGAAAGTTCTAATAGAGGAAGGATGACTAGATTGGTTCACAAAGTAGGATAGGCCTATTTACCCGAAGCTATCCACATAGTTTTATCAGTATGTTCAATTATCTTTTGATTCACAAGATGGCTATGTTGTGTGAAGTTGGATCAATGGCCATATTTGTACCTTTTCTTATAGGTTATGGGTTTCATGCCTTAGTATACCTCATGAGGGTATTTGTGAGGACTGTTAGAGAGAACCTCCACCTCCAAGTGAGTTATTTGTTTTGGAAGAAGCATTGATAAGTTTAACTGGAAATTAAACTAAGATGAGAGCCATAGCTGCTAAGATTGATGGTGAAACCAGACTCTTGTTCAAGTTTTTTCAGAATTTTATTAGCCCTAGAAAATGTGATTTTTCTATACTCAAGTATCATGATGTATTTTTGATACATCTCATGAAAAATGGACATAAGATCAACCTATTCAAGTATGTTATACACTATATGTGTTATTTGATCAAAACAACCTCCAAGTCAACCTCGGTTATATTCTAGGATTATCTTGGATATGCTTCATGAAAAATTATTGGTTGGAATAGATGAAGAATCCATTAAGGACTATGAGTTCTGTCTTTCAAAAGTTATAATAAAGAAAATGAAAATTAGTTGTAATCCATGGAGAAAAGAATGGGAGGAAGATAATGATAGGGTTTATGAAAAGTTTAATCTGGTGGAACACCCTTCAATACCTAAGGATGTTTATGATCTTGTTTTGGAACCATATGAACTTGTTGGGTATTATGATGAGGAAGAAGAAGAAGTGGTTGTTATACCTCTGAGAGAAACTGTTCTGGTTGAGGAAGATAGTGAATCTTCTCCTCAAGTCTTATTTGAGAAGGAAATGCCTATTCCTAAATAAGTTGTTGATCTGGAATAAAAACTTTCTTCCAAAGAAGAATATGTTGATAAGGTAAGTGAAAAGTATATTGTATAAGAAAATATAAAAGAAGATCTTTATGTTGTGCAAGAAACTGCTCTTGAGGAACCCCCATAGGAACAAGTTGTTCCTGAAGTTATTCTATCTGCTAAAGAGAGAATGGATAAAGCCTTTTAGTTGGATAGAAAGAAAATGGGTGAGGAAATTAGGGATGAAATCACAGAAATAGATCAAGGATCTAAATCTATCAGTCCTAAGAAAGATGCACCTATTGAGGGGGAGCATCCCCCCAACCTGGAATCTGTTGAAGTACTTAATCCGATTGATCCAAGCTCAGTGGATACATGGTATAAATTCCCTAGTTATTTTGATATTACTAATTCCAAGGAAGTCTCAGTTAAAGGAATTGATCTGTTTACTATGTTTCATTTGAAACTGGCATCTGCTTTTGAAGCTATCTCTACCAAAGATATTGATCATGTCTCAGCCTCTATCCCTGAACCTTCACAAGAACCTCCAAACTTGGTGAATCAGGATGATTTGAAAGCATTTGGAGCTACCCTATTAGATGGAGTTGAAAAAATCATGAATACCCAACCGACTCCTATAACCAATTTAAGTGAAAGAGATGTTCCCTTGTTATTGGAAAAGATCATATGGCAGATTCATTCCAAGATGCTTCATGAGATTTAAGAAGTCATAATTGAGAATAAACAACTCATTAATGAATTAAAAACTCTCAGAGGTATGGTTGAATAAATGCAGAGAGTTATGAACTCAAGACCAGAAACAGTTTCTTATCTTTTTGAGGATGTTTTTAGTCATATTCCATAGGAATTCGATTCCAAAATTCAACCTAATCTCACTTCCTTAGCTGAGAAGGTCACTGAAAGAAACAAGCAGATTTTTCAAGAGATGTGTGAACTTGTTATTGGTCTTAACAAGTTAACTGATGAGTATAAGGGTTGTCTCTAGAAAGTTCTAAATCAACTGAAATCCCTTATTTCAGTTTTCACTGCTTCTCGTACTTCTGGAAAACCATCTTAACCCTCTTTATACAGTGATCTTCTCTGAATAGTTGTCAAAGAGGAACTTCAATCTGTGCTCAGTAGCTTTGACAAGGAATCTCTATCTAAACTTATCAAGAACAGTGACAGAGTTCTTTATTTGGTGATAATTCATTCCAATATTTCCAATGATTCTCACCAAGAATTTTCTAAGAAGGTGGACTTCTACTTCAATTGGATCTTCTCTAAGAATGACATGACCAACCACTTCAAGTACCTTGTGGAGAATCCGAAGATTCCTCCTATCACTCAAGCTTTCAAAACTCAAGTCCAAAGGCTCAAAGATTTCACTCCTTTTTTGGATAATTTTGTGGAGAACAAGGATGACTTTGAGAAAGTCATGTAGTATGGTGGTGAGATCATTGCTGACTTCATCAAGCTTTTGAGACCTTATCTTCAAATCCAGAGTACTACAATTGTCGCTCATGCAGCTGCACCCCTGAGATCTGGGTTGCCTACCTTCTCATCCTCTTCCCTTGACTCTACATCTATGTCTACCTATCAGGATCTCAGTCTGATTAGGCATGTTATCCTTGATCAAAAATTGCCTCGGTCTTCCACTACACCTACCTTGTCCCCTTCTGTTTTTGAAGGACTCCCTTTACCTTTTTAGTCCACCGGTTCACTCCCTTCCTCCACTTCTACCTCTAATCCTATGGCTTCTTCTTCTGATGTTGCTTCCAAGGGAAAAGAGAAGACAAGCCAGTACTGAAGAATAGTGACTACTCTCTTTTGATAGGGATATTTTTTGTATTCTTGTTACTTACTATTTGTAATGACACTTTTTATCCATCTAATGCATTGTGTGCTTTTATTGACTATTTCTTGTTTACTCTTTTTGATAATCCCAAAAGGGGGAGAAATATGTATTATATATGCACTAAATTCACATTAAAGAAGAGACCCATTACCTAAGAATAAATCTATCACTCACATGATTTGTGATCATTAAAAAGGGGGAGATTTTTGGACTCCTCGTGTGTTAATCATGTTTTAAAGATCACAAATCCTATACATTCTATAAATCTTGTTAATCATGTTTAATCTATCTAAAATCATGTATACAGGTGATTAGTTTTTTTATGCCTTAAATAAACCTATCCAAGATATTAAGTGCTATGTTTAATAATTGTAAACTATTTTGAGTTTTGGTAATAATGGATTTTCTTGATAAGTGATTAAGTCTAATCTATTCTATGAATATCACTATTTAAATCTATATGCAGATATTTGGCTAAGTCTGAGACACTGTGACTAGACACCGTGACCATACAGACATCGTGACCAGACACCGTGACCATCCAGACACCATGACTATCTAGAAACCATGACCATACAGACACCATCACTATTTAGACACTGTGACTATCCAGACACCGTGACCAGATACCGTGATCAGACACTGTGACCATCCAGACACCGTGACCAGACACCATGTCCAACCAGACATTGTGATCCTAAAACTACATATGTGCTATCAATTCCTAATCTCTATAAAACTATGCCATCATATCAATCTCACCACTCAAAGACAAAGAAGGAGACACTATTTCAAGGAGACACCATTTCATGGAGACACCGTTTACAGATAGACTGTGACACTGTTTCTTAATTTGTTTTGTCATTTTTTCAATTTAATTTCTAATAGTCATATTTGAAGTTTTTAAATTCATTGACATAATTAATGTTTATTTATAAACATGTCACCTGATAGTACTAGATAGGAGGTTCAGAATACATGCAGCATGTCGTCTCCAAAACATGAATTCTAAGAATAAAAAGAACAATGTGGCCAGAATAAAAAGAGTGTGATCGTGGTGACTGTTCTGATAGTAGTGATAACAGAAAAACAAGTGTTTGCATGATAGAGAAGTAGTATGAGCATTCATTAAACCTGAAACTGCTGAAGAACACATGAAACATACTCAAATCCTAGAGTCGAAAACATTTCCTCATTATCGACTCTACGAAGAAAATGAGCCAGATCGAGCCAACTTATGATACTCTATTTTCTGCGAGAGGACTCAATTTCTCCATCTTCTTCGTCCCAGAAGTCCAAAGCTGCATAGACTGACACTCAGATCACTTCTAACCTTATCTCATCATTTTTTCTCTGTTGTCTATTATTTTTATCTTTTGAGCAGTGTGTGTGTGTGTCTATATAAAAACACACATTGTCTCCTGCATTAAACTGAAGGATACAAGATATCCTTTCTCTTACATCTTTTTACACTTGTGTTGTCCTGCGGATAAATTTGTAAGAGGTCCCTATGTGACCTGTTAGTTCAAACCCATGAAGAATTGTGGAAGAGGTCATGTGACCTAGATAGTCTTGTGTACTGTTGTTAACCCCGATCCAGGGTGTGGATCAAGTTTATTTATATAAATTGTTTAGTGGCGGGTGATCACCAAGTGGAGTGGATTAGGTCTCGACTTGAGATTGAACCACTTGTTTTATATCCATTATGATGTTTATTTTAGTTTTCTCTGTTTTACTATTTAATTCAAAAATCACTAAAATTTACTTTGATAGTTAATCTTGGAAAGAAGTTATAATTGTTTTGCCTTATTATAATAGCTTCAAAAGTAATTTTAATAGCTGATATTAAGATTACTGAGAATTAATCAATCTTCTAAGAAGTTATTTAAATAGTAAAACTTTCATAACCATGTAAATTTTATTAACTTGAATATATTTAAATTTATTGGGGAACCCTTTTAAGAATACCTTTTAAACAGAAATTTTTATAGATACTCAATTAACCCCCCCCCCCCCCTCTTGATTACTCTACTCCGACCAACAATATTTAATTTACATGTATTGTAATTAATTAATTCTTAAATGGTGTAATTAATTCATATGCAGTGCAATTAATTCAAATATGGTGTATTATTAATAGACATAAGGGGTGTTTAATACACATAATCTAATTAATTTGTTTTCATAAAGTACAAGTCATTATAGGTTGTACTCATGTAAATTAATTTATACAAAAAAATTATTGTATTAAATCAGGATATATTTCATAGAAATGGTTTAAATAATATTAAATACCCAATTATTTCTATGTTAGATTTGGAACTACTCTATGTGTTTCCTCCATTACACACCAAGTACTTATTTAATTTAAATAATTTTAATTTATTTAATATTATGGATAATGGAATTCCCAGGATTGTTTGGATAAGATAAAATGAATTAATTAACTAATTATGAGAATATTTATTTGATTAATTCAAGGTAATTTAATCTTAACAAAATAATGAATTGAATTGAATGATTTTTAGTTTACAAATATGTATTTATTTCATGCATGGATGATCATGAGATTAGATTTATCAATTTATGTGACTGGTTTCTTTTAATTTAATTGTTATTGAATAAGTTTTGTACTAATTATTTTATTAAATTAAAATGATAGCCTATGTTTCATCCCATCCTTTATTATATAAGGGAATGTGAAATTGTGGTTTCTTTTATATAAACCCCATAATCAATCTTTTGGTTCCCCTCACCTATAAGAGAGTAAAATCTTATATAATAGATGAATCTCTCAGGTTAGTGAAAGCAATTTGAGTTCAGATCTGAGGTGAATTCAACCCAGGAGTTACATTAGAGTATATATAGAATATTGAAACTCAAACTAATATATGGTTATGGGATTTTTTTTCTCAAGTTTAAGGAGTTAGTTAATCATCCTATAGATAAACTAACCATTAGATAACCTCATGATCATGAAAAAATTATTACTTTATTTCTATCCATTGTATGGTAAATTATTTATTCTTATAGAAGATTTATCATGATCAAATAAATTAATTAATTAACAAGCATGCAATATGGAATAAAAATAATTAGATTGTGCATAAATAAAATCTATTCTTGGTTAATTGCTTAAGTAAAATCTACTTAATTTTAAAAATCATGTAATAAGATAAGATGGTAAAATTATACATAAATATAAAATCTCTAAATTAAAATATTATGTTATTATATCCTTCTATTACTTGATTTAGAATAGCACCACTAGATTTTAGTGTTTGATTTGGCCCTAATTGGGACACTACCATTTAATTATGAGTTGTAATGGTGTTTTTGGGTTGACATGACCAAATTTGCATCTAGAGAAGTATCCCCCACTATACTTAGTGTACATTTGGAGGCAAATATTGATGAAATCCAAGTCTAGTATTTTAGGATTGGGGAGTCCACTCAACAGATCAAGGAACTACAAGTTAATGTAGTTAGTAAAGACCTTTCTTCCCAAATACCTTCGATTAATTAACTAGGCCTTCACTTGGGTTATGATAATGGACATATAGATCATTTCCATGATAATATCTATATGATAGGATATTAAAAAAACTAATGATGAGGGTGGTTAGGTTTTGATAAAATAGTGGGAGACTAATAAATAAAATATATCATTCCATATCTTTTGGTAATCAATATAAAAAATAATTTGATTTTAATTAATATATAATATTACAAAATAAATTATCATAAAACTATGATTATTTGGAAAAAGATCATGTCCATCATATATTTACAGGGTTTGTACAGCTGTTTATACACTGAATTTCAATAGGAAAATTTAAATTGTGTGTTGGAGTCCCTTTTACCCATTTATCCACCTCACCGAGCAAGAGAAGGTGAGAAGTATGCCTACATGTGGTACATAGGTATTCTCCTACTTTTTATTGCATCTAATATCAATTATTTCTAGAGAATCGATAATAAAACATTAGGACATGTAATCTTATACCATGATCTCCCATATCTTATATTTTTAAAAGGAGAAAGAGAAGTTTTAGATAAATTAGATTCAAATTACAATATTTTAATGTAAACTGAAAAAGTTAGACTTCCATATGAATAAGAAATTGTCCATTAATATCATATTATAATCCTTACCTTTAAATTTATCCTTATTAATATAGTATTATAAGATGATTAATACAAATAAATGGATCAAGAATATTTCAAAGAAGTTTTACCAGGGAGATAAGGGTTTTATGGAACTTGGTTCCATAACCCTTATGGGGAACAACATGAAAGGAAAGGTTGAAAATAACATGACTATTTTATAGTAAATGGTATCTTTACAATTTTTTTCAATAAAAAATTAGAGGTGGTAATAAGAATGGGAAACTATTTGTTTCACTTGTGGATAGAAAGGTCATTTTGAAAAAAAATGAAATAAACTAAAGAATACTCAAGTAGTTTCATCTTCTTTAAATATACTTTCTTCAAAGAATGTAACATTTATACTTTAATTTTATTATTAAATATTATCTTTATTAAATTACTGAAAATCAATAAGTAAATATTATAATAAGTAAGGTTTATTCTCCCAAGTGATAAGGAAGGGTGATTTCTATATCAATCATGAAAATCATGTGACTTTATGAAATAAATTTAAATCCCCCTAAAAGCTTAAAAAGATGATTCCTATGTTAGTAGTGAGAATTTAAAAACTTCCCATTTTATTGTAGATAGATTCTGGTTGATCTATTATTTGTATTAAAAATGTTACCTAAACATTTATCTTAGTGTTATATTAGACACAATGAGATATTATTTGTTTTTGAAATTAATTTTGTTGTGTTATTCTATACTTTATCGATAGTTTAGTGATACTAAATCAATAGTTTACTAATACTAGAATCATTGATATCTAATGGAGGTAATGAGTGAAGAAGCTAAATATAATACTCATACCTAGTTATGGAAAAATAATCCATTGTAAAGTGTAACTAATAATCATTGATAATTTTATACCCTGAAGATTTCTTAGTCTCTTTGAGGTAAAACACTAGGTATACTGAAAAACTTAATTATTGAGTTTTAGACAAAGAAACCTTTAAAAATAAATGTATTCTACAAATATTTCAGAGTTATTTCAGCTAAAGAGTGTAAATTATTCTAAGTTAAGGCTTGAGGTAAATTCATATAAGAAATTTTAATAATGGTGGATGAAAGTATTTAATGAACTTGGTAAAAGATATTGGATCCTCCTGGATAATATGTCAGATAATATCTTAACCAAGTAGTTATATATCATTAAATGTAGAGTGAATGTGACGAATTGACCTGGGTTGACCAAACACGTCACCTGACTCAACTCGCCACAATACCTCAAACGCACCTTCCTAATGAATGAAATTGGTAAAAGATATAGGATCCTATAGGATGGTATATTAGAGAATATATTAACTAAGTAGTTATATATCAATAAATATAGAGTTAATATAACAAACCATACTGGTTAAACCTAACATGTCACTTGATATGGCCCACCAGAAGGCCTCAAGTACGCCTCCTAATACTCTAAAGGTTGTTGACTAGCAGCGAGGGTCTATCAGATACAGTGGGGAGACTATAACCTCTGGTCAAAATGAAATAATAGAAGAAAATAACCAAAAAATACACAAGGATAAACATTAGAGTATGCATAATAAATAAATTGAAATAATGGAATTTTGTAATAAATGAAATACAAAAAACAGTCATACAGAATCAAAGCATGTGAAACAAACAAATAGTTTCCCATTGATCCAAAAATAAATACAAAATAAAAAAACTGAAAATAAATACATTAGGTTCTAATATCAACTCTGGTTCAGACCACATACACTGTCTCCATGGCTCTCAAGCTACACTAACCCAATCATGAGACTCCACCGAGTGGATACACTCGATCAAGAAACATTGGGCCTCTGCCCAATCCTTTGTGAAACATATACTCTAACCAAAAAGAGGATATACAGTATGCACACACACTAAGGAAGATATATAGGGGTGAGAAATAAATCTTAGTAGGACACCCCCAATGGTGAACCTATAATCAGCTATCATAATAAGTGAATTCATGTCATGACCCATCCTCGGGGCCTGTGTCGTGACTACCCCAAGTCCGCCTTCCATAGGCCAGGGGATGGAGACTAGCACCAAAGGCGTAAATCCAAATAAAAGGGAAGGCATTGCCTTTAGAAAGTAAACAAACACCACAGAGTACGCAAGCTGAAGTAAACACTAAGTAAACTGAGTACAAAAGTAAGTGCGGGAAAGTAAATGGGCCAGAATACAAACCCAACTGATAGTAAAGTACAACTGAAAAAAAAAGTACAGTAGTAGAAAAGTAAAGCAGCAACTCCGAGTCATCCTCTAGAAATCCCACCTGAAGGGTGGTACAGATAGTCTCCTCTTCTCATTGGCTCCAGCCGTCTACTCCGTGTACGTCCGTCCAGTGATCCACCTCCAGGTACTGTCTAGCTCCACGAGCTCCCACCTCAATCAGCGTTGTCCGTCATCTGCATCCAACACAACGTAGTGCGGGCATAGCCCGTGCAGGGGTGAGTATATGCTACTCATTAGGGACCCCGAGACCCTGAAGGTCTCCCAGAATCCAAGAAAAATAAACCACAAAGGAAAGATACAATCACGAAGTAACAACCAACTCTATTTAGGTATATGCCCATACATATACCTAAGTCATCAATTCCAACTCGGCTCCAGCACACGAGACCAAAATACAACCCAGTCCACATAGGAAAAACATAACCCATTCCACATAGGAATTCACAACCCAATCCACACAGGAAATCACAACCCAATCCACACAGGATAGCACAACAATCATATCGATGATATTGATTGTAAGTTAAGACTCAGCTCACACAGGTATACACTTTGTAAGATGATAGAGATGATCATATGTAGCCACTGATTCATCTAAGCTGTTGGACCCACATAGGATACAAGAACAGCTAAGCTGTCGGACCCACAAAGGATACAAGACCAGCTACTCTACCGGACCCACATAGGATACAAGTACAAAGTCAAATACTGCCGGACCCACATAGGATACAAGAACAGTAGTCAAATACTGCCAGACCCACATAGGATACAATAACAGTAGTCATCACCATCGAACCCACGGAGGATTCCAGTACGGTCGTTGTCGCTGTTGAACCCACGGAGGATCCCAGTACAGTCGTCATCGTCGTCGCAGCCGCAGCCAACTCTAGGATTCCCGCACACAGCACGCTCGATTCCAGGAGGGTCCGCTCCATGAGCCAAGGGGTCGATACATCAACTGTCATGAAGTCTAGAGTTAATGTATCACCATGTTTTGTCTCATCAAAAGGAACTCAACGTGACAGATGGCGCGTCAATCGGACGCCCGGTCTGAGAGTTATTGGCTTTTTCATCCCAGGGGCCCGGTTGGTTTTTAAGTCAAAACCAACCCAACCGTACTCCATATGCATCCAAACCTCGAGTGGAGTTATCCAAAAGAATCGTCTCACTAAGAGTAAATCCATCAAAGTCGACGGCACGTCAATCAGACTTCCGGAGCTCAAGTTATAAGCATTTCCGCTCCGAGGGCCCGATTGGTTTCGTGAACAAACCAACACGGCCATATACAAAGTTCTCTGAAACCTTTAGTGTAATATACCGAAACGATCGTATTAATCCAAGGATCTCTACGCAACTGGTGGTACGTCTATCGGAGGTCCATAGCCCAAGTTATGGGTGTTTGAACAGATCTTTCCGGAAATCCGGGGGTTTGGGCCCGGTCCGACCCAGCCCGATACCCCTGGGTCAGCCCGAACTGGGTCGACCTGACCCAGGTCCGGGCTCAGCCCATCCCGGATGGTGCGGTCCGGCCCAGTGCGGGCGGCCCGGCCCAGTGTGGGCGGTTCGGCCCAGCGCGAGCAGCCCAGCCCGGCGCGGGTGGTCCGGCCTAGCGCGGGTCGCGGCTCGGCTCGAGGCCGAGCTGGACGCAGAGGGGGTGGGTGTCGCCCCCCGATTTTCCCGAAATGGCAGACCCCTGTGGGGTCTGCCCTAGGTGGCTGCTGGGGGTTTCAAACCCCCAGCTTTCTTGGAAACAGCAGACCATTACGGTCGGTCGGTTGTGCCACGTGGGACCCGCGGGGGGTCCCACCTCCTTGAACGCCATCCGCCGGCTTGACCGACCATCTCTTGCTACTCCTCCGCGGCCTAAGGCCGCGGCCCCTGTTCGACTGGCATGGCACGATGGCGCCGTACCCCTCCACCGCGGCCCGCCCCGGCCGCGGCCTCCTGGTGCTCCAGCGCGACGCAACGGCGCCACGCTCCTCCGCCGCGGCCCGGCTCCGGCCACGGCCTCTTTCGGCCTCACGGGCGCAGTGCGACGGTGCCGCGCTCCTCCTTCATGGCCCGCTCCAGCCGCGTTTCTCTCGACCTCTCGCGGTGCAATGGTTCCGCCTTTGTTTCAAGCCACAAAGAAAATCAATCAACAAAACGGGGAGGAGGTTCAGCCGTGTTTGTGCGGTCCGACCTCTTCCCGTTATATTGATAACAGGTGGCCAATATTAATGATGAACTTCAAAACAAACATGAACGTGAAAAAAACCCCTAAATCGATTCACGAAGGTTGATTTCTTGGCGAAGAAAAGAGAAATCTTCGATGTTTCGTAGACGTTGTCGCGGAATGATGGCGTCGCTTCATCAAGTGTCGAGAAAAAGGAAGATGAGGTTGGCACCGGCATTCTTCACGTTCTTCAACGATGAGGAAGATGAAGTTATTCAAAGACTTAGAGTAATCTATCCAAAATCTCCCAAAAACGAAACCAATCCAACAAAATAAGGCTTTTGCTTTATTTTATTACTTATGCCAACATTTTTTTAAAATTTCAAAAGTTGAATTCACAATTAATTAATCTTGAACAGAATAATAAATTGGATGACAAGTTGGAAAAATTTAATGAGGGGTTTGAGGGGTTAGAAGAATTTGAAGGGGTGGGGATCGTGTCGGCCCCACCTCACAAATATCCTAATCAATAGGGGTTAGGATTTTAGTGGGTCCCACCCCAACTCCCAAACCTAGGAATAAACCACCTAGAAATGAGAAATAAAATTTATAACACAATTTTATTTCACTTACACTTAAACCACATTTTTAAACAACTCTTCCCGAGCAAACACAACTCCAGTAAAAGTCTTCTTAAGAAATTACCAGCGTTGTGGTTTCATTGGTGCCCTCGGATCTCGATTCCGAGCACTGGTTCAAAAGTTAGAAAAACTCGCTCGTTTGTTCACTGAACGTACCCGAGCTAAACTTCAGAAAATGATTCCGGGCACACCGGGCCTCGGAATCAGGTCCCGTCAGAAACTGCATACTCGTAAAATCCCAAATAATTTAAGAAAATAAATTCCCTTGAAATTTACAGGTCTTTACATTACTCCCACCTCAAGGCTTTACGTCCCCGTAAAGATACATCATAAACTAAGGAAACAAATGAGGGTAATGTGAACGCATCTGAGCCTCCCACTCCCAAGTGTTCTCCTGGAGGTTCCTGTGCTACCACCTAATGCACACTAGAGGAATCGACCATCAACGTAGGACCCGCTCCTGTCGATCCTCAATCTCCACTAAGACCTCCACAAAAGTCTCCCCTTCATCAATGTCCAGCTCCCCATGGTCGATGATATGCGTCAGGTTGTGCACGTATCTCCCTAGCAGAGATACGTGGAAGACGTCGTGCACCCGGTGCAACTGAGGTGGAAGAGCTAGGCAATAAGGCACCTTGCCTATCCTACTGAGAACCTGGAATGGTCCGATGAAGTGCAGAGATAACTTGTCACCCCGGCCAAATCTCTGTAATCCACGTCGAGGTGAGACCCATAAGAAAATGTGGTCGCCATCCTCGAACTCTAGTGGTCTCTGCCTCCTGTCAGCATAAGACTTATGTCGGCTCTGAGTTTTCCTCATCCGCTCATGGATGACATGGACCTTCTCCTTCTTAGCCTAGACCATCTCTGGTCCCACAAGTGATGATTCCCCAGGGTCTGTCTAGCACAGAGGTGATCTACACGGTCGGTCGTACAATGCCTCGTATGGTTCCATCCCGATGGTGGAGTGGTAGTTGTTTTTGTACGCAAACTCCACCAAAGGTTGGTGATCCTCCCAGTTGCGACCAAAGTCGAGTACACATGCACGGATCATGTCCTCAAGAGTCTGAATGGTCCTCTCCGTCTGGCCATCCGTCTGGGGGTGCAAGGTTGTGGTCAAGCGTAACTGCGTCCCGAATGCCTCCTGAAACCCCTTCCAAATCCAGGAAGTAAAGCGAGTATCTTAATAGGAGACGATAGATGATGGCACACCATGAAGCCGTACGATCTCCTGAACGTAGAGGCGTCCCAATCTCTCCACTAAACCCTGCTCCATGATGGGTAAGAAGTGGGCCGACTTGGTGAGTTGGTCGATGATCACCCAAATAGATTCGTGTACTCTAGATGTGCATGGAAGCCCAGTCACGAAATCCATAGATATCCCGTCCCACTTCCAGTCTGGGACTTCCAAGGGTTGTACCAAGCCTGCTGGTACCTGGTGCTCCGCCTTCACCTACTGGAAGGTGAGGCATCAAGAAATGAACTCGGCCACAGCCTTCTCCATACCCGGCCACCAGTGCTGTCGTCTGAGATCCTGGTACATCTTCGCTACCCCTGGATGTACCGCTAAAGGGGAAGTGTGAAAATCTCTCATCACCTCCTCCTGTAATGAAGCTAGTACCATGGTACATCCTCTGAAAAGGATGACATGCTCTCCTAATATATAAAAACCATCAGGTGTCTATCCTGTGGAAATATGTGCACGTCGCGTCTCACAGTCAACGTCTCCATGTTGTGCCTCTCTGACCCACTAAAGAAGTAGAGGTGTGACTATGAGTGACTAAAGGAAGGCTTCCCCGTCTCTATCCATGAAGGATATCTGCAAAGTGGATAACTACTCTTTCACCTCTCCAAGAAGCTGAATGCTCGTCCTCCTACTGAGAGCATCAGCTACTACGTTCCCCTTACCAAGAGTATATACTATCTCAAATTCATAGTCCTGGAGGAACTCGAGCCATTGTCGTTGTCTCAGGTTTAGGTCCTTCTGCGAGAAGATTTACCTGAGACTCTGGTGGTCATAGTAGATTGTAAAGAGCTCGCCCATCAGATAGTGATGCCACATCTTCAAGTCGAAGACCACTGCTGCTAACTCTAGGTCATGGGTAGCATAGTTCTGCTCGTGCTTCCTCAACTATCATGATCCATAGGTGATCACTTCCTTCTCCTGCATCAGGACACACCCGAGTCTGGTCCCTGATGCATCGCAGTAGACTACATACTCTACTCCCACATCCGGTATCCTCAAGATGGGTGCACTGGTCAATCTCTGTCTTAGCTCCTGGAAGCTCTGCTAACATCTATCTGACCACACAAAGGGTTTCCCCTTCTTCATCAAAGCTGAAAGCAGTGCTGCAACTCTGGAGAAGTCTAGTACAAATCCCTGATAGTACCCAGCCAGACCTAGGAAACTCCGCACCTCTGTCATGCTCCTGGGTTCCTCCCAAGCTAGCACTACCTCGATCTTCATAGGATCCACCGAAACTCCTACCTCAGAGATGACGTTCCCCAATAAGTAGACCTCACGTATCCAGAACTAACACTTAGAGAGCTTACCATAAAGCTGGTGCTCTCAGAGTGTGTCCAGTACAACCCGCAAGTGGTAGGCGTGCTCCTCCTCAGTAGTCGAGTATATCAATATGTCGTCGATGAAGACTACAACAAATCGATCGAGGTAAGTTTGGAAGATCCTGTTCATGAGACTCATGAATACTACTGGAGCATTGGTTACGCCGAAAGACATAACCAAGAACTCATAGTGGCCATACCGACACCTAAAAGCCATCTTCTGCACATCCTCGTTTCGAACTCTGAGCTGATGATAGCCAGACCTGAGGTCTATCTTTGAGAACCATCGTGATCCCTTGAGATGATCGAAGAGGTCGTCAATCCTCGGAAGTGGATACTTGTTCTTCACGGTCACCTGATTCAGGTGACGGTAATTGACACACAATCGCAAGCTCCCGTCCGCCTTCTTGGCGAACAAAATCGGGGAAGCCCGGGGTGAAACACTGGGTTGGATGAATCCCTTGCCCTGCAAGTCCTCCAGCTGTACCCATAGCTCTCGAAGCTCAGCGGGAGCCATACGATATGCTGGAGTAGATATCAGGGTTGTCCCGGGATACAGTTTAATATATAAGTCTACCTCTCTGTGAGGAGGTAGTCCTGGAATGTCGTCAGGAAAGACGTCCGCGTACTGATCCACCACGACGGGAAAACTTGGACTCTGCACGTCCACTACTCCTAGGATGAGGCTAGCCAACTGATGAGTGATCTAATTTCCTTTCCTCTGCATGAGTCCATCCTATACTGAAAAGTCTCCCTTCTCACCGGTGAAGGTGAACCTGCTCCCATCGGTGCGGACACACCACACCTTGCGCCTAATACAGTCGATTTGAGAATGGACCATAGATAACCAATCCATGCCCAAGATGACGCTGTAAGGCCTCGACGCCGCTACAAGGAGATCCCAGCTGAAGCTCTCGTCTCCTAGAGTAATCTCACACTGTCGGCACCAGTACGTAATCGCCGAGTCTGCTCCCGTATGAGTCTCTATCCATAAGGATCGAGCCAACGACTCCGTCGGAATCTCCGAGCTCCGAACAAGGGCAGCGGCAATGAAAGAATGACTCACTCCTATGTTTATAAGAATTGTAGCAAGGGTGGAGTAGACACATATAGTACCTCGAATCATCTCTCATGCGACGTGGTCATAGGCCTCGACTGCCTGGAGTTGGGCCTGTCTCTGTCCGCCAGCTCCCTATGGTCGGGGTGGACCTCCTGGTGGTGGTGGTGGTAGAGCCTCAAAATGTTTTCCACCACCTGCTACTTAGCCAGCTCCTCTGCCTCGTCCACCTGCTCCCTTCGGACCGCCACAGTCGAACCTATGCCTTTGACTGGGAGGTCCCTCCACAGTCTACTGCTCATCTACATGTCGGGTCGGGCAGTCACGAGCCATGTGGACCTGCCCGCCGCATACATAGCATTGTCTGCTCCTCGTAAGGCTGGCTCCGCGCCGGGTGCCCCACACCTCTGAGCCAGTATCCTAAGGTCATCCGCCTGATGGCCTGGTCTGCTTGGACCCCTGTGACATCCGTTGACTGCAAGCTGCAGAAGACTCCACTACGTGTCGCCCTGTGGTAGGTCTCACTGCTGGTGTAGGCTCAGCAAGAAATCTCTCTGCAAGGAGGGATTTCTCCAGTACTCCTGCCTGTGTCGGAATTCTGAGGGAGATCATAGATGCCCTGATCTCATTCCCTAGTCCCTGCTCGAAGGTCCGAGCCTGGAACAATGGGTCTCATACCATGTCCATGGAGTAGCGCGAGAGGTCGTTAAATCTCACCGAGTACTGGGCTACTGTCATGTTGTCCTGCCGCAGTTGTAGTAGCTCCTGGATGCGCACCGCACGGAGGGTGTCTGGAATGAACTCTAAGTGGAAGAGGTTCTCGAAGTCCATCCAACAAAGAGATGCCTCGTCATGCACCTGAAGCATCAGGCTCCACCATCTACCTGCTGTCGCGTGAAGGAGACTCACAGCAAGGATCACCATGAGGTCAGCTGGTGTCCCTAATAACCTGAAAACTCAAACAACATCCTCCAGCCAATCCTCGGCTTCCTGAGGGTCCATCTCCCCGCGGAACCTGGACAGACTCTGACGCTGAAACTCGTGCAGTGCACTAAGGTGATGTGCACTCTCAGCGGTTGGGGCTGGTGGAATCGGTGGCTCGGTGGGTAGAGGTATCGTCGGTGCCTCCGCTGTAAAGGGGCCCTACACCAAGGCCTTGTCACTCGATGGGCTGTCGTCTTGCACAAAGCTCGGAACCCTAGCTGGATGCCATCGTGGGGCCATCCTGAAAAGAAACAGGTGCGCCACGGTCAATACAGTATACCTGGTGAGCTGACACAAGTAATCACAAAGAAAACTTTGAAACACACATGCAATCAATGTTTTCGTGCACTGAGACGAAAATCATAAGTCAGGGTCCTGGTGTATGGATACGTCAGCCGTCGCACCAACACTGGACTCCCTAGACTGATAACCACACTCAATACCCTTAACACTATTTCTTCACATAGAAGAAAGATCAGAGTCCTGAGTACTGCGGTAGAACTGAACTCCTTTGATACCAATTTGTCACGACCCGTCCTCGGGGCCCGTGTCGTGAATACCCCAAGCCCTCCTTCCATAGGCCAGGGGATGGCGACTAGCACCAAAGGCGTAAATCCTGATAAAAGGGAAGGCAATGACTTTAGAAAGTAAACAAACACCACAGAGTAAGCAAGCTGAAGTAAATACTAAGTAAACTGAGTACAAAAGTAAGTGCTGGAAAGTAAATGGTCCAGAATACAAACCCAACTGAAAGTAAAGTACAACTGAAAAGAAATTACAGTAGTAGAAAATTAATGCAGCAACTCCGAGCCATCCTCTGGAAATCCCACCTGAAGGGTGGTACAGATAGTCTCCTCTGCTCCTTGGCACCAGCCGTCCGCTCTGTGTACGTCCGTCCAGTGATCCACCTCCAGGTACCGTCCAGCTCCACGAGCTCCCACCTCAATCAGCGTTGTCCGTCGTCTGCATCCAACACAACATAGTGCGGGCATAGCCCGTGCAGGGGTGAGTATACGCTACTCAGTAGGGACCCCGAGACCCCGAAGGTCTCCCAGAATCCACGAAGGATAAACCAAAAAGGAAAGATACAATCATGAAGTAACAACCAACTCTACTTAGGTATATGCCCATACATATACCTAAGTCATCAATTCCATCTCGGCTCCAGCACACGAGCCCAAAATACAACCCATTCCGCACAGGAAAAACATAACCCATTCCACATAGGAATTCACAACCCAATCCACACAGGAAAGCACAACCCAATCCACACAGGATAGCACAACAATCATATCGATGATATTGATTGTAAGTTAAGACTCATCTCACACAGGTATACACTTCATAAGACGATAGAGATGATCAGATGTAGCCACTAATTCATCTAAGTTGTCGGACCAACATAGGATACAAGACCAGCTAAGCTGTCGGACCCACAAAGGATACAAGACCAGCTATTCTGCCGGACCCACATAGGATACAAGTACAGAGTCAAATACTGTCGGACCCACATAGGATACAAGAACAGTAGTCAAATACTGCCGGACCCATATTGGATACAAGAACATTAGTCATCGCCGTTGAACCCATGGAGGATTCCAGTACGGTCGTTGTCACTACCGAACCCATGGAGGATCCCAGTACAGTCGTCATCGTCGTCGCAGTCGCAGCCACCTCTAGGGTTCCCGCACACAGCATGCTCAATTCCAGGAGGGTCCGCACCATGATCCAAGGGGTTGATACATCAACTGTCATGAAGTACAGATTTGATGTATCACCATGTTCCATCTCATCAAAAGGAACTCAACGTGACAGACGGCGCGTCAATCGAATGCCCGGTCTGAGAGTTATTGGATTTTTCGCCCCAGGGGCCCGGTTGGGTTTTAAGTAAAAACCAACCTGACCATACTCCAGATGCGTCCAAACCTAGAGTGGAGTAATCCAAAAGAACCTTCTCACAAAGATGAAATCCAACAAAGTCGACGGCACGTCAATTGGACGTCCGGAACTCAAGTTATAAGTGTTTATGCTCTGAGGGCCCTGTTGGTTTCGTGTTCGAACCAACCCATCCGTACCCAAAGTTTTCCTAAAACTTTATTGTAATATACCTAAACTACCATCTCGATCCAAGGATCTCTATGCAACTGATGGTGCATCAATTGGATGTCTGTAGCCCAAGTTATGAGCATTTGAACAGATCTGTCCGGAAATCAGGGGGTTCGGGCCCGGTCCGACCCGGCCCGGTCCGACCCGGCCCGATACCCTTGGGTCGGCCTGACCCGGGTCCGGGTCCGGCCCATTAGGGCACGGCCCGGCCCGGCCTGTCGTGGGCCCCGGCTCGGCTCGAGGCCGAGCTGGACGCAGAGGGGGGGGGGGGGGGCGCCCCCCTTTTTTCCCAAAACGGCGGACCCCTGTGGGGTCCGCCCCAGGTGGCTGCCGGGGGTTTAAAACCCCCAACATTCTTGGAAACGGTAGGCCATTACAGTCGGCCGGTTGTGCCACGTGGGACCCGTGGGGGTCCCGCCTCCTTGAACACCGGCGGTCAGCTTGGTCAGCCGCCTCCTGCATCTCTGTCGCATCCGAAGGGCGCGGCCCCTGTCCGAACAGCGTGGCGCGACGGCACCGCGCCCCTCTGCTGTGGCCTCCTGGTGCTCCGGTGCGGCGTGACAACGCCGCGCTCCTCCTCCGCGACCCTCTTCGGCCTCGTTTCTCTCAACCTCTCGCGGTGCAACGGTTCCGCCTCCGTTTCAAGCCACGAAGAAAATCAATCAACAAAAAGGGGAGGAGGTTCAGTCGTGTTCGTGTGGTCCAACCTCCTCCCGTTATATTGATAACAGGCAGCCAATATTAATGATGAACGTCAAAATAAACATGAACGTGAAAACAACCCCTTCCTCAATTCACGAAGTTTGATCGCTTGGTGAAGAAAGTAGAAAGCTCCACTATTCCGTAGACGTTGTCGCGGAATGACGGCGTCGCTTCGTCAAGCGTTGAGAAAAAGGAAGTCGAGGTTGGCACCAGAGTTCTTCGTGTTCTTCAACGATGAGGAAGATGAAGTTCTTCAAAGACTTAGAGTAATCTCTCCAAAATCTCCACACAATGAAACCACTCCAATAAAATAAGGTTTTTTCCTTGTTTTATTACTTATGCCAACATTTTTTTAAAATTTCGAAAGTTGAATTCACAATTGATTAATCTTGAATAGGCTAATTAATTGGATGAAAAGTTAGAAAAATTTAATGAGGGGTTTGAGGAGTTAGAAGAATTTGAAGGGGTGGGGCTCGTGTGGGCCCCACCTCACAAATATCCTAATCAAGAGGGGTTAGAAATTTAGTGGGTCCCACCCCAACTCCCAAACCTAGGAATAAACCACCTAGAAAGAAGAAATAAAATTTATAACACAATTTTATTTCACTTACACTTAAACCACATTTTTAAACAACTCTTCCCGAGCAAACGCAACTCCATTAAAAGTATTCTTAAGTAATTACCGGCACTGCGGTTTCATCGGTGCCCTCAGATTTAGATTCCGAGCACCGGTTAAAAAAGTTAGAAAAACCTTCTCATTCGTTCACTGAACGTACCCGAGCTAAACCTCGGAAAATGATTCTGGGCACACCGGGCCTCGGAATCAGGTGCCTTTAGAAACTGCATACTCGTAAAATCCCAAATAATTTAAGAAAAAAAATTCCTTGAAATTTATGGGTCTTTATAATTTACATATGATATTCCTTTCCTTCCTGAAAACTAATAACAACTAGTATAAAAAAGAACAATTTCATGAAATAAAGTGGAAAAAACAAAGAAAACAGCCAACCATGAATTTTATCCAGACACTTGAGGTGAATCTACCCCTTCTCTAGTACATTTTAGAGTATTTATAGCATGTAGATCACCCAACCACACGACACGAGGTGCATCCTCCATATATATACAAGATCACTAAGATGTCTAAATTAAAATTCATGAATGTCAAAACCTAGGGCATAACCATAGGCTTCTACATGAAAACGCACATCTACTGGGATCCAGGACTCCGATGGAATGATTTGAACTAGATACGGAATCTCCCCTACATGTTTTTGAGAAATATTCATGTCTTGAAAGTCCTATAAAAGAAATCAGACTCTAACGCGGACCTAATAGATACACCAACCTATGGTATCTATAAACTTGGACCCAATGTATATACTTCCTTATGGGCTCCATACACAAAACCAAGATTTCTTAGAATCCACTTCACTGAGATCACTTAGCATCCATGGAAAATATACCCTCTATAAAAGGAACATACTCAACTAGAGGGGGTGAACTCATATAGATCATCCATTAGCTCTCTATGACCGTTTAAATACAACCAGCCAATGGAGGAGATATCCATATCAAAAATCAAGGCCAATACTAGATCCAAGATGTATTGAGGGTCTCCTCCCCAAACCAAATTACTTGGAAAAAACTACCTCAAACATCATGGAAAAAGGCCAATAGAACATGGGTTGGTCCAAATATTGAACCCACCATCCAAAAAACTAAAATATCAGTGTCTATCAACTCTCATAAAACAAATCATGGGGATATCTTGTTCCCCAATATCTTCTCATCTATCAAACATCCACCACAGACTCTCTATGACCCTCTTTAGGGCCATACCAAAACTCAGGGATCCCATGGTCCCCTAGTTCACTAAATGAAGAAACATCCTACTAGGGACTCTCCTACTGCATACAAGATCTCAATCCATTACCATCAAAATATCCCAAATTATGTCAAATGATTCAACAAGAGAAGGACACACTATGAGGGGTTCCTCTAGATCATCCAAAGCATGGGACATATAGTTAGTGTAGAAACGTCTCAAATAGCCCTTAGTGGCCTCCAACTGATTCTCAATCAACAACACACCCAAAGTGGAATCCAAAATAAAATCAAACCAACAAGGGAATTCTCAACGATCCTAATGACTACCTTAAAATAAAGAAACCCCACAAGGGATCCTCAATACAAAAAAAAATCCTTGAGGAAAATCCCGTACAATAAGACCTCATCCAACCTTCCCAGCAAACAACCCATCCTCGGGTACTAACTCAATCATAAGGGCATTCAAAGAAACACCAAGACACATGGGTATTCTCAAAAGACGACTACAATATCCATTGATCACTTTATCAATAACCATCTCACAAGTGAATACTCAATAATCCCTCTGACTCATCTCAACACCACAATGTCACCCAGTCATAACCATTGTCTCATAACGTCAACCCATCCTGAAGTCTCAAATAGCTCTATTCTCAAACACCCAGCCCCAATATCTAGGGACAATCTAAGATATCTTTATATATAATACTCAATCCCACCTTTTAGGATATATTTTAAATAACCTAGAACAAAATATTCTTGTGATCTTCAAGCCATGACAAGATCACAATCCTCACCTGGGCCTCGCATCTCACAACACAACCCTTTCGAGGATTCTAAATCCAAACCTCAAATAAATCCTCCTACGAAACTCTCTCAGTCTGAAACACCATCTAGATGGATTATAAACACTAAAAGGATTCCATTATCGTGATATGCATGGAAAAATGTTCAGAATAAACTACTCATAAGTCCAATTCTAACTCTGGGTTGAAAAATAAGAAAAATTAAGCAAGGGAGAAAAATTACACGGCATTTACTTAGGGTACACAATATGTACCCCCAAAGGTCCTCCTTGGTCATGTGTTATAACCTACTCGTTATATACTTATCCTAAGTTCATGACATGTCTGCATAGTATAAGATGTGTACCCCACACAGGGTGCTTAGACATGTACCTGGACATGTACTCCCACACGGAGTCTGGCCTGGCACAGTACATGGCCACTGTCAGTGTATATCGCACGGGCTCCAATTGAATGCCCTATAAGGCAATGTTCCCTTACACAGGGTGTCTAGCTGAATACTCAACTACACCCTGAGCCACCCCTACATGATGTATCCACCAAGACTAAACACCATGTTGTCCCTTCTTCTTCACTTAACGCAAATGGAAGAACACACAGTATGTATTCCTAGAACTACATGTTGTGTGATCGAGTTTTTCTAAATAAAAAAGCACATATAACCCAAAAACCCTCAATTTTCCTAAAAACACTCTATGGGGGCTCTCATGGAACCCCAAGGAACATATCACTACAAAAAAATTATTGATAGTTATGGGGGTATATCTTAGTGATTTCAACCACTTTAATATGGTTTCCTGATGATTTCCAAAAAAACACTACTAAAGTCGGTGTTGGAATCCAACTCGCATCGATTCTGTCCATTTATCGGTTGTTTCTAGGAACCATCATGGGATGTTTTTTAGCAGTGGTTTTTTTTGGTTTTAGTGTAGATTTACCCTCCTAAAATTTTTAATGGGATAGTGGAGGTTTAAACTACCTCTAAACAATAATTTGGCATATATAGTGGTAGTTTAAACCGCCTCTATACATTACTTTACAAAAAAAAATATAAATATAGAAACTGTAGCCCAAGAACAACCAAACAAAAAGCAAATATGACAAGATACAAATAGTAAAAAAGGGGTGGATCCACCACATTATAAAATTGCATTGTAAAACAATTAAAATTTGTGCATCCAAGTTTATGAAATACAAAATCAAAACAATTTTTAGCATTCAAAAAAATTAAAAAAAATAATTTTCAAAACAAATTAAAATATTATCCAATCCATAAAAAAGAATGTAAATAAAAAATTGCAACAATCATGCCAATAAATCATAATAAAAATAAAAAACAATAAATAATTAGTTCTATAAAGTTGATATGAGTACAAGGTGATACAAACACAGTGCAAAATGGGAATTCCAAAGATAATATCATCAAAAATGAATAGGCATAATTAAAAACAAATTAAATCCTAATATTAGACAATATCATAGATATAATTATGGAATATAATTCCATACTATGTTTAATTATGTAATTATATCAACACATAAATAAATATAATTATTGGAACTCCCATAAAGATATAACAACCTACATTGGGGGGAAAGATAGTTCTTAATCTAAGCTAGTATATCATAAACTAGATCATCTACTGAGTTATTTCGATTCTGCATGATATAGACAAAGTTGATCTAAGAAATAAAATGAGAATGTGATCATTATATAAATCAATTAAAAATATAACAAATAAACTTATCTCACCTAAAACACTATCTTAATAAATATCCTATTTAACTTCATAAAATAATTAAATAATAATTCAACTCAAATCCCATAAAGTGGAAAAAGGTCTATATAAAATCTCACATAAGGGAATATCAACAAGGGTGATCAAATCATTAAGAAAAATCATTTTATATAATTCCATCTAGACCATTTAAATAAACATATAATTCTATTTTACACAATCATACATGGAAACCAATTATAAATCAATACTTTTAAAAAAAATTATTCCACCATTATGAGTTGATTTAAAAAAACATCTATTTAAATGAAAACAAACCCTTAAAATGGGTTAAATCATTTGGAAATAAAAAAATGGAAAAAGTGGTGTTTATATCTTCAAAATCATTTAAAAGGTACTCTTTTTATTCCTTACAAATATTTGGAATACACAACATCTAACATCAAAATAAAAACTTAAAATTCATTGAAAATCCACTATGGAAAGTATTAAATGAATTGAAAAAATTTCAAAACCCCGTCATGGGTTACATACATAGGAATATATTAATTATAAAATCATTTTTAAAAGCTTAATAATTTATTGAAAAATAAAATAAATGATTTTCATAAAAACACATACTTCAATAAATTTGAAACCACTCACCCTCAATGGTGGAAGCACAAAATCTTAAAGAAATGACCTCTACAAGACTTATTCACCCAATTACCTAAAATAAGATCCTATAATACCCTAAATTAAACCATAACTATTATTGGGGTTTATAGGGGAACAAACAATCAAGAGGAAGGGGAAGAAGGAAGGATAAAGAATAGTAAAGAAGCATCTTACCTTCCAAATCTAATATCGATTTGAGAAGAAATGGATTTGGAATCTTGAAGGAAGAAGAAAGAATATATATTGATCTCTCTAAGGGGTGGATGAAGGAGTGATTTGTGAGAGGTAATCCAAATTAGATAAAAATATACAAGGTTATATAAGTAAATGCACAACATACCATTTTGTAAAAATCCCATGGTTTTTCTATATAGTATACCAAACCATGAAAAAACTGTATAGACTTTAGAGTAATCAAGATTCACCACTCACACAGTTTACTCACTCATTTCTTCAAACCATATGTAAACCATGTGCACCCCACTGTATAGTACCCCATGTCTAGGAATCACCCACACGGTTCACCCTAAAAGTATGGTTTTGCATACTATTTTCAATAATCTGTGAACTAATAAATTGAACTAAAATCCTCAAGTTTATGTATTTAGTCATGAGTTAAACTTGTGCCATAGGTAAATCCCATACATAATATTCATCTGCATTTTTTCCCAAACATAAGTTTTTATACACATCTACACATATCCATATAGAAAACTTTTATTAGAAAAATTCCTCAAAAAAATAAAAGTTAAATTCTAAAACTCATAAAAATTTAAAATACTAGTAATTTTATCATATTTAATATAAGAGTGGAATGAGGGTTTCATGATTCATTATCTACAGGATATTCAATTAAAATAAATCATAAGGTAAACTTCGAATAAAACATAGAAAATGAACCAAGCATGTAGATTTTCATGCAATGTAAGGAAAATACATATATCCCTACTAGAAACCATGAAATGGTTTCTGAATCACCATATTATTGTTAGTATATCATAAGTTTAGTTACAAATCATATCCAAATCCAAAGTGCAACCTAATCAAAACCCGATGAACTTTGATCGACACCCTCACTGTCTCCGTCTTGACTCCATGCTACCGACACCTTCATGACAATTATGTTGAAAATTAAACAGTGTTGTATATTTGAATTTAAACTTAAAACCAATGAAATTTTGTGTACTAAATGATTTTTAATTTTTGTTATTTACATGATCACTACCATCCATTGACACTATATCAATGGGGATATATCCAGTCATCTTCTGATATAATTCAATCAATGCTTTCTCCAGAGCAATGACCTTTGTATCTTGTATATTTATATGTTCTCCTTGTTCCTAAATTTTGATTTTAATTGCAATAAACTACCTTTTATAATCTCAAGGTAGTGAGTAACTACAACTAAAATTATATGTTGCTATAATCCCTAGTGTAATATTAAATACCTCTAAAGGTAATGGTCTCAAACCCATCATGTGAACTCGACCAGGATGACCCATCCCAAGGACTTGACCAATTGGATCATCCTGAGAGACCAATAAGGACTGTATGGTATTGGAATCTGATAATTATTTTATTTTTACCTATAAATAAAATATTAATCATATTTTAAGAAATACATATTAACATAGTGACAACTGATATTAATTTATTACAATGAAAAAAGGAATCCATACCCCAACTCCTTTGGTAGGCTCATTAATATAACCCCCATAATATTTTGTATGAACATCCAAAAAAAGTTCTATTCAGGATACTTGGTTCCCTAAATTATTTGGATGCATTAAAAAAAGATAAATCAATAGTTTAATATATGAAATAGATAATGTTATCTTATAAATATTTAAACTAATGAAAATATTACTAGAGTCACTGTGTTTTTGGAGAAACTCTTTGACCCAAAAATGTGGGGTATTATTTGTTTAGCTTGACTTGATTCATTTCTTCTTGAAACATCTTGAAATAAATAACATGTAATTTAATATTAATGTATGAATTGTCATCTATTTTTCATATGAATTTATATATGAAAAATAATATTAATATAATAATATATATTTCAATACCATGTGCTTATCATGATGATAGATATCAAAAAAAATCCTTCCATTGCTCTCAAGGTACCTCTTTGAGTACCTTATCATATATATATTTAGTTTTCAATGAAGTATCATTTAATTCATTCCATAATCTCCATTTAAAATTCTTCTATTTCTTACCCAAATTTTTAAATGTCCACTTTCATGTGATAAGATCAGCAACAGTAAATTAGAATAACATCTATATAAAGAGATTTATTTTTAAAATATTATAATTTAATAACATAATGACATTCAATTATAGAATAATGTATTAAAATTACCTTTATCTAGGAATCAAAGACTTTATTTTTCCAAGATTAATGTGCATGCCTCCAATCAACATAGGTAATCAGAAGGGTAACCAGCTCTGCCACCAGCTGGCTTAGAATCTGCCCAAATAATCCTAATGAATTATCTACTGGTACCCCATAACAGTCAAATGGGTTAATTATATTCAATCCATTAAGATTCTAGACATCTGAACTATTCATATTTCTCCCCATAGTAACATTTTTTGTATCTTTTATGAAAAAATATTCAGTAGTATAAAAATGTGGAATAACTTTATTCACATTAAAATTTGTACCTATAACTGTAAGCCTCCAATATCCTCATGAATAAATAGGATTGAAGGTCTGTTATATTATTGTTTAACCTGCTAAATGGGGAGGCACTGTCTTAGATTCTTATGGGATAGATAAGGAGGGTGTGATAGACTGATGGAATGGAGGGTGTGATAGATGCTAAAGGGGGAAGATAGAAGGTGTCTCAGATGTTGTAGTGGGGAGACTGATGGATCATCATCTATTGGTGTGGTCAAGGTAACATTAACTGAGATCCAACTAGGATCATTGAAATTCTTCTTCCTTAGCATTCTAGTAATTTAATCAAATAAAATTAACTTTAGAACATATATTTCAAAAAAATCATGTAGAGAAAAAAATTAGAAATGATAAAAGATGCACGATATTGAAAAAAAATATACATATCTATGATAATGAATGAATTTAGATATAACATGAGTGGTTGATGAATTAATATATGATTTTACATACAATAATTTTTTCTTTCAATCAGGTTGTTGTCCTGCTCCATCATTACTTCATCTACTTCATCCACCCTTTCAAGGCTAATATTTTAAATTTCATGATGAAAAAATAGGTTTGTTTCTGAATGTTTATGGGATTCAATTTTAGATGAAAAATATTCCACATCATCACCCATATCATACAAGTCTCTTTGTTTTATGTGAACAACTGCACTCCACCCTTCATCCACAACATCTTTCACATAATATGCTATTTTCTCTTGCGATGAGAAGGTATACGGATCATGTAATTCATGATCACTTACATCCTTCAAGAAATATATGTTCATAAAAGTAAATTACAAGGAATCTATTTTAATATCCCTTATAATATCGTCCCACTTTCATTTTAATAAAACAACTAAAAAATTCATGGGGTGGTTTAATTCAATAATATCAATCAATTTTCCATAGTATCCCAATTTGAAAACTATAAATATACCACTATTATATGTTTTTAAACACTCTTATCGATTAACAATATGAAATTTAAATCTATTAGCATTGTATGAATCTAATTTTCTATCCTTTTTTAGAGGACCATGATCCAAAAATATCAAATCTTCTAAAAACTCATCCCGGGTATCAGTATTCATGATCTAAAAAAATTGATATACATTATTATATTTATAAAATATGTTTCAACCTAATATATGTATTTATTTTAATATTTATGAACTTACACGATGTGAAAACCATTCTACAACCTCTTTATTAACATATTTTTTATATATTTCTCATTTTTTGCTTGGCTTCTCATCCGTCTTTTTTTTTGTATCTAATTCTCTTCAACAAATGGATCTATAATTTCACTATTTAGTAGCACATTTATACATGCCTATAATAATTACATATCTATCTGTGTAATATTTGTGATCCTCCCAACTGATCGGCCAATAGTAGGAAATATTTTTGATTTCCCATGTAATTAATATTGATTCGATGTGTCTTCAACACATCCAACTCAATTTAATCTTTTCTCAATATCATCTAAGTATCTAGAAAAAATGGTAATACACTCCTCTACTAAATATCCTTCATAAATAAATCCTTTGGGTTGAGCTTTTTTTCACATATGATTTCAAATTCCCGAGATATTTGTGAAATAAAATAAATAAAACATAATTATATATTAAATTAAGTGACAAAAATTGTTTACTTAAGATTAAAAACATATAAATAAAGTATCTATCAATTGGATACATCCATTTATAATGTATGGGGACTACTAATTTAGTTTCCTCGGCCAAATTCATAGTTAAATTCATCATGAAAGGAAAAAATGATGGAGAAAATATCATATTCATTGAATAAAGTGTCAATAAAAATATCTCCTGAAGGTTTTCAATCTGATTTAGTTGTATATTTTTCTCACATAGTTGTATAAATAATGTATAAAATTGGTGTACAACTACAGTAACCTTTCAAGTAATAATGTATGCAATGCAAATGATAGTAACTATTGTAACAAAATATGTGAATAATGGATTTTCAATCCATGTAACCTATAATTATTTAAGTTAGAATACCTTGAGATGTTATTTTAATACCCATAATATACCTTAACATGTTTTAAAATTTAAAGTAAATCTTTATCCCTATTTTTCATTGCAAAAATTTATAGAGCATACTTTCAATTTTCATCTGGCTAGAGACCATGCTTTGTGTTCATTGTCTGTAATACCTTATGAGCATTGATATGGTCCTTCAATTTTCCATGATCATTAAATAATATGAAGATCAAATTATCACAAACATTCTTCTCAATATGTATAACATCAATATTATTCCACACAAAAATTAAATTCCTAGTACGAAAGTTTGAAGAATATACTTTTTTCTTCCATTTTGTGTTCCAATTTCACTTGATGATGAGCTTCAAAATAATTTCCCACTATCATTAAAATGATGAACCTTAACAAATTATATCTCAACATTTCAAATTTTTTTCAATATTTCAGAACCTATCAAAAACTTTGGAAGTGGTCTACGATCAATAGAACTATAAAATTTTGAATTGTTCAACCTAAATCTATGATATGTATCAAGAAATATTTAATGACACAATAAGCACTATTTTTTACTATAAGGTAGTCATTCAGGCTCAAAATAAAAGTTACAAACTATATAACCCAAACCCATGTAAGTGTTCAAAATAGATAAGTTCCCAAGACTTGGGAAGTCGCTAATGGTCCACATTAGAGCAGCGTTCATTTTGAACATTGTTCTAGAAGATACACTATATTACTCAACACTATTGCTCCATAACTTCTGTAATTATTCAATTAGAGGTTTCAAGTATACATAAATATCATTTATAGACATTTTTTAGGAATAATCATCAAAATGATAAAATACGTTTTCTTCATACATATCCATGAAGGTAGATTGTAAGGGATAAAAACAACCATCCAAATGCTATAACTTGTGCTCGAAGTACCAAATGGGTTGAATCCACCAGCATCTAATCCCAATCACACATTCCTATGATGATATGAGAAATTTGGATATAATGAATCAAATGTCTTAAATGATTTTGAATATCTTGGATTCTCCATTAACCCATCATTTTTATTATATATATAATGTCACTTCATGTGCTCGGTGGTTTTTGATGAAATTAATAATATTCATAATCGAGACTTTAAAGGGAAGTGATGCAAACCTTTTCAGGTGTGTTCTTTTTCTTCTTCTTCATATTATTATGTTGATTCAAGATTACAACATCACCCATTTACTGCCATCTAGAAGAACATTTTTGTCAATATTGTCTTCTTTAATCCTCTCCCCAATAAAGTATACAATCATTGGGACATGCATGTATTTTTGTATAATTAAAAAAAATATTGTTAAAACTTTTTTCATATAATAAAAATACTAAGGAATATTATCTTTAAGAAATGAATAATGCAACAATCACAATATCATGGAAATATCCTTGTTTGAAATTTTGTATAGGCATTTGATATGATAAAACTTCAGTATAAAATAAAGTTTTGAATATTTAAAACATCAACCATAAAAATTATGATTTCCATCATTAACTAAATCATGAAATTCATTTGTCTACTCAGTGAATTTCTCTCTTACATTAGTCTCTATATAATCAAGATGAGGATCCAATTATATTTTACAATCTTGATATGGTTGTCCTATAGTCCCCAAAACATCACTTTTAAATTTAATATTTGTAGAACCATCGACAGGTTTTTATGATATGTTTTCATATTGATGTTTTTGTCTTTAAATTTTTAAATCATAGTTTATAAGTTTTTTTATTTAATTTTCCATTTTAGATAAATTTGGGATCTCATTCTCTTGATTGACATAAGTGCTCAAAATTTCTATAAAATTCGATTCTCCATGCCAAATCCAACAAAAATATTGAGTAGGAAATTTTTTCAATATAAAGTGTTAATAAAATTTATTTCTCTTCAAACATCTTATAAATTTATATTTAGAACATAGAAATATTATTATTCCATCAATGGGTTTATTGGAAATTTCAAAATCTAAAAACTCTTCCAAACCCTTAGTATTTGAGGTGTGTTCCTAGGTAATGTTTTCCAGCTTTTATCCATATATATCACAATATGCCTACACTTTATTAAAAAAAAATTAAAACAAATAAGTATTATTAAGTAGGAAAATATATTTATGGAAGTGAAAAAAACTCACAACCCAAGTATTTACAAGAATAGTCATATAAGTACTAAAAAATCCAATGTAAAAAAAGGAAATCAATCATGGATGGTATTATGTAAAATAGAAGCAATAGAAAAATCATAAAATCATTAAGAAAGAAATATTTAAAATTTTCTTTGAAAATAATTTATCAAACCACACATTTGAAACTAATTTAGAAATCTAAATATTTCTATAAAATTACTTTTGAAGGCAAGAAACCCCTCTTTAAAGGAAGTCAACTTGTGTCAAGCACCCATTTTTCAAGACCAAACTTTCACCTTTTAAAAATATTTCAATCCACCATGAGACTTATGGTCTCAAAACCATTTTAAAAATATTAAACTTTAAATATATTAAATTACTAAAACATGCATCTAAAACAACACACACACATTTTAAATACAAAATCGATGTCGAACACCCCTTTAAATTGTTAACTACCATTAGAAAATCCACCGGGAATTTTAACAACCACTTGGAATGTGACCTAGTTCTATGCTAAGTCATTAAATCATTTGAAATCATTTAAAGACCAAAATGGGAATTGATGCATGTTCTTAGGTTCATTCTAAGTATAAGGTATGGAATAACTTAAAATAATGGAATACTATGAGAAATATAAACAATTCCCAAGGAATGATATAACTGACCCCTGAGGCATATTAACTACAATATAAAAAATTCCTATGGAATTGAATAACCAAGATTCATGCCATACTAATAGTAATCCAAGAAAAGTACAATAGGTGAAATAGGGAATAATTGATTCACATTAATAATAAACTAAACAAATTATAAGAGATAGAATATAAATTTACTAATTCAAATTAATAGTATGACAAGAAGGATATAAGAGATGTAAAATGAGACAAATTAACATGCTAGCAGAAAAATAAATAAAGGATAAGAGATCTCATAGCTAATGTCTAATTTATACTTGTAGGATTTAAAATGAAGCATAATATATTGATTAGGAAACAACCAATTCAAACTTGTAAGAAACCAAATAAAGTATTATATATGGTAGAATCCATTAAAAATACATACTAATAACATGAAAAACATTATCTAAGACATGGTATAAAGAATATGAATACAAGAGATTGTGGTTTCATAAATAACGATATATATTTATTCAACTTTCTCAACGTGTAAAATAAGTCAAATAGAATGTTTCATGATAAACTTAGCAATTATGGCATGGAATAAAACTATGATATCACTTTAGTAAATGATGAAAATTAGAAAACATAATTAATATATATCATTTCATACTTAACTATGAATAAAAAATTAGAAATCATGCCGAGAAAGTATATAATAGAAATAAAGACTTGTAATTTAATTTAATTATAATGATAAACATGTAAAACCTATGCAATAGTCACAAAAACAAATCATTTAACCATGAAGATTTCACTAAAAATATAATATCAACCACCTATCAAGGTATTGTAATTAGTTTAACACTATTCAAACTTGAAGAGAATAATTCAAGGAAGAAAACCCAGTACTTACCTTATATTCACCTAATTAAAGCCTTTATAGCTTCTATATTGGAAGGAATACAAGTTATTAGAAGATTATATCATCCCTAGATTAAGTTAGAGCCAAAATTAAGTGAATACTGAAATATCATTCCCTATAATTCATGGGGGTACCCAGTATAGATGTTACCTAATGACCTCTTGGTGGGAATGGATCATGGGATAAGACGTTGTAGGCGGAGAGGGTTAGGGTGAGGGTGAGGGGGAGGTCAGAGAAAATTGTATAATCAGCAAGGGAAAGGTCAAGTGGGACTCAAGAGAAACTAAATATATAGAGAGGGAGAGGGAAAGGGAGAGGGTTTGAGGGCTCTTGGGAATTAGGTGAAAATGAAGCACCGACGATGGATCGGGCTTAGGGGGTCAGGGGAAACTAGAGCATTGGTGATGGCTTGGGGGCTCAGGGGAAACAAGAGCACTGGTGTGGGGGGAAATGACTGAAGCAGTAAAGATGGGGGGAAATCTATTATGGTGAGGGATTAGGGTAGGGGGTTCTTGATGGAGATTATGGGGTGGTTCTCAAGGTACAAGGGTTATTTGCAGAAACTTTCTTTTTTTAATAAATGGATAAAATTTAGTGATAGTTTTTTAAAACCCGCCACTAAATTCTCGGAAAAAAAATTAGTGGCAGTTTATTAAACCACCGATAAACTATGAATTTTGTGTAGTGTATATAAATGTTTAAAAACTTAAAAATATATAATATATGGGTATATCATCACAAACTTAAAAATGATCCTACCTCCAGGCATAAAACATCGATGCTTTGGTCTCAAATCCATGAGATGCATCTACCAAATCTAGATCTAGCTCTACAGCCGCTCCTCAGGAAGCACCTCCTCCTCCCTATCCCTTTTCTCTCCATATCCCTATCTTTAACAAAGAACCCAAAGGTTTAGATCAACATAGTTTTTCATGACAATCCAATGGATAATAAAAAGAAAAAATAAAGAAATAAAAAGTAAGAAAAATAAAAGAAAAGGGGTCTAGGCCCGAGCCTGGTTCACACAAAAGTATTATGAATCACCTAAGAAAAATCACCCATTCTAGACTTAATAATTGAGGTGTAATCTCAATAAAATGCTTCGTTTAAAATATATCACCAAAATTATAATTGTGAATAAATTAAAATTTGTAATTAATTAAATATTAAGTATTTTGTGAAAATTTGAACAGCTCGTATTTCCATTAAATTTTTTTCCTAAGGTAAAAATATTATTTTTGGATTGATTGAGTGGTCATAAAAATTATATATGATCATATCATAGGATATTTTACTATTTTTCCCCTAAATCTCTTCTAAGAACAAAAAGTTCAAATGTATCCTATTTTTCACAACCCATGGTGACACGGGTCGTCAAAAACTCCCCACCACAAATGCTTCTCACCCCCAAGAAGTTTCAGTGGTTAACCAATATCCATAATCTCTCCCTAGAACTAGAACAACTGATGTTATATTTATTATCCAATGATCGGTATTATAGTGCCCACAGCCCTCTCCCAACATGAGATCTATTTAACCACAACTAATTGGATACTCCCCACCATAAGAATATCCTTATCACCTCCCTACTTCCCAAATGTAAAACCATGCATCCATCACTACATTTATCACTAAACGTAATGTATAGTCATGTATAAACCACTCACACCTAAGTACCATGATGAAAAATCACAAAAACTAATTCTCATTCTCAACTCATCAGGAATAGTGACCTTTATGCTTGAAAACCCAATTAAAACAAGGTTCATTACCTATAATAGCCTATGGTGAACTCCATGTCATAAGGTATCCCTTACCCTACTCCTCAAGCATGAAACAGAACTTATGTTCACATGGGTTGATTCCTAATGAAGCTAGTCTAACACACCTAAAACCACTGACCATTCTCCTCATGCAAGTCAGTTCCAAAAAACTAGATCACCCTCGGCACTCCTCTTTAAAATATAGGAATATCCCTCATTCCAAGATCAACCACATAACCACCCTCCACTCAGGAATCAATCCAGATCCACAAGAATCCAACCAATATATCACTATACTACACAAGGTGCAACCAAAATGAATAAGGTTGGAAAACCAACCAGACCTGCCCTCTCAATCCAACCACAATACTGATATCACTCCCAACACTCCACTTGTCAAACACCAAGCATACTCATTCCTAGACACACCCTAGAGAAAGAAGACCTTAATAGATCCACCAAGTAAGAACATTCATTCCCACCCAAGCGATCGGTGATAATAGGCACATGGGCCCCACTACATGACCTGGAAAATAACACGTGACAAGAATAGATCACTCCCAAGTAACTAAAACCTAAGACTTTATACAAACCAAAACCTTAGAGAAACTCAATTCTAATTCAAGGGTCTATCAGGCATCCTTTCCCTCATCAAGCCACCAACAAGGCACTTAGAGACCATTACTGAACTTCAAGGGTCTGCATGCATCCCTTGATGAAGGTACTACATCTCCATCACCGAAAAATATCTCTCCACAAGATTCATATGATATATCATGAGAATAAAATATATATACATGTGGTACAGTATATTGGAATTCCACCAAGGAGCTATAGGTGTATACACCATATAGATCGTTGAAGACACTCTAAACAACAGAACCTCTATCATCAGTGAAAACACCAAAGACGGGAAAATGTCATATGAATCCTACATGCCTATAATGAAGCATAAAAATTGATAACTTTACCATAGTCCAAGATCTAAAACCATAATAAACCATAAATCCAAAAACCTAAGTGCATCACACAAGGTGAAATCACACAACTGTAAAGACTAAAATGAAAAATAGAAATCACATGCCCTAGAAAATTAGACTTCATATCAGAAAATTTGTTCATGACACACTATTATAATATCCATAATAATTTCTGACTAATTCCTAGATAACCTATCTACCAACTCCCCAAATCAAAAAATTAAACACCTCTGATACCATTTTGTAACAAACTAAATCGAGTGTTGTGTTATGTCAACCCAGGTTATTTTGTTATAGTGAAGGTTTTTTCTAAAATAACATTACCTTATTCACATAATAAAGACAGTTATAACATTTGTTAAATTTATTTGGAGTCATATATACATTAAAATTATTCCATAATACCTTTCTAGACATGTCTCACATGATAGAAGCATAAAAACTAACCATATGCTAACTATATTGACTAATGGATATCATATAAGTTATGATATATTAATCATACCAAATACATTCATATATGTGAAGGATATCTATTTTGAGATAGTGGGATCAGGAAAGGATTCAATTGAATCTTGGATTTAGATAAAATAAAATTTATAATAATAGTAAAATCCAGAATTTTTTATGGGGATAATTATTCCAGAGACACATACTTCATAGGAAAGTTAAAACCATATTGATGGTTTTATATTAACCATGGTGGGTGATATATATTATTCAATAATATTAATGAATCTTTTAGTAATTAAAAATTGTAAACTAGCTATGATTGACAAGTTCATTTGAAATTAAAATGGATTCCATGTTTCAAAATCTAGTTTCATATTTTGGTAGTTTCTCCAGTTGATATAAAGTTATTGGTAGGTGTTCACATAAAACTATATAAGGATGGTCAAGTTTTAACCAATAAATCATATATGGTTAACTAAAGGCTTAGAATATATATACATGGTCTATGATAATACCTTCTCACTAATCATATTGTGAAATTACATTCAAATTTTACTTATCATGGCTTTTCTATGATCATTTTATTGGGTATGGGATATTAAGACCATACTACTTAAAGGAAAACTTATGGACGATGTTTATATGAAATGACCAAAAAGATTAGTGACATCAAGTAATAACAATATGATATATAAGTTTCAAGGATTCATTTATTAATTGAAACAATAATAATGAAAATATGATATTTATTTGAAATAAATGTTTTCCTAGGTTTCTATAAAAGGTTAGTGGGAAAACTATTGTTTCCAAAGTAAATATATTTAAAAACATATATAAAACAAGTAATTATACTTAATGTTAATTAATACTAAAGTTAATTTCTTCAATATCACTTAAGTAAAAAATCCAAGTTCTAGGGAATAAGATTTACTATTATAGATCACGGGGTTTCTTAATCTATGTCATCCTATATAGATAACATGGTATTTAAAAATACAATATGGAATAACAAAATTGAGCTTTTCTAGTTTCACATGGTATTATTGTGATGTATATATTACATATACCTAAGAGTACTTAGTAAATATATCTCACATCCCATGATATGTACATAGGTTTGATCTTGTTCATGTATAAAGAATAGATTATAAATATCAAACAAGACCTGGATAAATGTATTGGTTGGAAGTCATAACTATCCAACAATGCCTAAATAAGTAAAACTGGATGAGTACCTATTAATTGGAGGAATGAGGATACTAGTTTTTTAGAGGATATAAAAATAGTATTATTTATATTATTTTAATCTAGTATAAAAATAAGTCTAGGTTAATATGAAAGGTTTAATAACATTACATCTAGTAATTACCATATCTACATTAGGTCGAGTATGTTGTAGCTTCTGATGCAACTTAAGAAGCAATTTTAGAAAAAATTTATATTCAAGATTTTGGATTTTCACCTAGATAGTAAAGTTAAATCATATTATGATGAAATTTTAACTATGTTATTATCTATTATTCCAAGGATAATGGTGGAAAAAAGTATATAATTGGTCATATTATCTCTTGACTTATTTTCTTAGATAAATAAGGGCATAGTTAGTAGATAATCCATAGGTATCATTGTGGGATTATAAATTATATACATATCATAGTAAAACATGTTTATTATGTAAGGATAACCAATTTAGTTGTTATTAGTTGGCTCTAATGTAAGTGGGAGTATTTTGGATTCATTTCCCTAGAACCAATACATTCAATTACAAAAATATTAATGGTGTTGAATATTAATTAATATCTTATCATATATCGATCATTATTCTATGTGATAATGAATTTGGTAATGTTTGTGGAGTACTTTTTTCATTGAAAGGTTATAGTAGTTTCCTAGTATAATGATGACCATGAAGTGTTGTGATAGTATTCTTAAATATATGATCTATAAACAAATGATATCATTTTATAGGACACAAATGATACAATATATCAAGGGTAGGGGACTCATAATACATTAAGACTTATTTTTATAAAGTTTTTACTTGGTAATAATCAAGATAAGAATGTTATGAGAACTTTACCTGCCAGTAGTAAATCCACATTTATATGTTTCATTGGATATTCTATCTGGATACATGTGTAATTATCCTTAGACTTTACGATTTTTATTAATGTATATCATAAGTCATATAGTTTGATGTGTTGACAAAAAATATGGAAATATATCCTATTGGCGAGGTAGGATATGTTGGGTGTGTCATGATTGATATCACATTAATGAATAATGTGATAAAGGATCTACCTCTTCTACTCTTTAATGGAAGTGGATATCTCAGGACCTTTGATGGGAATGGAACTTCCTAATTAATCCCATAACCATAGATTTTTATCAGTGGGTTAATTTTTGGGAAGTCAAAGAAAGATGCATCAAGTGCATAGGTTGATGACACCAGTATACGGAATACTTGATTAGAGATATCAAGATAAATATATTATATTATACATTGTGTGTTCAGATTTGTTTATTTTTGTTTCAATATTTAACTTATTTTTCTATGGTTAGTTTGGTGTCTTTTTAGATGCTAACCTTGGAATTTAGGTGGTACTACTTAATGCCACTGAGAAGGGGCCTAGAGGGTCACACGCTAATTGTATTCATAACCTTAGTTAAATTCTATATTAATTTAACATATTTAAAAAAAATTATTCATATATGTGGTTTAATAATTATTCATGATGAGTTTATCACAAATATTGATTCATCTATTATTAGAGAAAATATATTTGAGTTTGATATTTAATAAATATTTATTTTCTATTTTAGTAAATATGATATTTATTTATTTATATATGAATAATTAAGTGATGTATATTTTTTAAAATAAATAATGGTTATTCAAGGTGTGATAAATATTGAGGAGGATTGGTGGACTAAGTTTGATATTCTAGTAAGAAATGATATATTGAATATTATGTAAATAGATATTAATTTATTTATTCAAGAAAATAATATTTCATTATCCATGAGTTTAGTGTGTGTAAAGTAAATAATAATATTACTATTATTATTATTTAGACATACGGTCATCAGGGATTAAGAGAATAATAAGATCCCACGTAAAATTATTTATTCTATAACCCTAATCTTATAAATACCTGGTTATGTCATCCTCTAACCCTAGTTGTGTCATTATAGTCATTGTATATAATGAATTATAGAGAGAACACTCTCGAGACCTAGAGAGTTCAATGCCCTCAAGAATAGAGAGTGATCCTATTCTTGCACACTCTCAAGTCTAGAGAGAATAAAAGAATTCTTCTACCTCAAAGAGATTCTTGTGGCGATCAATGATAAATTACGCAATCATAAAAGACTTCTATGATAGCACCTAAGGATTTACATAGTGACATTATAAGGTTTGTGGATCACATGTGGATCACTACTAGAGGTATTCTAACCTTGAATCCCCTCTCCACAATGATGTTATAACAAGAATTGGTTAACTGATTCATTAATAAATAAATTATTCCAATGATAGGTAATTCTTTATCTTAACTCAAATTAATTATAAATTATATATGATTATCTTTTCCCATAGATTCTGGGGTTTCTATTTCATCTATTTATTAGGAGAAAAATAACTAAATTGATGAAAAACCTTTATTGGGCATGAACCTAACCACTTCCGCTGCACCCTAGAACCTTCAATTGTCACATTAATGTGACAAAGAAGAACTAACAGTTTGTGATAAGAAATTTATTAATATTCAAGTCTTTAAATATACTAGTAATCTAAAGTAAAAAAATTCATTGTTTCTAGGGAACTAACTCCAATAAAGGAACCCATAGAGAAATAATTTA
Source organism: Viscum album (assembly GCA_963277665.1). Classification (NCBI taxonomy): domain Eukaryota; kingdom Viridiplantae; phylum Streptophyta; class Magnoliopsida; order Santalales; family Viscaceae; genus Viscum; species Viscum album. The sequence continues at coordinate 817,773,060 of OY728148.1, forward strand.
AATTCCAAAATGAAAAAAAAAATCTTTTATGGTAACTCATAGTGTAATATAACCCTTTTGTCTCGATATCTCATCAACAAGGTTACATCGCATATGTCATCAACCTATATGTTTGATAAATATTTCTTTGAATTTCCAAAAATGAATATAGAAATAAAACTAATATGTATATGAACTTAATCATATAGTTTGATTCCAATCAAAGGGCCTATGATATTAACTTCCATTAACTCAAAAGGGAAAATCCTTTATTGATTTATCTATTAATGTTATATCACTTTTGGCGCACCCAAGATAACCTACATTTTAATGAGTACATTCCTTCATGGATTTTTTTCAATATATCTAGGTACATGACTCATGTTATGCATTAATAATAATCTAAATTCAAAAGACCAATATACACATTAGTTGATAGGAATATCCAATGAAATATATGACATGTGGAATTCCTATGGGTGGTACTATTCTCATAACCTTCTCTCTTAGATATTACCAAGCGTGAACTTCATGAGAAGAAGTTTCAATGTCTTATGAGCCCCCTATACCTGATATCTTGTATCATTTGTTTCCATTTAGATGTTTTCATTCATCCATAGAACATGTATTTATGAATATCATCATATCACTTCAAGTTTCTCATCATAGTGGGTAACTATTATGATCTTTTGATGTGACAGATACTCTAAGGACATTATCACATTAATGTTACACAAAATAACACTCATCATGTGATAATATATTTACTATTTATATTCAATATCATGAATATACTAGAGATCAAATGTAAAAAGTAGTTGGTCATAGGGTACCAAATCCAACACATAGTACCTAGAATAGTCTTAAAATATGAAGCATAGATTTCCTATTGTATACATGAATAAGGTGTTGATAAATCTTGGCTAAAACAAACACCACTGGGATGATAGGCCTACCCTCTTCCAATATGGACACTATAATAAATGTTCTTGGCCTCATGATCATATGAGAACCACGGACCAGAAACATGTATCCACTAATCCACATGGACAAGAAACCAATGAATCGGACTTGGAGATGTATGTTATGGTTGATCCTATAACCCCCATTTCTCATGCTAAACTCACTTTAATTATGGAAAATAAGTGGATGGGGCTCCCCTTTTATGAATTATGTAATATTTTTTTGGGTGGTGTGATTTTGTCCCATCATCATGCTTGTTCATTAATACCTTCATCAAAGTTCCAAAGTTAATGTCTATTTACGTATGGGGATACTTCCCCATAGCATTTGTGGTTTCTCTCAATAGTGCCTAAATTTAAAAGTGTATCTATGTAGCATTTCCCCAAATATCCTTTAAGGGAAAAAATCATCATACATTTCTCCAAGGATCAACACCCCGTAAATTTTGAACATGTACCATAGATTTATCCCTACCTCTCTATGTGATATACGGAAAATGTTTTTATGGGGACTTTAGTGAAGTGAAAAATAGAAAATAAAGTGTGAATTATTGTATATGAATGTTCATTCCACCCAGATGGCCTCATATATTGCTTCCTTTTTTAATGAATCTTTGAATTCAACACATGACTATTGAACCCAATATTCATGTATTAATTTAGTCTTAAAAACTACCTTAGGACACAAATTCATATTTATGTTTCACCCTTGGAGTTATTTTATGGTTTCATGATGTTATATAGAAGTGTAGTAGTGTTTTTGAGGCTTTGAATCAAATTAATGGTTTTTAATAGTTTCATTTTAGTGCCACATAACAAGGAATAGATAAACAGGACCCTCCTTAATGTGTCTTACTTTCTATTATATTTTCACTACTTATAATATCATGTATCAAGTGGACCAAGAATCTAATAGATTTTCATTTTGGTGGGGGATGTCCACATCGATTAAGATCTTGTGAATATATAAAGGTAGTAAGTCTAAATATGGATAACTTTGGTGATGTTTCAACAGAATATATGCAAGCACTAATAAATAAATTATGTGCTACTAAACTTTTTCTTGCTCAACATCACTAATCAATTAGTTTATGTGAGTCATAGCAACTTCATCAAGAATGGTATTTAAATATATAGAAATTTTCTATAAGGACATTAAAAAATTATAGATTAAAATTGAATGAAATGGGAGAGAATATAAGGGCATGCAAGGATGAAATCATGAAACAAGTCATGAAAGAAAATTAGGAAAAAGAATCACAAAGTATGTATTTTCACCCAATATTCTCACACTCAAGTGTTGGTTCCCATACACATATGTCTAGTCTCCCAAAACCCACCACTCATGACCAATCATATGTTCCTAGTGAATCATGACTACTCACTCATTCCTAGTCACTCACATGTTGTTTTAAGTAAATATTCTCTTAAACTCATGAGTATTGAGTACTTAACTTGGGAAAAAAGAGATATAACTAGAACTATGATTCCCCTAATTCATCAATACACTTTTATGAGGTGGTATCATCCTACATATAAGTAGTGACCATGTACATTCAAAATCCCACATCACTTACTAATATTGAACAGGTCATACATCTATGTTTCTAAAATATCACATTCCTATTTTTCTACCTGGGCATGCGTACATGCCTCAACCTTAGTGCATACCCAAAGAAAATATTCACTCAATTCATGTCTATCTCAAAATTTTTTCCTCTTCATCCTAATCACATTTAATCTAAAGGGAGGGTTTGGCACCCAATTTTGATTAAAATATAGCTCTATAAGACCCTCAAATGGATCTAAAGATTTTCAAAGTAATAAATAATACTTGGGAACCCTGCCACATTCCCTATTCACTGGTTCATAGAATCATTCCTTATTCATTAGTGCCCATCCTTGTTCCATATTCACCAGTACCCAACTTCATTCCCTATTCAATAAAACCTTATCTCATGCCAGATTATCTGCAACCACTAATGCACCATGAAACCTAAACACCACAGTTTTGTGCCCTATTTAAGGTAACTAAGAGCCCAAAGTAGTTTAAATGGTTACTTGTGAACCCAACCCCCATTGAATATATAAGGATGTTAATCCTTCCATTAGAGGAGAGGATAAACCCTAGAATCATCTACATGAATGAAGAAATATATTTACATACCCTGACCTTCAAAGATTCCCCTCGAGTAATTTTTATGTCAAAACCTAGGGGAAAGAAAGAAAAATAAAGGTTATTTATGTATTTATATGATTTTGACCATCGTAATAGACCACTTCACCCATCTCATCATCAAGACCAGGGTAAAGAACCCTTCCCAATATGTTTTCATAAGAAACCATGGAACATCCTTGCATAGCCTAAAATATCATTCAATATAACCACACCTAGTTCTCAGGGGTTATACCTGAGTGTGCATTTACTTAGGATCCTTAACAGGGATCATGCTCTATCCTTGAATTTTCGTAAACATAGATCCTGGACCATTTTAATTTAAATAACACAAAATTTTCTTAACTATTTATATATTCACCCAAATATCTCACCATGGTTCACACCCATCTTCCAATTTTTATTCATCATGGTATCTAAATTTTCTCCTCCAAGAAGTTCATGCCCAATCAGTATGATATCTACCTAGGTTACCCATTCACCCAAATATTTTAAATAGTCTAAATTAGTTACCCAAAAGATATTACTGACACTATTTATCCTAAAAAATATTTTCAATAAGCCTCACCTACCTAGGACTCCTCCATGGCCTCCTAAGGTACATGATTAGGTTATGCACATTAGTGTTATCCCTTTTGATATAGTATTCATATGATAATTAAAGTCTCTCATCCTATAATAGATCTCTCACTCATTTTAATACATAACTATTAGGTTCCTTAGGGTACAACTAATCATGTTTTCCCTTGATAATAAGTATCCACCCAATTTACCAACCAGTGGGATTCATCTTAGCATAAGACATTTATCTCAGCTTCTCTAGACTCATCTTCACAGATCTCAAGCATCTGGTTAACCTTTTGTGTCCAATTAATAATCCAAATACATGAATGGGTTAATAATCTGGTGAAAGACCCAACCTACCTCCACATGACCCATTTTTTAGGCTAAAATAGAAAGGTTGCTCATGCATAAGTCTCATATCAAACCATTGATAAAAAACCAATGTATAGTGGTCCATTATTCATGACTAAAAATTGTTCAGAATTGGTCCTTGTAGTATAACCTCAAACTACAAGACATATTGGTCTTGATTTCATGATCATAAAAGGAAATTCAGTATCCCTGGATGCACATCCTTAAAAGTTACTTCATCAGTCATGATTTAATGGCCTAAAAAGGAACTTCATTTTTCATGGATGAATGACCTTAAAAGGAACTCCATTGTTCATGGTTCCATGACCTTAAAATTCATTATAGTGGTCCTTATCGCATGAACTTAAAAGGTATGATGTTCCTTATTAAATGAAACCAAACTATGTTGGTTTTAATTCTCTTTAAAAGGATATGTAGGTGGACCTTTCTCATGGTAACAATCCCTACTCCATAACACTTATCGCCTCCCTGGATGATGATAAATTTCATAGTTCTCATGTGTAACTTTAAACTATAGAATAACTAAAAAATAGATGGGAAGATAGATAATTTAATAAACATATATATAGATAAACTCTTATATATATAGATTTTTACATAGGTCTATAGTAACAAGAAATCGTTTTCACAACAAGGGTAACTGGTATTATTACTGGGAAAGATTTCGTGAATATATCTTATATTTATAAAAGAATCTTGGACTAGAGAATAAGACCATCCATGGGATGAGTAGATCACCCATCCACTAAATATTGACGTGAAATTCAATGCATCGTTAATTTATCCTAAAAACTACCCACATTTGGAAAAATTGTTTATGACCAAACCAAAATGTGCATGTGAACATACTAAAAACAATGATCTGCTCATTTTTTCAGTTCTAACACAATAAACGTAACATGAATCCACCATGAAATGAACTAAAATCATTAAAATAAGTTTAGGATAGGTTGATAGAGAATAAAAAGAAAAATATCTAGTTAGTATCCTCTAAATTGTGAAAGATTAGTTTAAATCCTAAAATCCATGATCATGAAATGATGAAGATATCTTCTTTAATAAAATAACATAGTAACAAACTGGGTACTCGGTCCCTAACCACTGGCCACCTAGTGTAACCTAAATGAGTACTAAGTAATCAAACATGGAAAATTTCTCCCTCTACCTATAATTATGGGTACTTGGTGGTTACATACCAAGTACCAAATGGCATCCTTTATAAGTTTCTAACAAGCACCACCTCTTCCTTACCCCTCCACTCATATTATTTTCCCAAAAATTAAAATTTCCCAATGAAATTAAACCATTTAAAATGATAAAATTACAAATTTAACACTTAAAATATACCCAAGAAAATATAATTCATTGTACCTAATTTTATCATAGACACCACCTCCATGTCTAAGGTTTACTACTAAGTTAATCCTTAAGATATATTCCTAGTCACTTTAACTCACACTAGAAAAAATACATTGACCGCAAGGGGCATCACTTTGATCTTAACCCAAAATCATAATTCACATCATGGATCATCATAACTCAAGGGATGTACCTCTAATTTTTGTCCTCAGACACCAATTAAATCAATTCCATGTGTAACCTAACACTAATAAATCTTTTCACTCAAGGTCTATTGTGAAGTCCTTCGCTATCACTAAATCAATAAATGGAATCCCATACTATCTCAAGATCATACTCTAAAAAAATAACAACTCATGTGTAGTCATCCAAAATCCCCACATGTATATTTTGACTTAAATCAAAGTCGATGGCCATACTAATAGTCCTAGACACTCATAACCCAAGGTCTATTTCAAGGTCCCACAAGGGTGTGATCATCAAGACTCCCACTAGATTCCCCACCTAGTCTAAATGAATTATAAAACAAGGGTCCATATATTTATACTTTTATACTTTAAAACACTATATTAATGGATAACTCATTTTCTTTAGAAAATTGAGTTAAAACCAGCTCACGCCACCAAGAAATCTATAATATGGTCCACTGACACACATTTTACTAATGTTCCACTAAAAAAACATTTAACAAGCTATACATTACTTTTGTAATTAAATTTTTAATACAAGATCATCCCATTTATTGGGTAAATGTCAAAAAAATAATAAAATTAGGATCACAATAATAATAATAACAGACAAGAATAAAATAACCATCAGGTAATATGATATATTCCATAATGATCAAGATACTCAATACATAAAGGCTACCAACCTCATATTATTTTCTATTAAATTATCTAATATCTTTTCAACCATTGTTAATCCAAAAATTAATTATCTCATAAATAATCACCAATCCATTTAAAATAATATTTCATAATTATCCTAAAGCATGTAAAACACATCAAGTAGCACTACCACACTAAAAACATGGGAAACCAGGTGTATACCCCCCCCTCCAAGAACCCAATACTAAAAATAAAAAATACCTAACTATTAAACTTGAATTAAAGATAAATTTCACCTAATTTTACCAACATATAAGGAATAACTCTCATGAATCATACCTCAACCAAAATAGAAAGTATAAATGAGAAGCCATCCTTCTTGAACCTCTTTTACACACCGCACACAAAATCCTCATGTTATTGACATGATTCTTACGGTATTCATTAGAATCACTATACAAATCACTACTTACATCATCATGAAATTAAATTAGGATGGATGGAAGATAATGGATGGAGGTTACTTTGGATTGGTGAAAAGTATTGATTCCAAACCACCCTGGATTATGGGGGAAAGAAGGATATGGGGAGGAGGAGGATGAGGAGAAAACCTTCCCCCTATGTGCGATTGGCTAAAAAAATAATCCTCAAGTGGGTTTCTTAATAGATAAATGTAAAATAACCCCCCCCCCCCCCCCCATTTATTGGTGCCTTTCAACTTTATTTATGTTTTGATCATTCACATTTATTTCCTCTAATATGACTTTTAAAAAAATAAAATTTATTTTCCTTATTTGAAGCATGAACATCTTCATAAAAAAAATAATGATGTTTAATTGATATTAATTTTTTTATTCATTGATTAATTGATTATTATTCATGTTTTCCAAGTTTCATATGAGCTAATTTAAGAGAAAAATCCACTTTAGTATGAGTTTAGGAATGACTTGTACACTGAAGGAATCGACTGAAATATCTCTAAGTATAAAGTATTACACTTTGTTTTATAAATATTATGAAGTAAATCTTACAAAGGTTGAATAGAGTATTATGAAATTTTAATTTGGAAATTTTTCTAAGTACAAAGTTTTATGATCAATTAAAAGTCTTATGAAGTTATATTTTTAGAAAAATAAAATGACTTAATCATTTTTATGAAAGTCTTGTAAAAATATATAAAATATTATCTAAATAAAATTATTAATATATAGAGTTTAACTCTTGTAGAATAAGTCATATAATAAAAGTATTATGGGGATTAAAGTCTTATGGGATATCAAAGTCATATGTGACAAAAAATCTTATGGAATGATAAAGTTTTATGAAACTTAAAGTCTCATAAATCAGTTATCAAAGTCTTATAGAATGCTAATGTCTTGTGAAATTAAAATTCCTATGAACTAAAAGTATTATGTGTTTTCAAAATTAATACACAAATCATATGACTTGGAAAAAAAATTCAAAAATTCATAATATGTTTTATTTTTCTATTTTTTCTATTTCTATACACTACATATTCATGTTTCATATTTTACTTAATTTATTTATTCCATAATTAATTATTAATTATTTTAATTCTTTGAAATTTAAATTAAAAGTGTTTTTATAAAGAATTAAATTACAATCATGAGGGATAAAGAATGTATAAATATTTTTGTTGTATATTCAAACTAGTAAAATAAGAATTCTAATTACTTGGTATTTATAATAAGTTGTTGAGTGTGAATATCTTGGAACTATTCATGATATTTAAGACTGTTTATTAATAAATATTTAAATGGTGTGTTTATTTTTATAATTATTTATCTATTCATTTATTTTAACGAGTTTTTATATACAATTATTTTGTTTTACAGATTATCAAAGTTTCTTTTAACTATTAAGTGGTTAATTATCATTGAGAGATAAAATTGTGGTTGGTGATTGGGAAAAGAAAAAATAAAATGACTATTCATGAAAGTATTTTTTTTACATTTATTATGCATGAAGGAACTCTATAATAAGAGTTAGATGAAACTAGTGTAACATGCCAACATGAATGCCAGTTATTGTACACATGAACATTGTTTCACTTGTTGTTTGATTCCTTTTTGGCTAAACATGATCATGAAATTCCACACTACCAAGGAGATCAAGGATTCCACTTCATAGACATTCAAAAATAAACTTCTTAAATTGGTTTTTATAGCATTTTATTCTTCTCGTATATTTTTTTGTACACAATAAAGTTGGTTTATTCTATTTTATTCAAAGCCATGACTATTTCGGTTATAATACCCATTAAAAGGTACATTGGGTTGTGCTTATAGGTAAGAAAAATATGGGTCTTAGGTTCTTCCACTAGGTGAAAAAGGCAGGATTGTTCAGTTTGTACCTCTAGGTAGAAAAATGAAGGATTTTTTGGGTTGTGCCTCTAGTTTTAAAAACTCAAATATATTTTGGTTGTAACTCTAGATTGAAAAACTTAGTTTTGAAAGTTTTTGAATTCAGGTTTAAAAAGTATGCTGTGGTAGGTTATGACCCTCCTTCAAAATTAGGGTCACTTTATAGTGGGTGTCATACTCTACATTGAGAGTGTGAAGAGTAAACATTGGATCATTTTGATCTAAAATATTATAAAATTATTATATTTTTATTTTTATTTTTTACAACCAAATTATTTCAACTCTGATATAATTTAAAAAAAAATTATAAATTAGTCATTTCACCCCCTCCCTCTTGACCATTCAGTCATATCACCTTCTCAGAAAATAATTAATATCAAAGCCTAACTATTTCTCTAGTGTGTGTGTGTGTATTTTTCTACTAGACACTTTCTAGACTTAACCATCTAATGGAAAATATCATTAGATATGGTAGGAAAAATTTCAAATAATATTTTTATACCTCAATAGCCATATTTATTTTATGAAACTAACTATGGATATTGGAAATCATATATGGAATATTTCCTCAAATATTTAAGCATTAATCATTAGAATGTTATGAAAAAACCTTATGCATTGCCTAAGACTGGTCCAAATACTATGACTGACAATGCTACTATTTCATATGTCTTAAATTATAAGGTGATGAATATATTAAATTATGTTATTTGAAGTAATGTATTTATTCTTATATCTGATTGAAAAAAATTTCAAGATATTTTTATAATTCTACAAGTTACTCACTATAAAACTGATAATATAAATAGAAAAAAAACATGGAATATTAAGAGCTAGATATAAAGATTTTAAAATGGGAAAAGAAGAAACTATAAATAAAATTTTTCATTAATTTACTAGAATTATAAATGATATGAGTGATTTAGTGTAAGCTTTATATAATGCAATTATTATTGAAATAGTACTAAGATCATTTCCAAATAAATAGAATGATAAATGGTTTCCATTTATAAAATTAATAATTTAAAAGAATACATACTTGATGAACTTATCAGTTCATTATTATAATATGAATTGGAACTTAAAAATATTTTTAGTGAAGAAACTATAAAAATAAAAGGCGTTTCTTTTAAATAAAAAATGAATTTTACTTCTTACACTTCTAATTCTGAGTTAAAATCAAGTGAAGGAGATGTGGTTGTTCATGTTATAAAATTAATATGAAAAATAAAGGATATTATAGAAGGAATGGAAGGGATTATCCTAGATATTATTAAAAAGGAAGCAAGAAATGTAATATTATTTCAATTAATTCCCTTGGAGTAATCTATTATGAATGTATAAGAAATGGATGTATCTAACCAAAATTCTTGAAGATAAAAGGAAATAAAAAGAGGCTGAATAATAAAGAGAATATAACCTTAGTGGTTGGTTATATTTTTACCGAGGATTCAGATTTCAGTGATGAATCTAGAATAAAAAAATAATTGACTAATTTATGTCACATGGATTCAATAAATTATGTTAGTAATTCTTATTAATATTCCAATGAATTTGAATCTTAGCAACATGTTATTGATTATTTTTATGATGATATTGAGAGAATACGAAATGATATTATCAAAATTTTAGATATGTATAGGGATCTTAAATAAAATAAAAAATAATAATGTTAAAGAAAATATGTTTCTTTCTCAAGAAAACATTAAACTTAAAGATGAAAATGTAAAGTATAAATATTTTGGTTTTAAGAACAAAGAATTTGTATAATATGAGTTCAAGGAATTATGTGATGACTTTAACACTTTTCAAAATGAAAATGAAAGGCTTAAAAATGAAATTGAATGTTTAAAGTTAAAAAATTTACACTTTTGTTTAAGGAAGTGAAAGTTATCATAAAAATATATCCATGAAGAAAATTAATAAAAATAAAAATTTACTTGTACAAGATAATCAATTACTTAAATTGTAGAAAACATTCTTTGAAAAAAAATTATAGAGTTTTTCTACATTTACATATTTTAGATATGTAATGAAAGGTCATTATACAAGTGAATGTTTATTAAGAATGAAATTAACTATTATATATACTATATATTTCATTTATAAATCTTTATATTCAATATTACCTATTAGTACTTATTTAAAATCTATTTGGGTTCTTAAGAAAAGTTTTTCTAACTCGATTAGACCCAAATTTTCATGGGTACAAAAACTATCTTAAATCTATTTGTGTAGTAAATATATCATGGAAGTATCAAAAAGGTTACTTAGTAAATGGATAGTGGATGATCTAGATATATTATGGGAGATGCATCAAACTTTTTTTCATTCAATAGTATTGATGGATGAAATGTAACTTTTAGAGACAACTCAAAAGGAAAGGTTAAAGGTTTTGTTGAAGTATGTATTTATAAATATATTATTATTTATAAATTTTTATATATTAAAGGATTGAAATATAATATAATTATTATTTCTTAGTTATGTGATGATGAAATTTTAATCAAATTTAAAAATGACAAGTGAATTATTTTTAAATATGAATATACTTTATTTTATGATAACAAAAAAGACAATATTTGTTCCATTAATTTTTCTAGAATATGGGTTAAAATGTTAATTTTTTGAATATTGTATAGTTATATTTTATGGAATTGTAGTCTTGGACATGAGAATTTTAGGTTCTTTAAAAATATTTACAAGCACTAATAAATTCCATAGTTACCTGATTTAAAGGTGTACAACAACTATGTTTGTGATTCTTATATAAATGGTAAACAACATAGAGAGAGTTTTTGAACTATCAAGGAAGTAAAAACTATAAGATAATTACAAATCTTTCATATTTAATTTTTTAGACATATATGAACATCAAGTATGAGAGGTAAGAAATATTTTTTTATTTTTGTTGATGATTTTAGTAGATTTACATGGGTTTCTTTTCTTACACATAAAAGTGAAACCTTATCTATGTTTATTATTTATTATAAATTGGTTAAAAATATAAAGGATTTTTAATTTTATCAATTATAAGTGATATAAGAGGATAATTTCTAAATCTATAATTTGAAATTTTTTGTGAATAAAATGGTTACTTTTATAACTTTTCATCTTTTAGAACACCCCAAAAATGGTGTTGTTGAAATGAAAAATAATATTATTCAAGAAATTTATAGAACTATGTTAAATAAAATTTATTTACTTGGTAAAAGGATATATTTATATCTTGTTACATGTCAAATGTAATTGTTTTAAGACCTATTCTAAGGAAACACCTCATTAATTATAAAAGGTAAGTAAACTTAAAGTTGTTTATTATAGAGTTTTTTTATATAAAGTTTTTATTCTTAGTATTAAATATTCTTTAGAAAAATTTGATCTTAAATATAAAAAAGGAATATTTTTAAGATATTCTAATGTCAGTAAATATTATAAATTTATAAAAAAGTACCATGATTTTTAAAGAATTTATTTTTTGTTATATTTGATGAAAATGGTTTAAAAGATAAATCATCTAGTGAAAATTAGATTCAAGAAGATGTTATAGATCTTAATTTTGGAGAAAATATAAATCCTAAAGTGAATACACCTATTGAGGGGGATAATATATCTCATTAAAATCTTGAAAAAATTTAAATATCATTATATAGATATAATAATTGGAGATATTAAATCTAGAGTAAAAACTGAAAATTCTTTAATAAATTTGTTGTTCTCATAATTCTTTTATTTCTGATTTTATTAAAAAGGATACTTCAGAAGCATTGAAAGATCCAAAATGGATTTTATCTATAGAATATGAACTAAAACAATTATCTAGAAACAATTTTTGGACTTTAGTTGAACCACTTGAAAATAAAAAAAATTATTGGTACTAAATGGATATTTAGAAATAAATTTGATGGATCTTGAAAAATTATAAGAAATAAGGCCAGATTAGTATCTCAATATTATTGGTAAGAATAAGTTATATATTATGATGATATTTTTTCACTTGTTTCTAAATCAAAAGATATTATAATTTTATTATCTTATGCATCCCATAATTGATTTAATTTATATAAAATGGGTATAAAAAAATTATTTTCTTATTGGTTTAACATCTAAATAGGTTTATGTAAAACAACCCCTAATTTTTTAGGATTAAAAGAAACCTAATCATGTTTTAAAACTTTTTAAAGCACTTTAAATACTTAAATGATACCTTAGATCATGGTATGAAAGGTTCTCTCATTTATTGTAAAAAATTATTTTATTAGAGGTAAATTAGATCCTACTCTACTTATTAAGAAATTTTTAAAATATATTTTGATTATCAAAATTTATGTTGATGTTTTTTTAGATATTCTAGTGAAATTAGTTGTAAATGATTTATAGATATAATTAATTATAAATTTTATATGTGTCTTATGAGATACTTTAAATTTTTTTAGAACTTCATATATTTAAAATAATTAATGGAATTTTTTTAAATCAATATATATATGCAAAGGAATTTGTTAAAATAATTGGACCTAATTATAGTAAAAGTTAAAATAACCCTATGAGTAATTATTATAAGCTATATTATGATAAAGTTGTAAAATAAGTGTATAATAAAATTTTTAGTGGAATTATTAGTAGGTTATTATATTTAACTACTTATGGAACAAATTTGATGTTCAGTGTATACATTTCTGCTTGATTTCAATATGATCCTAAATAAAGTCACTTGAAATCTGTTAAAATAATTATAAAATATGCTAAAGGTTCTATATATCTTAGTTTGTTTTATCCTAGAAAAACTACTTTTAAATTGAATTTTTTTACTCTTTTGGAGGTTGAAAAATTGATAGAAAAAGTATAGGTGGAATGTATGAATTTTAGTTAAGAGTTTAGTTTATTGTGTTTCAAAGAAATAAATTTTTACTATTATACCATCAACTAAAGAAAATATATATAGTTTTTAATAGCTGTAGTGATCAATGTTTATGTATTAAATAAATTTTAACTGATTTTGACATTTCCTCCAATGGCCCGAACTGATTTTGACATTTATTTTCATAATTTATCTATTTTATGTGATAATTAATTTGATATTTATATTTTTTTAAATCATTTAAAACACTATATAATTAATAATATTGAATTTAGAAATCATTTTGTTAGAAATCATGTTCAAAAATGAGAAATCTATTAGGAATATGTTCCAACTGATGATCAACTAGAAGATATTTTTATTAAACCTTTTGATTTAACTAAATTTGAGAAGATAAAATATAAAATTTAAATGATGGAAGTTTGAAAAGAATTTTTTATATTATTTTTTCTATTTCTCTTTGGATAGTAAACATTAAATCTATTTTTATTATCCAGTTTACTATCATGTTTAATCATTTTTTATTACCATTTAATTTATTTCAATTAATTTTATGTTTCCCTAAATATTTTAACATGTTTCATAGATACTTTTATATTTTTTAAGTGATTAATGTGAGGATTTCTTACTGTTTCATTCATCCAATTTTTGAAATTTTCATACAATAGTTTTGGAATCTGCTTACACAATTTTGATGATACTATTATTTAAAGAAGCAAGAAAAGATGATATTAAAGGGAGTATATTACTACTTTTAATATCTATATCCTTATTTTACTATTTTATTTAATTATTTATTTGGTATAAATTTTTAGAATTCATAAATTTATAAGGCTATATTAAACCTTCAACTATAGTTTTTTTTAAATCATTTTTAAGCAAGCTGAAATTTAAGTTCTTACTCTTAATTTAATATTTTTTAACTTAGGGGGGCTATATTTTTTATTTTGAGGGAGTATAAGCTATTTTTATTATTTTAAAATTGAAAATTATTTTTATTTATTTTATTTTAAAAAAACTATCTTTTATTGATAAAATTATTTATTTTTATTTTTTTATTATTCCAAAAAGGGTGAGAAATTTTCTTAATATAATTGGTTTTGTAATTATCTAAAATGGGGAGATTGTTGAGTGAAGCCTTGCCACTTTATTTATATTTTCATAATTATAATATTATCACTCTTATTGGTTCCCTCTAACATGAGTTTTGAAAAGAAACAAGGGGTTTTCCTTGCTTGAAGCTTGCATTACTTATTAAAGAAAATAATGATTTTGAGTTGATGTTGATTTTTTTATTAACTAATTGATTAATTATTCTCCGTGCTTGTCATGTTTCTCATGAACTAATTTTAGAGAAAAATCCACATTATTATGAGTTAAGGAATGACTAATATGAAAAATTGATTGACTGAAATATCTCTAAGTATAATGTCTTATGCTCTATATTAGAATTTTTATGACATGAGACTTACAAAGGTAGATTGGAGTCTTATGAAATCCAGAGTTGGATATTTTTCTCTAAGTGAAAAGTCATACGCTTGAATAAAATTCTTATGAATTTATATTTTTGGAAAATTAAAATGTCTTATTCATTTATATAAAATGCTTAAAAATATATATAAAGCCTTACATGAATCAAAATCTTATGAAATATAGATAAAGTCTTATTAGATAAGTCCTGTGATAAAAGTATTCTAGGATATAAAAGTAAAATGGGACAAAAATGTCTTACGGAATACTAAGGTTTTATAGAACTCAAAGTCTTATGAACTGATTATCAAAGTATTAAAAAAACCTAAAATATTATGAAATTAAAATTCCCAAAAACTAAAAATATTACATGATTTATAAAGTTATATGTGAATCACATGACTCAAGAGTATATTTTTCAAAAATTAAAATATGCTCTATTTTTTTATTTTTTGTATTTTAATCCACTATATATTTATGTTCTTGTTTTCCTTAATTTATGTATTCCATAATTACTAATCACTAATGAAAATTAATTATATTACCACACCCCTACATACACAGTCAGCAAAACTATGGTTATAGGGTAGCCTACGACCATGATCAAATATGGATCGTGGTCATAGACCACCTACTATCATAGTAAAAGTATATTATGGTGATAAGCTTGGCCAATAGTCATGATTCACATGGAGTGTGGTGTTAAGAATGTGCGGGAACATGGAAAGTGTGCAGGGATGGTGCAGGAAAGGAGGTACACACCTACAACATGGTCAACATGGACTGTGGCTAGCCTCAATCATTATGGATTGTGTCTATAGGATTCCCTACAACCACATACCATGTCTATTATGGTATTAGGCCACCCTAAACCATAGAGGTGGGTTATATATATATATATACACACACATGTTCATGTGTGTGGGTTTATATCACATGTCCCAACTGAGAGATAAAGTCTTAGCACAGTAAGTTGGAGGTTGTAGGATCAAAGATTAGTGGGAAATTATATTTTGAGGCCAAGGGATATGATCATTGATTGTGTTCATAGGTCATGACCAACTGTTATGATCACCAACAATGACCTTAAGCCTAGATATCCATGTCTAAGACCACATTCCTTGACCATGGTCATAGATAATTTTTATGCATGTTTATTTTCCAACTATTGGAATAGTTTATTCCAATAGTTATAGTGAAAAAAATACACTTTAATTTGTCCATAGGTGATTAACATGGTCATCGGGTCTATTTCCATGGTTTTGGACCACATAAATAGCTCTATTTTCCACTAGTGTATAAATTATTTTTATTTTATGAAAAGTAAATTGGAAGTGTTTTATGCAAAATTAAATTATAATATGAGGGAAAAAAATTTATAAATATTTTTCACAATATATTTAAAGTAGTAAAATAAAAATTAGAATTTACGAAGTATTTTTAGCAAGATATTAAGTGTGATTATCTTAGAACTATTCGGGATATTTAAGACTAATTATTAAGTTTTATTTAGAGGGGTTACTTATTTCAAAAATTATTTTTCATTCATTTATTTTAACAAGTTTTTCTATACATTTTATTTAGTTTCAAAAATTATAAAAGTTTCTTCTAACTCTAAAGTAATTCATTATCATTGATAGATAAAATTGTTGATATTTTTTGGGAAAATAAAAAATGTAACATCTATGCATGTAGCTATTATTTTTTAAAGTTGATGCGTATAAAATAACTCTATAAAAATAGTTCTACTGAACTAGTAAAACATACCTAAATAAATGTAAATTTTTTTAAACATGAACATTATAGATCTTATTGTTTGATTCTTTTTTGTCTAAACTCAATCATGAAAGTACACACTACTGAGGAGATCAAAGTTCCTCTTCCTCAACATTCAAGACTTCACTACTTAAATTGTTTTCTATTGTGTTGTATTCTTCCCATCTATTTTATATGTGTGTTAAAGTTGAATTATACATTTGAATTCAAAAGAAGGAATGGTTGGGTTATACTACTTATAAAAAGTTAAAGTGGGTTGTTCCTCCAGGAGAGAAAATAGAAGGTCTTGGGTTATGCCTATAGGTAGAAAATGGTATGACTTTTTAGGATGTACTTTCAGGTAAAAAAGGTTGGAATATTCAGGTTATGCCTCTAGATGGAAAAACATAGGTCTTTGGGTTGTACCTTTAGGGTGAAAAAAAATATGGATATATAGGTTATGACTCTAGGTTGAAAAAATAAATTGTGATAGGTTTTGAATCCCCTTTAAAAGTGAGTTCACTTTATAGTGGGTGTCATACTTTCTAATTAGTAGTGCTAAAAGTAGACTTAGAATCACTTTGATCTAAAATACTATAAAAATTCTTATAGTAATATTTTTATTTTCCATTACTAAATTATTTTAACTCTAATATAATTCATAATGTTTTATTAACTAGCCAGTTCACCCCCTCGTGACCATTCAACCATCTCACCTTCTCGGTAAATACCCCCCTCAAAAAAGGTATTTTGGGACCATTGAGTACTTGATAGCTATTGTTATACCATATAATGGCCCATTGTGGTCCTAGAAATAACCCATTACACCCTCTATGGTCTTACTAGTAGTATATACCCATTGATCAATCTAACGAGTACCCGGTGGTATCTCATTAGGCACTCAATAGCTTATGTATCCACCTCATAACTTCATTTATTATACAGTATATGAAAACTCACTCTGAGGGTTTTCTATACACCTATCCACCTCTAAAATATACATTTCCACATTCTAAACATTTCTATAAAAACCTTTCTTCGATCTAGATTAAAAAATTTAAATTCACACCAACTCCAATTTCACTAGATTTCAACCCTTCTTTGATTTCACGGATACCAATGATGTGGATCATCACACCTAAAATCATGGTTCTTTCTAATAATTTTTATAGTATTATTGTGGTAGAGATATAACCAAGGATCACTAAAACCATATTAATAGTCTATCATTATGGTTTTGGGTCCCATTGCTACAATTTTAAACCCTGAAAATAGTATTATTTTCTAATAATGTTTTATTTTTTTCATTTCTTTATTATAAGAAGTATATATCATTATTTATATTATATTATACTATGATATTAGTTTATTTTAAATCTATAATTATCCATACCATTTATGGATACTAGAGGATACTTGAGTCAGTGACACCTTTAACTTATAAGTACATGCATATTTTGTGTTCGCATGTTCATATCTCGTAAGATCTTAGAATAATTTATGTTTATTTTTTATTAAATTTAGATATATTATATTCCTAAAAATTCTAAAAATAACTTAATTTTAATATATATTACGGTAACTATTTTTAGTATATATTTTATTTTAGTGTGTGTGTGTGTGTGTTAAAAAATTCATCAGCACTAACCTGGGTGACATGTACAGGATTCTATAAATACACAATATTATCACTATCATTTTAGTGTTCCTTCACTACTCCAAAAAATAATATGAAGTATTAATAACCATTTTATTGTACTCATTTTTTTATTGTGTTGTGTCTTAAATCAGTTTCATGGGTTTCTAATTTTTCATGGGCATATAGTTATAAGTGATTGTTAGACTAACATGAAACAATCCCTTATTGACATGTCCATGGAATTTATATTCAAATAAAATAAATTAAATTAAAATATATTCATCAAGGTAGACCTTAATATTGATATATATTTTGAAAATTTTATGAAAAATCCCTCAAGGATATGTTTAGGTGTTTTAGGGTTATTGTGTTTGTTAAAAAAGTTGGTTGATAGAGTTCCAGTGTGTTTGTTGATGAACTAGATTAATAAAATGGATTTAGAAGAAATTGGGGTTGATCTGAATTTTTTATGAAAAATGTAAAAGGATATATTTTCATGTAATTGTTATGTAACCACATAAAAATTTCATGATCACATATGAGTTACGCGGTGGGTGAGCTGGGTAATAATTTCATAGATGCAGACTCGTGAAAGCCTTATATGGTAGGGATGTTTGCATGGGAGGTTCAAAAAACCAAAAAGGATTAACATAGTAGCCTCTTTATTTGAGATAAAAAGTTGGTGATTGAAGGTGAACCATGAATCAAATTCACAACATAGTTCTGCGGATGAGATTCATACATGGAAGAGATTTTTTAAAGGGCTTAATCCTAAATTCATGATTAGTGGTTTTTCTGAGATTATTTCCTTATATAAAGACCCATTAATAACTTTATTAATGGGAGTTAATATTATCATAGAGGATAATTACTAGGGAATTTTTCAAAATTTAAGGGAGTTCACAGAGCACAACAGTCTATGAAGTGTAGTAGTACATAGTGGAAGCAAACTGTAAAGTAGAAAATGTAAAGGAGGCTTGTGAGGTGATGCATAAAGAAGAAATACCTAGAGGTATTTCATATAAGTAGTTTATTATGAGGTATATTGCATGAATTATATTCATGAGGTATCTTTCATAAAATTAGTTCATGAATCACAAAGCACAAAGGGATTTTTTGAAGGTAAATTATGTGGTGAACACCACTCACGAAGGCAGTATGTGGTGGATAGTTAAAATAGAAGAAAAATTCATGAAGAAATTTTACACAAAGAAAAAAGTTACATGATAAAGTGGATTTCAACTCCCTAATTAAAAAAACTTTATAGAACACCCATGTTATTGTGAATTGAATCATAGCTAATATAGATCATCAGAAGGTTCTTTTGGAGGAGCGGTGAGTTATTCTTAGGAGAGAGAGAAATGAATTCTCAAGAATGAATGTTTATAAACTGGGAGTGATAGTGGGTCTTCTATAAATATTTTAAATAGTAGTGTACCATAGTGATTTTGGTATATTAGCACATTGAATTTTTATGCCCTTTATATTATCTTATTTTAGGTGAACTAAGTGAAAATCATTGTTTATCTTCCATGATTTCATTTTATTTTATATTGTTTTGAGAGGAATTGAAAATATAATTTTGTTTAATGATGAAACAAGATCACAAGGGGAGATTTTTTCAATCCATTATAACCTGATTTGCCACTAGGGTATTTAACCTATTGGGTTCAACAATTAGTATTAGTGATAAAGGTTAAAGTTAGTGAATCTCTCTTAGTGGAATTCATGTCCATGGTTAATCATAAAGAGACTTTTATCTTAAAATGAAATAAATTTCAAATGTGGAAGATCATATGTTGTATTATTTATAATCTATAAGTATGGATTTTTATACAGCTGTTATACAAGGAATATCAGTCATTATATAAAATGGGGATTTATAAGAAGTAGACCGTAAATAACTGAATACTAATTCTATAGGTAATAATGATTTAGGGAGAGCTTTATCAAATAAAATCTACATGAAATATATGTCATGTCAATCCTCACATTCCATGTGGTAGAAGATAATAAAATTTTATGAATGTGAATCAAAAGTTTGAGAAGTGAAATTTCATGTTCTATAAAACAAATATGAGGGCTTGAGGATACACATGCAAGAATATATTGATGCATTATTTATTTTGGTTAATGTAATTTTTTAGAACATGTGTGGTCTTAGATAAACTCTCAATGATGTAAATATCTTCAAGTACAACTTGAGAAGGTTTCCACTTTATTTTAATCCAAAAGTCTATGTGCTTGAGAATAATGATCCAAAGGAGTTGTAATTGTATATTCTTCATAGCTTTATGGTTTCTAATGAGGTGAGGAATGATTATAATGAGGCTATGGAAAATGGGAATTATAGGGAGGTTACATTCAAGGATTTGAAACAAAAATACTGTAGAGGATGATCAGGAAGAAGAATATGTGGATGAAGTCATATCATTACTTTCCTCAAATCTTCAAAGGGGAAAAGGAAAATTCAAAGGGAAGATTTCACTTACATTCTAGAAATCTATAAAGCTTAGTAACCTAGTATAAAATTATCCCGAGTAATTTCAAGATGATGATAGGGATGATGAAGTTCCCAAGAAGAAATATTCAATTAATGTGTAAGGTAGGAGAAGTAATAAGAACAAATTCTTCATGAGGAAGAGACTGCTCTTATAGGATGAAAATAGATAAAAATAGATATAAGTGGAATAAATTAAGGAATAAAAAGATTACAATAAATATTCTCTCATTTTTTTATAGGAAGTTCCTGAGAAAGGGAAGATAGAAACAATGATAAAGGATGGGAAGAATGAATATTTGATCTCTAAGCATAATTGGAAATTGTTCTTGAATAAATAGGTGTTTAGAGAAATAAAATAAATAAATACAATAAAGTGTTTAATGATGTAAAACTCTATATATATTGAAAAGAATAAGATAATTCTGAGTTGAAGGAAGATATTGAAAATATTAAATATGAAAATTAAGAAAATTCAGAGAAGGTTATTGAGTAAAAACTCAAAATTGAAGAAAAAACTAGGGTTATCAATGGTTTGACTATCATGGTGAAAGATTGAGTCAAATGTATCAAAAATCTTGAGGAAAAAGTTTCTAACCTATGATAAAAAAATATTAGGAGATTATCATGAATCCTAGTATGAAATTAGAAAAATAGAACAAACATGTGATAGAAAATGTAAGAGAGAAACATGTAGGACCAATAAAATAGTCAAAGGATTTTTAGGAGAATCAAAAGACACATCATAATTACAAAGATTATATTATGTTCAATATCAAAAAGAAATAAGTGGTGGTTAACACCAAGAAATAACCACACAATAAAAATTTAATGGTTGATTTGGGTATGAATTGGAATCATAATACTTAGAAAACTCAAGAGACAACTGGTGATATAAAAAGGATACAAAAAAATAAAACTTATTTCAAGTATTATTGTTCTATAAAGATTGGACATTATCAAAATTTTTATTCTATAGACAAAAGTTATGGAAGGTAATAATAGAAATAAATATAGTCAAGCATAGTTCAATATTTTAGGCATTCTTATGGAGTATTTAGACATATGGTCAGGTATTAATCATTGACAATATAGATAAATATGTTTATAAAGACCCAAAGTGTTCATATAAAGTAGCTCAATGAATCATCAAGTAGGATAAGAACTCAAAATTGATTTTTACCTTTTCAAGATAAAATTATTGAATAATATTTAAAGGAGGGTTAATCATACCAATAAAAATTAGGTGTGAATTCAAAGTAATGATTTGAAAATAAATGATCAAAAAAGGAAGTAGTTATAGTGATTTCCCTAAAATAATTAGATCATGTTGGTGCATGGATCCTTAATAGTGGTTTTACTTCTTATATGATGGTAAATAAGAATCTCGTCAAAAGAATCAAGTATGAAAAGGAAGGTTTTATCAGATTTGTAAATGATTAAGGCTTAAAAATCATTGGATATGGGAAATCCAAATTTAGGGGCAAAGATAAGAGATTCACAAAGGTATTAGTTATTGAAGGTTGTAGTCAAAACTTGTTAAGTTATAGTCAACTATGTAACTCAAGTCATGTAATAAACATTACCAAGAAAACTTGTATCATCAAGGGAAAGGGCAGGGAAATTTTAATGCAAGTGAAGCACATGAAGGAGAATCTATACCTTTTTATTAGAAAAGAAGACATGTTATTTTTATCCAAGGTAGAAAAACATTGTTTAGAATAACTGACTTGGAAATATGAGCTAGTAATCATCAAAATATTTGGTGAAAAATTATGGAGCTCAAGATCTCCCTAAACTATCACATGATCATACACACAAATGTGATTTTTATCAAAAAAAGAAGATAATATAAAATAATTATAAGTTAAAAATACTAGAAGTCAATAAGGTTTATTTAACTAGTACATTTTTATGTGTGTATACCTATATCACTAAGATATATTAATGAGAAGATATATTAAATTATTTTAATTAATTATTACAGTAATATGGAATGGTTGATGTTCTTCACTCAAAAGTATGAGGTGTTCAGCTACATTACTAAGTATCAAATAAAGTCTAAAAGGATTCTAGGTTAGAAGATTCTAAAATTCTAGACTGAAAATTTCATAGAGTTTACAAATATCTAGGTATATTATTATCTCGAAAAAACATGGGATAAGAAACCAAGTTTCAGTAGTGAGAACTCCTAAACAAAATGGTGTAGTGTAGAGGATAAAACAAATCATAAACTATATGGCCAAAATAATGCTTATTGAGAAAAACCTACCATAAATGTTTTGAAATGAAGTTGTCATTAAATCATTCTACATTTACAATATAGACTTATTGTGATCAGGAGAATAAAAGACTCCATATAATATATGGTATGGAAAGAAGAAATTTATGAAGTAATTTTGAATCTTCAGAAATAAGTGCTCCATTCTCAATAAAGAGAAACACAAGATTTTTGAGTCTCATAGAGATTAAGTAATTTTTTTCTAGATATTAAGGTAAGATTAAAGCATAAAAATTATTTAATAGGTTTCTTGGAAAGGATTTCAAATACAATGATTTAACTATAGTGGATAATGAACATAATCATCAGTGAAATAGTAAACAGAATCTAAATGAAATTGATTAATAGGTGAACATCCCAAGATAAGAATAAGGTGATGATTAAAAATTAGAAGAATATTTTGATGATGATAAAGATGGAGTTATACTTTAATCTACACAAAAACTGATGATAATGGATAAAATAAGTGAGAAAAATATCGTTGGTGAAAGAACAGTGTTAGTGATGATGAGGAGAATTAAGTGTTTATAGTAAACATCTCTATTATCTTCAGTAGAGCCAATTAATTTTAAAAAAATGACTAAATATGATAATAGGGTTCTGAAAATTAAAGGATAACTTCAACAAATTGAAAGGAATTGGGCATGGGAGATTGTTTTGAGGCTAGTGAATAAGGATGTCATCAGGACCAAATAGATTTTTCATAACAAAATGAATAAATATTACATGGTCATTTGAAATGAGTCACAATAGTTGTGAAATGTATACTCCCATATTTAAGGTATCAATTTAAATGAAACATTTAAATTCATGGTGAGTTTGGATACAATTCAATTATTTCTATCGATAGCAGTGCGGAGAGAATTCAAAGTATTATGGATGGATTCCAAGACAACATTTCAAAATAGATTAATTTAAGGACAAGTATATATAAAATTCCTAGATGGATTTTTTATTCATGAAGTTAAAAAAAAGTTTAACTACTAATGAATGTGTTGTATGGATTAAATAAATCACTAAGATCATTGTATTTATGACTTGATCAGTACATGAAAAAATCTCAGTTTTCAACATAATGGAGCTGATCATGATCTCTATGTCAATAAGGATAGTGATTAAAGTATGATGGTTAAGTATATATTGATGATATTATCTTTTGATGGATATATTTAATCATAGTGTAAGTAGTTTGTAGAATTCATGAGGTGTGAGTTCTAGATATTGATGATTGGAGAGTCAACGCTTCTTATTTATTTATAGGTAATATAGGGAAGGAATAGTACTTTAAAATATTAATATAAATATGTCGAGGAGGTTCTTATAATATTTGTAATGAAGTATTCCAACGTAATGAAAACACAAGTTGATACCTTGATGAAGTTATCAATTTATGATGATGACAAAGTGGCCAATATCATAGAATGTAGAAAAATCATTAGGATCGTATTGTACTTAATGGAGACATGACTTGACATTATGTTTTTAACATGATATTTAAAAATATATCAAAGTAATACTAAGGAAAGACACTTTCTAGTAGTGAATATTTTTCTTTGTTATATTAAAGGTAAAGTGGATTTTAGTTTGATCTATAATGAAGAATCAGAGAAGAAGTTTTTGTGATGTATAGATTTAGATTTAGATTATGTCAATTCACAAGATGATAGAAAATCTACATTAGTCAATGATTTTATATAGTTATATTGTTCATTTATTGACTTAAAAAGAAATATTACTTCATTTCACTAATAACTACAGAGGCTGAATATCTCATAACCACTCAATCTTGCACACAATTATTGTGTATGAAGTGGTAGCTTGAAGGCATATGATTTAAAGTGGAGTCTCATATGGGAATCAAGTGTGATAATTCAAGTGCTATCAATCTTATCAAAAATATATCCCATCATTCAAGGAAAAATAACATTGAAATCAAGTGATGCTTTATCAAGGAGAGGGTTGAGCATGGGTTGGTGAAATTAAAGAATGTGTCTAATGAAATTTAAGTCATGGAAATCATGATAAAGGCCTTACCCAAAGAATTGTTTAAGAGGGATTAGTTGTCTCTTAGAGTATAGATGACCCCCCATATTTAAATAGTGTGGATATGGTACCCCCACTCTCTAAGGTATGACATGGATTTCCTCGTATACTAGTCTTTATTTTTTTCTATTACTAAATGTAAAGGAGTGATCCTTGAGTTCATTAACAAAGGGAGAGAAAGTATGTTAGGGGATTATTACTCAAAAAATAATATAAGGATGAGTAAAGATGATAAAGGGGGAAAAATATTCTATGTTAAACCATGCAGAGAAAATATATAGTGGTAGTTAAACCTGATGATGTTCAAGCTATTCTATCAATGAAAATATATCAAAAAAAGATAATTTTTGGGTTAGTAATGAAAGAGATTGTCAATAATGATAATAAAGTGACTCACTGATGATATTTTCATTATAATCTTGTTTCTCACCATGATCCTGGATTGTGTGAGATTATAGTGCATGTTAAGTAAGTATTTGGTCATTATTTGGAGTTTCATAATGAAAAATATTTTTTAAAGGAGTATGCGTATATGTTTTTTCTATAAAAATATTAAGGGGGTTTTAAAGTTTTCCCAAGAAACCTAAAAGTGTGATTACTAGTTAAAAATAAATCAAGGTAAAAATTTAGTGTTTTGTGTTATTTTTTTTATTAAAAAATTTGGTTGATAAAGTTTCAGTTCATTTTTTTGATGAGGTGGGTTGACAAAATGGTTCTGGAAGTGATTGGAGGTGATTGGGAGTTTGTGAGAAAAATGGAAAGAAATGTATTTTTATGTAAGTGTTACATGACCATTTAGAAAGTTTGAAATCATGTATTAATTACATGGAAGGTGATCTACTTAATAATTTTTCATCTGGAGGCTCATAAAATTAATATTTTATAGGTATGTTCACATAGGAGATTCATGAACCATAAAGGATGTCCATGATGTCCTCATCATTTGTTGTTAAAAGGTGGTGATTGAAGGAGGACCATGATAGAAATGTGTTATACGGTTTCATATAGGAGATTTATAAATTGAGGAGATTTCATGATAGTCTTAATTGTAATTTCATGATTGGTGGGTTTTCTAGGTTTCTTTACCTATATAAGGACCCCTAATCACTTCATTAGGGAGAGTGAAAATTATCACAAAGGATCATCACTGGGAAATTACATAGAGTTAGAAGGGATTTTTTGGAGAATAGTAGTCTACGAAGTGCAGTAGTTCATGATGAAAGAATACTATAAATCACAAAACAAAAAGTAGGTTCATGAGGTGGTATATGAAGAAGAGGTGTATAAATGTGGTTCGTGTATGGAGTAGTTCATGAGGGGTCTTGCGTAAAGCTAGTTCATAATGAATCTTTCATAAAATCAATTTTTGAAGCATAAAGGGAGTTCATGAAGGCATAGTATGCGGTAAATAGTACCATCAGAGGTAGTATGCAGTGGAAATATCATAAAGAAGAATAGTTTAAGAAGTAATTTTTCATGAACCAAGAGTTACATAGTAAAGTGTATTCCATCTCACTGATGAAAAAAGATATTTATATCACACCCATTTTAGTGTAAACAAAATCAAAGATGATATATATCATTAGAATGTCATTTTAGAGGAACATTGAGTTCTTATTAGGATAGATGGAATTGCATTATTGGGTATGAATGGTTATAAACCATGAGATATAGTGAGTATACTCCAAAAATTGTAATCAATAGTGCGCTTTCAAGATTTTGGTACATTTACATGTTGCCTTTGTATACTCCTTAGATTAGTTGGGTTTAGGTGAACCAAAGAAAAAAATCATATCTTGCATGCTTTCATTTTGTTTTATATTTTTATGAGAAAAAGATAGAAGAGTTTTTTTATGATGAAATAAGATCACAAAGGGGGATTATTTTAGTATGTCATAAACTAATTCACCCCCCCCCCCTCTCAGGGTATTTAACCTAGTGGTTCTAATAGAACATGAGGGGTTTAACTAGATCTAAAGTGACATAAAAAATGATAAAAGTTCCAACACCTCACTTTTTTTATATTATAATCAACATTTTAAATGATTTTGAACACTTACAGAAGTCAATGGATTCAATTTCATGAAATTTATTATTATAATATGGTTATGAGATAACATTTATCATTTATATGAATGAGATATGTTTTTTTAATATTAAAATATATTGCTTTTGAATTCAAAAATACATATATGATGAATTTGTTTTAATATATTATGATATTTAATATTTTCAAAATCTTATAAGGATGAAAAATAAAACAATTCAAAGTCTCATTTGATAAATAAAAATTTAAATAAAGAAAACCAAGTGTAAATGGAATACAAAGAAAAGAAAAAAAGGAAATTAAAATGAATTTGATGTGAAATTAAAAAGAAAATAATTACTCATAATTAAACTAATTATAGGATAATGAAAAAAAATATAGGATTTTGATAAAAAAATATAATTAATATAATTAAATTGATATAATATTTGAAATAAATAATAATAGAAAAGAAATTGTGATGTTTTAAAAATTGAAATTTGAAAGTGTAATATTATATTATAATAATATAATATTTAAAATTTTATCACTATAATTGTTGTTATTTTTCTTATCATCTTCATCATTATTATTATTATTTTCATCATATTTATTATTTTCATCAACATTATAGTTTTTATTGTTGTTTTTTTATTATTATACATGTTCTAAACATTAACTAGTTCCAAAATGGGAGGGGAGGAGGAAATGAAAATTTTAAATTAAATCCATCCAATTTATTTGAAAAAGAGGATTGGCCCCATTAAATTTGGATTCCATTCATATGTATAAAATTGGTTCCCTCACATTTATAAGAGAAAGCATTGATAAACATATAAGAATCTAAAAAACAAATGAAATATTTTTTACTTATATATTGTTAAATTAATTTCAAGTTAGTGGACACCACCCACCAACTATTCTACACAATTTTCACATAAAATATAGATGGATATTGGGATTAATTTCCACCATCTGTGCACATACCCTCTTATAAAAATTGATAAATTTCCTCTTTATCCATAACACTAAAAATATAAAATATGGAAAATATTTAATAATGCTCTACAATTTTCATTTATATCCCATTTATCTTTTTTATATTTTTTTATGTTATCACCATAAACTTTTACCCTAAAATAAATTATACTAAATTTTTAATTTCAAAACATTCTACTAGCATGAACACTCTCAAGTAGAAAAGTTGGTTTTCTTCTAGATTAGATATTTTTTATTATTGATTTAATGTTATGCATAAACTGAATGATTAGTTGGTTTTATCAAATTAAATATTTTAAAAATCCGTACTCACAAGAATGTTTTAAACAAGTAACATAGTATACATATATTTTTTATTTTATCACAAAAAAACTATATAAATACATTATTAATAAATTTATATTTTGAAAATTTTAAAAACAAATTCAATCATAATAAATTTATTTTATTTAAAAATATATTTTTTTAATATACTTTGATGTCATTTTTTTCTCACCTTATTCAAAATTATTCAATAGTTTTGGATATTACTAATTTTTCATGTGATGATTTTTATTTCTCTTGTATTTATAGGGGAGTTTACGTCTCAAATATTTGATTTACTAATATATGTTTTTGTATTTATTTATTTATCACTTTTATTTTTTATAGTTTTATTAACTATGAAATTTCAATTTTCACCGCTATATAATGATAAAATTTATTTTATTTTCCTATTCAATTAATCATCACATCAAATATAACCAAAATCAAATCCATTTCTCTTGATATCACCAAAATTAATTATATGTCATTTATTATGGTTGTATAAATGTATCAATAATCTAGGTATATCATAGAAATGATCAAAAAAAATAATTCATGATATCCTCAAAATAAAAAAAAACAACAATCTTCTTCATGAAACATGTAAATGAGGGGTAAAATGTAACACCTCGACCCCAATTACCCAGAGCCGGTGCATTATTTTAACACATTTCAAGGATTACAAGGAATCAAGTCCCTAAGGACTGATCAGTTTAGCAGTCTTGGAAAATAGATTACATACATTAACTATACATTACAATTTCAAACATAAAACACAACATATAAAGTTGTTGGAGAATTACATTATTCCCTTTAACTTAACTCAGCATATCAATCATAATACACTTCTTGGAATCCTGGGAAAATAAAACATAAGAAAGGGGTGAGCTCAGATGCTCAGTAAGGGTAAATAATTTAGCAAAAGGTATAAACATTTAAGGAAAGATGTGTGATAAAAACAACATCCTTTTTAAACATAATCATAAAAATAATATAGTAAAAATAAATCAAAAAACACCATATAAACATTCACATGGATATTCTACTAGTTTAATAATCACATGTAATAATTAATTTCATAATGAGGGAATTCTTAATGTCGGACATCATTACCACATAGTCAAGGCCTTGTGCCAAGACTGCAAATAAAATTTTTATCAAGGCCTTGTTCCAAGACACTAGTTTTTCTCATGAGACCTACCGATTCATCAAGTAGCTATAGAGATCTCCACCCGTCACTTACTAAGTCCACTACATTCCTTGTACGAAAAAGTTGAAACATAACTTAAACATTCATATTAAAACTAGCATACGAAATGTCAATACATTAACCATAAACCATGAATGGTATAAAAATAGAACATTCACATTCAAACATATCATAACTCATTAAATAAAATATGGATAATTTTATTATAATAAATCAACCTCAATCAAGAATAATATCCAGTAAAGGATGCTAATATAGTTAAAAATGATCAGTAAAACTTTTTGAGAGAAATATCCTTTTTTTTGAAATCATTTAAAAGTAACACATTTATAAAGGAATTAATTTAAAATATATTTTTTAATCAAAGAGTCTCATACCACTTTGAATATTTTGAAAATAATTATCATTTCAAAACATTCATGTCCATATAAATAAATCCTTAAAATCATTTTGAAAACATGGACAATAATTAAAATGATTTAGAAAGATAAATATTTAAAACATTTAAAATGATGATATAATTAAATATACCCTCCCATAAAACCTTAAAATATTCCTTTTGAAAACATTTTTATGAAATATGGGTATTGATGATAAATATTTCCCAGTATATACTTACACATAAACAATCTCGGATAATAATGAGATTAAGGAAATAACTCATACCTTGCACTTTCCTTTCGTCGAGGGTACATTTAAACTTCTGTATAATGACCATAGTATATTATTAAATTATACCATAACCATATTCATATTTATTATATCAAACATGATTCATTTATGACTTTATACTACCCATTTAATAATGATTTCCATGTTAAATTAACATTTCGGGTAATAATCGCTTTCTTTATCGTACGTGTTTTAACTTGTTATTCTTGATCGTATAATTTAGATCTTGATTTACATGCTTCCAGAATATAACACATTATTTATATATCATATATATTTAGAATATAAATATGTATAATAGATTCATATATGAAATGTAAAACACTGTTTAAGGAGATGGTACGTCGTACGTAAGCATAAACGTTGTTTCTGTTTTCATATCATATTAAACGGAAGTAAGTGAATAAGATATATTTAAGTACATAAATATATATATATAAAGTATAATTATTATATCATATATTACATACTTATTAATAATATATATTTTTATAATCATCATTGAACAGTGAACGTGGAAATGAATCTCATCGCGTCGCGGAGACGGTAATCTGTACGTACGCACGAGAAAAAATATCATTATATTGATGGTGAAATCATATGTAATTAGATGTTATATCATATATACATAATAATTAACATGTTATATTTGTTATTTAAATCAGTTATACTCCTTATTATACCCATCCAAATAATGAAGTGTTTGAATAACAAACTATACCACGACGTGGAGACGGTAAGTTGTACGTACGCACGTATGGTGACTTTGTCATTTATTGGATGGATAGAATAACAAATATGGTTGTACCATATTTATAATAACATCACATTATGTAGAAGGTACTGGATTTATTATTCTGGTATGGAAACAACAAAGAAAGAGGAAGTGGAAGAAGAAAAGAACTTGAAAGATGGTGGTGAAATTATTACCTCTTCTTCAGGTGTTTCCTTTTTAGTTGATCAAAATGGTTCCTTAGGTTGGCTTTATGATCAAATTAAGGCCTCTAGGTTGAATTGAGAGAAGTTGGGAGGATATTTGGAACGGTTTTGGCTGAGCCAAATGGCTTTGAATGTGTGATTTTGAGAGAAGGGGAAGTTCCCTTTTATAAGAGGGGTGAGGGTCACTTTAGGAAAAGATTAAAATATTAATTTATTATACAATAATATTCGGTTTATAATGGCTCAAAATGAATTTATTTTGAGACCTAGGTGGTTATTGGTATAAATACTCTCAAAAAATAGGTTTTAGACAAGTTTAGGTTACCATTTTAACCTTATCTTTTAGATTTAACTCTTCGTTAAATTGTTTAACTTTTACCGTGTCTTCTTGTATTTTTACACTATATGGTTAATAAACTTACTCTAAACTTAAAAGAGAACCTAAAGTGGTTCATTAATGACATATATAATTTTATTTAAGCCCTTTGGATGAACCTTATATTTTTAAGAATATTATATCAACCAACAATATAGTTGTTGTTTTAAAAATTAATTTATGTCAATTTTTACACTATTTGGTATTTTGTTTTTGGGAAAGTCATAAAAACCATATCACTTTGAAAAAAATTTATCTAATCGACCCGAACATGTCATATTAACCGAGAAAATTCTTTTATGGCATCATAAATTTTAAATTCTATTTATTTTAATATTTATAATATAAACTATTTTAATATTTCATTAAGAAGGTAATTACTGCATCATCCTTGTGTCATAAATAAATTTAATTATTTAATATCTAAAAATTATAAATAAAATACCATGACTTAGGAAATATTTTTATCTTACTAATTAATATTTATAGTTGAATTTATCTTATGTATAACCCTATATTAAAAATGATTTAGTTAATAAACTTTGAATTTAAAACTTTTAACTCTTCTTTAAATAAAATAATAATAAATGTCCTAATCTAATCCAAGTGAACCTAAAGGATCATATTTTATTCATAAGTTTGGTTTTGGTCTAAATAAACTTATCCAATAGAATTAGGACATGTGTTAGGGTAATTATAATATTATTTTTACCTTTAATTGTCCTATTTACTTTTAACCGTGGTAAATAAAAGTCAAAAGTTATTATTCACAAAAAATTATTTTCATCTTATTGAATCATATTTTACTTACTAATGTAAATTTTATCTCTCAGATTTTTTAAATTCAACTCAAATAAGTGGTAAAATTAAGTTTTATGCAAATTTTCAAATGCTCCTAGAAGGTGTGTAAAAGAGGGTAAAAAGTTCAATAAAATTTTATACATCTAATTTTTTTATAAAATGACTCCAATAAATTAAATTGAACTTATATAGGTATTATATATCTATTTTTACTTAAAATAAATTTAAATAAAATAAATAATTATTTAAATAAAAAAGATCGGTTTTAAATAATAACGCAGTGTTTTTCACTATTCATCAAAATTGAAAAATTTTAGAAAAATTCCAAAAATTCACCCTAAGATAATTTTGATATTCTGAATTCAAAAATGAAGTATATTTTACCAAATTAAAAACATAGAAGTTGTATTTATTAATTTAAAATTAATTCCCATTGTCAAAACCAAAAAGCAGGTTTTTAAAATGTAAAAACTATCAAAAGATTGACATGTGTTTATGTCAAATTTAAATATGAAATTACTTATAATGACCTACATTGTATTAAATGATAAAAATATAATCTAATTATACTTAAAAACCATTCAAATTCATAATTTAACACTATAAATCATTTTGATTAAAAAAGTTGCTTTCAATTAAAATATAGTATTTTTCACTATTCATAAAAATATGAAAGTTATCAAAAAAGTACCAAAAATTTATCCAAACTAAATTATTATTTCCTTCTTCTAAAGAAGAATTTAATTTCATTAAATTTAATATTTAAAAGTGTCAAATATTGGTTTTAAAAAGGGTTCACCATTAAAAAGCGTTAAAATTGCATTTTTTGAAAAATACTTCTTTTATCTGAAAAAATGAATTTGTTCTTATATTATGTCTAAGAAATATATAATATGGATGTTAAAATTATATAGATTATATAAGATTAAAAATTCAGTTAATACTATTCATAACTGGTTTTTGAACGGCTAGTTTGGTAAGTTGTGGTGTGCTCGAACTCGGGGTTGCGTGTAGCACAAGCTATTGAATTACTTTAATGAGATAACGTACTATGAAATATTGGGTTGTTACATTCTACCCTCCTTCAATAAATTTTTTCCTTGCAATTTGAAAATTTTCTTTGAAAATAATAGGTTAAAAATAGAAAAATACCTTTGTGGAAAACTCACATCGGAAATTGGGTTAATAAAATTTAGTCTTAATAAGATAGAATGGGAAATGAAAAAGTCACCACCAAATTATGATATCGATTAGGAGAACATTGGTGGAAATTAGGGACACATAATTGGAGGAAAAATGTAAATATTTATAGGGAGTGATTGAGGTCACCAATCACAAACAAGTGTATAATTGAGGTCCTCAAAGCCATCGATCTATGATGATTTAAAATATCATCAGTTCAACAAAACATAAGGTATTAGGATAAAACATTTTTGGTTTTAATATCTCTTCCCTAAAGTTTAAGAATTAATTTCTTCATAGAATAAGAGAAAAATATATATATATATACTTGACAAGTAGAGTTTCATCCTTCAACTAATTCCTACCACAAATTCATCTTTCACTCCAAAAGATAATAGAATTCAAAAATATTTTATTTATCCTAATCATATGGGGTTACAAAAATAATGAATTTATAATTCTTTTGTCAGACTATTTTAAAAAAAACACTACATTATACAAACCAGGACATCACATGGGCCAGTGGTTGGTGATGCACTCTTGTCGCCCTTCGGTTGCGGGTTTAGGTCTCGCAGCCTTGTCGGACGCGATAGGTTATCACCCGACCTCCAGGTTGCCCTTTTTATGACAATCCAAAAGTAATCTCAAGAAATTATTTAACCTTAAAAATAGTATCCAATGTCAAACTTAATTGATTCCAACCTTTAGACTTATCCAAAATACGTCTATCCAAACTCACAGTCCAAAATTTATAAGGAAGGTAAACACAATGAAGATCCTTTTTTCCACATAATAATATGTGAATACCTTCATCATGAGTTCTTTTAAAACACTATAACACCCTGAATTACCATAAAACCTTATTGATTACATTCATACTCCCTTATTCCTTATAGAATACTAGATATACTCTTTCTAACCAAAAATGTTTTAAACTCTAACAATGATGGAATATACAAATCATTAATCAGTTTCAAGGCAGTCTAGAATATCCAATATAATTTATCCAAATCAATCATATATTTTTCCAAAATCACTACCTCATTACTAGAACCATATTATGGTTTAACCATATATTTTCCAAAAAAAATTAACCTGTTATTGAGTCACTTTTCTTGGTTCCACACAATCTCAAGTCCTTGATGAAATAGTACTGCAGTACGTCCTTATATACTCTATAATTCTTATAACATGTACATAATTAATACAATACTCAAATGACACAATACTTTAATAAAAATAATAATAACTATAATCATTCGTCTTCATCTTAGATAGTATCATAACTTTATTATTATCCAATAGCAGCAATTGGGGTATACTCTAATGATTGATTCGTGTAGTGTACCAACTCCTTGCAGATGAAGCATTGTACATTTGAAACCTTTTTCTTACCCTTGAAATCACGTACTTGGTTTCCTTTTTCTCCATACTTATAAAAAACTCCCATTCCCTTCAAACATTTACCAAGGTGATTTTTTCCATAGTTATCACATATGGGAAAATCCTTCTTTCCCCTCTTCCCTTTATCCATCTTTCTCTCTTCCATATTTTCTTTTATTGCTTCCTTTCAAAGCCATAGGACTCATATAATTATTTCTTATCTTATTAACACATTCTACTATTTATTAATATGATTAGAATACGTGGGAGACTATTTCCCTTTTAAATTTTGGCTTAATACCATGAAAGATATGATCCTTCTTAATCTTTGAATCATGCGTATTGTGGGAATTCTCAATCCTTCTACTATGAATCATTTCTAAACAATGGAATACACTAAGTTAGTTTATAAATCGCAATGAATAATTCCAAAATTGTAAATTGAAAAGATTATGAATATAATCTATAATCATAAAATGTATTCTTTGAGGATTTATTTACTCCTAAATCCTTCATAATGGCTTGTAATGAAAATGTGAATTATCCTAAGCATATCCCCTGGGAGTGTCGTAACCAAGAGTGCGGAAAGGCTTGTTGTCATGTACCAGGATACCCTAGGTCAAGCCCAAAACTCCTTGTCGGAGTTTTCACTCCTAGGTACATATGTTCTAGAGCCGCCTCTACTTGATCGTATCCAGATAGGGATGTATTTCTTGGAAAATAAAAAAAATCTCTACATTACCAAAATTCTAGGAAGTTCTTCTATACTAATCCTCAAAATCTATCTTAGGGTAATTTTCTCTAAACAGAGTTTATCTAAATCTATTTCCAAGGTCATTGCTAAACTTCCTCTGATACCAAATGTAACACTCGGACCCCAGTTACCCAAAGTCATTACATTATTTTAATACACTGGCATGATTACAAGGAATCAAGTCCCGGAGGACTGATCTGTTTAGCAATCTTAGAAAATAGATTACATATATTAACTTTACATTATAATTTCAAACATAAAACATAGCATAGATAGTTCTTTGATAATTCCATTATTCCCTTTAACTTAACCCAGCATATCAATCATAATACACTTCTTGGAATCCTGGGAAAATAAAACATAAGAAAGGGGTGAGCTCAGATACTTAGTAAGGGTAAATAATTTAGAGGAAGCTATAAACATTTAAAGAAAGATGTGTAATAAAAAAAAATAGCCTTTTTAAACATAATAATGAACATAATATGGAAAAAATAAATTAAACATCACCATATAAACATGCACATGGATATTCTACTAGCCGAATAATCACATGTAATAAATATTTTCATAATGAGGGAATGCCTAACGTTGGACATCATTACCACATAGTAAAGACCTTGTTCCAAGACACTAGTTTGTCTCATGATACCTACCAATTAATTGAGGAGCTATAACGGGCTCCACCCGTCACTTACTAATTCCACTACATTCCTCATATGAAAAATTTGAAACATAACATAAACATTCATATTAAAACTAGCATACGAAATGTCAATACATTAACTATAAACCATGAATGGTATAAAAATAGAATATTCACAGTCAAACATATCATAACTCATTCAACACAATATGGAAGATTTTATTATAATAAATCAACCTCAATCAAGAATAATATCTAGTAAAGGATACTGACATAGTTGAAAATGATCAGTAAAAAATTTTGAGAGAAATATCCCTTTTCATGAAATCATTTAAAAGTAGCACATTTATAAAGGAAGTGATTTAAAATAGGTTTTTTAATCAAAGTGTCCCATAACACTTTGAAACTTTTGAAAAGAATTATCATTTCAAAACATTCATGTCTATATAAATAAATCCCTAAAATCATTTTGAAAACATGGTCATTAATTAAAAGGATTTAGAAAGAAAAATCATTAAAATATTTAAAATGATGATCTAGCTAAATAGACCCTCCCATAAAACCTTAAAAGATTCCTTTTGAAAACATTTTTATGAAATATGGGTATCGATGATAAATATGTCCCATTAAATACTTACACATAAACAATCTCGAATAATAATGAGATTGAGGAAATAACCCATACCTTACACTTTCCTATGGTCGAGGGTATGTTTAACCTCCTGTATAATGACCATAGTATGTTATTAAATTATACCAAAACCATATTCATATTTATTATATCATACATGATTCATATATGACTTTATATTACCCATTTAATAATGATTTCCATGTTAAATTAACATTTCGGGTAATAATCGTTTTCTTTATCGTACGTGTTTTAACTTGTTATTCTAGATCGTATCATTTAGATTGTGATTTAAATACTTAAAAAATATAACACATGATTTATATATCATATATATTTAGAATATAAATATGTATAATAGATTTATATATGAAATGGAAAACACCGTTTACGGAAACGGTAGGTCGTACGTACGCAAAAATGTTGTTTCTGTTTTCATATTGTATTGAACGGAAGTAAGTGAATAAGATATATGTAAGTACATAAATATATATATATATATATAAAAAGTATTATTATTATTTCATATATTAAATACTTATTAATAATATATATTTTTATAATCATTGTTTAATGGTGAACGTGGGAATGAATCTCATCGCGTCGTGGAGACGGTAATCCGTACATACGCACGAGCGACAATATCATTATATTGATGGTGAAATCATATGTAATTGGATGTTATATAATATATAGAGAATCATTAACATTTTATATTTATTATTTAAATCAGTTATACTGGTTATTATACCCATCCAAATAATGAAGTGTTTGAATAACAAACTACACCACGACGTGGAGACGGTAAGTCATACATACGCACGTATGGTGACTTTGTCATTTATAGGATGGATAGAATAAATAATATGGTTGTACCATATTTATAATAACATCATAGTGTGTATAAGGTACTGGATTTATTATTTTTCTATAGAAACAACAAAGAAAGGGGAAGTGCAAGAAGAAAAGAACTTGAAAGAGGGTGGTGAAATTATTACCTCTTCTTCGGGTGTTTCCTTTTTAGTTGATCAAAAGGGATCCTTAGTTTGGATTTATGATCAAAGTAAGGCCTCTAGGTTGAATTGAGGGAAGTTTTTAGGATATTTGGGCAGCATTTGGCTGAGCCAAATGCCTTTGGAGGTGCGATTTTGAGAGAAGGGGAAGTTCCCTTTTATAAGAGGGGTGAGGGTCACTTTAGTAAAAGATTAAAATATTAATTTATTATACAATCATATTCGGTTTATAATTTCTCAAAATGAATTTATTTTGAGCCTTATGTGGTTATGGGTCGAAATACTTTCAACCAATAGGTTTTAGATAAGTTTAGGTTACCATTTTAACCTTATCTTTTAGATTTAACTCTTAGTTAAATAGTTTAACTTTTACTCTGTCTTCTTGTATTCATACACTATATGGTTAATAAACTTACTCTAAAATTCCAAGAGAACCTCAAGTGGTTCATTAATTACATATATGATATTATTTAAACCCTTTTTACAAACCTTAGATTTTTTGGAATATTATATCAACCAATAATATAGTATTTGTTTTAAAAATTAATTTATGTCAATTTTGACACTATTTTGTATTTTGTTTTTTTGAAAGTCATAAAAACCTTATCACTTAGAAAAAAATTTATCTAATCAACCCTAACATGTAATATTAACCTATAAAACTCGTGTATGGAATAAAAACTTTTAAATTCTATTTATTTTAATATTTATAATATAAATTATTTTAATATTTCATTAAGAAGGTAATTAATGCATCATCATTGTGTCATAAATAAATTTGATTATTTAATCTCTAAAAAATATAAATAAACTACCATAATGTATGAAATATTTTTATCTTTCTGATGAATATTTATAGTCGAAATTATCTTATGTATAACCCTATATTAAAAATGGTTTAGTTAATAAACTTTAAATTTAACACTTTTAACTCTTCTCTAAATAAAATAATAATAAATGTCCTAATCTAATCCAAGTGGACCTAAAGGATCATATTTTATTCCTAAGATTTTTTTTTGTCAAAATAAACTTATCCAATAGAATTAGGACATGTGTTAGGGTAATTATAATATCATTTTTACCTTTAATTACCCTATTTACTTTTAACAGTGGTAAATAAAAGTCAAAAGTTACTATTCACCAAAAATTATTTTCATTTTATTGAACCACATTTTACTTACTAATGTCAAAAATTTCTCTTTGATTTTTTAAATTCAACTCACAGAAGCGGTAAAATTATGTTTTATGAAAATTTGCAAATGCTCCTAGAAAGTGTGTAAAAGACGGTAAAAAGTTCAATAAATATTTATACATCTAATTTTATTATAAAATGACTCCAATGAATTAAATTAAACTTATATAGGTATTATATATCTATTTTTACTTAAGATAAATTTAAATAAAATAAATAATTATTTAAATAAAAAGTTTGTTTTAAATAATAACTCGGTTTTTCACTATTCATCAAAAATTGAAAGTTTTCAGAAAAATACTGAAAATTCACCCTAAGATAATTTTGATATTTTGAATTCAAAAATTAATTCTATTTTACCAAATTAAAAATATATAAGTTGCATTTATTAATTTAAAATTAATTCTCATTGTCAAAACCAAAAAGTAGGTTTTTAAAAGGTAAAAACTATCAAAAGATTGACATGTGTTTATGTCAAATTTAAATGTGAAATTACTTATAATTACCTATATTGTATTAAATGATAAAAATATAATCTAATTATACTTCAAAACCATTCAAATACATAATTTAGCACTATAAATCATTTCGATTAAAAAACTTGTTTTCAATTAAAATATAGTATTTTTCATTATTCATTAAAATATGAAAGTTATTAGAAAAGTACCAAAAATTTATCCAAACTAAATTTTTATGTCTCGCTTATTTATAAAAATTTAATTTCATTAAATTGAATATTTAAAAGTGTCAAATATTTGTTTTAAAAATGGTTCGCCATTAAAAGGCGGTAAAATTGCATTTTTTGAAAAATACTTCTTTTATCTGAAAAAATGAATTTGTTCTTATATTATGTCTAAGAAACACATAATATGGATTTTAAAATTACATAGACTATATAAGATTCAAAATTCAGTTAATACTATTCATAACCACTTTTTGAATGGCTAGTTTGGTAAGTTGTGGTGCGCTCGAACTCGGTGTTGCATGTTGCGCAAGCTATTGAATTACTTTAATAAGATAACGTACTACGAAATCTTGGGGTGTTACATAAAATATGAGTATCTCATGGAAAGTGCATTTTGAGATTCAAAACTATTAGCGATGGGTTGGTTAAGATGAGTTTTCATCACAAATAGTAAATTGTGGAGGGAACCTGTCAAAATTGACCCATGGAGGAAAATAGAGTCACAAAAAATTATTTTTGTGGTGAATAATTTCCTTGTCACAAATAGTTTTTTGTGATGCCCATCGAAAAATAGAAATACTTATTATTTTCAATGAAAATACGTTTTTGTAGAAAAAATATATATATAAATATATCAAACAAATATAAAAAACCAAATATATAAAACCTTTCACATATAAATTTATAATTGTATTAAATGTGACATGTACATCCAAAACTTATCATGATATGTTTATCAACAAAATATCATCGATTGCTATGAAGGGGGAGGATCATCAGATAGATGAGGATGAAATAACTTCATCCTTATTCCATGTGCAAGTCATCATGTGTACTCTAGCATATGCTCATGTTGTTGCCCATACCATCAATGTTACTCCTCGTGTTGTTGTCATTGTTGTCGATGAAGCTATCCTTTCTCTCTATTTATTCTCTCTATAATATAATTCAAATCTCATATACTCTCCTCATACTCTGCAGACAACAATAATGACTCTGCACAGACTCCCCTTGTGCTAGATGATGACTACTCCGCAACACTATAAAAACGGGTAAGTGTCAATAGAGAACCAATATTGATCACTTACCCTTTATTAATACCATACTAGGTTGCCTTCATCCAATCTAATTCATCAAATCCTAACTCACATGTTTCTTGGCCCTCAATATCATCCTGACTCTGATGTGTGTGATAATTCAAGGTATCGTGCGTCTCCTTCAAATTCAATTTGAAATTAAAATAGTTAATATATTGATTTAAGTTAATTTTAAATATGAAAAAAAAATACTAACCACAATTTGACACTTTAGATCACTAATAATCTCTCTAGTGATAGGATAAATATACATCTTCTTAAAAAAATTAATTATAAAACATTGGTATTCTTAACTGCCTAACGAATATAAAATAAAAAATTTAAATTTAAAGTATATTGAATTATTAAATAAAATTACTTACCATATTTAGTGGATGAATACAAAATGTATGATTACCATCTCTTTGTGTGATATCATGTCTCCCCCATTCTATCAACCTGATGATGATATCCTCTAAAAACTATCTCATATCTAGTATGAATACAATCTATCTCAAACATGTAATGAGATATAATTAGGTCCATGACTATAGCAAGACTAATAAAAAATTGTAACACCAACTCTCTCCATGGATCTCTTTATCAAATTTTATAAAAACTAATGATACTGTTAATTTATATAGATCTCTCATGACTCCCAAGTGGTGGATCTCATACTATCATCGATGTGATACCATAAACTCTACAAATAATTAATAATATAAAGTTAATAATTAAAAAAATTTCAAAATAAATATTATTTATTTACATTCCATCTGGTGACCAACCATGCCTTGATGAACATCAATGGGAATCTAATCCCACAACACCCATGGATTAGAAAAATTATTATGTAGAATCTCACCCCCTTTCCAATAGTTATATGTGAAAAATTTTGGGAAAAAACAAATAATCAAACAATTAGTACATAAATTAATTAATGAAAATTAATTAAAATACACAACTAAACATACCTCTACATGCATAGATCAAAATTAAGAGGCAAACACCACTCGTGAATAGGGTCAGGAATCATCAATTAGGCTAGGCTTTGACCCCTTTAAGTCGATGATATAGTGGTAGAAACTTGTGGGTTATATGAAAATTCATCAAGCTAATCACTAGGAATCTCAGTATCTGGGAGGGTGTAGAACATCTCATTGATATCATAACCAACCATCCAAAACACAAAAATAATATTGTCTGCAAATAATTTAAAAATGGTATTATATATTAATTATTACTATAATAGATGTATATAATTTCATCATTATTCATCTTCATCCTCATATTCATATTTGAAGTTATCAATATCTCTATCTTCCTCCTCAGCATCATCAATTTTCATAAGATCTCTAGCTTCATCATCTCTTGCTATTTCAAATTAATTAGTTACATCATCAGCATTATTAACATCATTGGCTTGTAACTATGGGGTTTCATCATCGATATTTGTATCTCTTCAAGTAAAAAAATTATTTAGTGTTTTATATTGAAAAAAATCAATTTATTTCACTTAAATAGATCCTCTTTCACTTTGTATAAATTTATTTTCATGAGATTTCATTTTTATTATAATCCACTAGTCAATTAAATCTCTTGAAATAACATAATAATTTATATTATAAATTTTATGTGTTTTATGATCCAACATAAATGGTTCACTTACTACAAGAAGGATTTTATATTTAATGTTAATAATTCCATGGAGTGGATGAACGTGCATCCCTAAATCAGTATCAAACCAATGGAATTTAAATATTATTACATAATTTTGACTCATATAACATAAATCAATTATTTCACCCAATATTC
The DNA here is from genome assembly GCA_963277665.1 of Viscum album. Classification (NCBI taxonomy): domain Eukaryota; kingdom Viridiplantae; phylum Streptophyta; class Magnoliopsida; order Santalales; family Viscaceae; genus Viscum; species Viscum album. The sequence continues at coordinate 817,815,938 of OY728148.1, forward strand.
CATAAAAGTCAACATCACATTCTTTATGATGAGATCCTTTCAAGAAAACACATTGTTCTTTTTTTTATTCGCCATATGTGCATTTTTGAAATTAAAATCCATTAACCACATATGCATTGTAAAATTTGACCAATTTTGGATGGTGGGTAACTCAATACACATAATCGATTATAAATTTTATCTTTATGTTGTGATACCTGAAAAAATAAAATATGAATTAATAATATAAAAAATAATAAATTGATGTTATATGTTCAAACATAAACACTTTATTTTATTTATATTTAAAACTATTGGGAAAAATTACATTTTTAGCATTCTACAAGTGAAATTGATGTAATTTGTGTGAACTATTTCTTGATATGTTCATCATATAATCTATAAATGAATCAGTATTAATTTAATTTTAAAAAATATATAAATAATATGTGAAAGTATTACTCATTGTACAAATCATTTTATTTCTTCACAATTGAGTAGAATAAATGTACGAGCTTTGTGTTATTCATCATATAAAATCCATCATTCATGAACTCCTCCAAAACCAAGTTCAATCTTATTGAATAATTGATAGTTTATTTTATCATAAAAATTTCCCTCATTACAAATTATTCTATTATGTTTTGAAGGATATTTAGATTGAAAATAATGAGTGTAAAAATGAAATTTCATCATGTAAATATGCTTATGTAATTAACCCTTCAACTTATGATTTATTACATAAATTTTTCTTTAGTTTTAGCATGCATCTCTTGTATGTGTACATAAATCATAACTATAATGGCCCTAATTATTTTTCTTTATGTGGTAAATTTGATATGAAATTTTCATTGAATTAAAGAAATCCAACAGAATTTTTTTCCAGTTTTCATAAAATTAAAACAATATATTATTATATCCTACTCAATGCATCATAGTTTTTTATCACTACACAAATGTCTCAGAAAAATTATGATATTTTTATCAACACGTCCCAAATAAAATAATTCAAGAAACATTTAAATTTAATTGATATTAGTCTTTCCATTATAACATGACAATTGTGTCTTTTTAATCTGGTAATATAACTATTTCTGAGACAACAATCCAAATCTGAGAGATAACTATCTGGTAACCTCAAATCTATAATCCAATGATATAATAATAAATTATTTTCTTTATAAAGTGTATAATATTATTTTGGATTCATTAAATTCTATAATTTGTCATTTTTAAATTACTCAAGTTCTATAAAATTTCAAATTTTGGAAAGATCTAATTATGCCTTTACATTATCTTTAGTCTTTCCAAGTGGGTCCAAAACTATATAAAATATGTTATCAAAAAAGTTATCTCAGTATGCATGAAATTTAAAATGTGATGGACCAACAAATTAGACCAATATAGAAGATCCCAAAAAATACTCCACTTTGTCCAATTGTGATCTTTCTTAAATCCATCTATTTTTTGTTGGTTTATAGTCGGTCCAAATATAATAGGAGGTAATGAAAAGGTAATAGATTTTATATCAATATCTAAGATCATTGTTGGAGGCCCATCTCTTTTAATTGTAACTTTTTTTAAAATATTTTTTTCCCTCAGAAAGGATGTTCTATAGGAATAAATCTATGATGAAAGTTTAAAAAATAAGGTTTTCTTCCATTGACAAGAATAGACACTTTTTTCACTCATATAGTATGGAAATGATTTTGAACCATGTGTACCTCAGCCTGATAACATGTCATATGTTGGAAAGTCACTAATTGTCCAGATTAATACAACTTCCATTATAAAATTTTTTTTTGCAACTACATCATATGAACTGACACAATTACTCCATAGTAAATTTAACTTGTCAATCAATGGATTCAAATAAACATTAATATTTTTTTTAGGTGTGTTGAAATTAATAATGCCAAAATGATATATGGTTCCTTCATCAACTTCCAAGGTGGTAAGTTGTACATAGTTATAAAGATGATTCAACAATAATATTAACTACTATCAGAAGAAAAATGAAAAAACATTAGTATAATTACATAGTCGCATGTTGTTATATTCTGAAGAAAAATACTGACGCAACTAATCATAATGTTCCATGAATCATCATCACATGGATGATTTGAAATTTTACTGATAGAAATATTGGATTTGTTTCATGTCATCAATGATGTTGTGTTTTGAGGCATAAATAAAATTTTTAATTTAGCTATATATAAGAAATACCTCAACTATTTAATAGGTAAAAATCAGCACTTCCCATGTTGTGACACTTTGTACCTCGATTTTTCACATGTAGGAAAATTAACTAACGAATCATATTCATGATAATATAAGATGAAATCATTCAAACATTCATGGATCTTCTTATAATTAAAACCCAAATTACATATCAACTTATTTCTTTCATATAAATTTACAAACAACGCATTCCCCTCAGGTAATAATGATTTCAGAAAAGAAATTATTTGATTGAATCAATTATTTGAAATTCCATTATCTGATTTAATAGCCATAAATTTAGTAAAACCTTCAAATTTTCTTATCTTGAAACCAAGATATAAGACACCTTTGGCATATTTCAATAACTCATAAAATTGAGATGGATCTAACTTGGGATTTGAATTATCATTTTGAGTTTTTTTTAAAGACATGTCTGAAAAATTATGTGATAAAGTTTAAAACCATGATGGATCTAGAACCAAATTATTTGTATCTTCTCCAGAATTTTGTTCACCATGTTGATACCAAAAAATATAATCTTTCCAAAAAAATGAAATAAATGCACCTCAACATTGTAAAATGCTTTAAATCTCCTCAAAACACATTTCTTACATGGAAACTTAATTTTCCCTTCTAAAAAAATTTGGTTTTGATGATGCAAATGATAAAAAGGTTTCAACACCCTCAATATATATGGAATTTATACCAGAACCATTTTGATTTTAGAGATGATTTATCAAATCATGATATTATAATGAAACTTTTTCTCTACTTTCATATTCCATGGTTTTAAAAAAATAGAAAATAGAAATATTTCTTAGGATTAATCTGATATAAGGAAGGGATGATCTGAGAAAAAAATAAAGAATTAAAAAATTACTAATTACTTGTAATTATTACTAATTATTTGTAATTACTAATTATCGATAAATGTTTTAAATTATTACTAATAATCAGTAATTATTACAAATTATTACTAATTACCAGTAATCATTACTAATTATTAGTAATTATTAGTAATTATTACTAATTATCAATAATTATGTATAATTATTACTAATTATTACTAATTATTAATAATCGTCAGTAATTATTGCTAATTATTGATAATTATTATTAATTATAGGTAATTATTACTAATTATAAGAGATTATTACAAATTATTGGTAATTATTGGTAATTTTTACTAATTATTACTAATTATCAGTAATCGTTACTAATTATCAGTAATCGTTACTAATTATCAGTAATTATTACACATTATTTCAAACTATCGATAATTATTACTAATTACTGCTAATTATTACAATTTATTACTAATTATTGGTAATTATTACTAATTATCAGTAATTATTACTGGTTATTATTAATTATTAATATTTATTACTAATTATTGGTAATTATTACAAATTATTGATGATTATCGATAATTATTACTAATTATCACTAATTATCGGTAATTATTACTAATTATTATAAATTATTGATAATTATTTCTAATTATTATTAATTATCAGTGATGATTACTAATTATTACTAATTATCGGTAATTATTACTAATTATCAGTAATTACTACAAATTATCAATAATTATTACTAATTATTACTAATTATCGATAATTATTGCAAATAATTACTAATTATCAGTCACTGTTATTGATTATTAGTAATTATTTCCAGTTATCTGTAATTAATACCAATTATCGGTAATTATTACTAATTATTACTAATTGTTGGTGGTTATTACTAAGTATTATTAATAATCGGTAATTATTACAAATTATTACTAGTTATCGATAATTATTACAAATTGTCAATAATTATCAGTAATTATTTATAATTATTACTAATTATCGATAATTATTACTAATTATCAATAATTATTACTAATTATCTATAATTATTATCAATTATTACTAATTATTGGTAATTATTACAAATTATTGCGAATTATTACAAATTTTTGGAAATTATTTCTAATTATTGATAATTATTATTAATTATTACTAATTATTAGTAATTATTACTAATTATTAATAATTATCAATAATTATTACTAATTTCTATTAATTATCGGTAATTATTACAAATTATTACTAATTATCGGTTATTATTACTAATTAACAATAATTATCAGAAATTATTACTATTTATTGGTAATTATTATAAATTATTTATAATTATCAGTAATTATTACTAATTAATAGTTATTTTTTACAATTATTATTAATTATTAGTAATTATTACTAATTATTGTTAATTATCGATAGTTATTACTAATCATTGCTAATTATCCATAATTATAGCAAATTATTAATTATTATAGGTAATTATTATAAATTATTGATAATTATCAATAATTATTACTAATTATTACTAATTATGTCTAATTATCAGTAATTATTACTTATTATTACTAATTATCGATAATTATTACTTATAATTACTACTTACTATAATTTGCCGATATTTATTACTAATTATCAATAACTATTACTTATTATCAGTAATTATTAATAATTATTACTAATTATCGATAATTATTACTAATTATTGATATTTATTACTAATTATTGGTAATTATTACTTATTATTATTAATTATCAGTAATTATTAAAAATTATTATGAATTATCATTAATTATTGTTGATTGTTACTAATTATCAATAATTATCACAAATTATTACTAATTATCGATAATTATTATTTATTATTTCTAATTATCGATAATTATTACAAATTATCGATAGTTATCGGTCATTATTTCTAATTATTACTAATTATTGATCGTTATTACTAATTATTGCTAATTACCAATAATTGTTACTAATTATTCGTAATTATGGCTAACTATTACTAATTCTTACTAATTATCGGTAATTATTACTAATCATTGGTAATTATTACTAATCATTGGTAATTATTATTAATTATCGATAATTATTGCTAATTATTAATAATTATCAATAATTATTACTAATGATCAGCAATTATTAGTAATTATTACTAATTACTACTAATTATCGATAATTATTGTTAATTATTATTAATTGTTACTAATTACTGGTAATTATTACTAATTATTACTAGTTACATGTAATTATTAATAATCAATGATGGGCGTTATGACCTGTCTTTCCAACATGTGTGTGTGTGTGTGTGGTGTGTGTTTGTGTGTGTTTGTGTGTGTTTGAATGTAATTATACCCCCAAACACTTAATATATATTAATAATCATCGGTAATTACTACTAATTTATGGTAATTATTACTAATAATTAGTAATTATTACTAATCAACATAAATTATCACTAATTGTTATTAATTACTAGTCATTAGTACCAATTACTGCTAATTAATACTAATTACTACTAATTACGATTAATTACTGTTAATTACTCCTACTTACCGCTAATTACTACTAATTACTACTAATTATCGATAATTCTCATTGATTATTTATAATTATTATTAATTACTGCAAATTAATAATAATAATAATAATAATTCATTAATATTACTATTTATTGTTATTTATTCCAAATATAAAATAATGTAAATTAATTAACAATTAAACAATTTTAAAATAAATACCTTAAAATTGACATTTTACCGGAATAAAGATATTGATGTGGTTCTAAAAACATTTTTGTAAAAATTTAAATGTATACAAAGAGATGTGAGAAAGCAATCAGAAGAGAATTTAAAAAATTATGATGGGATAGGTTAGATTATATGTGACAGAATATTTGTTGGAGTTTCTGTCTTAAAACCAACTTGTTTAGTGCTTGATTACATGTTTTCATTGATTAATGAAGTTTTCTTATCACAATGTTGTTGTTCCTCTGCATGACATTCGTATGTGATAATATCTTAAGTGTAAGGACCCAACCTTTTTTATTTTTTAAAAAAAGTTGGGGTCAGAGCCTTTTTTTTATTATAAAATCAAAGACCTCTTTCTATCTAGGTAAAGGGAAACTCATTACATAGACCATGGACCCAAGACCAAGTGGCCCGTGAAACTGGCCCGAAAGCCCAGTGCAATGTCATTCCTTCATCATTTTGTTTGCATCACCAAACTTGTGTCATGCCTGCATCACCATCTTCCTGCATCATATATGTGTCACCACCTGCATCGTAAATCCCCCAAGGGGCTTATTTAGCATTTTAGAAAATTAGGTCATCACCTTTACACAAAAAAATATTACATTACAAAATGGACACTTCCACTTAGTATCCATTTTTCCTATAATATAAAACTTTTAAAAAGAAACGTGTTTTCTTTTCATGGTATATCTTCACATTTTTAATCTTGACTTCATCCTTGTCCCTACTCATCCTTAAAACCATGTTAAAAATATTTTAAAACATTGGATGAGCACAAAAAAACTCAGTAAGAGATATAAAGAAGAAAATTGTTAGTCTAGTGAAATACATGAAAACCCATAAATGTTTTACATTTATCTCAATGTTCTTTGAGCGGATGAAATAAATCATTTACACATCAAAAACACGCACACTTTTTTCTCAAATAAAACCATTAAAACCCATAGCAAGAAAATAAAAACCCTTTTTGGAAACTCAAAGCATCATATTCATAACCCGTTTTAAACCCATGTCAGAAATAACTGGAGCTCAGTTAAAACCATAGGAGAATCTATGGCATCCCTCCTTTTTAAAGATTCATCATAATTTCATCCTAAGTATAATTACTGCATCTCATAACCTGGAGACATACATTCAAAGGAAATGGTAAGCAGAAAGCCCAGTAAGGGTAAGCAAGGGAATCAATGTACTTGTGATGTCAATAAGAACTTGAATAAAAACATAAAGACATGAGAAATGGAAGAATAGGCATATCATAATTAAAATAACTTGGAACATAACTTGAATATGTGGCTACAACATTTCATTTAGAAATTCATGAACATATCCCCAAGGTCCATCCCCAAGGAGTCATAAAAATTACCAAGGTTATTCACCAAGGTATCGTGAAACTTATCATCTCTAGAGATTAAATATTTACCCAATGAATTGGATAGCTATCAAGGTGCAACCTTAATATGTCTTTACTTACATGTGATCCACATATATCATATTCAAACATTTTATAAATAGCCCATAGAGAATAAAAGAAATGGGGTTCATTTCAAAATCGTGACATTTTAAAAGCTCTTAAAAATAAGATCAGTATATCATTTATAACCCATGGAAAGGGAGTGAGGGTTATATGTATTTCCATTCCAGAATAAAATATATCATATTTATATATTTATTAACACCCATATAAATGAAATAGGTATGGGTATTCGCATAGATAAACAAGGCAATTTCTTGAGAGAAAGAGATAGAAATTTTGAGACGAAATTTCTACAGCATAACGACTATATAACATGGTTTTAGAAATCATTTAAAATAGAGGTTAAAAGGGTCACCCACTCATAAATAATTCATAACATAGTACGAGTACTGAATAAGATCATGGTATGGATATTTTAATGACATACCACATGAAAAGGAAACATGAAAGAAAAGAGAAGATGCAATTTCTTTTACGAGAAATTCGGCAGCCTAACGGCGTCACATAAAAATTCAAAAAACAAATTGATGAGAGAATAAAGGGTATATAATCATTTGGAAATGAAATGGGAAGTAATAAGAATATATAAGAACATACCCTCAACATAAATAAATGGAAAATATAAGACACAACATAAAGGAAGTCATGACTTAAAAGAGGAGGGTGAAAGAATCCCTTACCTTGAAGAGTAACTTCAAAAGCATGAAGGTCGGGACCTTGGGAGACTTGAGGGAACCTTGGGAGGACTCCTTGGGAGGTAAAGAGACTATAACTTCTTTGTGGAGGATTTGGAAATGAAATGAATGAGGGAAAGGCTTGGTATTTATAGGAGAAGTGAAGGGACAAAACATTAATTGCCAAGGGACACCTCATCGGTGGTATTGGAAAAACCATGGGATTTCCCATGGTATTGCCCATGGTATTAGCCACTTGGGACACCTCATACCATATCTTATTATTCATAAGTTGACCATAATTATTTCATAATTATTACATCCTTAATGATGTCATTAAACACCTGAAACTCAAAAACTGTATTTTCACTATTTACCGAAAATTCTACTTTCTTAGAAAAATCCCAAAATTTCACCCTAACCAAATATCGATGCTCTGATTTAAAAAATAAAATCCATTTTATGAAAATAATTTTCTAAATATTTTTAATTTAATTTTTAAATAAAAACACTATTCACTAAAAATTCAACTTTTTCAGAAAAATCCCAAAAATTCACCTTAACCAAATATCGATGCTCTGATTTCAAAAAATGAACTCCATTTTATGAAAATAATTTTCTAAATATTTTTAATTTAATTTTTAAAAAAAACACTATTCACCCAAAAAAACTATTACTTAACCAATAATTTCTGAAACAGTTATTTACCTATTTTATTGAATAACATTACTTAATCATGGTGCCTAAATTATATTAATACTTTATTAAGTGAAGTTACTTAATCCATTTGGTCACATTTCAAATCATAAGCATAAAATCACTTTTCATAATTTACGATTCACCAAAAATTAATTTGATCTTATTAGACTCTAAATTTCATACTGAACACAACTGTAGATGACCATTTTTTAAAAATCATTACACATTATTAATTATTTAAGGTTTACATAAATATTTTAAAATATCCTTTTTCTAGAATTCATCAATAATATGCATACTATATTTATCCGAACATTTGAAAATTCACAAACTTCACCATAAGAAGACATCACAATTTTTATTTAAATCAAAGGATTACACAAGGCAGTTACGGTCTCATTACATAACCCCTTATAACACCAGCATAGGACCTAAGAGTAAGGTGTTCTAGAGTGATAAAATATTGGGGTGTCTCGGCCAATATTTCCCGAGTAGTGATTTCTATCAGCTTGAACTTCTCATGAAGGTGATTCTGTTCCAGCTTCACACGATGAAGTTTGGCTTGGGTTTCGTCCAGAGCAAAGCCCAAAGGTGCTACTCCTTCCCGAGTTTTGTTAGATGGGCTTCGATCGGCCCAAGACTACTGGATGGGGCCATCGAATCTTATTTCTATATTAATTAATCAATATCAATTGTATTTATAGACAATAATCGCAACATTTATTTTCCAACAGTCATATTGACCAACGGTCATATAACATTCGAAACCCAATGGTATTATTTTAATTATACTCATTTTATTAACTGAAATAGTTTTGTTGAGTATAAAATAAAATAACACAAAAAGTTAGGAAACAGAATTTATTCAAAATTTCGGGTCGTTACAGAATCCCTCTGGTAACTCCCTCCTTCTTGCCTATTGAGACAAGGAACATTACTCAATGCATTAGAGTGCTATCTGAGCACACCCATTGTATAAGATATATCTGGATCATAATTTTCATGAGCTATAATGGGGATCAACCCATCATATAAGTTGTATCGGGCTCAACCATTCCTCATAAATAGTGCTCAAGTACCATATCATGAATAAAACATTTTATACTTGCACTTTTTATCATAAAACCTTTGAAAAACTCTTTTAAACCCATATTCAAAACACTTTTGGATATCAAAATACCCATTAAAAAACCATTTTCAAAACTAAAATCCCCAGAAATGGGGAAATAGAGTTTTTCATTTAATAAAACATGAAATCTGATAAAGGATTCCAAAAATAAAATAATGGTTATGGTAGCAAGAAAACTCGTTGTCACTGTATAAGTTAAAATAGAACAATACTTTTGTCTTTTGTAAAGAAAGTCAAAACATTCCATAAAAAGATTTATTTTGAAAACATTTGAAATAAATTTAAAATAAACATAAAATTTCCTTTACAATTCATTTATGTCCATATAAAAACATTAATATGATATTTTTTAAAAAACATGAACACATAAGAAAAAGAGTTGGAAGGCAGACTTTAAAATATTATTTTTAAAAGAAAGTCACTTACCTTGAGTATGACTCATCACAGGTGTTATTTATATTCCTGAATAATAAAATTATTTTTATTTATTTACTTACTTAAAAACCATTTTTCAAGTTCATTATTCTTTCAATTTTATTTAATACTTAATCATTTAAGTTTATATGAGACGCTTTGATGATATTTAGTTCATAAGTCCAAAATGACTTTGGTAGGTTGACTATGGTTAAAGATATCATTACTCCTTAATATTTAGAATAAAAATCACAACATAATTATCATTTTTATACATCAATTATACTTTCAAAACCAATCTTGAAAGATGGTTAAGAAAAATAAACTACATTACAATCATGGAGATGGTATACCATACGTATGCATGAGTAACGTTTCCATTTTTCAAAGATCATGATGTAAAGAAGGTAAGTATTATTATATATTTCCATAATTATCATAATATTTTAAATATCATATTATTTCTTTAAATAAACTTATATATATATCATCCATGTTATGTGGTGATGCAAAATGAATCACATCACTTCGTAGAGGTGGTAGTCCACACATACACATGAACGACGTTATCATTTTTCAGTGAACGAAAAGGTGAGAAATTAAATGATATATTTTATTTTCTTAATTATAAATATTTCATTAATATCATATATATATATATATATTCTTTTAATCCATCATTATAACCAGCCATTAGAGGTGTTGATGGAAAACATATTATATCGATTCGTGAGACAGTAGTTTGTGTCGTACACACGAATGATGGATTTCTTTCCCATTTGATGGAGGTTGGAGATGAATATAGGTTATGTAATTAACATAATAAAATATTATTATATGGTATATACTGATTTTATTATCTCAACATGTTTGAATAATATTTTAAGGAGGTGGGAGAAGAAATAAAATAAAAACATTCGGTTAAGAATGATACCTCTTCCTCAAATAACCTCTTAAGGTTTACACCAAAAGCTTTGGTCAGTTATTTTTTATGATAAAAAAAAGACTCTAGGATTTTATTATGGATTTAAGAAATTTATTTTTACATGTATTTACTAAGATAAAGTCTTTTAAATTGTGAAGAAATGATAAGAATATGTGTCCTTTTATAAGAGAGGGGAAAGGCACTCTTGGAATTTCTTAAAATATTAAATTAATATAAATTAATTTTGATTTATAAATGGATAAAATTGAGAATATTAGAATATAATATTATTATGATTTTAAATACTCTCATAAAATAAAATTTTTACAAGTTTTGACTATGTTTTTACCCCCATCTTTTTGTTTTAATCCCTTGTTAACCCTTTTCACACTTACTGTGACAACAAGTTTTTTTACCCTTTGAGGGCCAAGATAGTTAATATAAATAGAAAAAGGCCCATAAATGAATTGTGATTAATATTTTCAACCATATACCAATCACTTGGCCGAATAATGGTTTTTAAGGAATTTTAAATCATTTAATAAAATATTATTTTCATAAAATACCAATAATGTCAATTTTAAAATTATTCATCTGCTTTAACCTTAATAACATCAATAGAATAAAATAAATTAGAATAAAATATTTTAATATATCTATAACATGTTATATTTATCTATAAAAATCATTTATCTCATTAATTATTTCAAATTATATTACTTTTAATATTTTTAATATCATTTATTTTATTTTCCCATTAATTGAATAATTACCACATCATCATTGCGTAAGCATTTGAGGTAATTATTTCTTCACTAAAAATTAAAAATAAATTAATATTATTAATATAAATAATTTATATTTAAAATTAATATTTATAACAAAACATATCCTCTATTTATCCTTATATTAAAAATATTATAGTTATTAAAAACAAGAATGTGACACTTTATTTTTCTTTACATAAAATATTATAAAGGTAATAATCACATATAAATGGAAACAAATATCATATAACCAAATATTGGAAGATTATGGGTTAAATTTAATCATTAAATAAAATTAATACAAGTTTTAGGGCTATTTTCTATTCCTTATCATATTATTTTGAACCCTTAATTACCTGATTTACCTTTATTGTGGTAACAAAAATTACTAATGCCACTATTAATAATATCCAAAAATAAAAGGGATATATTTACTAAATGTATACCCTATAATTATAAATATTGAATCCATTTTTTAAAATTCAAAACACGTAAGTGGGATAATTTAATTTAAAATTAAATCGGAAATACAGGACGAAAAATAGTTTTTCATAAAAATGTGCTTTTAAGTATAAAATGTTTTTATACTAAATACAAGTATAAAATTCATTTAAAGCATAATATTGGATTATTTAAAATAAAAATTAGTTAATTATATTTTAAAACTAATTCAAAATATAATTTTAATTTATAAATACTTTAAAAGAAAATATAGTTTTCAATAAAAATCAGCATTTTCACTATTCATGTAAATATCAAACTTTTTAGAAAATTCTCAAAAAATCACCCAATGATAATATTAACATGATGATTTAAAATTTTAATTTTATTTTATCAAGTATAGTTTATAAAATTTTTAGAAATTAATTATAATATTTTTCCACAAAAAGCAATAAAAATCATTTTGGAAGAAAATGTATTTTTAAAGAACAAAAATGACTTTACTACAAATTGAGTGATTATTTCCTAATAATTAATCAATATATTTACATTTATTAGAACCTTTATATATATTTCATAATTTATTTAATCATATTCATACTCACCAATTCAATGGTTGGGTCATAACACTTATATATAAATAATAATATTTCACAGATCATTTAAGCTCAGTGTTGTGTATTCTATATGATATCGAACATAGTATTTATTTTAAAATATTGGGATATTAAACTAAGACTATATTTTTTTCTGAAATTTCATAACAATTCCTTACTATAATAATAACCTAGAGGAGCCACAACATTATTCTTGAACCTTGTTCTATGGACGAATAATATTGTCTGATAGGACATAGATAATATAGGACATCAAGGGTAGGAATCTCATAAGACATTGATACACCTTCTCATGGTGTTCTCCTTTATCAATATCCAAGATAGGAGGTTATGATGGAGTACTTGTTAATAGGAAATCCACATTTCATATGTCATGGATGTTCCTATATATGGACATGTGTATTGATCCTTAGAATTTAATATTATCATTAATAGATATCATTACTTGTTTACTTTTATGTATTGATGAAAACCATGATGAAATATTCTTACAACAAATTATGATATATTGGGTGTGTCACAAGTGATGTTGCATTAATGCATAATACGAGAAAGGATTTATACCTTTTTCCTTTATGGAAGTTGATATATCAGGCCCTTTGATGGAAATGGAACCACCTAAATAAATCCATGGTGATGGTGTTTTATGGTTGATTTCATTTCCAAAAAGTCTGAGAAAGAGACATCAAGAATATAGGTTGATGGCACTGTCATGAAGACTTATTTACTTGAGATATTATGATAAAAGGATTATATTAGAGGGTAAACATTCATAGGATGTTGGATGTCATTTCAATGTTAACTTATTTATCTATGGATTAATTGGTGTGTTACTAGATGCTAACCTTGTACTTTAGGTAGTTGTACCAAATTCCACTGATAAAGCGACTTAGAGGGTCACACACTACGTGTATCATCAATCTCGGTTAAATTCTACTACTACATTTAACAAATTAAAATAAATAATATTCATTCGGTTTTGGTTGATCATCATAATTTAATCAAAAGTTATTAAAAAGAATAAGTGATTTAAATAGTAATAATAAATATTTTTTTACAAGTTTTGAAATATAATATTTATTATATTTATCAGTGAATAATGTAGTACTATTTATTTATTAAATAAATAGTTATTATTCGAGGATCGGTAAATGTTGACGAGGGAAAGAAAACTGAGTTTAATGGTCTGATTGGAAATAATATAAATGATATTTATTTATATATTATTAAAGGTGTTTCACATTTCTAGTGATTAATAATAATAATATTATTATTATTATTATTATTGTACATGTGGTTAATTAAAAATTATAAATATAGAAAAGGTTTAGTGTGTAATTTTCCAACCCTTAACTTTCCATAATAAATATCTAATTATATCACTTTCTAAAACACAATTGGTGTGCACAATGGACATAGTGAGACTGTCTCAATAACTATAGAGGGATCAAGAGATCTAGAGTGTAATTTTCCCCTCCCATTTGAATCCAATGAGAGAACATCAAGATTTATTCCTCTGTTGAGAAGAATTTTTTTTCAATCAATCAGGAATAATGAAAGCGGTTAAAATCAGCCATAAAAGCACCAAACAATTATATGATATCATTATGATATTATGGTGCACATTTGGATCATATCTAGATCTATTCTACACTTAGATTCTATAGTACAGCGACAATATGATAAGATCTTGTTAATAAGATCATCAATGAAAACAGAATTACAAGTTGAGGTAATTCTATATCTTCTCATATATTAATTATAAATTACATGTGAAGATATTTCTCTCCTAGTTATGGTGTTTTATCTTGTCATGAAATCTACTATTTTCATTGTACATGATGTTTTGAACATGTAAAGCAATTATTACACGTGATTTATGACTAAAAGGTGAGTTGGTCATACCAAAAAAATATGATTTTTTTGTGCCCATAACCTATAATTTTTTCAACTAGTTTTATCACAAATACTTCATGTCATAAATTTTTAAGATAAAAAATAAAAAATAATTTTCAATAGATGTCAAGGAATATCGGAAATGAAACCCACCATGTTTAAATTTTATTTACTCTATTGAAAAACTATTTATAAAAGACACCACTTTCCAACAAAAATAATATTATTTGCAACAAAAAATTTAATCTGTATCAATAGAGTATTTATAAAATATAGTTATTTATGAAAAAAATAGGATTTTCATCGCAAATAGTCCTTATTCATGGTTTGGCAGTCTTTAACTCTAAGAAATTTTATGGTAGGATCTGAATTATGTCAAAAATACCACAAAATCTAGATTTATTTATGAAAAAATTCTTATTTTTTTCACAAATAACTCCATGTTTTTATTATTTCTAATAGGTTACTATTCCATCAAAAATAACTTGTCACAAAAACCTATTTTTTCTATAGTGGTGGTTTAAGAAAACTCTGGATGATATTTAAAGAAATATTTGATCTTCAAAAGAAAGTTTTTATTTCTACTACTTGTGATGAATAAAATGTTTCATTCTTCTAATATTATAAAATTATTATCAAATATAAATCTACCATGTATCGAATTATATTCCAATTAAATTTTTGTATCATTGAGATTATAAAATTTAATATTCTTAAAAATACTTATATGATTTTTCATGTATCTCATACAACCATGAAACAATATCATTGTTTTTAATGATGTAAAAAGTATTCTGACCCCATGTTATTATTACTCAGGATAGAAAAAACAGTGATATTTTGATCAAAAACCATCATTGTATTTCTATTTGTTCAATAATATAATTTCCTAAAGAATATATTATCATCCATGAAAATAATTATGGGTGAGGATGAGATAGAGGATTTGGTTATCATGGTGGATGTTATGGTAGGTGTGGTCAAGGATAGTAATATATCTAGGGGCATGGTATAAATTACTATCAAAATAAAAGAAATATTAGCTCAATCACTCCAAAAAAAATAATGAAGAATCTTGTTACGAGTGTGGTTCCAAGTGACATTGGTCACAAGTCATTTGAACCCCAAAGTATAAGTGTAAATTATTAATCTTCAATGATATATTCCAACATGGGTATGATATTTAGTCTCGTACTGAGGGAAATAAAAAATACATGTGTCTTTCCATTAATAAATTTGGTAAAAGTCATGTATTAGAAAAACTATCAAAGTTATCATCTAGATTGCATTATACTTATATAAATTAAATAAAAACATTAAATTGAGAGCATGATTACCTAATTATGAAATCAAGAAAGTAAGTCTTAATAGTGTTAGCTAATTTATATCTCAAACTTTTAATGATCATTGCATAATAATGAGAATCACAGTAGGGTATCTAATCATCTATGTGAATCCTTATACTAGTTTAACTAAATAATTAGTAAAACATATATAGCTTGTTGTTGGACTAGTGGTTATGATAAAAAAATAGAGAGGTTATATATGGGGTCCTGAAACATTGTATAATTTATTTTTTAATTTGAATCAGACCAAGTGTATATTATAAGCACTCCCTACTCTAACTGGCATTTGATCAAGAATCTGACATCTCCCATTTAATATTTTTTTTATAGTGTGGTATATATACTGATTTCTTCCCCATTATATACACAAATGTAACAACCCATTTCCTGGATACAGTGATTTAAATTCTTCAAGGTGACTTTCAATTGGTTAAAGTATGGGTTTGTTTGAATTTTTTATTATGGTAGAAGGGTCAATTTTTTTAAGGATTTTGATTTAATTTTGGTTGTTTCAAGATGAATTATTAAGTGACTTTAGATTAGGTACAAATATAGGGAGTGTTTTTAGGGGACTCTAGATTTTGGGTGACCAAGGGTTGGCACTTTCTATATTCTAAGGACTATAGGTGGTATCAGGTACTTGATGACCCCAAAGCGGGTACCCAGTGGCCTGGACCAGTTTTTCTTTTAAATTGGGTTGCTTTGGTCATTTTACCCCCATTTTTTAACCCCACTCATGGCCTCCTTTGAACCACTCTTTTCCCAACCCCAAAAGTGCATCTCAAGAGCTCCTCTATAACGTCTTCTCCATACAATTCAATGAAGTTCTAAGGAATTACTTCAAGCTAGTTCAAGGTAGGATCTATCCCTCTCATCCCATACTCTCTCTCTCTCTCTTTCTCTTATAACCTAGTGTCTTCTTATTTTTTTAGGTATTCTAGATTTAATTCCACCGAAGCATGGTTAAATTCACTCTAAATATTGGGTCTTTATTCCATCTTCCTTCAAGGATGCCTCTACATGATGATTTCCTTCCATTCGTCATTATTTTGATGGAAAGTGATTAAAGTGCATCTTGACCTAGGGTTATTTGATTTATAGAGAGAATTTCATAAATGATTCCTTATATTTATTTGGGTCTTTAGGTTATTAGTTTTTTGGATTAATTTTTATGGTTGATTACTTTGGGTTTTATTTTAGATTTTGTTATTTTTTTGGTTATAGATATTATATAATTGTGTTTTTTTATATAAATCATGGTTTAATGGTTTTAGGGGCTACCCAGTGACTATTTTTCATTGGTAAATCTCATTGTTGTTATGGTCAGGTGGTCTGGACTCACAGAGTGCTTCTTAGAATATGCCTACACATTATTTCCCATATTTTTCTTAAATTAATAATTAAGGTTAACTATATTTTAGAGAAATAAATTAATAGTTTTAATCTGTATATTCTATAAGATGGTCTAAATGTTTTCAAGGAGGATTTTTTGGCTATTTATAATGAAAAATTTGATTCTCTTGAATACATTATACAATTTTACTTAACCAACATGTGTTTTATGGACTCGTTTTAGGTCTTGATACTTGTTGTTGGGTTATCCTTGATGTGTAAATTAGGTATCTCATGTTCAAGAATTGTTATTAAGAACTTTTTTTATGTTTTGTTTTACCGTTGTTGGGTATTTAATAAGGGTTGAGATAGAGACCTTTGATGTGTTGTTAGATACAAACAACCTTTTGTGACATTCTGAGATAGGAGTCCACCCATGCCTAAATCTTTATGGGTTATTAAATTGAAACTAAATTTCACCTTATTAATAACCCACCCAATCCAATAGTTAAATTCACGAGTTTCCACTAAATCTAAATGATCTATAAGTTAACAAACTAAACTTAACCTATGTTTAAGAAGGTGGTTCAATTGTGATATGGTGACTGGGTTTGTGGGGTAGAAGTGGATGATTCAAATTAGTGATCCTAATGATTCTATAATCCCTTAATACTAACACTTGACAACTATCTTGGTCTTTCTCTTATATATATAGGATAAAGGTGATGGGTGTTTTAAATTAAAAAACCCTATCTTGAAAACATGTTTTTCACCTTATTTTGGAAATGACTTCTTAATTGATTTTAATTCTTTCTTATTACCCCTATTCCTTTAAATTTATTATTGAGAAATGTTTTCAATGGAAAAAACGTTTTTTCTCTTAAAACTTCATCATTATAATAGAATTCATATGGTTTCAAGTGTTGGTTATAGATTAATTTAGTGTGGAATATAGAACCTATAACTTTAAATAAATTTTCTTATAATCATGTATTTGTTCATGGGATAGGATTTACCCATGTGATCTTGATAACTACCTTAGTTATTCCCTAATATAGTTCCATGTTTAAGTTTATCACCCCTATTAAGAATTGTTATAATTTTTTCCCAAATAATAACCGGTTGAATAACTCAAGAGGGGGGTGAATTGAGTTCTTAAAATTTTCTTGGATATTGGACCACCATCTTCAAAGTATGCACGTTTAATTCTTTCCTTCAGAATATATGCAGTGGAAATATAAAAATATGTAGAAAGGAAATTGAACTTATATATTTATAGTGGTTTGGGGAACATAAATCCCCTAGTCCACTCCACCAATTTTCTGCTCTATGATTTTGGTGATTTTCACTATAACAACCCTTTTACCAGGGGATCCTAGGTGAGTATAAGCAGCTATCACTTAATAAAAATGTATGAGAGATTTCAACCATGATCTCCCTTTACAAGACCTATCCATGTTCTTACACACTCTTTTACTGAGTGTAAACAAGATATAATGAGATTAAAATTTTAGAGAAACTTTTTCAGTACATGGTTTCAAGCAGCAACTGACAATAAATGAAGATTCATCCTATGAGAATAGTATACTTCAAGGTGCAGCTCGGGATGATATTCAATGCAACAGATAGAACTGATAATTATATTATGAACTATTTTTTTTCTTTTAACTATGTATAGTTCTCTAACATTTTTTCTTTGTGGTGTTCTAAAAAGCGATCAGCTATCATTATTCTCTCTTTGTTTGTTTTTTTTAGTAGCTAACTACACATTTTATATGTTGTTTAAACTTGAACTCGGAATAATTATAATGGTTGAATGAGTCATGCAGTTATCTTAGTAATATAGGATAATGAGAGTATGCATCCACACTTTCTAAATATAGAATTTATTTTTTGATCATGATGTCATAGTTCTTCTCATTTTTAAATATTCATATTCATGTAAATTATTCTACAGATTAATCTTTCCTTAAATGGATAATATTATTTTGATGTTCTCTAAAGGTATGAAATGTCTTATCAAGAGATTATCATTATAATCCTGAAATTCTTAAATACTAGATCTTCATGGGATATCGACTAAAAGTACTATTCATTATAAGATAACTTTAAAAAGATAAAGAATCTTGTCCTTGTTGTCTTTAATATAGCGTAAGATAATTTATAGCAAAATATAAAGTGCTACTATGATGTATCATTTATTTTTATTCAACTTATTTTGGATATGAATATTATTTTTAGAATATAAGTTCCTTTTATAATATCATTCTGACTAGAGATTTGTCTTGAGAAACTCATCCATTCTTTGTAAGATAAAGTCTTACGTGACCCTTTCTGATTCTGAACAACTGAAGATTTTATCCAATTTTCGTAAGATAAAATACTTTCATACCACAAGATAAATACATAAACACACAATGTAAGATAAATATAATCTGAAACACTTAATATAAACTTGTCAGTATAAAATTAGGGATTTTTTGACTCATAAAAACACATAGTACATATATATATTGGAACAACATATTCTTTGCAAAAATCTCACCCCTTTTGATGATCACAAAACCCATGAGATGAAAAAACAAAAAAAACCTATATTAGGTTTTGATCTTAAAAAAAAATCCCTTTTATTTTCTTCAAAAAAATGTATTTTCCTTTTCTTATCCTCTTTTTGGAATAAGGAATAAGTTTAAAAAGAATTTTCTTGTCCTTATCCCCTTTTTGAAATATAAAATAAGTTTTTGTATTTTATTTTTCTTCTCCCACTTTTTATGATATCAAAATGAAGTAAAATAAGAAAAACAATTTATATTACACACAAATGTTAGTAAATAGTTAACAATATTTATGATAAATATAATTTTTAGTGTAAAATAAAAAGATAATAAAGATAAAGATTGAAAAGAAATTATAAAACAAGAACATTAAATTTCTACAAAAAAATATAAAGTCATAGCAAAGGTAAACATTTTAAAAGAAGCATTAAAAGCATTAAGGTGGTAAGATCATTCAAGAAAAAAGAATAAGGTAAATAATTATGATCATTCAAAACATATATTAAATTAAACATATGATAATTCTTTAATTCCATAAAAAGTGGCATAATTCAAATGTTTTTGAGAATGCTCAACCACTGGGAAACTGATTCCATGAACTTTAAAGGGAGTGTATCAACTACTTTTTAGAAAACAATTTTTTGTAGGTGGATTCTTGAAAGAGTGGGTCTGTTCATGAAGTAATGCTGATGAAGTCATAGGAGCATCATTTTTTGTTCCAACAACATCACCAAACATTGATAGGGATGCTCTAAGACTGGTGCGATCTTCACGAGCAAATTGTACTAGTGTTGACTCGATGTTGAGAGCATCTTGCTTTAGCCTCGCCAAATTGAAGTTATCTTCATGAGTAAAGGGTAATTTAGTGGATGGTTCAGGTAAGGATAAATATACTTCTTTATAAAACCTTATATTTTCCCTTTTATGAACCTATAAAGGGTCAAATATTTCTTTAAGGCATTGAGAGGTGGAGAGGTTTCGATCAATTATCTAAGGTCCAGGTAACCATCTACCACCAATATGAAAAAGATCATTAGAACATGCATAAATTCTCTTTACCATGTCATTTTTGTAGTATTTTATAAGACTTGTAAAACCATTCCACATACATTGAGAAAAAAATTACAATGAATTTCTGTAAGTATCCTTTCTTTGAACAATTTGATACCAAACTTTTCAATACATCAAAATTATTTTCTATCATACCAATGACAGAAATAATTTCCTATTATTTTAAAGGTGCAAGTATTTCTAAGGATTTTGTAAAGGAATCAAATTCTACCTCATCATAATCTGATAAGTTTTTCCTAACACTGTTTACCACTAATTCATGTAAGTCTTCAACTTTATTTTATATATCACTATAGTTGTTCGATAAAGAAATAGTCATTCTTTGTAGAATTATGATGATGAAACTAACATCCTTATTCACTTGAAGAGAATTTTCCTAGACTTCTGGCATCTTTTATGATAGCATATAAACAAACTATTTTGTTGATCTATTAATCGATTCAACAACTTCCTTTGGAGTAATTGTTAGCCTTCTAACTTTATCTACTATAGTCTTCTAAAAAATTTGACACATCTCTCCTGTGATGATTTTACACTAAATTGAATCTATAAATGAAATCATTGTATCCATAAGTAGATATAACTTCATTATTTTTAACTAAATGTCTGAACTATGAGAATCTTTAGAAGTGGTTTGTTCTAAACACTCTTCTAAAAC
The DNA here is from genome assembly GCA_963277665.1 of Viscum album. Taxonomy (NCBI): domain Eukaryota; kingdom Viridiplantae; phylum Streptophyta; class Magnoliopsida; order Santalales; family Viscaceae; genus Viscum; species Viscum album. The sequence goes on from OY728148.1 coordinate 817,837,742, forward strand.
AGATTGAATCAATAACCTCACTTCCTAAATATCAACTTTTGAGACCATCTGATCGCAAAAAACTCTTACTTGTTGATTTGATTCAATGATTTGATATTTTAGAGTTTTTAATTCAAATAATAAATTTTAATATCCATATTGATCTTTTTTAGAAACAATCCTTTCAGTTTCTGGTACTTCTTCTTTTCTAGCTTCTTAAGTAATAATGGAAACCCTTTTCTGATGAACTTCAACACTTTCTTCCAAAAGTGATTAATTTTCAGCAGTGTTAGGTGCTTCATCCATGATACATGATTCTTTCAAATATTTCCTACCAATTATCCATTTATCCATTTTTTCAAATCTTGAGAATGATACTGAACTAGAAGAGGAGACATTCTTGATCTTGCAGAAATTTTCTTATATTGACTGATTGAAAACATCCAAGTGATAGTTGAGGATATTATTTCTTTCTAAACTTTGACAGGTATAGATGCAAAATCAGGAAGGGTTCTCTCCTGACAATTGGTTTATTGGCATGTTTTAATACCAATTATTACTCTTTTTTTCCTTAGTTCAAGAGTTTCTTCTTTATCATGACTTTTTACAGTCTTAATGTGATGAGACGATTCTTCCACCATGACTGGTATATTATGAAAACTAGAATTCTTACCCTAATTAAAATTAGGGTCTTCTTCATCCATTGTAAAAAAAAGGAATCAATTTTCTTAATGATGAGTCCCAATTCAAACCAATTTTCCTTAATACCCTCACATTTAAGTTTTTCAACCCGTGACAAGGAGTTTCATTTTTATCATCCAAACTAACTCCAGAACTCTAAAAGATTAGGGTTAAGATTCATTTAAAAGGGTAAAATTTCAGCTACTTGTGTTGAACATGACACATATATTATAGAATATATCATTCCAGATTCATATTATTTTATAACATAAACAAATAAATCAAAGATAAATCTTGAAAAAGAATCTTTTTGAACTCACCATTTTTTTGAACGATTCCTAACTAGATGAATTTAGTCAGAACTTTTCTTTCTATCTTAAAACTTTTCACTTTCTTCTTATCAACAACACCAGTTCTGAGCAGTGACTTCATGATTTATAGAGAGTAACTCCATCCATGGTAGCTAAGGTGGTACTGAAGAATGCATATCATTCATGAGGAACTTTCAAGGCTTCATCCAACTAAACTAAGGTAATCGAAGATTTTTCTAGCTAATAGTTTCAATAACCAAGTCTTCATCGTCACCGAAGTGAAAGACTGTCGATTCATAAAAGTCACGAACTTTCTATTTGAAGACATAAATGGTTCTCAAAACATCAAAAATTTATTCCCATCCTTAATGATTTATGACTTTCTTTAGAAGTATATCTGTCTTTTCTTGATATCCTTTAACATTTGATTCTACTATATGAAGCACCATCGATTCCTTTTGTTTTTTCTATTTTTATAGGATTTGAAGTTTTGAAGGGTTGGAAATCTTGGGTAACAAGGGTCGAGCAAAGAGAAATGGGGTTAAAATGGTTTTTAAGTCGTTTTGTACATAGAGTTGATATGAAATATTTTTCATTTGCGATAATAGAGGGGTCATGCAGTGATGTACAAGGTAATTATTATTAATAATAGGTGATGTGGCCTATTTAATATGACCAACACTCAAAATTATGGAACAAAAAATAAATTTAAATAAATAAAATAATGAATTTACTTTAAAAAAGATAAATAATTTATAAAATATTATTTAGTAAAATTAAACATACCTAATTCTAACTTAATAAAATTGGATCTATCAGTAGGAAAAGGTTTAGTAAAAATGTGTGATAATTATTTTTTGTTGCAAAAAAAATATAAAGATATATCATTTTTATGTGCATGATCTCTCAAGAAATGATTTCTTATTCATTTAGAGTGTTTTGGGTGCTGGTTTTTGTTTTGTGGTCGGTCGCTTGGTAGGGAGTATTGAGGATGAGCTTTGTCAGACTCTGTTATTCTCTCTTCTCTACTATGTTTATAGTAATCCACTTCTATTTCTATGGTGGTTTTGTGAGGTGGTATTCTAGGTTCTTTGGGATGTGCGTTCAGGCGACCGGTGGCTTGTGGTGGCTTATTTTTTGTTGTCTTTGGGCATTTTCGATGATGGCTTCGTATGGGTTTCAGTGTTTTCCTCTTTAGTTATGGTTGGTGTTTCTGCTTGTGACTTTTTAGATGATGTTGGTTTGTTCTGATGTTCTTGGTGAGTTTTGGTTATATGTTGGATAGACTGATTTTCTGGCGATGAGTGTTGTTTGGAAAAAGGATTGGGGTTTGGTGATGTTTGGTTTGACGTTCGGCGATGGTGATGATAGTGATGTGAATGACGGAATTGTGTTGGTGAAAGCAGTGATGTGATGATGGTGACAATAGAGTGGTTAATGAAGCGGTCTCATCTGGTTACAAGGTTTGTGGATTGAGGCATTGATGATGATCTTTTTGAATTTTGAATAGGGTGTGTGGGATGTTCCGAGGCACGGTGAAGCTGGTGTTTTTTGAATTTTTTTTTTGAATTTTGAAATTTGTAAGGGGTGAACTTTGTTTTTAGAGGGATGTATGATGTTGTAGTGAATGTTACTGTATGGTTCCCACTTTTCTTTAAAGTGGATTTTTAATAAAAAAATATATGATTTGGTATGAAATTAAATTAAAATATGAGGTTTTTGGAAAAATAAGAAAAATAGATACAATCCCTTTTAGATATCTTAAAATTCTTTTAAGATCATTCAAGTGTGATTATTTTGGATTAGATTGAAATCTTGAACAAAGACATACTGAAAACATAATATCTAGTCTACTTATAGTAATATAAAACAAACTTCCAATGATTCCTATATAAAACTTTTTTCAACTGGTTTTCCAGTTTCATCTGAATCAAGTTTGATATTGGAACTCATAGGAGTTAAGTAGGTCTTACTGTTTTCAAGTCCATATTTCTTAAGTAAATCAAGTATGTATTTTATTTGATTTAAAATATTTCCAAAATATTTTTGATAAAATTGAAATCCCATAAAATAGTTTAGTTTCCCCACTATACTCATTTAAAATTCTTTTTGCATAATTTTTGAAAATTAATTGCATAATTTATGTTTTTTTTATCTGAAAATAATATCATATACATATATTTGTACTAACAAAATATCATAAAAAAAAATTATTAAATATTTTAGGATATTTTATTCCTACTATAAAACCATTTTATAAAATAAAATAACTTAATCTTTCATATCATGCCCTTAGATCTTGTTAAAGTCCATATAAAGCTTTGATAAGTTTAAATATAGAATTTTGAAAATGAGGATCTTCAAAACTATGAGGTTTTTCTATGTAAACTTCAACTATTAAAAACCATTTAAAATATTGATTTAATATATATCTAATATAATTTAAAATTCATATAGGATTCACATTCTAGAAGGATTATAATAGATTCTAATATATCTACAGGTGAAAATATTTTTTTCATAATCTATTCCTTATTCTTGATTATATCATTTGGAAACTAATCTAGTTTTATTTCTAGTTATTATATCATGATCATCCTATTTGTTTCTAAAAACCCATTTTGTTCCAATTATATGATAGTTCGAGGGTCTATCAACTAGTTTTAATAATTTATTTATTTTCAATTTATTTAGCTATTCTTACATTTCTAAGAACCAACTTTCATCAGATAAGGAATCTTCTATAGATTTTGATTCTAATTGGGATAGAAAGGCATAGGATTATACTAGATTTCATAAGTCTCTTCTAGTTCTTACTTCCTCATCTAGGTTTCCTATAAATGTTTCTAAAGGATGGTCTTTAAGGTTTCTAGGTATTATAGGCAACACACTTTCTGGTTCACTAGTGTCTACCCTTACTGGATTTGGTTTAAATTAATAAAATTCCAAATCATCATCCTTGTTGTCATTAAAGAGATTTTATGGTCTCATATTTTTGACTGAATCATTTTGATCATTAATTTGAATCATTTTGTGACTGAAATTTTCACATTCATCAAATTTCACATGAACTGATTCTTAAATAATACTTGTCCTTTTATTGAAAACTATATAAGATTTGGAACTAGTATAATAACCTAGGAACATACCTTCATCAGCCTTTAGATTGAAATTTCCAATATTATCCTTGGAGTTCAATATGTAAACCTTGAATCCAAATAATTTAAAGTATCTTACGTTAAATTTTCTATTATTCCAGAACTCATAGGGTATTTTCTTTATGATAGGCCTTATCAGTACTTTGTTAATGATATAACATGTTTTGTTAATAGCCTCATCCCAAAAATGATTGGGCATGTTATATTCACATAACATAGTCCTAGAAATTTCTTGCAAAGTCTTATTCCTCCTTTTGAAAACACCATTTGTTTGAGGTGTCCTAGGGGTAGAGAACGTGTGTTTAATTACTTTATTAGATAAATAAGAATTAAATTCATGATTCTAAAACTCACCTCCATGGTCACTTTTCAAAGACATGATTTTGATATCTTTTTCATTTTGCACAAGTTTACAAAAATCAATAAAAATAGAACAAGATTCACTTTTAAGTCTTAAAAAAGTAAACCTATGTAAATATTAAAAAATCATCAACTAAAACATAAAAAAATGATTTTACAACAAGCCTTGCAGTTATAGTAGGTCCAAACAAATCTATATGGATAAGCTCAAAATGTCTATAAGTATCAACTTCTTTAATTGGTTTAAAAGATGACTTGTGTTGCTTTCCCATTTGTCATGCATAACATAGCTTCTTTCTATCCAATTTGAGATTGGGAAAGTTATAAATTAAATGCCTTTTAAACAATTTTCTTAAGTAATGAACATTGTAATGTCCAGGCCTTCTATGCCAAATCCATGATTCATCAATTTCAGCATTTAAATAGTTTACATCCTATATACACAAATAGTTAATATCTAGTGTGTAAACATTGTATGTTCTTGGTGATTTAAACTTGAGACATTTATCTTTAAAAACTAATCAGTCATTGTTAGAAAAATCAACAGAATAACCATCATCAAAAAGTTGAGAAATACTTATTAGGTTGTTCTTTAACCCTTTAATGTAAAGTACTTTGTTGATGACAATAGACTGGGGATTTAAAACTGATCCAATACCGACTATATTTCCTTTTTCATTGTCACTAAATGTGACATATCCTATATCTAATTTATATAGATAATGAAATTTAGAGTAATATCCACTCATATTCCTCGAACAACCATTATTCATAAACCATTTTATATTATTTTTCATATGTATAGTTACCTACAATGAAAAATCAAACAACATAATTCTTTGGTACCCAAATTCTTTTGGGTCTAAAAATGTTATCTATAAGAGACCTAGGCATCAATACTTGCTTCTATTTTCCAAAAAACTTTTTAGAAAGTTTTGAAAAATATTTTAATGGAAAAACACTTTTAATTTCACAAACTTGAGGATTTTTCAAATCAAAAATATTTGAAAATTTTCCTATTTCATCACAATAAAAACAAGTAACTTTGGGAAGGTATTTGTTTTTAGATAAAGGCATAAAAGGTTTTCTATAAAGTTTAGTCCTTTCTCCTTGGATTCCAATTCTAAATATTTCTTTTCTGGGTTAATTTTGACCAAGAATTTTTTTAAAATAATCATCCCCTTTTGTAAAGACGATTGTAGAATCCATGAAATTTTGAACCTCCATTTGTAGGTTTTAAATTATTTTGACTTGTTCAGTATTCAAGAAAATATATTTTTTCTTTTCAATTTTTAAGTTTAGGATATGACTGTTCAGATTTTCCTTTTCACTAACAATTTTATTATAAGTATTTCAAAGGGATTTTTTTCAGGATTTTATACTTTATTTACAACATGGTTCAATACTCATTTAATTGTTTATATGATTAATTTTAAGTTTTTGGTTCATGTTCAGGCCCAAAATAATAATAAGAATGTACCCAATACGATTGTATCATAAAACATATGTCGGATTTTTTATTTGTAGCTTTAGTTTCTGACTTTGATTATGTGAATTTACTATAATCTTCAAAATAATTCTATGTGGACTTCATAGATTTATTGTATTTCTTGTATCCAATATTCTTGAAATGTTTCTTTTCTATTTCATTTTCATCTGTAATTCTCAGACAGTCGGGTTTGATGCATCCCAACTTTTTACATTCATAGCATCTCAACTCTTTAGAGTTGTCACCTCTCTTTTTATGCTTATTTAAGGATATTATAAAATATATCCTATTGTTATAGAGTTTTTTAACTTTAGATAAAATTGAGAGAGATCATCATTTGATTCACATTTTATTGAGAAGTCTTCTTCTTCATATACTTCATAAATTTGTACGCTTTTTCTATTCCTGCCATCTTTAGAAGTGGATACTTTCAAGGAAAAAATTTCCTTTTTGTTCATCTTGTGCTCTTCAGTTCCAGTTTCCATTTCAACTTCATACATAATGAGAGTTCTTATGAGATATTTTATATTTAAATTATTGACTTACTTAGATTATCTGATAGCATTTGAGATTCCACTCCACTTGGGTAGGAATACTCTGAGTACTTTTAATGTTTTTTTAGGATTAGTGATAGGAATTCCTAGAGTAGAAATGATTCTCACAATCTCAGTGAGTCTTCTATTTAGTTGAGTAATTATCTCACCTTTATCCATTTTGAATATGTCAAAATTTAGTTTAATTCTATAATATCTAATAGCATTCACGTTTTTAGTACCTTCATATACAACTACTATAGTAGTCTACATTTCATGTGTCATTTTACATTGATATATCCTGTTAAACGCATCCGGTCCTAACCCATAGATAATAGAATTCATATCTTTAGAGTTAAAATCATAATTTTCTTTAGCTATAGTATCCCATGTTTTTGGTTTTTTATTAGAAATTTCATAATGCTTAACTTCTTTAAGATAGACTTTTAGACCAATATTTTTTAGTTAAATTATCATACGATCTTTACAGTATCTATAGTTCTCACCATTGAAGTACAGATCTCTAAACATTAACATAACTTATCGGTTATCGGTCATAGAATCCATGTGTATATGGATCTTTATACTTCAACCTTTGATAGTTGTGAACTCGAAAGTCAATTTTTCTTATACCAATTATTATCCCAAATAATAACTAACTAAGTAACTCAAGAGGGGTGAATTGAGTTGTTAAAATTTTCTTGGATATTGGACTACGCTCTTCAAAGTAAGCATGTTCAATTCTTTTATTCTGGATATATGCATCATAAATATAAAAACATGTGGAAAGTAAATTGAAAATGGATATGTATAGTGGCTCAGGGAATAGAAATCCCCTAGTCCACTCCACCAATGCTATACTCTATGAGCTTGGTGATTTTCACTATAATAACCCTTTTATCGAGGGATCCCAGCTGAGTACAAGTATCTGTCACTTAATACAAAGTTCTAAGATCTTTCAACTGTGATCTCTCGCTACAAGACCTATCTATGGTCTTACATGTTCTTTTACTGAGTATAAACAAGATAGAATGGGATACAAAATTCAGAAAGACTTTTTTAGAACACAGTTGCAAGCAGCAACTGACAGTAGATGAAGATTCTTCCTAAGAGAATAATAGACTTCAAGGTGTATATTTGGATGATATTTAGTGCAACAAATAGAACTAATAAGCACAACATGAACAATTTTTTTTCTTTTAACTATGCATAGGTCTCCAATGTTTTTCTTTGTGGTGTTCTAAAAAGTGATTAGTTATCGATATTCTCTCTTTTTTTTTAGTAGTTAACTAGTCTTTTTATATGTTGTTTAAAATTGAATGTAGTATAATTCTAATGGTTTAATGATTCATGTAGAAATATTTATAAGACATGATAATTAGAGGATAAATCCATACTTTCTAAATATAGAATTTATTTTAGGATTGCATTTTCAGATATCTTCTCGTTCTTTTAATCTTTCTATTCATGGAAAGTCTTGAAGAGAATGATCTTTACCTAAATGGATAATCTTTTTTTGATTTTCTCTAAAGGTATGAAATGACTTATCAAGAGATTATTTAAGTAGTCATGATGTTCTACAATACCTGATCTTTGTAGGATATCAACTAAAAGTATTGTTCATTATAAGATAACTTTCATAAGATAAAGAAGCTTTTCCTCGTAAGATAAACTATCTTCAATGTAGCATAAGATAATTTTATAGCATAAGATAAAGTGCTACTTTGATTTAACATTTACTTTTTTCAACTTCTTATGGATATGAATATTGTTAGGTCCACTAGGCTGAATACCCTGAGAGGGGGGGTGAATCAGGGTATGACTAATTAAAAATTAATGCCCGTTATGATCTTGTTTCTCTATTAAGCAAAACACTCTTCTCTCTCTTTCCTGCTACACAATATAAATAGAAAGTAAAGCAAGCGCAGGACACAGCAATTTTACTTGGTTCACCGCTAAGGGCTACGTCCAAGGAGCATACACCGACAGGTTGCCGGTCGTACCAAATTCCACTAATCTTCACTAGCTGTGGATTACAAGGTTCGGGCTAGATCACTTCTATTCCCAGGCTCACTAGCTTTACAAATTTAGGGTCATCTCACTACTTTCCCAAGGGTCACTCCCTGTCTCTCTCTATCTCTGGCTCACTGCCGGTGGAGAGGATCACCTTCTTCCTCTTCCTAAGCTCACTGCTCTTGGAAGGAATCCACTCACAGTTTAAAGACCTGTAGGTCTCTTCATTTGAATGAATGAATGCATCTTTCTCTATGTGTAGATGCTCTGTTGAAGTACAACTTTCACCCAAAGATGAATATCTCTTTGCACCGAAGGTATCGGGAAAACTTTCAGCTTCCACGCAGTCCGAAAACCACTGTTGGAACAAACCTTACTTGGCGCGCAAGTCTACCTCGACACGCAAGTATCGGCACGCAAGTCACAACGGGCGCGTAAGTCCTCCTCTGACACTTGCGCGACACAAGCTTCCTCAACTCCAAACTTACGTGACTCACTTCCTTTTACGCCCAAACCAATATTGGCGCGCAACTCCCAACCGGCGCGCAACTTCTAACACTGGTGCACAACTTCAACCTCTGGTGCGCAAGTCCCACCTGCGCGACCACACACACCACTTGTGCGACCACCACACTTGCGCGACGGGAGCTCTGATTTCTCAAAGTTTTGAACTCCGTTAGAAAATAAGGAGGGGTGGTCCGATATTTATAGGCAAATTGACCACCCTGCGCGACGGCGCGCAAGTCACCTGCGCGTCCTAGTCTCAGCGCGCAAGTCTTCTCTCCTGTTAGACACTTGCGCGACCAACTTCCAAACTTGCGCGAACCTATTTCCTTAGCCATATTTTGATCTTTTGATCTTGAAAAACATATGGTGCGCAAGTTTCCTGTACACCAAGTTCACGGCGCGCAAGTCCCTTTGCCAAAAACATTTTTCTTTATTTGCCGATTTTCAGGCCCTAAAATTTGGCAAACACTGGAAAACGGCGCCACCTTGTATCTGTTCTTTTGAACCGCCTCCATATCATCCATTCCTTTTATCGACGTTCTTGAATCAAACAAGGATCGTTGAACTCAGCTCTTGAACTCGACATTCCACCATGAAATCCTCTTTGTCAACAAATTTGTATGTCATTGTTTTGATTTGTCAATAACCACTACCAGATGTCCACTTTGTCAACAAACACAATCACCTCAAAAAAGCTTCAATGATACCTTGAGGGATTTTTTCCCAAAAATCTTCCCCTTTGGGTTTGTTGACAACTCTTCCAAAACAAATATACGTCGTTGATTCTTCAGCCTCCATTCGCCTCATTGCGATTCTGATAGCGATCAAGGATTTACTCAACACATACTCTAAGCCCACATGAGCAATGCTCAGCATGAGAAACAAGAGTAAATGAAAATTTTATCAATGAATCACTTTATCTCTGACATCCACTGTTGACACCAAACTGATACCAATTTGTACTAAACTGATACCAATTGTTGATAGATTTGTTGGAAGACCAATGTTTGGTTTGTAAATAGTCTTACCACTTTCCAACACCACTCTTCTACTTTTATCACGATCCTCAGCTGTCGTGATATCTATTCTTTGATCGATCACTTCTAGCATCATCAGATTTAATACGCTCCCCCTTTCTGCTCATAGCTTCAACACCTCTTTAGCCATATTTCCTGTGTTGTCCAAGATAAGCTCTGGCTAATCAGCTTCAACACCTCTTTAGCCATATTTCATGTCTTGTCCAAGCTAAGCTCTGGCTAAGCACGTTAAACTAGCTTCAACTCCCCCTATCTGGCTGCTCCACCTGTCAGCTTCTCCCCATATCATTCATGATTTATCAAATCGCCACACTGTCTCCCAATCACTATTTTATCCTCCTTCAACAAACACTTTTCTCCCCCTTTTTCAATGAACCCAAAGGACACTCCTTTGTAGTCTGTAACATAGTAGAGAATACATATCAGCACATTAGGGAAAACACATCATACCTCGGGGAGAGGGGGGGTCCCACATCCACACTATTTCAAGTGCGGGGAATCGACTGAACTCCCAGATCTAGTCGATGCCTCTCAAAAGATTCCTTGGGTAAGGCCTTTGTCAGAATGTCTGCAACCTGTAGCTCTGTAGGCACATACTCCAACTTCACAATGCCCTGCTCAACCTTCTCCTTGATGAAATGATACTTGATCTCAATGTGCTTTGTCCTGGAATGATGGACAGGATTTTTGCTAAGATTTATAGCACTTGAGTTGTCACACTGGATTCCGATCAGAGACTTCACTTCAACTCCCATATCTTCAAGCTGCTGCTTCATCCACAATAACTGTGTGCATGCTTGAGTGGCCGCAATATACTCAGCTTCTGCGGTGCTTAATGAAATGCAATCCTGATTCTTGCTCAACTAAGCAATACATAGTCCGCCAAGATAAAATGCACCTCCAGATGTTGATTTCCTATCATCTGCTGAACCGGCCCAGTCTGCATCAGTATATCCCAATAAATCTGTCTGAGACTTGTCGTTATATGTCAGCCCGAAGTCCACTGTTCCCTTGATATACCGAAGTATTCTTTTCACTGCAAGCATGTGACTTTCCTTCGGATTACTTTGATATCTCACTGCTTGGCATGTGGCGAAAACAATATCAGGACTTATTGCGGTTAAGTACAACAGACTTCCAATGATTTGCCTGTATTCTGTGATATTAACTACCTTGCCATCCTCATCTTTTGATAATTTCATCCAGGTAGCAACTGGAGTCTTCATTTCCTTGGAATTATCCATTCCAAACCTTCTTAGAACCTCCTTGGCATATTTGTATTGAGAAATGAAAGTTTCATTCCTTCCTTGTGTCACCTGTAGACCAAGGAAAAACGTTAGCTCTCCAATCATTGACATTTCAAACTCATTTTTCATGAATTTGGAAAACTTTCTGCACTGATCTTCATCTGATCCGCCAAAAATTATGTCATCGACATACACAAGCACCATCATCCTTTGATTACTGTCATTGCTGAAATAGAGGTTGTAGTTAACTCCTCCACGCTGGAAACCAAGCTTCTTCAAGTACTGATCAAGACTTGAGTACCATGCCCTTGGTGCTTGTTTCAGCCATACAACACCTTCTTCATCCTGCAAACTTTGTTCTTATCCTCATGAATGAGAAAACCATCTGTCTGCTCAATATACACCTCTTCTTCCAGAACCCCATTAAAGAATGCGGATTTGACATCCATCTAGAACACTTTGAACTTTCTTTGCACTACTATGGCCAAAAATAATCTGATTGTCTCCAGTCTTGCAACCGGTGCAAATGTCTCATCAACATCTATTCCCTCTATTTGGGAGTATCCCTTTCACACTAGTCGTGCTTTGTTCCAAATCACTATGCCATCTTCATTCATCTTGTTGTGATAGACCCATTTAGTCCCGATGACATTCTTGTCTGATGGCCTTGAAACAATCTCCCGTGTCTGGTTCTTCTCAATCTGATCAAGCTCTTCGTTCATATCCTGAACCCAGTTTTCATCTTCAGCTGCATTAGAAAAACATTTCGGCTCCACTTGAGACAAAAACGATGCTTGTTGTGATGATTTCATTCTTTGAGTCTGAACTGGAGCTGTTTGATCACCAATGATATTCTGCCTATCAATTTCAGCTCGACTCTTTGGCTTCCTCGCTGACACCGACTTGACATTTTCCTCTTCATCATCAGTATCTTCTTCTGAGTCATCTTCTGCCACTTCTGCTCCCCCTGGGTTGCTTACCTCATCATCACTTTCATCCAGGAACTGTTCACTGGATCGTTGAGTATTCTGCTCATTTTCAACTATAGTGACATCATTGCTTTCAATGATTTTTCTCAGCCTTTTGTTGTAACATTTATACGCTTTGCTTTTCCTGGAATAGCCCAGGAATATCCCTTCATCTCCTCGTGCCTAAAACTTCCTATGTTGTTCTTTGTTGAGAATGAAACACTTACTTCCAAAGATTTGAAAGTACTTCAACGTTGGCTTCTTTTCGTACCACAGTTCATACGGAGTCTTCCCTTGCTTCGGACATAACAGGGACCTGTTTGAAACATAGACCGATGTCAAAACAGCTTCCTTCCAAAATTTCTCTGGTAGGTCCTTATCAATAAGCATTGTTATGGCCATGTTGTTGATGATCCGATTTCTCCTTTCAACTAATTCATTCTGTTGGGGAGTTCTTACTGATGAAACTTGATGCCTTATCCCATGTTTCTCGAGATAGTTTTCAACCTGACTGTTTGTAAATTACGTACCGTTATCAGTATGAAACTTCAGAATTTTCTACCCAAGCATCTTTTCTGATTCCCTCCTGTACTGCTTTATGCAACTGAACACCTCTGTCTTATGGGTTATGATGAATACCCAGGCCATTCTGCTATAGTCATCAATGAAAGGAACATAGTACCTTTGCCCATTTATAGCTCGTGGTGAGATAGGTCCACATACATCAGCATGCACCAATTCAAGCACTCTAGTTGATTTCTGTTCCTTTGGGTTGTATGTCTTTCTGATGATTTTCCCTTGTTGACAAGCATCACACGTATGAGTGAGATCACGTGATAGTTTGGGAAGGTCTCTAGCAACATCACATTTAACGAGATCCTCCATAGATGGTTGGCATAGATGACCAAGTCGCTTATGCCACAGCTGGTTTTCTTCCTCTCTGGATAAAAGACAAGTATCTTCTTCCCCACCTACAAGATAGAGATTTCCCTTTGACCTTTTTCCCTGCAGAACAGCTGCTCCATCTTTTCCTTTCACAACACACATCTTCTTGGTAAATTGGATATAGTGCCCAGAGTCACATAGTTGACTGAAATTGAGTAGGTTATGACTGAGACCCTCTATTACCAAGATATCAGCATGTCTCATCTATTTTCCCCCAAACTTGGCTTTCCCTGAGCCAACAATCTTCAGCCTTCATCATTTCCAAATTTGACAACTCCTTCTTTGTCATATTTGATGCCTGTAACAAGATCCTTATTACCCGTCATGTGGGATGTGCAACCACTATCAAGGATCCAAACACCAGATCGAACTGATGCTTTAAGGGCAATCTCCGCCACCACATCCTTCTCATTTTTCTTCTTCTTGGTCCATACTTTTTCCTTCACACTCGGAATGCATTGAGACTTCTGTTCTTTATCAGAGTATGATAGACCACCCTCATCTTGCAGAGCTGCAAATCTGTTCTGAACTTTTAACTCACTTGTGGGTTTATTGATCTGCTTCTTGCGAACATTTTGATTCTGCTTTGACACATTTCTCTGAATGGTTGAAGTGCAATACCTAGACATGTGTCCAAATCCTCCGCACCAAAAACAGTGTCCTTCAAAATGTGTTCTAGAAAACCGTTCTCTGTTTGGCTGCCATCTCTGTTCATGTTCCCTTCTGTATCTCTTGGCTATGGAACACACATACTGTGAATGCCCATTTTCCCACAACAATAACACCTGATATAGGATGAATTCCCTCGTGATATTTCAGCACTATGATTTTCCCTTTGAGATCTCTGAATATTTTGATTCTGTTTTGTGCCCAAATCAACCTTCACTTTCGGGATGAGTGCTTGCGGTCTGACTGCAATTGTCGTAAATTTTTGTTCTTGACTAAGCCCAGAAACGACCTTAACATCTGAGCTCAATTGCTGCTTCTTCCCTACTGAACTTCTAGGCTCCTCTTTCATCTTCTCTATCTTCTGAATGGCCTGCTTTTCGGATATCACATTGGGGGTCAAGAGTTTACCTTGATCCTTAAGTTTTTGTCGCAAACTGACCACTTCTTCTTCAAGTTCTTTGATATGTCTAACCTTCTCCATTCCTGTGTTAGTCAAACAATCAATTTCCTTCTTTTGTTCCTCAATTTTAAGCTTATACTCAACAATATTTTTTGAGCTCTCTAGTGTTGAGGATTTTAGTCTTTCAATTTCTTCTAACAGCTCAGACTTTTCTTCATCCTATTGTTGCATATAGAGTTTGGCATCACGAACCACTTTATTGGATTTCTTCGTTTTGGCTCTCCAAACATCTATCTCCTCAAGAGCTGCTTCCAATTCAGCTTCCATATCAATTCTCCCTTCAATTTCTTCTTCTTCTTTAGCATCAGCTTCTTCTCCCTTTTGAGAACTACCAACAATTTCCACCAAGGAATTTACCCCACGATCTCTGAAATTTTCTATTTCCTCAACTTCTTCATTCTCAGACTCATCTAAACTTTCAAATTCTTTTGAAAGAAGATTCTTTTTATTGAAGAAATTTCTCTTGAATTGTTTCTTCCCTTTCACAAAATCTGAAGTCTTCTTTTTGGGAATTTCAACGTCATCATCATCATCATCATCTTGAAACTTCTTGGGGCATCTTGCCGCAAGATGACCAACCTTTCCACATTTAAAGCATGCTAGTGGAAGTTTACCTTTAAACTTTCCTCTTCCTCTTTGTAGATTTGAAGAAAGGAATGACATCACCTCATCCGTCTCTTCTTATTAATTAGAATCTTCAATGGTGAGCTTCTTCATGGCCTTAAATGCCACCTCTTTAGACTTCCCCTTTTCCACAGCCTCATTATCATCATTCCTCATTTCATATGAAACCAAGGTACTGTGCAAATTTTCCAATGTCATCTCTTTTGGATCTTTATCTTCTAGTAATGAAACTTTCGGATTGAACCGAGGTGGAAGTTTCCTCAAGATGCGCTTTACAATCTTTATGTCTTCAATGACTTCTCCAAGACCTCGCATATCTTCCACAACAATGTTTACCCTGTCAAAGAATGCGTCAACAGACTCATTCAGGTTCATTTTGAGATCTTCATATTTGTTCCACAACACCTGAAGCTTTTCCTCTCTGACTTTTGTGTCCCCTTCATATATATTCAAAAGCTTTTCCCACATGGCATGTGACGTTTTGCATGACATCACCTTCGTGCAGATGGGATTGGAAAGGGCTCCCCATAAGGCATTTATTTCTTTGGAATCAGCATCCAACTCTCTATGCTCACCTTTTGATAAAGCACCACTATTAATATCAGATGTGATACCATGCATAGCTGCTGAAAACATATCCATTCCCAAGGATCGGAAATAGTGTTGCATCCGATTCTTCCATATCTGAAAATTATATCCGTCGAAGATCGGAATCCCTTTATGATTGGTTACCTCCATTGAGAGAAGAACAAATTTCAACCTTTCGCTCTGATACCACTTGTTAGGTCCACTAGGCTGAATACCCTAAGAGGGGGGGTGAATCAAGGTATGACTAATTAAAAATTAATGTCCGTTCTGATCTTGTTTCGCTGTTAAGCAAAACACTCTTCTCTCTCTTTCCTGCTACACAATATAAACAGAAAGTAAAGCAAGCGTAGGACACAATAATTTTACTTGGTTCACCGCTAAGGGCTACGTCCAAGGAGCATACGCCGACAGGTTGCCGGTCGTACCAAATTCCACTAATCTTCACTAGCTGTGGATTACAAGTTTCGGGCTAGATCACTTCTATGCCCAGGCTCACTGCCTTTACAAATTTAGGGTCAGCTCACTTCTTTCCCAAGGGTCACTCCCTTTCTCTCTCTCTCTCTCTGTCTCACTGCCGGTGGAGAGGATCACCTTCTTCCTCTTCCTAAGCTCACTGCTCTTGGAAGGAATCTACTCATAGTTTATAGACCTGTAGGTCTCTTCATTTGCATGAATGAATGCATCTTTCTCTGTGTGTAGATGCTCTGTTGAAGTACAACTTTCACCCAAAGATGAATATCTATTTTCACCAAAGGTATCGGGCAAACTTCCAGCTTCCACGCAGTCTGAAAACCACTGTTGGAACAAACCTTAATTGGCGCGCAAGTCTACCTCGAAGCGCAAGTATCGGCGCGCAAGTCACAACGGGCGCGCAAGTCCTCCTCTGACACTTGCGCGACACAAGCTTCCTCAACTCCAAACTTGTGCGACTCACTTACTTTTACGCCCAAACCAATATTGGCGCGCAACTGCCAACCGGCGCGCAACTTCTAACACCGGCGCACAACTTCAACCTCTGGCGCGCAAGTCCCACCTGCGCGACCACACACACCACTTGCGCGACCACCACACCTGCGCGACGGGAGCTCTGATTTCTCAAAGTGTTGAACTCCGTTAGAAAATAAGGAGGGGTGGTCCGGTATTTATAGGCAAATTGACCACCCTGCGCGACGGCGCACAAGTCACCTGCGTGACCCAGTCTCGGTGCGCAAGTCTTCTCTCATGTTAGACACTTGCGCGACCAACTTCCAAACTTGTGCGAACCTATTTCCTTAGCCATATTTTGATCTTCTGATCTTGAAAAACATATGGCGCGCAAGTTTCCTGTACACCAAGTTCACGGCGCGCAAGTCCCTTTGCCAAAAACACTTTTCTTAATTTGCCGATTTTCAGGCCCTAAAATTTGGCAAACACTGGAAAACGGCAACACCTTGTATCTGTTCTTTTGAACCGCCTCCAGATCATCCATTACTTTTATCAACGTTCTTGAATCAAACATGGATCGTTGACCTCATCTCTTGAACTCGACATTCCACCATGAAATCCTCTTTGTCAACAAATTTGTATGTCATTGTTTTGCTTTGTCAACAACCACTACTCAGATGTCCACTTTGTCAACAAACACAATCACCTCAAAAAAGATTCAATGATACCTTGAGGGATTTTTTCCCAACAAATATTCTTTTAAGAATATAAGGTCCTTTTATAATCTCATTTTGGCTATATATTTTTCTTAAGTGACTCATCCATTCTTCGTAAGGTAAAGTCTTACATGAAACTTTCTGATTCTAAACAATTGAAGATGTTATTCAATTTTTGAAAGATAAAATACTTTCATACCATAAAATAAACACTTGAACACACAACGTAAGATAAATATAATTTGAAACACTTAAGATAAACTTGTCAATATAAAAGTATGGATTTTATGACTCATCAAAACACATAGTACGGAGATATATTGGAACAATATATTCTTTGCAACAATAATGAATTATTTACTTATATGATGGGTACTCTTCTAGGTATTTATCAGAATTTGAATATACCAAACTCATGTAGCCCCATTAGAATGTCCCTATCATGTTTGGTCATTTCATTATAGTACTGCGCACTTGGAATGGACTATTACCTAAAGTCTTGCTTTCTTTTTAAGTTGGATACTTCCATGTGTGAGTGTTTTTATGGTTATACATACCTTGATCATGACCATAGTTTGATATTGTGACAATAATATTACCATTTTTCTATAAAAATCATGATATATGTTGTCATTGTAAAATTTTCATCAGTATGGATATGGTTTTAAGCATATCATGCCTTCTTATATTAAGAATTTTGGTTGGTATAATTCATAGCATTTATTTAGTCATATTTATTGTTTCTTGTATTATAGAGACCAAGACTTTTCATACATAGATATTTCATCTTTTTAGATGAATATTCATTACATGACATAATGATCCACCCCATAATCATATAGGTCTAGCGCCTTTGGAAACTTGGAAACATAAATAACCTGTTCATAAGTGAACTAATTCATCTCTCATTAAGTTATTCACAACTATCACCCTTCTTAGACATATCGTACTTAATATCTTTCTTCATAACCTGGGGAAAATGAAACATAAGAAAGAGGTGATCTCATATACTCAGTAAGGGTAAACAAGGGAGATATCAATGATCACTTGAGAATAACATGAGCATAAGGGTATGAGAATATGAGCACAACATTTGAAAATCATACCCTGTATATCAAAGATCATAATCTTGATTCAGGGAAGAAATCTTTGTAGCTCATAAGACATGAATGTAACACCCCAAGATTTTATGAGATATATTATTTTTAATTTCTTTGATATCTTCTATTATACACTACACCAATATTAGCTTGTACTATACGCAACATTGTATTATCTTGCAGTATACACAACACTATTCTTGGCACGTGTTACACACAATTTCAAGTTCGTTTTGTGGAAATTATTTTACGCAACATTAAGTATAGATTTTGTTTAATGTATAAATGAAATAAGTTTTGATTATATTATACGCAACACCAAACGGAGCTTTCACTACACACAGCCCTGACTTGGCTTGCATTATACGTAATCAAGATCATCTTCTATAGTGTGTGTAGTACGCAATACCAAGTTTCACTAAACAGGATATTATTATAATATTATTATGAACTAGCCGTTATGAATAGTAATACCCACTTTTTGAAATTTTATAAATTTTACCTTTCAAAATGGACTTCATTTTTGGATTCGGAATATCAAAATATCCTAGGGTGAATTATTGGTATTTTTTTGACAACTTTCAATTTTTGATGAATAGTGAAAACACTAGGTTACTATTTAAAAACCGACTTTTTATTTAAATAATTATTTATTTTTTAAATTTATTTTAGGCCAAAATTGATACATAATACCTATATATGTTCAATTTAATTCATTTGATTCATTTTATAATAATTTTAGATATATAAAAATTTTATTTGAATTTTTCACCGTCTTTTACCCACCTCCTAGGAGAATTTGAAAATCTACATAAAACTTAATTTTACCGCTTCTGTGAGTGGAATTTAGAAAATCCGAGAGAAACGGTTAATATCAAGGAGTAAAATGTGGTTCAATAAGATAAAAAAAATTTGGTGAATAGTAACTTTTTACTTTTATTTACCACGGTTAAAAGTAAATAGGGTAATTAAGGGTAAAATTGATATTATTATTACCCTAACACGTGTCCTAATTCTATTGGATAAGTTTAATTCAACCAAAAACAACTGTAGGAATAAAATATGACCATTTAAGGTCCACTTGGATTAGATTAGGACACTTATTATTATTTTATTTAAAGAAGAGTTAAAAGAGTTAAAATCAAAGTTTAATAAGTAAAACATTTTTAATATAGGGTTATAAATAAGATAAATTAGACTATAAAAATTCATTAGAAATATAAGAAGATTTCCTACATAATGGTATTTTATTTATAATTTTTAGACATTAAATAATTTAATTTATTTATGACACAATGATTATGCAGAAATTACCTTATTGATGAAATAATAACATAATTGATGTTATAAATACCCAAATAAATGTAATTTTATACGTTTTATGAATTACGCTAATTTTCTAGGTTAATATGACATGTTATTATTGATTCAATTAACTTTTTTCGAACTAATCATGTTGTTATGATTTTCAAAAAAAATCAATTAGAAAATAGTGTCAAAATTGACATAAAATAGTTTTTAAAACAAATATTATATTATTAATTGTTATTATATTCCTAAAAATCTAAGGTTCAGAAAAATGACTTAGATAAGGTTATATATATTAATAATTAACCACTTGGGGTTCGTTTGTCTTGTTATAGTAAGTTTATTAACCATATAGTGTAAGAAAACAACAAGACACGGTAAAAGTTAAATTATTTAACTTAGAGTTAAATCTAAATGATAAGGTTAAAATAGTAACCTAAACTTGTATAAAACCTATTGGTTGAGAGGATTTAGACTTATCCCCACTTTAACTTCTAAATAAATCAATTTTGAGTTATTCTAAACCGAATATGACTTTATTATAAAATAATATTTTATGTTTTTTCAAAGGTTCCCCTCTCATCCCTTATAAAAAGGGCACCCCTTACCTCTTCTCTTAACACCCTTTTGAGCCTTGAATCTCGGCCAACCCCTTCCCATTTCCCTTATCATATTCTATAGAAAAATTATAGAGGTTCTTGTCTCCTAAAAAGACCAACCCTAGGTCCTTAAGAGGAGGTTAAGAAGAGACGCGTCAAAGAAGAGGTAATATCCTTTACCGATTCTTTCCAATTTATTTCTTCTTCTACTTCATCTTATTTATTTGTTTAATCATAAATTAATAACATCAGTATCACTCATATACTGATATTTTATTATAAATATTAAAAAACCCAATTTCATCTTCTATCCATCCTACAGAAAACAAAATCACCGCGCGTGCGTACGTACGGAATACCGTCTTCACGCCGTGGTGTAATCTGTTTTCTACCACCACCATACTTGGATGGGTATAATGGTGTAAATAAATAACTATATATGATTATTGTAAAGTTATATTTATTATGAAATATTATACAAATACTTAAATACAATTCCACAATCATGGTAATGATATCATCGCTCGTGCATACGTACGGACTACCGTCTCCACGAACGCTATGAGATTCATTTTCCATGATTAACCATTCAAGTATGATTATAAAGTATATATAATAAATAATAATAAAATATATTACATAATAATTATACTTTATTTATGTACATATATGTTTCATTTACTTAATTCCATTTAATTCAATAAGGAAACGAAAACAGCGTTCATGCGTACGCACGGCTTACCGTCTCCATGAACGGTGCATTTCATTTCTTACCTCCATATGTTATGTACTATTATAAATACATGTATATGATGGATATATATGATATATATGATATATAAATCATGAATATCATTTTGGATATAATTAACCTTTGACCACATGAACAACATGTAATTATAAGAAGTCCGTTTTTGACTCAAGTACCAAATATCGAAAAAATGAACGTTATTAACTTAAATGGTTACATAATGTTTATAAAATGGTAATAAGTGATATATAAGGAATAATAAACTTTAAAAAGGTTCTTAATCAATTAGAAATTAACTTTGTTTTATTATTCAGGATATTAAAAAAAGATCGATTGAAGTCGGACACGAGGTAAGGGAACTTCTTAACCCAATTTTCGTTCTTTGGGTTGATCTTCTATTTCTTGTTTATGTCATTCTTTGATTATGTGAGAAATAAAATTTTATATATTATCATGTATTTATGATTTCTTTATGTGACCTTATATTGAATACACATAAGTGATCTATTTTATTTACAAAAAATATCTTTGTAAGGGATAACTTTTCAAATCTCGTTTTTATCCGAGATTGTTTATTCGTAAGTATTTATAAGGGTTATATTTATCATCCATGTCCCTATTTTCTAAAAATGGTTTCATGTATATTTAAATTTCTTTTTACCCATTTTTTACTTTTACTACATGGTATGTAAGGAATCTTTCTTTTGTTTACCATACGAGGTACTTTTTGACTTTTCCGACAAAAGTACGAGAAGAATGTTTTTTTAACTTATACGGCATGAACGGATTTTTATGGTTTTATAACGCCTTATTTTTATGAACCTTACTCTAAAATATTTCATAACTATTTTCAAAAAATTCATTTTCTTTTAAAATTGCGTGGCATTTTGTGAAAAGAAAATGATTTTTAAGAAGAAAGAATATTTTCCTCAATAATTCTTTTCAAGTGTTTTATCAAAACCATTTTCCATCTAAGATGAAATTATTTCATATGTGTATGTTTCAAGTATAATATATCTATGATTTACATGGTTTAAATTTTCTTATTATGAAATGATATACATTTGTTTTATATGGATTATGTTATGATGGGATGATGTTTATGAAACCAATTTTTATTATTTGGGTTATGATGAATGATTTATGTTTATGTTGTTGAAAAAGTAAGAATGATTTCATTATGAGATGGGTGGGACCTATATCTCCCTCCAATGCATTGGGTAAAGATTTATATCTCATGAGATAGACATGGCTAGAACGGTAAGTTAATCCGGTTCAGTGATACAGGACTGGAACGAAGAGTGAACTTGATTCAGAAAGGGACTTTGTCCACTAAGATGGTCTTGGCAGCAATGACTTGGCTACTATGGAAATCATATCATGTGCTTAATGGTTTTCCACAATTACATGTTCTATTACCATGCTATTTTATCATGATTGATGTTCCATTATGATCTATTCCTTATTTATTGCCATGTTTTATGTCATTGCTCAAGATTTTGATGTTTAAACATTATGTTCATGTTTTTAAGTTCAAATGTATATGGTTTGTTTTATTCTATTCATGCTTACCCTTACTGAGCATTTTAAATCACCCTTTATATGTTTTCTTTTCCCCAGGATATAAAGAAAAGTTTTAGGTAAGAAAACAAAAGGGGAATATCTTTATGGGAGATGTTGAAGATCTTTCACAATGATTAGAAGATTTTGTTCCGAGTTTCCAAAGACACTAAACTATTATGATCCTTGAGTGTTGGTTTTTGTTATGTATTAATTATTCCGTAAAAGTAATGTAATGTCCATGTATGTAAATCTTGGTTCTCTACAATTGGTATCAGAGGAAAGGTTTAGTTAACCTTTGAAAACTAGGATACGAAAACTTTAGTGAGATCCCTAGAGATATTTCTAAGGTATGTCTAGGGATGTTCCTAAGGTTAAGTATAAGTATAGGTTATAGTCCTATAATTATGGTAAATATCTTAGAATTAAACCTAATATGTTAGATATTGAAGGTACTCCCCCTTTATTATGTTGTTTTCCCTAGCATGATTTTTTCCTCTCACACTATGCTTTTTGTGTTTTAGACGATGGATGGAACCCGAAGGAACCGTGTTGATCAATGTAATTGACAATGCAATGATTGTCCTCCTGAACAAACCAATGTCATGGGAGATGGAGTTCAAAATCATATTGTTATACTTACACAAGCTATGAATCATTCTAGACTTCCAAATGAGCAGAGAAGGGAACAATATTCTATTGAGCCCTTCATGAGGTAACGTCCACCTTCTTTCAGTGGGTCTTCTGATCCACTTGTTGCTGAACAATGGATCAGTACCATTGAAAATATATTTTTCATACTTCTCTGTTCGGAACATGAAAAATTCATTCTGGCTATTTACCATTTAGAAGGTGAATAAGATCAATGGTGGACTCTAATTAAGAATACGAGGCCCTGAGATGAAATTGAATCCATGGAATGGGACGAGTTCAAGAACTTGTTTTTCAGTAAGTACTTCCCTCGTATTCTTCAAAAAAAGATGTAAAAGGAGTTCCTTGAGCTTAAACAGAATGATGATGAATCTATTGGTAGATACGAAGTGAATTTTACAAGGCTTTCAAGGTATGCATCTGGCATTATCATCCAACCTGAAAGTAAAGTTGATCGATTCTTCAGTGGCTTAAAACCAAGTCTTCAAAGGGCATTAGCTATAAGAGACTTTAGTAGCTATGAAGAAATTTTTGGTTGTACTATCAAGGTAGAACTGGAAGTTGGTGTTAGATATCCATCTCATGGTTTTGACAAGAAATGAAAGATGGGGTTCAAGGAGAAATCTCATAACAATGTTGAAATGAAGATGAATATTTCTTTATGCTCAAAGTGTGGAAAGAAGCATGGTGGAGATTGTCTAAAAGGTACTAGAAAAATTTTCAAGTGTGGAAAATAAGGTAATCAAGTAGCTAAGTACTGAAGTAATGGGAAAAAGGTTTCTAATGACGTGAATAGAGAAAAGACTACAGAGAATGATCTGCCAACACTTCAATGCTACAAGTTCAAGGAAATGGGGCATTATGCTAATCAATGCCCTAATCCAAGGGTTAATGATGATCAATGTGAGCAACCTCTAAAGGAAAAGGATAAAGGGAAGTCACATGCGATCACTATTTGTGATTTTGAGTATGACAATGATGTTTTGTAATGATTAAGTGTTTATGTAATGGGATTTCAAAATAGTATCATGGAATCTCATTTATGGTATCATGGAATTTTGGAATATCTATGTATTGGTTTTCAATAATTATATGGTACTGGTAACCATGAAAAGTGATTGAAATATTTTTGTAAAGAAGATGATATGTGCATAATGAAGGGATAAATAGAAAATTAAATGAGCTCATGACTGATATCATGGTTTGAGTGTATAGAAATTTTGGTATTATGGTATGTGGAAAGAGTTAACTTTTGACAGCATTCATGTTTTCACTAAGGTTCAATGGGTATTCATTTTTCAAGAGAATACATGATTAAGGTATTCAAATGTTTGGAATGTGACCAACAAGACATATCGTATGATATATGGGGGATAAATGATGGTATTCACATGCTTGTTTGATTACATTTCTAGTAATCGTTCTCTTTATACTATAAGATTGGACGGAAGTATTTTAGATAAGCCTAAAGATTGGAATGGATTATGTTGGACATAAGTTAGTATTTTTTAAGGATAGAACTTTTTTTAGATATTATTGATCGGATGTTATAATAATGTAGTTTTAGAAAAAGGACAACCTGCAGGACGGGCGACAACCCGTCGCATCGGACAAGACTGTGGGAATCGAACCCACAACTGAAGTGCGACAGGACTTTATCGCCTACCACTGGCCTACAGGAAGTCCCTGGTCAGAAGGAACTAGTTTTATTTTATTAAGTGGTATTATAGATGAAGTATAAGTCCATTGTTGAAATCATATATGATTAATCTCACCATAGATGGACTTATGTATATTTAATAACTTATGATAACCTTTTTGTGATAGAAACAGATGGGATAACTTATCATTCTATCGCATGATCTGCTAACTCTTCATGAATGAAAAATTAATCTTCATTTCTTTAAATAGAGATGAAGTGGAAATTGTTCATGGAATGACCAACGATGATATTACATTGAAATCAAGTAAGTATTTATCCTTATGTAAAAGTTCATCAATGTTAGGGAAATGATCTTGGAAACCAAAAATGTTGTCTGTGTACTCTCATATCTGATGAATCAGATGGTACCTTAGATCATCACAAATTTATGAC
This sequence comes from Viscum album, assembly GCA_963277665.1. NCBI lineage: Eukaryota > Viridiplantae > Streptophyta > Magnoliopsida > Santalales > Viscaceae > Viscum > Viscum album. The sequence goes on from OY728148.1 coordinate 817,863,015, forward strand.
TTTGCGATTTTTGTCTTTTTCATAGCCATGTTCTCTACCACTCTCCAACAGAACTTGACGGTTATATTTCTCTTCCATATCCATATTTTCACCTATATACTCCTATGTGGGAACCCAATTGATGAGTTACTTTGGGTATCCGTTTTGTTTCTAACTTTCCTTTTTAAAATGATGATTTAGTATTCCTTTTTACGATGTGGTTTTTTATGAATGAAACTTTCAAGTAGTAAACGATTTATAACCTCGACGAATTTTGAGGGCGAAATTCATTTTAAGGGGGGTAGAATGTAACACCCCGAGATTTTATGAGATATATTATTTTTAATTTCTTTGATGTCTTCTATTATACACTACACCAAGATTAGCTTGTACTATACATAACACCATATTAGCTTGCAGTATATGCAACACTATTCTTGGCTCATGTTACACACAATTTCAAGTTCGTTTTGTGGAAATTATTTTACGCAACATTAAGTATAGATTTTGTTTAATGTATAAATGAAATAAGTTTTGATTATGTTATACGCAACACCAAACGGAGCTTTCACTACACGCAGCCCTGACTTTTCTTGCATTACACGCAATCAAGACCTTTTTCAATAGCGTGTGTAGTACGCCATACCAAGTTTCACTAAATGAGATATTATTATAATATTATTATGAAATAGCCGTTATGAATAGTAATACCCACTTTTTGGAATTTTATAAATTTTATCTTTCAAAATGGACTTCATTTTTGGATTTGGAATATTGAAAATATCTTAGGGTGAATTTTTGGTATTTTTCTGAAAACTTTCAATTTTTGATGAATAGTGAAAACACTAGGTTACTATTTAAAAACCGAATTTTTATTTAAATAATTATTTATTTTATTTAAATTTATTTTAGGTCAAAATTGATACATAATACCTATATAAGTTCAATTTAATTCATTTGAGTCATTTTATAATAATTTTAGATATATAAAAATTTTATTTGAACTTTTCACCGTCTTTTACCCTCCTCCTAGGAGAATTTGAAAATCTACATAAAACTTAATTTTACCACTTCTGTGAGTGGAATTTTGAAAATCTGAGAGACACAGTTAATATCAAGGAGTAAAATGTGGTTCAATAAGATAAAAATATTTTTTTTGTGAATAGTAACTTTTTACTTTTATTTACCACGATTAAAAGTAAATAGGGTAATTAAGAGTAAAAATGATATTATTATTACCCTAACACATGTCCTAATTCTATTGGATAAGTTTAATTCGACCAAAAACAACCTCAGGAATAAAATATTACCATTTAATGTCCACTTGGATTAGATTAGGACACTTATTATTATTTTATTTAAAGAAGAGTTAAAAGAGTTAAAATCAAAGTTTAATAAGTAAAACATTTTTAATATAGGGTTATAAATAAGATAAATTAGACTATAAAAATTTATTAGAAAGATAAAAAGATTTCCTACATAATGGTATTTTATTTATAATTTTTAGACATTAAATATTTTAATTTATTTATGACACAATGATGATGCAGTAATTACCTTATTAATGAAATATTAACATAATTGATGTTATAAATACCCAAATAAATGTAATTAGAGACTTTTTATAAATTAAAATAATTTTATAGGTTAATATAACATGTTAGTATTTATTCAATTAACTTTTTTAGAACTAATCATGTTGTTATAATTTTCACAAAAATCAATTACCAAATAGTGTCAAAACTGACATAAAATAGTTTTTAAAACAAATATTATATTATTAATTGTTATTATATTCATAAAAATATAAGGTTCATCCAAATGACTTAGATAAGGTTATATATATTAATAATTAACCACTTGAGGTTCGTTTGGCTTGTTATACTAAGTTTATTAACCATATAGTGTAAGAAAATAAGAAGACACGGTAAAAGTTAAATTATTTAACTTAGAGTTATATCTAAATGATAAGGTTAAAATAGTAACCTAAACATGTCTAAAACTTATTGGTTGAGATTATTTCAACCCATACCCACTTTAACTTTGAAATAAATCAATTTGGAGCTATTATAAACCGAATATGACTTTATTATAAAATAATATTTTATGTTTTTCCAAAGGTTCCCCTCTCCTCCCTTATAAAAAGGGAACCCCTTCCCTCTTCTCTTCACACCGTTTTGATCCTGGAATCTCGGCCAAACCCTGACCATTTCCCTTCTCATATTCCCTAGAAACATTATAGAGGTTCTGGTCTCCTCAAAATACCAACCCTGGTGCCTTAAGAGTAGGTTAATAAGAGGCGCGTCAAAGAAGAGGTAATATCCTTTACCGATTCTTTCCAATTTATTTCTTCTTATACTTCATCTTATTTATTTGTTTCATCATAAATTAATAACATCAGTATCACTCATATACTGATATATTATTATAAATATAAAACAACCCAATTTCATCTTCTATTTATCCTACGGAAAACGAAATCACCGCGCGTGCGTACGTACGGAATACCGTCTCCACGTCGTGGTGTAATCTGTTTTCCACCACCACCTTACTTGGATGGGTATAATGGTGTAAATAAATAACTATATATGATTATTTTAAAGTGATATTGATTCTGAAATATTATACAAACACTTAAATACAATTCCACGATCATGGGAATGATATCATCGCTCGTACGTGCGTACGGACTACCGTCTCCACAAACGCGATGAGATTCATTTTCCATGATTAACCATTCAAGTATGATTATAAAGTATATATAATAAATAATAATTAAATATATTACATAATAATGATACTTTATTTATGTACATATATGTTTCATTTACTTAATTCCATTTAATTCAATAAGGAAACGAAAACAATGTTCATGTGTACGCACGGCTTACAATCTCCATGAACGGTGCATTTCATTTCTTACCTCCATATGTTATGTACTATTATAAATACATGTATATGTTGGATATATATGGTATATATGATATATAAATCATGAATATCATTCTGGATATAATGAACCTTTTACCACATGAACAACATGTAATTATAAGAAGTCCATTTTTGACTCAAGTACCAAATATCGACAAAATGAATGTTATTAACTTAAATGGTTACATAATGTTTATAACATGGTAATAAGTGATATAAAAGGAATAATAAAAATGAAAAATGTTCTTAAGCAAGTATAAATTAACTTTGGTTTATTATTCAGGAGATTAAAGAATGATCGAGTCAAATCGGACACGAGGTAAGGGAACTTTTTAACCCAATTTACGTTCTTTGGGTTGATCTTCTCTTTCTTGTTTATGTCGTTCTTTGATTATGTGAGAAATAAAATTTTATATCTTATCATGTATTTATACTTTCTTTATGTGACCTTATAGTGAATACACATAAGTGATCTATTTTATTTACAAAAAAGATCTTTGTAAGGGATAACTTTTCCAATCTCATTTTTATTTGAGGTTGTTTATTCGTAAGTATTTACTGGGGTTATATTTATCATTCATGTCCCTATTTTCTAAAAGTGGTTTCATGTATTTTTAAAGTCCTTTTTACCCACTTTTGAATTTTACTATATGGTATGTAAGGAATCATTCTTTTGTTTACCATACGAGGTACTTTTTGACTTTTCTGGCAAAAGTACGAGAAGAATGTTTTTTTAACTTATACGGCATGAACGGATTTTTATGGTTTTATAAGGAATTATTTTTCTGAAGCTTACTCTACAATATTTCATGAATATTTTCAAAAAAATCCTTTTCTTTTAAAATTGTGTGGCATTTTGTGAAAAGAAAATGATTTTTAAGAAGAAAGGATATTTACCTTAAGAATTCTTTTCAAGTGTTTTATCAAAACCATTTTCCATCTAAGATGAAATTATTTCATATGTGTATGTTTCAAGTATAATATCTCTATGATTTACATGGTTTAAATTTTATTATGATGAAATGATATACATTTGTTTTATATGGATTATGTTATGATGTGATGATGTTTATGAAACCCATTTATATTCTTTGGGTTATGATGAATGATTTTTGTTTATGTTGTGGAAAAAGTAAGAATGATTTAATTATGAGATGGGTGGGACCTATTTCTCCCTCAAATGCATTGGGTAAAGATTTATATCTCATGAGATAGACATTGCTGGAATGGTAAGTTAATCTGGTTCAGTGACACAGGACTGGAACGAGGAGTGAACTCGATTCAGAAAGGGACTTTGTCCACTAAGATGGTCTTGGAAGCAATGCCTTGGCTACTATGAAAATCATATCCTGTGCTTAATGGTTTTCCCCAATTACATGTTTTATTCCCATGCTATTTTATCATGATTGATGTTCCATTATGATCTATTCCTTATTTACTTCCATTTTTTATGTTATTGCTCAAGATTTTGATGTTTAAACATTACATTCATGTTTTTAAGTTCAAATGTATATGGTTTGTTTTATTATATCCATGTTTACCCTTACTGAGCATTTGAGCTCACCCTTTATATGTTTTCTTTTCCCCAGGATATAAAGAAAAGTTTTAGGGAAGAAAACAAAAGGGGAAGATATTTATGGGAGATGTTGAAGATCTTTCACAATGATTAGAAGATTTTGTTCCGAGTTTCTAAGGACACTAAACTATTACGATCCTTGAGTGTTGGTTTTTGTTATGTATTAAGTATTCCGCAAAAGTAATGTAATGTCCATGTATTTCAAGATTGGGTCCCTACAATTAATCATAGAGTAATCAAAGAACATGTGCTATGATATCATAACATAGACATAGAAATGTGGCAAAAACATAATCTTATAACTTTGTGAACATGTATAAATATAAACAGGCTCACTCATTAAGTTGAGAACATGAAATCAGGACCTAACATAAACTTATGGACATGAAACCATATCCATGAATAATCTTATAGACATGAAATCCAGATCCATGCACAAACTTATGGAAATGAAAACTAGGTCCACATATAATCTTATGAACATGAAAACCAGATCCACGCATAATCTTATGGACATGAAAACTAAGTCCATGCATAAAATTATGAACATGAAATTATGTTCATTCATAATATATTTAACTCATGAGTTTTCCATATTTACCTAATACATTGTAGGGATTTAACAGACCAAACCATCACATAATCATAATTACTTCATATAAATTCCACAAGATCATAAATCATAACATTATAACATAATCCATTTAAAATAAAAGGGTTTCATAAAAACCTTATCATCATAATCATAAAACACATAGAAAAATAATAAGGATGGTATCATTGGATCATATCCCCAGTAAATCATAAGTAATATAAAAGGATCACTACTAAAAATTCCACTTATAGCGACCGCCATTGGCAGTCGCTATTAGCCTGTAGAGACCGCCCAGCAGCCGCCAATGGCGGCTGCTGAAGGTGGTCGAGACTTCATCCTACAACGACCATAGCGGTCACTGAACCCAGCCGGAATTCCGGCCTACAGCGACCGCCACTGGCGGTCACTGAAGGTGGCCGAGACTTCGGCCTACAGCGACCGCCATTGGCGGTCGCTACACTGAAAAAAAAATTAAAAAAAAATTCATGGTACAGAATAAAAAAAATAGCATATAAATCATAAAAAATGAAAAACAAATCCAAACACAATAAACATCAATATCATCATAAACAATAAATGATAGACGTACTTCAACGATCCACAACCATCTGCTTTAAAAACCTACAATAAGATACAAAGAAAACTAAACAAAACAAACGTAAATTTGACATCTTTATTCAGTTATTATATACATATAATAAAATGAAATCTGATATCTCATGGGAACTATAATAATTTAAAACCACCAATTTAAGAAATGTTATCATTTTTTAATTTGTTTTTCTTATTTTGGAGTCTTTGCTTTAGTTTAGGAAAGTGTTTTTTGTTGTCTTAAAATGAATGTTTTACGCGCGCACCGCACGTCTGATGGACGTTCCGTCTCCTCCTACATGTCACGAATAATATTCCTATTGTTCTTGTGTGGTTTCAGGTCATTCGGAGCATGTTTACTCTGAATTCAACCGTGACACGCCGTTTTGGTGTTTTATGACTTCGGAAACGCATTTCCGGTCACCACGGTCAAATGGTACCTCCGATTGATGTGTCATCTATCTGAACATTTCAAAATTCACACCGCGGTTGTTGTCTTATGATTTCGTGGCATTCTGAGGTTGTTTGGGTGGTTTTGACCACCCAACGCGCCCTTTAAGAGTGCATCGAATTGCCAAAAATGACACATTCAATCGTACCGCACGCACCGCACATCCAATGGACATGTCGTCTCCTCCTACATCTCACGAATAATATTCCTATAGTCCTCGTGTGTTTTCAGGTCATTCGGAGCACGTTTGCTCTGAATTAGACCGTGACATGCTGTTTTGGTGTTTTATGACTCCGGAAATGTGTTTCCGGTCACCGCGGTCAAACGTCACCTTCTATTGACATTTCATCTATCCTACCATTTCACAATTCACACCGCGGTTGTTGTCGTATGACTTCGTGGCATTCTGAGGTCGTTCGGGTGGTTTTGACCACCCATCGTGCCCTTTTAGAGCGCGTCGAACTGCTGAAAACGACACATTATGTCGAATCGCATGCACCGCACGTCCGATGGATGTGACGTCTCCTCCTGAATGTCACGAATAATATTCATATCATTCTCATGCAGTTTCAGGTCATTCGGAGCACGTTTTCTCTGAATTCAATTGTGACATGCCGTTTTGGTGTTTTATGACTCCGGAAACGCGTTTCCGGTCACCGCAGTCAAACAGCACCTTCAATTGACATTATGTCTATCCGACCATTTCACAATTCACACCGCGGTTGTTATCGTATGATTTTGTGGCATTCTGAGGTCGTTTGGGTGGTTTTGACCACCCAGCGCGCCCTTTAAGAGCGCGTCGAACTGCTGAAAATAACACATTCGGTCGTACTGCGCGCACCGCACGTCCGATGGATGTGAAGTCTCCTCCTGCATATCACGAATAATATTACTATTGTCCTCTTGCAGTTTCAGGTTATTCGGAGCACAATTTCTATGAATTCGACCGTGAAACGCCGTTTTGGTGTTTTATGAATTCGGAAACGCGTTCCCAGTCATTGCGGTCAAACGACACCTCCGATTGACATGTCGTCTGTCCGACCATTTCAAAATTTACACCGCGTTTGTTGTCATATGATTTAGTGGCATTCTGAGGTCGTTTGGGTGGTTTTGACCACCCAGCGCGCCCTTTTAAAGCGCGTCGAACTGCTGAAAAAGACACATTCGGTCGTACCGCGCGCACCGCATGTCTGATGGACGTTTTGTTTCCTCCTGCATCTCAAGAATAGTATTCCTATCATTCTCGTGCGATTTCAGGTCATTCGGAGCACGTTTTCTCTGAATTTGACCGTGACACGCCGTTTTGGTGTTTTATGACTCTAGAAACGCGTTTCTGGTCACCACGGTCAAACGACACCTCCGATTGATGTTCTGTCTATCCAAACATTTCACAATTCACACCACGGTTGTTTTAGTATGATTTAGTGGCATTTTGAGGTCATTCGGGTGGTTTTGACCACCCAACGCTCCCTTTAAGAGCGCGTCGAACTGCTGAAAATGACACATTTGGTTGTACCGTGCACACCGCATGTCCGATGGACGTGCCATTTCCTCCTGCATCTCACAAATAATATTCATATCATCCTCATGCGGTTTCAGGTCATTTAGAGCACATTTTCTCTGAATTAGACCGTGACACGCCGTTTTTGTGTTTTATGACTCCGGAAACGTGTTTCCGGTCACCGCGGTCAAACGGCACCTCCGATTGACGTGTCTTCTGTCCAACCATTTCACAATTCACACCCCGGTTTTTGTCGTATGATTTCGTGACATTTCAAGGTCGTTCGGGTGGTTTTGACCACCCAGCGCGCCCTTTTAGAGCACGTCGAACTGCTAAAAACGACACATTCGGTCGTACCGCGTGCACCGCATGTCTGATGGACATTCCATCTCCTCCTACATGTCACGAATAATATTCGTATCATTCTTGTGCGTTTTCAGGTCATTAGGAGTATGTTTTCTTTGAATTCGACCGTGACACACCGTTTTGGTGTTTTATGACTCCGGAAACGCATTTCCGGTCACTGCGGTCAAACGGAACCTCCAATTGACATGCCGTCTATCCGACCATTTGAAAATTTACACCGCGTTTGTTGGCGTATGATTTCATGGCATTTCGAGGTCATTCGGGTGGTTTTGACCACCCAGCATGCCCTTTAAGAGTGCGTCGAACTGCTGAAAACGACGCATTCGGTCGTACCGCGTGCACCACACGTCTGATGGATGTGTCGTCTCCTCCTGAATCTCACAAATAATATTCCTATCATCCTTGTGCAGTTTTAGGTCATTCGTAGCACGTTTTCTCTAAATTCGACCGTGACACGCCGTTTTGGTGTTTTATGACTCCAGAAACGCATTTCTGGTCACCGTGGTCAAATGGTACCTCTGATTGATGTTCCATCTTTTCAACCATTTCAAAATTCACACCGCGGTTGTTTTCGTATGATTTCGTGGCATTCTGAGGTCGTTCGGGTGGTTTTGACCACCCAGCGCGCCCTTTTTGAGCGCGCTGAACTGCTGAAAACGACACATTCGGTCGTACCGCATGCACCGCACGTCCGATGGACGTGAAATCTCCTCCTGCATCTCAAGAGTAATATTCCTAACATTTTTTTCGAGTTTCAGATCATTCGGAGTACGTTTTATCTGAATTCGACCATGACACGCCGTTTTTTTTGTTTTATGACTCCGGAAATGCGTTTCTTGTCACCGTGGTCAAACGGAACCTCCGATTGACGTGTCGTGTAGCGAACCCCAAACCCAGGGTGCCTAATGAGACATGATATACTAACATTTCATTACATCATTTACAAATTAGATATCATGTCCCATTACTATAGAAGATCGCGAGGCTCAGGATTCTGGGAAACCAGCTGCTTCCGATAAACTTCATTAGTACCAACCATGCCTGAAAATTTTTAAACAAAAACGTAGGGTGAGAAAACATGCCCAGTAAGGGGTTCTAAATTTTTTTTAAGAAAACTCTTTCTCAAAGTAGTCCTTTTGAAGAGAATAAAATACTTTAAAATCGAATCATTATCTTTTCCTAAAAACATGAAATCCAACATTTTTTTTGAAAACCACTTGCACAGAGAAGTACGTACTTGAAATAAGCTTTAAAGTAAACATGATCAGAGAATGCAACACATGAAGAATAGACAATGCTTAAAATTCAAACAAGGTTACTTAAATTCTAAAAATAATTCTATGACTAAGTAGGGAAAACATTCATAACATGATTCATGAGCATATACAGTTCTTCTAATAGTTTACCACATGAAATTCAGTTCTTGACACATAATTACATTTTCATAGTCATTGGAATTTTCAACTAGGGGATGTCCTATTAGTTGAACTAACCCCTGGTTGACCATTTATCATCACAAGCAGAGGAAATATATAATTCCGAACTTTGTCAAGACCTTTCGTCAAGACCGTATAACATACTTAACGGGTCATGGCTAACTGTCAATCCTGTTTCCATGGTAGCACAAGCCAAGTCTAACTGCCAAGACCGTCGCACATAACATCTCATGAGACTCATAATTTACCCAATGCATTGGAGCGCTGTATAATTCTGGGCGCACCCGTCACATCATTCATATTGCGCTATATAATTCCGGGCACACCCATCACATGTAAGTCCAATACATCCCTCACATATCTTGACATGGTCTTTCATTCATAGGGTTTTATTCATAAAATCTTAATCAAACCCCTTTTTCACATACATATTCATAACTTGAAGACAGTTCAATCATAAATAAACTGAGACATGCATGCTAAAATCCGTACACATAACAAATTATCTTAACAATTGAAACATGGGTTTTTTAGGAAATGAACATAAACACTTAACATTCCAAGACATCATAATACCCCGTTAAAAACAAGGTTGTTCCATAAACATGAGTACATATATATAAATACATGTATACACTTGTAAAAGTTTAAGGAATTCATACTAACCATTTTCACAAAACAAAAATCATGATTTATCAAGAATTGTGATAATGAAATCTTTTAATTGTAAGAATTATTTTGATATCAAACTATCCCTTAAACTTCATCATTCGTATAAACATGTATAACAATAGTTTTGAGTATTGTTCTTGAAGTAATAATCTTAAAGGGGTACATATGATTTGCAATAAATCTTTATGTGATAAAGCGGTAAATTTTAAAAGAAATAAATACGCTTGTCCTCATATTCGCACATAGATGTATATGTACATCTTATATAATCACATGTACATATATATCTATATGATCTATATATTTTCATAATCTTATATATTTATACAATTACCTGCAAACTCCATTTTCATAGGGCAGGGTGAAGAATAGGTTGTATACATATGAACGGAATGTGTATACATGCATAAAATGTATTATATATATATATATATGTATATATTTATACATATATATATACACAAAGTGTATTCATGTATACGCAAACACCCAAAACCGAAGTAAAATAATACCCAAGAGCTTCTTTTACCCCAGTTTGTTTTTGCAGTAAGTGGGAAGCTGATATGAGTGGGTCTTATTCCTTTATATAATTATGTATATATATACCCACACATGAAGGATATATATATATAACCTGGTATTTTCTCCAAACAAAAGAAATTTTTTAAACAGGAAGGGCTCCCAATTCAGATTCGGTTTTGGGAAGGGAAAAAACGAATGCTACTAGGTTTATATGGTCTTGTATATACTTATACACGTTTATATAAGAAGTGTGTAAAAATTAGTAAAGCTTATAAAATCTGTATAAAAACGGAGCGGAGGAGTTATTCTTACTCCTACTGGGTTCTCCTTGCTGAAAGGGAGATCCTCGCAATCTGGGTTGTCACCAGGTTCATTCATATAGGGAATATATATATATATATATATATATATATATATATATATAACGTGTATATATATATATATATACCGAAACTTATACAGATCCAAAAGAAACTTTCCCATTACCTTAGCTTGGAGAAGAGGTGAGCAAGGGGCAGCCACGAGGCAAGTGAAACCGGATGTATAGACACAGAAAATATACATATGCATATAACACGTATATATGTATATATATAAAAACAGAAGCTCAAACAATAACCAAAACAGAACTTGTCCCTTACCTTTGCTCGGAGAGGAGGAGAGCAAGAGGCGGCGACGAGGCAAGTGAAACTAGTCCGGTGGTCGGAGAGATCAAGGAAGCTTGGTGCAAAACGTCACCAGCCTTCGGTGCAAACCAGGGTTTTAAAAAAAAAAAGAAACCGAAGACCCACTTGCATGGAGGGTATCCGAGGGGGGGTTGGTGCCGACTCGTGGAAAGTAGGAGACAGTCGGGTTTACTATCCGGCCTATGAGAAGAAAACGATCCACCCTAACCTACTGGTTCGACGACGCGACGAAGAAGAAGAAGCCGCGGGGAGAGAGGGAGACGCGAAAACAGTGGACGGTCGGGATTAAACCGGAGAATATCATGCAGCCAGAAGCGATGAAGCTTTAAAAGGAATGGACGGCTGCGATCGGAGGGGAGAAGATCAGATGGTCCGGATTGTTGTGGCGTTAATGAAACGCGGTTCAATAGTTTTTTTTAAAAAAAAAGTTGTTTTAATATTATTTCTTTTAACTTATTATAACACTGTTTTTATTATTAAAAATTCAATTATTAATCTAAATTTTATTATTTTAAGAAAAGTCATTGGTCAATAAAAATACATTGATTTAATCAAAACATATTATTATATATATATATATATATATTTTAAACATCAAAAATTTTTATTAACCTTATTATATTAACTTTATTATTATTAAACCATAATTATTAATTACTTAATATTACCTTATGAAAGGTCAATGGTTCATTTAATATATAAAGAAAACATTGGTTAATCAAAACATATCATATATATAATTACCTTAATTTCCTTAATTAAAGATTAATATTAATAAAACATTAAACATAACTACATCCAATCACACATAGGAGTGTGTTGATATAAACATTACTACTACGAAACACATAAGTAAAATAAATCATGTTTTGAAATAGTTTTTAAAACTGTGAATTCAAATTATAGACATTCGCATTAATATTATCAATTATATTTAATTTAGAGATAAAAATAATTCATTTAATTTGATGCAATATATATATATAACTCAAGAGTTAGTACATATTTTCTTAGACAAAATAAAAACCCATCAACTTTAATATAATTACAACATAAAATTTTAATTTCTCAAATTAAGAAAATATGTATAGTGAATAGTGGAAAAATAAAATATCAATTTTCACCGTTTTGAAACATAAAATATAATTCGCATTTTTGGGAAAACAAGAAATAAATTAATTAAATTATAATTGATGTCATTCTTTAAATATTAAAGCAAATTACATAATTAACATTCCGAACCTTTCAGGGGTAATCCATTCTTATCTCCAACGGTCAAACATAAAACATAGTGGATAGGAGAATCCAACGGTCATATTTATAGCTGTTTGGGTTCAACAGTCGGATTAGTGTGCTTATAAAGGGTCTGGTCTCAGGGTGTCCCTCACTCCAGGTGACTGAAGAAGAAAGGAAGAGATGGTTCGTGTGATTCCCTTGGTGCTCAGCACGGTTGCAGTGGCTTCGGCCATCCTCATGTTCATTCTGATGGATGTCAGAAACCCTTACCGCCTTCTTGGGGTCCTAGTAGTTTTAAGTGGTCTCCCAATTATTGTAATTGGGTTTTTAATTGGGATTTTTGGTTAGATTATCTTCTTGTTCGGTCAGTGGGAGTTGTAGCTACCGTGATGTTACCCATTTGAATAAAGGAGCTTTCATTCATTTGATGCTATTTTATTATTATCATCTTATAAGATGTTTTTTTGTTCACTTAACGGGTGACATTGTAAAAAAAACTTGTCAAAACTCAAAACATGGTTTTCTCGGGTCGTTACATTACTTCCCCCTTCAAATAATTGCGCCCTCGCAATTCTATCATAAAAGAAAAACTGAAACCCCACACATAAAACATTACTGAAACAGTGGATCTGGCTCGGTTAACGGGATACCAAAGTTGGCACATAGCTCTTCCGTTTCCCTAGCCCAGATGCACTTCGAACAGTACGTCCTGAACTCCTGCTCGTGTGTACTACACACGAGCTTCCAAAGGGAGGCTCGTGTGGTGCAAAGCTCGGAAACACTCGAGTAGATAAACTCTTTGATAACTCTTCGGGTCACATCACGCTCGAGGTAGTCGAGAGGAATGATGCGGTTGAGGAGACTAAAATTCAAGACTTGGAACATATAGGCTGCACTAAGCTGGCCATCCTGGGCGGCTACGAGGAAGCACACTCTGGCAGAGAAGTTCTGTGCCAGTGTAAAACACTGTAATAGGCCTTCATAGTACCTTCCCATTCGACTGTAGAAGGGGAGTTGAGCAGTGGTGATGAGGTGAAAAACACGATCATCCTCTTGACATAACCGAAGAATCTCAGGACTGTTTGCTAGATCGATCAAACGCTGGCAGGACCCTCGCAGGTGGAGAAAGGATGGATAATCCACCGTGCATGCCTTGATCAAGATAAATTCTACTAACTCATCGGGTAGTGATGAGAAGTTCGTTTGACCATCCATCTGGAAAAAAAACATTCGAAAGGAAACTCTTAACAACATTGATAAGGTAGAGGTAGGAAAGGAAACATGAAACTTCCATTTGTGCAAAAGTTTACATGACAAAGCTTGAGTTTACTAAACGTACACCACAAAGACTGGCAAAACTCCCTAACTCTTCAAACCACACACAGGATGAACTGACAGGACTAAACTCATGGGAACATCTATGATACCTCCTAAGTTTAGCGTGAGGGGTATTGAGTTGGGAAACAAAAGTATACACTTCTTGCCTAAGAGACAATCGGGTGGACTCATCTTCCAACACTCTAAAGTCCATTAACTGGCCCCAGAAGCCGTAGTGCAAAATCTGGAATAGGTAAGCCGCTCGGAGGTCTCCGGCAGCAGCAGCTTCTTGAAAGGGGTTATCAAGCATTGTGCCAAATTCCTCGCCAGTGGTGAACACTCGGAAGAGTCCCTTGTGATACTTTCCCCGACGTGCATAAGAGGGAAATTGGGTCATCATCATTAGGATATAATCCATCCCCAATCCCCGGTGAAGACTAAGCACCCTAGGCGAGTTTGACACGTCATACAGGTGCTTACACGTCATGCGAATTCGGGCATAATTTAGAAAGTTCTCACGGCTAGCTAGAGATACAATGTTCTCTAGAACCTCAGTGGGAAGTGACAGTAGGTCGGTAGGTACATTTTCATCAGCCATCTGAAAGTCATAACATTTTTACATAGTCAATCATAGCAATACATTTATACCACCTGGTTTTCCAGATTTTCCTAAACCTATCCTCTGATACCAACTGTAACGACCCCCAAACCTAGGGTGCCTAATGAGACATGATATACTAATATTTCATTACATCATTTACAAATTAGATATCATGTCCCATTACTATAGAAGATCACGAGGCTCAGGATTCTGAAAAACCAGCTGCTTCCGATAAACTTCATTAGTACCAACCATGCCTGAAAACTTTTAAACAAAAACGTAGAGTGAGCAAACATGCCCAGTAAGGGGTTTTAAAAACGTTTTAAGAAAACTCTTTCTCAAAACAGTCCTTTTGAAGAGAATAAAATACTTTAAAATCAAAGCATTATATTTTCCTAAAAACATGAAATCCAACATTTTTTTTGAAAACCACTTGCACAGAGAAGTACGTACTTGAAATAAGCTTTAAAGTAAACATGATCAGAGAGAACAACACATGAATAATAGACAATGCTTAAAATTCAAACAAGGTTACTTAAATTCTAAAAAGAATTATGTGACTAAGCAGGGAAAACATTCATAACATGATTCATGAGCATATACAGTTCTTCTAACAGTTTACCACATGAAATTCAGTTCTTAACACATAATAACATTTTCATAGTCATGGGAATTTTCAACTAGGGGATGTCATGTTAGTTGAACTAACCCCTGGTTGACCATTTATCATCACATGCAGAGGGAATGTATAATGCCAGACTTTGTCAAGACCTTTCGTCAAGACCGTATAACATACTTAACGGGTCAAGGCTAAATGCCAATCCCGTTTCCATGGTAGCACAAGCCAAGGCTAACTGCCAAGACCGTCGCACATAACGTCTCATGAGACTCATACTTTACCCAATGCATTGGAGCACTGTATAATTCCGAGCACACCCGTCACATCATTCATATTGTGCTATATAATTCCGGGCGCACCCATCACATGTAAGTCCAATACATCCCCCACATATCTTGACATGGTCTTTCATTCATAGGGTTTTATTCATACAATCTTAATCAAATCCCTTTTTCACATACATATTCATAACTTGAAGACAGTTCAATCATAAATAAACTGAGATATGCATGCTAAAATCCGTACACATGAGAAATTATCTTAACAATTGAAACATGAGTTTTTTAGGAAATGAACATAAACACTTAACATTCCAAGACATCATAATACCCCGTTAAAAACAAGGTTGTTCCATAAACATGAGTACATATATATAAATACATGTATACACTTGTAAAAGTTTAAGGAATTCATACTAACCATTTTCACAAAACAAAAATCCTAATTTATCAAGAATTGTGATAATGAAATCTTTCAATTGTAAGAATTATTTTGATATCAAACTATCCCTTAAACTTCATCATTCGTATAAACATGTATAACAATAGTTTTGAGTATTGTTCTTGAAGTAATAATCTTAAAGGGGTACATATAATTTGCAATAAATCTTTATGTGATAAAGCGGTAAATTTTAAAAGAAATAAATACGCTTGTCCTCATATTCGCACATAGATGTATATGTACATCTTATATAATCACATGTACATATATATCTATATGCTCTATATATTTTCATAATCTTATATATTTATAAAATTACCCACAAACTCCATTTTCATAGGGAAGGGTGAAGAATAGGTTGTATACATATGAACGGAATGTGTATATATGCATAAAATGTATTATATATATATTTATATATTTATACATATATATATATACACACAAAGTGTATTCATGTATACGCAAACACCCAAAACTGAAGTAAAATAATACCCAAGAGCTTCTTTTACCCCAGTTTGTTTTTGCAGTAAGTGGGAAGCTGATATGAGTGGGTCTTATTCCTTTATATAATTATGTATATATATACCCACGCATGAAGGATATATATATATAACCTGGTATTTTCTCCAAACAAAAGAAATTTTTTAAACAGGAAGGTCTCCCTATTCAGATTTGGTTTTGGGAAGGGAAAAAACGAATGCTACTAGGTTTATATGGTCTTGTATATACTTATACACGTTTATATAAGAAGTTTTTATAAATCATTAAAGCTTATAAAATCTGTATGAAAACGGAGGAGAGGAGTTCTTCTTACTCCTACTAGGTTCTCCTTGCTGAAAGGGAAATCCTCACAATCTGGGTTGTCACCGGGTTCATTCATACAGGGAATATATATATATATATATATATATATATATAATGTATATATATATATATATATCGAAACTTATACAGATCCAAAAGAAACTTTCCCCTTACCTTAGCTTGGAGAGGAAGTGAGCAAGGGGCAGCCACGAGGCAAGTGAAACCGGATGTATAAACACAGAAAATATACATATGCATATAACAAGTAAATAGTTATATATATAAAAACCGAAGCTCAAACAATAACCAAAACAGAACTTGTCCCTTACCTTTTCTCGGAGAGGACGAGAGCAAGAGGCGGCGACGAGGCAAGTGAAACTGGTCCGGTGGTCGGAGAGATCAAGGAAACTTGGTGCAAAACGTCACCAGCCTTCGGTGAAAACCAGGGTTTTAAAAAAAAAGAAACCGAAGACCCACTTGCATGGAGGGTATTCGAGGGGGGGTCGGTGCCGACTCGTGGAAAGTAGGAGACATCCGGGTCTACTAGCCGGACTATGAGAAGAAAACAATCCACCTTAACCTACTGGTTCGACGACACGACGAAGAAGAAGAAGCCGCGGGGAGAGAGGGAGACGTGAAAATAGTGGATGGCCGGGATTAAACCGGAGAAGATCGTGCAGCCAGAAGCGATGCGGCTTTAAAAGGAATGGATGGCTGCGATCGGAGGGGAGAATATCGGATGGTCTGGATTGTTGCGGCATTTAATGAAACATGGTTCAACAGTTTTTTTTTAAATTTGTTTTAATATTATTTCTTTTAACTTATTATAACACAGTTTTTATTATTAAAAATTCAATTATTAATATAACTTTTATTATTTTAAGAAAAGTCATTGGTCAATAAAAATACATTGATTTAATCAAAACATATTATTATATATATATTTTTATTTTTTTATTTTTTTTATTTTTAAAACATCAATAATTTTTATTAACCTTATTATATTAACTTTATTATTACTAAACCATAATTATTAATTACTTAATATTACCTTATGAAAGGTCAATGGTTCATTTAATATATAAAGAAAACATTGGTTAATCAAAACATATCATATATATAATTACCTTAATTTCCTTAATTAAAGATTAATATTAATAAAACATTAAACGTAACTACATTCAATCACACATAGGAGTGCGTTGATATAAACATTACCACTAAGAAACACATAAGTAAAAGAAATCATGTTTTGACATAGTTTTTAAAACTGTTAATTCAAATTATAGAAATTCGCATTAATATTATCACTTATATTTAATTTAGAGATAAAAATAATTCATTTAATTTGATGCAATATATATATATAACTCAAGAGTTAGTACATATTTTCTTAGACAAAATAAAAACCCATCAGCTTTAATATAATTACAACATAAAATTTTAATTGATCAAATTAAGAAAATATGTACAGTGAATAGTGGAAAAATAAAATATCAATTTTCACCATTTTGAAACATAAAATATAATTCGCATTTTTGGGAAAACAAGAAATAAATTAATTAAATTATCATTGATGTCATTCTTTAAATATTAAAGAAAATTACATAATTAACATTCTGAACCTTTCGGGGGTAAGCCATTCTTATCTCCAACGGTCAAAAATAAAACATAGTGGATAGAAGAATCCAACGGTCATATTTATAGCCGTTTGGGTTCAACAGTCAGATTAGTGTGCTTATAAAGGGTCTGGTCTCAGGGTGTCCCTCACTCCAGGTGACTGAAGTAGAAAGGAAGAGATGGTTCGTGTGATTCCCTTGGTGCTCAGCATGGTTGCAGTGGCTTCGGCCATCCTCATGTTCATTCTGATGGATGTCAGAAACCCTTACCGCCTTCTTGGGGTCCTGGTAGTTTTAAGCGGTCTCCCAATTATTGTAATTGGATTTTTAATTGGGATTTTTGGTTAGTTTATCTTCTTGTTCAGTCAGTGGGAGTTGTAGCTACCGTGATGTTACCCATTTGAATAAAGGAGCTTTCATTCATTTGATGATATTTTATTATTATCATCTTATAAGATGTTTGTTTGTTCACTTAACGGGTGACATTGTAAAACAAACTTGTCAAAACTCAAAACATGGTTTTCTCGGGTCGTTACATGTCGTCTATCCTACCATTTTACAATTCACACCGCGGTTTTTGTTGTATGATTTCATGGAATTCTGAGGTCGTTCGGGTGGTTTTGACCACCCAGCGTGCCCTTTTAGAGCGCGCCGAACTGCTAAAAACGACACATTCGGTCGTACCACGCGCACTGCACGTCCGATGGACGTGATGTCACCTCCTGCATGTCACGAATAATATTCCTATCATTCTCGTGCGGTTTCAGGTCATTCGGAGAACGTTTTCTCTGAATTCGACCGTGACATGCCGTTTTGGTGTTTTATGACTCCGGAAACGCATTTCCGGTCACCGCGGTCAAACAGCACCTCTGATTGACATGTCTTCCATCCGACCATTTCATAATTCACACCACGGTTGTTGTCGTATGATTTCATGTCATTCCAAGATTGTTTGAGTGGTTTTGACCACCCAGCGCGCCCTTTTAGAGCGCGCTGAACTGCTGAGGATCCCAATAGGAATGCATCTTCATACATATAGAAACTAAGGACTTGATTGGGTGCCCTATTGATAGAATTATCCTGATTGGGTGTGTGTTTTTGGGTAATGATGCTTGCGAGCGTTACATTATAATCTGAATCGATGTGGAATCCTGGTTTGGGATAAGATGTTGAGGTCAGCTGTGGATGATTCTACAACCATTATTTTATTTTTATTTATGTTTATGCATGATTCTTGAGATTCACCAGGATTCCAGGGGTGGGGCCAGCTGTCTGGGGTGGGGGGAGGGGGTTGTCCGGGGGTGCGGTGGGGCTGTTCGGGGGTGCGGGGTGGGTTGTACGGGTGTGCGGGGGGGGGGGGGGCTGTCCTGGGTGGGAGGGCTGTCCGGGGGTGGGGGGTGCTTTCCGGGGTGGGGGGGCTATCTGGGGGGGTTGTCCGGGGGGGCTGTCTGGGGGTGGGGTGTTGTCCGGGGTGGGGGGGCTGTCCGGGGGGGGGGGGGGGTGCGGGGGGCTGTCCGAGGGTGCGGGGGGGCTGTCCGGGGTGGGGGGGCTGTCTGAGGGTGGGGTTGTTGTCCGGGGTGGGGGGGCTGTACGAGGGGGGGGTGCGGGGGGGCTGTTCGGGGGTGGGGGTGGTGTCCGGGGTGGGGGGTTGTCCGGGGTGGGGGGGGGCTGTCCGGGGGGGTGCAGGGGGGCTGTCTGGGGTGGGGGCTGTCCGGGGTGGGGGGTTTTCCGGGGGTGGGGGGTGCTGTCCGGGGGTGGGGGGATTTCCGGGGGTGGGGGGCTATCCTGGGGTGCGAGGTGGGTTGTACGGGGGTGCGGGGTGGGTTGTACGGGGGTGCGGGGCTGTCCGGGGTGGGGGTGTTGTCCGGGGTGGGGGGGCTGTCATGGGGGGTGCGGGGGGGGCTGTCCGAGGGGTGGGGGCTGTCCGGGGGTGGGGGTGTTGTCCGGGGGTGGGGGGCTGTTCGGGGGTGGGGGGTTGTCCGGGGGTGGTTACAGAACATGGTTTTTTCAAAACTATTACATAACATGCAATTTAAAACATTAAAGAATTAAATGAACAAAAAATATCCAAATCATTAATCAGTTTCATAGTTACTTCTCAATTCATGCACACAAACATTGTGTCAGACCAAAACACACATGATACCCCCAAATCACAAAAAATATCACTAGAAACCCAACTTATACATCAATAACAACCCCACCAGTAAAAACAAAAACACACCTCATGTATATGATGTGTCATGCGTGTTCATCACTGCTACCTCCATCTGGTGGGTCGGGGGCCTACAACAAATAAACATTATGAATATTTTCATAACAAAAATAATTTAAATTAAATAAATTAATACAGTTTAAACCTACGTCGTATGATCCCCTGCACCATCACCTGGACGCACATATTCTTGCAGTGCTCTAACCTTAGCGGTCAATTGCGCATTTTCCTCCTCGGAAGCGCGCAGTCGTGCCTCGAAATCTGAAAACTACTGCGTCATCTGAGCAACATCAGGACCAACAACTGCAGCGCGTGACACTATAGAATGAGGAATCTCTGTTCCATAGGTCAAACTATATCCATGTCCATCCCGACCAATAATGCGATTAAAGATCTCATCCCTTCGCATGGGAAGCTGTCACTGGTCCTTTGGCAGATGTTCTAACTCAGCTTCAAATTGAGCCTGTGAAATATTTAAACATATATACATATATATGTTAATATACAGATTTATGTAAGTATTGGTAAGTCCAAGCCCTTACTATCAATACTGAAGCCTCTGGATCATTGCGATCACGAGTCATCATCCACACCGACATTTTATCAGTCGGTGCACCTTGATCCCACAATTGTATATGAATAGAATATAAACACAAAACCATATTAATTAATAAATTAAAAAATTAATAATAAATACCTCATCTCGGATCTGAGACACGTGACGAGTCCCGAGCATGTGAGGTGGTCCCTACAACGCTCGATTCTCAGAATGGCGTGTTGACACCTCCTACATTCAATTCATTCAAATTTTAAACAAATCACACATTCTTGAAAATATATATACACCAAAATAAATATACAAACCGCAACACCCTCAGTAGACCAATATGCAACCAAGTCACTCCACTGAGCCGGGAGGACACCTCTCGGGACTTTTTCCAGAATGTCTAGGGCACCCACATTTGGTACCCAGTGGTCCCTCTTCACTTTTCCTTTATAGTATTTCCACATCTTACGGCATTTTATCATACACACGGGCCGAAACTCTTTGGGGCATACTTTCAAATTTTTTTATAAAGAAAAAAATCACACATATTAGTATTGTTTATACATAGAGAATAAAGTAAAATGGTCTTCTTACCTGAACCTCCCTCCAAAGATTATCTAATGTGTCATGAGGGATAGAAGCCCAGTCACACGTGGTCAATGGAAATCGATGTGGGTCACGTATGATATGACCCAGCTGACAAATAAATGCAGGGGAATTCGGTCCCATAGGATTAAATACCTCATCAAATGAAACATCAATCGTCGTGTCGGAATTCCATGATAAAATGCCATGATCGGGGCCTCTCTTGCGAGAGGAAGAAGCAATCGAGTATGATCCTGTTGAAATTTTATATATAATTTGACATATGTTATAAATATATATATATATGTGTGTGTGTGTGTGTGTTTATCAATTAAATAAAAAATAGAGACAATGACATTCAAACATACCTTGACCCTGAGTCATAGATGCCTCAGATGGATGATGTGGATCTGCTGCCTCTTCCCCTGACATGCCTGCAGTCATAGAAAACATTAGTAAGGGGACTATCCAAAGTGTCTAAAAGATAAATTGGATTGTTCTTAAAAAAATAAAACTTGTACAATTGTTAATCAAACAAAAAATTAATTGAATAATTAGTTGTGAATTAATTTTAAAAAATCAGAAAGTTAACAAAACAAATATACAAATTATGTACAAAACCAGTCAATGCATAGCCAAATTTCAAATATAATTAATAAAAATTCAAGCAGCACATGAACCAGATGAAGAATACCTCAAAGGGAATATACACCGACAATAACATCAATAAACCAAGAGTAAAATCACCCTAAATATTTATAACTGAATAAACTTCCAAAAGTGAGGATTAAAACTTACAAGGATTTATAAAATGGTTAGATAATTTATGATATCCTAGGACATTCAATACTGAATAGCGGGAAAACAATTATACCTTTCATTAAGCATGAAAATCGACCGTTTCTCCTTCAACAGCCGCTCTAACCCAATAAATATCTTCTTCATGTTGAACTATAGTATGTTGATCAAGTTGTTGGTAAACAAACGGAACAGTCTCGGGTTCATATTCTTCAAATAAAAACACTCCTTGCTGAGAAATTTTGAAAACAACTTTCCAACTTGGATCCGAAGGCAAAGTAACGAAGAATACTTGTTCCGCTTGTGATGTCAAAATGAAAGGTTTATTCTCAACTCGTTCATTATTTCTGTATAACATATAGTTAAAATTCACCAATGAAAACTGATATTGATCGACTTTACATCCATGCACTAGATCAACCCAATTACACTTTAACAATATGTACTTCAAACCGTGTGTGTATAAAACTTCAATAATGTCTATAAATTGACCATAGTAATAACCAGAATCGACAAATGGACAACCGATGCCACTGTTTTGTGTTTCTCGTTTGTCGTCAACATCTTTAATGCGAAATCGAAAACCATTAGCATCAATAGATTTATAACGACGAGCCGTTATAGATGGACCCTCAACCAGTTGGATAAATACTTCAGTTAGCATGGGGTCCCCTAACTCCCTCAGCTTACGAACCTACATAATTTATAAAATTCAATACTGATATATGCAGAAATAAATTAGTATAATACTTCACTCATAATGAAAATCAATTTATACATACATAATCCTTGAACCAATCATGAAATTACGCATAATGAGATTATTGAATTTGCAACTCAGTCGCACGATACATCTCTTCTTTTATCTCATTAATGTGTTTCCTGCAAATGATAACATGATGTTTAAATGATCAACTTATGAAAAAAAAAACATGTAAAAGTTATACAAGCACATTGATAAGATACTTACTGCATTAATGGTGCAATTGATGGAGTATTGAACAAGATATATCGATGTGCTTGTATCCACTCGATGTTGTCCATATCAAATGTGGTTCCTTCTCTAACTGGACCATCATGAATCTGAGAGGGATTATCTAATTTTGTTTCAACATTCGTAAGATATTCTGCACAAAAATTAGTACACTCATCCATCAAATAACCAGTGGCTATTGATGCCTCTGGACGAGCTCTGTTGCGTACAAATCTTTTCAATGTACTCAAATACCATTCAATAGGATACATCCACCTGAATTGCACTGGACCAGCAGCCATTACTTCATAAGTTAGGTGCACTGTCAAGTGGACCATAACATTGAAAAAATGAGGGGGGAGAAGTTTCTCAAAGTGACAAATTGTAAGTACAATTCGGTCCTGCAAACTTTTTAAATCACTCATTCTTTGATTTCTTAAACAAAATTGTCTAAGAAAATTACTCATCTCAATCAACAGTTGAACAACATTGGGGGATAAACAATCACAAATTGCGATTGGAATCAACTTCTGAAGTAGTATGTGATTATCATGACTTTTCAACCCTTGCAATGTCTTTCTCGTCAGATTCACACACTTTGAAATATTAGAAGAGTAACCATCAGGCACCTTTACCATCTTCAAAATGGAAAGAAATGTCTCTTGCTCCTTTGTAGTCATAGTATACTGTGCAGTAGGCATATATGCCTTGTTTCCCTCAGCTAACTGTAAATGCAACTGTTTCCTTAAACCCATTTCTTCCAAATCACGACGTGCATTAACATGGTCCTTTGATTTTCCACTGACACCTAAAATGGTCCACAATATGTTATCACAAACATTTTTTTTCAATGTGCATGACATTCAAATTATGCCTCAGCGTGTTAGTTTTTCTAATACAGAAGACTATAAAAAATACTTTTCTTTTTCCAATTGTGACTGCCCTTCCTACCAGCGGCATGAATATTACGTACTAGAGGAGCCACCAAATAATGAATTTCATATACCATGTAGATGTTTTCCTCCTCAATCTGCGATAACATTTCGACTCCTTTCATGATCTTTGGTGTTGGGATGAACTCTCTAGAACCATCAAATACCACTCTGTCCTTTCTGAACCTGTGCTGAGGGGGGAGAAAACGTATGTGGACCCATGTATGACCATTTTTTTGGAATGTTTTAAGCCATACAGATTTTTTACTTTTATTGCAAAAAGGGCAAGAAAATTCCCCTTTCTTACTCCAGCCTGATAAATTTGCATAAGATGGGAAGTCATTGATTGTCCACAATAAATCATCCTGTAGTTTGAACATGTCATTTGTTTAGTAGTCATAAGTCATCACACCATTGCCCCAAAATTCATTCAACTCATCAATCAATGGCTGAAGGTAAACATGAATCTTATCCCCCTGACTTTTAGGTCCATCAATAAGAGTGTAAAGTAATATAAATTGTTGCTTCATACAAAGCCACGGAGGAAGATTATATGTAACCAACACCACAGGCCATGTGCTATGAGTTGCACCAACCATAGACTTGAATGGATTGAAACCATCTGCTGCCAATCCCAATCGGACATTACGAACATCTTTAGAAAAGTCAGGATGTCTCTTATCAAAAATCCTTCCATGCATGAGAGTCTGCTGGGTGGGTTAACATATCACTTTCATGAACTCTTTCTTCATGCCATCTCATTAAATTAGAAACTTTAGATGACATAAAAAATCTTTTCAACCTCGATTTAAGGGGAAAAGTAACGCATTTGCTTTACGGTAAATCGATTTCCCCTGTATCTCAATATGACTTTGATGAGTCTTATTTCCCTGTTCTCTTTCCACCTGGAAGCACCACAAACTGTAAAAATATCCAAATGGGCATTTTCCTTTCTAAACAACATACAGTTGTTTGAACATGCATCTATGGTCTCATATGTAAAACCTAAGTTCTCTGTTAACTTACGAGCATGGTAATATGACTCGGGAATCTTAGCATCGACAGGAAGAACCTTTTTTAATAACACCAAAAGCATGTCGAATGATGTGTCTGATCAATTATTCAAAGTCCCTCAAAGCAACAAATCCACGATAAATGACAGTTTATTGTAAGAAGTACATCCAAGATATAATTCTGTTTTCGCAGCATCAAGTGCTTCATAAAACCTCCTTGAATCACGATCTGCACCAGAGTGAAGATTTATCTCACCAGTCTCAAGATTCTGGATGTCAATGCCTTCAGGATCAAACCCACGTACCATTTCAGTAAGCATTTCATGCATTAGATCATTCATCCTTGCATCAACATCCATCTGAGCTGCATCTGTATTTTGACAACGAACATATTCTTCTCCATGACTAGTCCAACTCTTATAATTTTTCAGAAATCCATTAAATAATAGGTTCTCCCTCACAGTATCTCGTGTGAATTGATATCTGTTAGCACATTTTCTACATGTACAACTAATAAAGTCACTTTCAAATCCTTTGGTGAAGTCAATAAACAGCATAATTCCATTGAAATATTCTCTAGATGTTTGATTTGGAAGATCAATCCAACTCTTATCCATAATAATATATGTATAACAAATATTTACACAATACTTATTACATTTTCATTTTTCAAGTCAACTATATTTAAAATAAATACTAATCATTTGTTTATGAACCATTGATAAAATAATAATGTAAGTGAAAGCACATGTCATACCTGATTGCGTTACAAACATGTAAGGGAGGGGAGCTGAAGGCAGTGCTGCGAGGGAGAGGAGAGGCAGGCAAAGGGGAGTTGAAGCCAAAGGCGGTGTGGTGAGGGAGGGGATGGGCGGCGGCGGCGGTGGGGAGCCAGAGGAGAGGAGGCGGTGAGGGGACAGGGGACAGGCAGCGAGGGGGGGGCTGTCCGAGGTGCGGGGAGGGGTGTCCGGGGTGCGGGGTGTGGGGTGTGGGGGGCTATCTGGGGTGCGGGGGGGGGATGTCCGGGGTGCGGGGGGGTGTTCGGGGTGCGGGGGGTGTTCGGGGTGCGGGGGGGTTGTCTGGGGTGCGGGGGGGGCTGTCCGGGGTGGGGGTGCTGTCCGGGTGTGGGGGGGCTGTCCGGGGTGCGGGGGGGCCTGTCCGGGTGTGGGGGGCCTGTCCGGGGTGCAGGGGGGCATGTCCGCAGTGCGGGGGGGCTGTCCGGGGTGTGGGGGGGTCTATCCGGGGTGTGGGGGCCATCTGGGGTGGGGGGGAGGTTTGAGGGGGTGGAGGCCGGAGGGCAGAGGGGTAGGAGACGGAGGGGGTGGAGGCCGGAGGGCGGTGGCCAGAGGGTGGAGGGACGCCAGAGGGGAGCGAAGGATGGCTGGATGGCGGAGGGCGGCCGGAGCAGGAGGGTAGAGGGCGAAGGGAACGTGGAGGGCGGAGGTCGACGAGGGAGGAGGGTGGAGAGCGGTGACGGTGGCGAGCGGTGGAGGGCGGTGGGGGTGCGCGGGTATGGCAGAGGAGGGCGGCGACGGGGGGGGCGTCGAAGCCCTAATTTTTTTTACAAAGGGCAGTGACCACCAATGGCGGTCGCTATTGGGTACCTACAGTGACCGCCTGAGGCGGTCGCCCGTGTCAGGGGGATTCAAATCCCAATATTCTAGTAGTGGATGTTATTATAGATGAAAATTTCTTTTAAGGGTCACTGGAAATTTCTTGAGGAAAATATCCTTTTCAATTTGAAATAACCTTTTTAAAACACAAAAATTTCACAAATATTAAGGAAAACATTTTCTTTTAAAATAACCTTGGAAATTTTTAATGGAATCTTTGAATCATTGATCATTCATGATGGTGAGAAAATTTTGTCCTGCCGTATACATTAAAATAAAACATTTCTTTCACACTTTTATAGAAAAGATCAAAAAGTACCTCATTAGGAAAATGATAAGATGATTCCTTTTAAGTAATTTTATAAAAATAAAACATGGGTAAAAATGAATTTAAAATATCATAGGATAATAGTAAAACCCTTTTAAAAAAAATTTAGAAAACATGGGTATGGAATAAAAAGTTTCTTTGTCCAAAGAAATAAATAAATTTGATTTTCCTTAAAAACATATTTTCAATCTTTTGAGTACTTATGGTAATAAAAATGAAAGGAAAAAATTTATTATCAAGAAATAAATAGAGTAGAATAAAATTATGAATTATTTAGATTTATATCATAATATTTTATCATCAGAAACATAATCATAAATAATTCTGATAAACAATGAGATTGTAACATAAAACCCTTACCGTTTTGGTAACATTCAAATCGTAAACCCCATGAAATAATAACTTAAAATAAAACATTAAATATCATGAAACTAAGGATAATAATTATATAAAATTTTTAAGGGTAGTATATACACCTCATAAAAGAAGATAAGTTCATAGTATAACATATGTCCTAAAGAAGACAATTTGAGACAATAAACCATTACTTTGAGTTCCACTTGCTTCGAAAGCACTCTAATATTCTGTATAATAAATTTAAATTTTTTATAATTATATACCAGAATCATTTAAATACTAATAATATAATATATGATCCCCTTATAACATTCCAACACCCTTTTATTAATAATTCATTATTAAAATCGTCTTTTCTGGGTGTTAATTGTTTCATTTTTCATGAAAATTTTGGTTCAGTATTTCTAATACTTATAATTTTATCATACTTAAATCATATAAAAAAAATTAATCTTGATATAAATATTATATATATCCATTATATAAATTTTTATAATCATTCATAAAAGATATAGATAGAAAAATGAATTACACCATTCATGCAGACGGTAGGTCATATGTATGCATGAACGTTGTTTTTACTTTTCAATGGATGGAAATAAAGAAAATAAAATAATAAATAAACTTTAAATAATATTTATTATATTATATATTTCATATATATTCATTAAATATATTCTTATTACCATCTAAGTAAACTTTAAATGAAAAAAAAAATCATATCACTTCATGGAGATGGTTGTCCACACGGAAGCACAAACGTCGTTATTGTTATCCAAAGGATTGGAAGGTAAGAAGGTGGATTTGATATTATAATTAAAAATGTATAATTATTTCATAAGTATAATATATAAACTTATAAATCATAATAATAAATATCCATGAAATATGGTGGTGGAAAATGAATTGTATCGATACGTGGAGACGGTAAGACGTACGTACGCACGAATGATACTTTCACTTCCCATTTGATGAGAAAGAGGGTGGATAATGGTGGTTTCATAGTCATAATAAAATTAAAGTATATTTAGGATATTTAATTTTTTATTTTATGATAAATACCAATTATTTATAGTAGGTAAAGAATAAGTAAAAAAAGAAAGCGATTAGTGAATACGATTGCCTCTTCTTTGAAAGAACTCCTTTAGATCTCCTCTTAAGGGCACTAGGATTGGTATTTTGGGAATAAAATCACATATATAATGTGAATAACTAAGTTTATAAGGTATTGTTTTAGTTTATGGTCAATATATATGACTCAAAATGGTGTGAAGAAAATAAATGAGGGATACACTTTTATAATTGAGGGGAGGGGCACTCTTGGGATTTCATAAAAGATTAAATTATAATAAAGCCATTATCAAGAAATATGATTAAAAATGGCCATATATTTGAATATAAGGTATTATTTGGTTTTAATACCATCAAAAAATAAAATTTGGATAGGTTTGAATAGTTTTTTAAACCTTATCTTTTGGTTTAACCCCTTAGTTAACCCATTTTAACCCTAACCCCGATAACAACCTTTTCACTATAAAAGGTTTATAATTTTACTTATAAGGTAACTATTGATTATAAATTTATAAAGGCTTAAATTTTAGACCATATATTATCCTAATTGTCCTATTTAAATATTTTCATAATTTTAATAAAATGTTATTTTGATAAAATGTCATTAATATCAATTTTGACACTATTCATTTAATTTGACATAAAATACATAAAGAAAATTTTTAAATTAAAATATAATAATTTTAAAAATAAATAATATGTTATATTTATCTAAAAAATCATGTAACACTATAAATTACCCAAATTATAGTACTTTTAATTTTTTTTAAACATTTATTTTAGTTATCTATTAATTGAAAAAATATTACATCGGTGTTGCATAAACATTTAAGGTAATTAAATAATTAATAAAATTAAAAATAAATTTAAATTATGATGATAATTTTATTATTATTAAAATATACATTTATATTTGTTCATATGTTACTTTTTTTTCTGTATGAACACATAAGAGATATTTAAAACTAAGAGAGCGACATTTTGTAACTTTCTTTGCTATAAATATTATATATCTAACTTTTATGGAAAAGTATCCATTAAACAAATAAATTTCAAGAATAATTTGGTAAGGTTAAAATTCATATCATCAAATAATAATTAGGATGAAAAATTATGCTCTTATCACTTGGTTTTAACCTATATTAACTCGATTTACCCTTTACCGAGGTGATAAATTTTACCACAGTTACTATTCATATTGACCAAAAATTAAAAAGGAATATTTAAAAAAAATTAACCTCATTATTATAAAATATTAAATCCATTTTATCAAATTAAATACCTATAATTGTCATGAATTATTTTTAAAATAAGTGTGCAAAATGCGATGAAAAACGCTTTTAGAAAAATGCAATTTTTAAGCATAAAACTAGATTTATTTTTATCTCATGAATAGTAAAAACATTATATAAATGTTTAAAAATTTTGATTGAATATATAATATATATATTTAATTAAAATAATTCACCAATATTAATTAATTTAATTTATTAAGTTAAAAAATATATTGTGTGCATAAAAACAGTTTTTCAGAAAATTATTTCTTTTACTTTCAAATGATATTTATTTTCATTTCTAAAAAATTGATAACCGGTGAAATTATTTTATACATGTTTAAAACAAAAAAAAAATCATAATTTAGGTAGTCTCATTCATACTCTTTAATCCAATAGTTAGGTGATAATTTTCACCTAATAATATTTTAAAAGTATATCATGGTTCGTTTAAACTCGTTGTTGCATGTAACACAAGATATTGAAAAAATAAAAATATTTAAAGTGAAGTATATTATAAAATATCATGTTTTTATATTAAAACACACTTAAAATTAATTTTTCCCTTGAAAATTTTCACTCTAATGAAAATAAATGAGGTTATCTCTGTTTTATTACATCCTTGAGTTCCCAAGTAGCTTCTTCGAATTTATAATTACTCTAGAAAACTTTCACTAGGTGATTAGTCTTATTCCATAGAACTTTATCTCTATGATCCAAAATTTATATTTTTTTTCTTAATAATAAATATCATGTTCCAATGGTATGACCTATGAGTTCAATACATGTGAAGGATCAGGTATGTACTTTCTAAGGAGAGATACATGGAACATGTTGTGAACTTAAGAGAGGTTTGGTGGAAGTGAAAATCGATAAGATACCATACCTACTAGATTAATAATATAAAAAGGTACAATAAACCTAGGGCTCAACATTCCCTTATTTTTTAATCTCATAACCTTCTTTCATGGAGGAATTCACAAAAAAAACCTTCTTTCCAACTTTAAATTATAGATCACGCCAATGATTATTAGCATAACATTTCTATCAACACTGAGTTGCCTTGATGTGTAGTTGAATGGATCTAACTTTCTATTCCATTTCCTCAGCTAGCTCAGGTCCTAATATCTTTCTTTCTCTAGCATTATCCTATCACATTGAAGTCCTACACTTCTTTCCATAGAGGTCTTCATAAAGATCCATCTGAATGCTCAAGTGAAATCTATTATTGTAAGAAAACTTATCCAGAGGAATGTGTAAATATAAACCACCTTTTAAATCCATAGAATAATATCTCAACATATCATATAGGGTTTTAATGGTTCTCTTAGACTAAATATATATCTAAGGATGGTAAGTGGTACTAAAACTTAACTTTGTATCCAGATCCTACTGAAGACTTCACTGTAACTTCAAGGTAAACCTAAAATCCTAATTAGATACAATATAATGTGGTAATTTATGAAACCTTACCACTTCCTTAATTTATATTCTAGAAATATGATCAAGTGATAAGCCTTGTTTGATGACAATGAAGTTTGTTTACTTCATAAGGTGATCGACTACAACCCAAATGACATTATGTTTCTTATAAGTTATGGGGAGTCTGACAACAAACTCCATGGTGATGTTTTCCCATTTTCATTATGGTATGGGTAATGGTAGTAACATTCCCTTATAATTATATCTCTTATCCTTAACTTTCTAATATACTATGCGCTGAGATAAAAATTCAGTAATATCTCTCTTCATATTATCCCACAAAAAATACTCTTTCATATCTCTATACATATTTTTACTTCCAGGATGAATAGAGAATGATGAACTATGATACTCATCCAATAACTCATTATTCAAATATGGTATGGGTAGAACAAATAAATGGTTCATGAATCTTATCATTCAATCACAATCAAGGTTAAACTCAGTAACATTTATTACCTTCTTTTGTAGCTCTACATCATCCACCACTTTAATATTCACTTGGATAGATTGTTGCACACTCATTTGAGGAAGATAATATTTCCCCCATCCCTTCAAGATTTCAAGATCGATCCTTTTCAAATCAATAAATATCATATCTTTTGTGATCCTCATCATAGATAAGCTATCATTATCCTTTAGACGCAGAGCATCGACCAACTTGTTTGATTTCTCATGTTGATAATGTATTGAGCAGTCATAATATTTAATCACCTCCAACCATTTTCTTTGGTAAATATTAAAATCTTTCCATATGAAAGTATACTTTAAAATTTTATGACCAGTTTATATGTCACACCTTTATCTATAAATATAATTCCTCTATATCTTTAATACAAAAATTACCATATCTAAATTCAAATCATGAGTTGGGTAATTTTGTTTATGAATCCTCAATTGGCGTGAGACATAAGAAATCACCATATAATTCTACATGGTAACGCATCTCAATTCCTTATTTGATGCATCACTATATATTACAAACTCTTCTCTATTATAGGGTAAAGTAAGAACAGGTGCATTGACTAACCTTTTCTTTAGTTCCTTGAAATTTTCTTCACATTCATCCATCCAAAGGAACTTAGATCGCTTCCGAGTTAACTTTATAAGTGGATTATACATTCAAGATAAATTATCCACAAAGCACTGATAATATTCATCCAAACCAAGAAATCTAATAATCTTAGTCACAGTGGTTGGTATGGGATAATGTTTAATAACCTATGTCTTTAAAGGGTTTACTGATATACCCTCACATGAGATTATATGACATAAGAATGAAAATTTTAGAATCCAAAATTCACACTTAGTAAATTTTTCATAAATATTCTCCTTCCTCAGGGTCTTCAACACAATCCTCAATTAATCTTCATGTTATTCCTTTCTCTTTGAATATATAAAAATTTAATCGATAAAGACTACCACAGACTAATTGAGGTAATCTATAAAGAATTTATTCATTAAATCCATGAAGATGGTGGAAAATTAGTAAGAAAAAATGGAATCATTATATATTTATAATTTCCATACCATGTATGGAATTTTTTCTTGGGTATATCCACCTTCTTTACCCTCAATTGATGATATCCAAAACAAAGGTCAGTATTGGAAAAGTATTGATCTTCGTGCAGTTGATCAAACAAGTCATCAATACGGGGTAGAGGATAATTTTTCTCTATTGTTATCTTGTTTAGTTCTCGATAATCAATACAGATTCACATTGATCCATCTTTCTTCCTAACAAAAAGAATAGGTGCACCATAAAGTTACATGCTTGGTTGAATAAATCCCTTATCAAGATTCTCCTAGAGTTTTTTCTTCAATTCTATAAACTCAACTGCGTCCATTCTATATAGAGTCTTTGATATAGTTGTAGAACCAGGTATGAGTTCTATTGAGAACTCAACTTCTTGATTTGGTGGAAGACCTATCAATTATTCTGTAAAGGGATCAAAAAAATTCTCATATAATAGGAATATCTTTGATGTTGAGTTTCTCCACAACCATCTGAGAAAAAAAGCCCTTTTAAATAGGAATAAAGACCCATATAATGGATGATATTTTCACTAAAAGTTCGTATTTATAATTTTACTAATATACAGTCATATGTTGGTTTATAATAACAAATTTTATTTCATTTCCTCAGAAATTGATGTGGTATTTATGTATATAAAGTAAATCCATACCTAAGATAACATCAAATTCAACTAGAGGGAGAATAAAAAGATTTACAGGAAGCACATTCCCACAAACTTTAACCAGAAAAGAATCATATACTTGAGGTGTGATCGTCATACCATTAGGGTTTTCACTTCAAATTCAACATCTAATCATTGACGATAGAAATCAACATTCCTAAAGACTTTTTATGATATAAATGAATTCGTATAACTATGATCAAATAAGGTACTTCAATATTTGATCTTACCTATTACCACCTCAACTTCATCATTCTATATTCAATTACTTACTAAAACTAAAGTAGTTTGCATGACCATCAACCACTATTAATCAGAGTGATTAATCATGAAAATTCATTCATAGGATATCTAGATCGTGACACCTTTTTTATCTGTGACATTTTAGGTTTAACCTAGTCCATTCATGATTATTATCAAAACTTTATGATTTTATCCTTAATAAGACTTAACCCTAGGGTTCTCACTAAAGTTTTCTAATCCTAGTTTCCAAAGCTTAACTAAACCTTACTATGATACCAACTATAGCAAACTGGACTTTTCATACATAGATATTTCATCTTTTTAGATGAATATTCATTACATAACATAACGATCCATGCCAGAATCAGATAGGTCTAGTTCCTTTGGAAACTTAAATACATAAACAAATGGTTTATAAGTGAACTACATCACCTCCCATTTATTTATTAATAACTAGCACCCTTCTTAGACATATCATATTTAATACTTTTCCTCATAATTTGGGAAAAATAAAACATAAATAAAGGGTGGCATCATATGCTTAGTAAGGGTAAACATGGGAGATTTTAATGATCACTTGAGTATAACATGAGAATAAGAGTATGATAATGTGTGAATAACATTTAAAAATTATACATTTCATATCAAATATCATAATCTTGAGTCATGGCATAAATCTTAGCAGTTCATAAGACATAAATCATGAAATAATCAAAGAACATGTTCCATGAGAGCATAAAATAAACATAGAAATGTATAAAAACACAATCTTATATCTTTTTTAATATGTATAAGTAGAAATAGGTCCACTCGTTAAGTTAAGGGTATGAAATCAGACACTCACATAAACTTATGAACCTAAAACCAGGTCCATACATAATCTTATGGACATAAAAGCCAAGTCTATGCATAAACTTATGGATATGAAAACTAGGTCTACACATAATATTATGGACATGAAAACTAGGTCCACACATAATATTATGGACATGAAAACTAGGTCCATGCATAATATTATGGACATGAAAACTAGGTCCATTCATAATATTATGGACATGAAAACCAGGTCTATATATAAAATTATAAACATGAAATCAAGTTCATGCATAATATATTTAACTCATTATTTATCCATCTTTACTCAATGCATTAGAGGTCTTTAACAGACCCAACTATCTCGTAATCATAATTCATTCATATAAATGCCAAAATATTGTAAATTATAACATTATAACATAACCCATGTAAAATAAATGGGTTTTATAAACATCTCATCATCATAATCATAAACCACCGAGAGAAATAATAAGGATGGTATCATTAGATCATATCACCCGTAAAGCATAAGAAACATAAAAGGATGTTATTATAGATAAAAAATTCTTTTAAAGGATCACTTTAAATTTTATTGAGGAAAATATTATTTTCACTTTGAAATAACCTTTTTAAAACATAAAAATTTCCCAAATATTAAGTAAATAATTTTATTTTAAAGTAAACTTAGAAAATTGTAATGGAAGCTTCAAAGCATTGATCGGTCATAATAATGGAAAATGTTGGAGTTGGTTCCCTAGAACCAACTTTTTTATACTTTATGATAACTTTCATTCATGTTTTTTAATATTAATAAACTACTTAACACATCATTATTGTTCTTCAACATAACATAGTATGTGATAATATCCTAAGAGTAGCTGTCACACTAAAATTTCATAGCAGTTCCCCACTATGATAAGAACCCAGAAGTGCTATGACACTATTCTTGAATAAATTTTCTATAGTCGGATGATATCATTTGAGAGACACAAATGATATAGGCTATCATGGGTGGAGACTCATAGAACTTTGAGGCACCTTATCATGGTGTATACCCTTGGTAATATCCAGTAGGATATTATGAGAACGAGACTCTCCAATAGGAAGTACACATTTATATGTGTTATTGTATGTTCCTATCTGTAGATGTGTGTATTAATATTTAGACTTTAAGATTATTATTAATGAGTATTATGAGTTACATACTTTGATGTATTGATAAAAATTATGATGATAGATGTTCGCGGTGTGGTAGGATACATTGGGTGTATCATAATTAATATTGCATTAATGAATAATGTGAGAAAGGATTTGTCCCTTATGTTCTTTAACATAAGTTAATATCAGGCCCTTTGATGGAAATGATATAGACTAAATAAATCCATAGCCATGGTATTCTATAGGAAAGTTCAATTTTTAAGAAGTCAATGAATGAGACATCGAGCTCATAGGTTGATGGCATCGACCTACAACCTACTTGATTGGATATATCATGATAAAGGGATTATATTACATAGTAAGCGTCCATATGAGGTATCATGTTATTATGAAATTAACTTCTTTCTATATAGGTGCCTTAGAATGTTGTTAGACACTAACCTTGGACTTTAGGTTTCTTCGCCTAATGCCACTAAGAAAGAGGCCTATAGGGTCACACACTAAGTGTATCTAGAATCCCAGTTAAATAATATATTATTTAATAAGTTGAATAAATATTATTCTTTTATGTGGTTTAACAATTATTCATGTATGCTTGATCACATATATTCTATCACCAGTTTTTCGAGAGAATATAATGTGATTGAAATATTCAATAAATATTTATTTGTTATTTAGTGAATATAATATTTATTTATTTATTGGTGAATAATGAAGTGATATTTATTTAATAAATAAATAGTCATTATTCAAGACCCGATAAATATAGAGGAATAAAGGACTGAGTTTTTAGCTTAGATGAGAAATAATAAATATTGAATATTACTTAATTAGATAATATTTAATATAATTCGCAAGTTAAGTGCATGTCGATAAATAATATTATTATTATTATTATTTGACATGGGGTTCCATGGGGATTAAATAAATAATGAAGGGAACTTATGATATTATTTTATTTTAACCCTAGAAATATATAAACCCATTTATATTATTTTTTAAAACCCCCAATTCTTCTATTTTTGTTGTGCACAATGAATTTTGGAGAATCCTATTAAGCCCTAGAGAGCTCCCTCTCCCAAGAATGGAGAGTGATATCCCACCACCTTCCAATCTAAAGTCAAGATAGATCAAAGAGAACACTTTGGAAGTGGTTCTCATGGTGATCAAATATAGACAAAGAAAGCGATAGGATATGTCATGCTAGCACTCAGAGATTCCTACAGTGATGTTTAGAGATTTTTGGAATGCATGTGAATCACTGCTAGATGGAATCTACTCTTGATTCCTACAACACAATGATGCAACAACACAGATCTTTTGATAGATCCATCAACAAAGAAAGAATTCTAAAAAAGAAAATTCTTTATATAATTAAATTAATTATAAATAATATGTAATGATCCTCCCTCCAGTTTTAGAGTGATTACCCTTGTCTGTATTCTTTGATTTAATTATATTGATCGTGATGTTTAACATTATGTTAAATCTTGGATTAATCATCGATCATGGAAAAAAGAAAAGTTGGGAATGACCCATCGCATGATTCTGCTACACCCAGAACCTACAAGTGGTATCATAGGGGTCACATAATTATTTATAATTATTAAAAGATCATTGATTGATTTAAACATTTTTGATTTAGTTTTCAATTAAATTTTAATCATTCTTTTAATCCAAATTGTGAGATCTTCTTCTCCCTCCTTCATTTCTCATAGATTGGATATAATTGATTAATTTAAACAATGAAATAAAATAGAAGAAGTAAACTAGAGGTGATGGGGATTATGGTCAGATAACACATGTGTACACGCCATGTAACCAGAGTTACATGTTGTGTACTTATGTTCAATGCATCAGGAATTAATTTAGAAATTAATTCAAATCATGTGCATTGATGACATGTGGTGTAGTTAATTATTACACCGCATGTTGATCGGACCATCCTGGTGCATAGTTAACTAGATTATACACCATGTAACCCACATACATTAAGTGTAGTACCTTTGAGTCATAGACGGTCCATGTGTTTCATACACAGCCTACCTGACTGGTGACTGTGTAACTCGAAGTCCACATGCCATATAGTCCTTTTTACATGTTGTGTACTCCATTTTATAAGGCATGGTATACACTCCAAGTCCCTAGGAATTTTCCTCGAATAAATGGTGAGATACATACACGTCTTTTAGTTCCATATACACATCATGTACTTATAAAAAGTCACGCATATTTAAAATTTATTTATTATACTGTGTAAACCTTGAGACATGTGCTTGCATGTGGTCATTAAGTTGATAGGACACATCATGTGATAGGTTTTAATATGTGTGTGTGTGTGTGTTTAATTAATATCTACACAATGTTCAGATCATTATATTGTGTATCAGTCGTATTTTATTTGTTACTCTATGTGAATTGAATCATAACACATGAGAAAAAAATCATTTAATTTGCGTAATAGTATACTTCATGAAAGTACGTGATAATTCATGTATGTTATATGTCACAAAAGTGAAACTATATATGAGTATAATACATGTTGGGTATATTCGAATGGGTATTCATCATGTTGCCTTCAAGGTACATTTATGTACATAGTGAATTTTAAATAAATTTGCTTAATTTTCTTAAAATTACTATGGATGAGAATTAAGATAAAAGAATTGATTAATTAAAAAGGATAATTAATTTATTCGAGCGTGATTTATATTAAATAATAATGATTAATAATTTAATGTTATTTTTATTAAATGTGTAATTTTTTATATGCATGTTGATGATTATAATCTAGACCAGACCTTTGTATGTTATTGGTTTCATTTAATTTATTATTAAATTAAATTATTGGTATGCATGCCATACCTCCTCTTATTATGTATGAGCCTGTATGCCCATGGTTTCTTTTATGTAAACCCCTTGTTTTTCCCTCACCTACATGTGATTAAAAGCATATGTGATGAATGGAGCTCTCAAGAAAGTTTAGGCAGTTCAAGTTTGGATCCAAGGTGAAACCAATCCAAGAGAGATACATAGGTGGACAGGTGAAAAGCTATAACACGAACCTTAATTGATTCATGGTGTTTTCCCCTAGTTCAATGGTTATTTTATCAACCACTAGATAAACTAACCATTAGTAAAATATCATGATCATACCGCTTTATTATTTCATTTCTATCAAGTTTCATGGTTATTTCATTATGGATGTTTTTTCATGATCACATGAATTAATTAAATTAATGAGCATGCAAGATAGAACTAAAATGAATTATCTTATGCATAAATATTATGTAAGACATGGTTAATCACTTAATTAGATCCACTTAATATTTAATAGTGAAAAAAACATTTTTTACATAGGTTATTTTTCATTTTTTATGTCGTTCTTTTGCCAATGTTATTGTAGGGGATGTTACAAATATTGTTTTTCACATCGGTTATTTTAAAACTGACGTAAAAAATAGAAATTTAAATCCATTCTCACGTCGGTTTCTAAAAAACCAACATGGAAAATGGTTCATAGTCATGATTTATTATGTCGGTCTTTAAATAAATGTCATAATATGTTGTTTATTTCGTCGGTTATTAAATAACTGATGTAATAAACAACCCCTCCAAAGAATTTTTCATGTCGTTTATTAGAAAACCGACGTGAAAAACAAGGTTATCACGTCAGTTATTTTCATAACCGATGTGAAAACATATATATTACATCGGTTATTAAATAACCGACGTAAAAAACCATCCCATGCATTTATTACATCGGTTATAAAATAACCGACATAAAAACCAATTTTTTTAATAATACAGTTCAACTATTACAATGCACTACCAAAGAGGACCTGAAATAAGCAGAAAACAGACCAAAACCACTAGACAGCCCTCCCACCCCCTGGACACCCCCACCCCCTTGGACAACCCCCCACCCCCTGGACACCCCCTACCCCCTGGACACCCTCCCACCCCCTCGAACCACCCCCCCCCCCCCCCACACACACACACCCTGGACAACCCCCCCCCCCCCCCACCCCCCTAGACACCCCTTACCCTCTTGTACAACCCACCCCCTAGACACCCCCACCCCCTGGACACTCGCCCACCCCCTGAACAGCCCCTCCCACCCCCCTAGACACCCCACCCCCTGGAACCCCCCCCCCCCCACCACCACCACCACTCACCCCCCTAGACACCCTCCCACCCACTGGACAGCCCACCCACCCCCCTAGATACCCCTACCCCCTTGGACACCCCCCCACCCCCTGGACAACCTCCCACCCACTAAACACCACCCCACACCACTCGACACCACCCCACCCCACTGGACACCCTCCCACCCACTAGACACATTCCCACCCACTGGACACCACCCCACCCCACTAGACACCCCCCCCCCCCCCGAACACCTCTGACCCCCATGGATAGCCCCCACCCCCTGGACACCCCCACCCCCCTAGACAGCCCCTCTCATCCCCTTTATACACCCCCCCCCCCCCCACCCCCTGGAAACCCCCCCCCCCACCCCCACCCACCCCCTGGACACCCCTGACCCCCTTGGACAGCCCCTACCCCCTGGACACCCCCACCCCTGGAAACCCCCCCACACCCAGGACACCCTCCCACCCACTAGACATCCCCCCTGGACACCCCCTACACCCTTGGATAGCCCCCCACCCCATTGGACACCCCCACCCCCTAAGACACCCTCACATCCACTGGACAGCCCCCCTACCCCCCTAGATAGCCCCAACCCCCCTTGGATAGCCCCCCCCCCCCCCCCCAGACACCCCCCACACCCCTGGACAGCCCCTCCTACCCCCCTAGACACCCCCACCCCCTGGAATCCCGCCACCCCCTGGACACCCTCCCACCCAATGGACAGCCCCCACCCCCCTGGACACCTAATAGATCTAATATTTTCCACATTTTTTTGTATTAATTTAAATTGTTTTAATAATCCCAAATAATAAATTTGAGCTTATATGAATCAATTTTGGATTTATGATGTGTTTTGAGAAAAATGGTGAAAACGCCTAATTTTGGATTTTAGACAGATGTTTAAGTCAAATGTATTTTGGTCATTTATTGAATAATATAATTCCAAATTTTTTTATTAAATTTTTTTTAGAATCCTTATTTTATTTCCTTCATTTTTTTTATACTGTACCAGGGGATTAATCGGTCTTCTATAGGCCGTAAAAAATCAATGAAGTTGAAGATTTTTCCGGGCGGACAGTGTAGACCTCACCACTGTAACGGACATAAATCTCATCCTACACACCTTAAAATGAGTTTATTCTACTTGGGGATAAAATAAGAATAAATGGTACATTCATAAAATAAATTACATGGAGTTTTGAATCCATTAAAGCATCCATTGAATGACATACTTTTGAAAGAAGCTGCCTGGATCCTTCGTCTAGAAACAGAAACCTCCAAATAAATAATAATAACTCCTAAAATAGGTGGAAAATGATCTGAATTTTGTATTATGAATGTAAAACACATTAATGAACAACTTTCATGAAGGGTTCCACATGTTATTCTTCCAATTAATGGGTCAAAAACACAACAACTTCTAGAGTACAGGAATCTGCCTATAAAAGGAGAGGATCTCATACCTCTCAATTCATTCCAATCCTTCCCAAAACCATTCGGGGCACCAAGGAGAGGAGGCCAAGGGACATTTAGATTTTTATTCTTTCTTTATTTTCTTTTTATTTTATTTTTCATTTCCATTGTAATGCATTTATTTTTTTTATATTAAAGTGTTTCCCATTTTCTCCTTCCACCCATTTTCTCTTCTAATCTCAATATCATTTTCTCTCTTCAATCTTTCGATCATGATATCTATGTACTTCACCATGGAAAGTGACTAAATCAAGGCTTGGACCCGAGGGATGAATCATGGTGTTCTTCATTATTGTGATTCAATTTAAAATGTTTTAAATTTATTTGTATTGGATTGAAGAGTATTGCACGGGTGCGGCGGTCATCCACCACGACACTATTTCAAAATCCATTCCTTTCCATTGATTCATTATTTTTCCCTCCCTTATCTTAGAAAAACCCTTAATACAGTGGATTTGGGGTTTCCATAAGGGCTGAAATGGAATACGGTGGAGCCAGGTCTTTTTGGGACAGCATTCTCGGTTGAGGTGTTATCCTAGTTGACTATTGGAGGAGGTGTGGTTTGGTGTGTCAGACGCATGCTAAAATCACACACTCAAAAAAATCAAGGGAAAGTAATTCATTAACTAGTTTTCACTAAATTAATTATCAAATAAAATTTAAAAAAATAAATAAATAATGAATGAACCTGTTTTATCCAACCCTAGGACTAAGACCTTTCTTACCTAATTTCATTCTATTTGCATCTGCATCTACATTTAGATTTAAATTTTTCATTGAATTATTTTAATTTCACTATTTTCAAAAACCCATAAAACCATAATTTTTAGTAAATTATAAAAACAAACAAAAATAATTAGAATAGGTGAACTAGAATCAGTGATTGAATCGACTACAAACACTCCTCAAGTGAGACGACCCTGGTCAGCCACTGTGTTGAATTAGGAATATAAATTTTCTTTTTCCACACCCTACAACAGGCGTGCGTCAACCCCCCCACCCCCTGGACAGCCCCCCCCCCCCACCCACCCCTTGGACACCCCCACCCCCTGGATATCCCCCCCCCAACCCCCACCCCCCGGACCCTCCCACCCCCCATGGATAGTCCCCCTACCCCCTTGGACACCCCCACCCCCTGGACACCCCCTACCCCTTGGAAACCCCCCCCCCTCCCCCTCCCAGACACCCCCACCCCCCATGAAACCATTACTATGCTCTGACAAAGTATGAAACAAGCAGAAACCGAACTAAAAGCATACCAAAACCAAACCAGAATCCAAACCAGAAAAATATCAGAACTAGACCAAAACAAAAAGAACTAAAGAAAAATTAAACATTCACATATATAACATTCAAAACTTACAATGTAAAATAAAAAAACCTAAATCCAACCAAAACAACTACAAAATACACAATTATAATTACAATATTCAAAATTACATTTTACACTACAAACAAACTAAAATCCAATCAAAACTGTAAAATAATTTGACCATTCCACTTGTAAGTGTTTGACCTCTTGAGTGTTATAGGATTGAGGGTCATAAAATAGATAAAAATTAAAAGGATAGTAGTTAACATGTATAATAAATAAATAAAATTAAATATTATGGAAAATTTTATAAGGAAATATTACCAGGTCAAACTTCACAAGTGTTCAAGTTGTAATTATTTCATACATAAATCTTAACATATAATATCCGCATTTGAAGAATCCTTGTTGTTCATGAAAATTCTGTTTAAATGAGTGTCAATTCAAAATATCATTTTTATGTAATACATCTAAAAGTACAAATTATAAATGGATATTTACCTTTAATTTTACATATTTGATCTTGGCACTCTTTTTCTTTTTTTTTCAAAAGTAGACCCATCCCCTGTTAGAAAATAATACGAATCAGATAAATTTAAAATTCATTATAATATAAACAACTATTAAAAAATTGAAACTTACTTTTCAAACATATTCTAAAAACTTTC
Organism: Viscum album; assembly: GCA_963277665.1. Classification (NCBI taxonomy): domain Eukaryota; kingdom Viridiplantae; phylum Streptophyta; class Magnoliopsida; order Santalales; family Viscaceae; genus Viscum; species Viscum album. The sequence goes on from OY728148.1 coordinate 817,906,451, forward strand.
TCTCACATTATCATAGACAGAGCATATCCAATAAAGTGTTTTCTCCCTTGGACAGAAAACACCTAACATCCAATGATCACTAATATAAAAGAAAATTTAAGGATAGTGGTTTTTTATGTTAAAAGATAATGCACACTTTTCAAAATATATTTTTCATACCCCTCACAAAAAGGCATCATCCAACACTGCATGATTATATTCTTTTTAAATCTTTTAGCAATATAAAGTGTTCTTTTTTCCTCATCCAATGCATGTCCTTCAAGGGAAATCAATTGTGGGTCCATGGATATATATGAATCTATCTTCTCATTCTTCTCACACATGTTATAATGATACCTAATACAAAAAAGACATAAGTATACATTTTTAATAAATATAACGTAGGGAAAGGTGTTAAGACTTACATGCAAAAAATATGCACCACGTTGATGCCCAACTTATCTCCAGTAACAAGCTCCATGATATCATTTTTCACAATCCCTAAATTGATTCCACATCTACAAACATGAGCTTCCATTGGAAACTCATAATGATCCACCAAAAAATTTGAATATCTTGAAAATATGTCAAGACTACTAGAATCTGTATCTGATTTCATATCCATTTGTCTTTGTTGTTTTATATGCAGTATTTCTTTACCTTTGAAGCATTCCTGTAAAAATAAATAGAAAAATATATTAGTTTTCAAATGTTAAAATTTTAATAAAAAATAAAATAAAAGATATAACATACATACCTATATGGTAATGAGTCACAGAAGTATGAATGGCCAAACTAAAAAGTGGTTGATACTATGTCCAACTATCGTCACCTCATCTGTAGGTAATGGTAGTCAAGCAGATCTATCTATAATATCCTATACAGTGACCCTATGATGCTCTACCTCTAACTGTTTATGATGAATTGTATCTCCTATACAATATATTAGCCCATATGAAACTATATGATGGTGAGGATCATCAACATACAACTCAAAATAAGTAGAAAGTTTTGGTCGAGGAGTAGGATAAAAAATGGGGTCTGTAGGCTGAGGTGGGGGAGTGGGAGCTACTGGAAGATGTGGAGAATAAATAATGGGGTCTGCAGGGGGATGTGGAGGGGTGGGAGCTGCAGTCTGAAATTTTCTTTTCATGTCTGCAAACATAGACTGTACCGACACTCTAATATTTTCCTCCATTGTTGCATTAATATTACGAACTTCAACCTCCAATGATTCTATTTTTTTATAAACACCCTCAATGGAAAAAGTTGAAGAATGTGACAACACTTTTCTTACCGATACACTCGTCAGATATCTTCGTACATGATCGGGGTGTTAGGGATTTCCCAATACTACAGATAAAATATCTTTCCTGTCAGTAGCTGTAAATACCCCCTATGAGATCTACTTCTCAAGAGAATCCTGTATTAATTAATTGAACATTTCTGTAATGATTCAAATTATATAAAGAATATAATTAACTTAAATAAATAAAATAAATATCTTATAATCCTCTCAGCTACGATTCTCGATTATTCTAAAAGATATTGTCCCCTTTTTCTCATCCAATCTCTCTTCCATTTTCATGTCTATATAGAGGGGATGGAGGGGAAACCTCTCCAGAGCTTGAAGACTTAGATCTCAGTTTTTGTAATTTTTCCACCATCATTTGTTCTTCCAATAAAGTATACCCTCCCCAAGATAAACTATGAGGGTATACATTTTCAGATTGGATATCCTAATGATATGTCCTTGTTTTTTGTAAATTAAGAATAATAAATCATTAACAAAACATTAATAAGATCATTTATATAATAAAGCTTATAAAAGTTTACATTTCCCTTAAAAAAATGTAACTTTTTTTTCTACTTTCAACAAATTATCTCCATGTGTCTTCATCTATGAAAGGGTATATATGAAATGGATTTTCATGATTCCTATGACCAAAAATAAAATCAGATGTGAGGGTTGATTTAAATCCCTCCATATCCTGGAAACCATCGATAAACATTTCTTCATAACTCCTCCAGTGTCAGGAATATCAAATGTCATCTGATAAAAAGAGGTAAAACATATTATACTAGAAACATTTAAAAATTAGTCAAAAAATAGAAAAAGATCTTACTAAAATCATCTCCCACAACTGAGATATTATCAATTTTTCCACACTTCTCCAATCATCATACAAAATGATTACTTTGCTTTTACCTTGAGTTGATACAAAACTCTTAAATCTTTTGCATTTGGACCTCTAGGAATATCATTCTCATCAAACTCAACAAGTATCCTCTGGACCTGGCTACGGGAAAGTGATAATTTTGGTAAACGTGTGCAGCCACGTTTACCAACTCTTGAACTCTTCTTTGTCATTATGGGATCACATGAGGAAGATTGGGAAACATCAAGAGGAGCATGTGAATGTTCCTCCCCAGAGGTATGATCATGATTCTCATCTCTAGAATCATGTTGTTGATCAACTGATTGATCTATCATTATCCTTCAAATCAAAAAATCAAACATTAGTTCACAAATATACAAATTCAAATATTACAATACCAATGTAAAAAAAATAGAAAACTGAACTAATTTACGTAATAGTAAACATGGTAAATTTAGTAAGCATGTTAAACAACGGTAAAGATGGTAAACATGGTTGTGTAATTTTCATTCAACAAAATCAATAAATATATAAGTTGCATAAAGTCAAATTATGGTAAACTATGGTAAACTATGGTAAACATGGTAAACATGGTAAACATGGTAAAGTAATTTTCATTTAAAAAAATTAATATATATATAAGTTACGTAATAGTAAACAATACAAACTAAACTAAACTAAACTAAACTAAAAAAAATCTACTTATTTGTTTTAATATGCATTTTAATAAAGAACAAAATTATAATATCTAAAATTTTATGAAAATAATAAGTGTAAACAAGAAATAAACATATGTTACCTATGAAATTAGGAATGTACAAATGGATTGTTTTCCCAAATTCCATCGTCATGATCGTTCCTTATAGAACAAACCATGTCTTCAACATGCTCATCATTATTTTCTTCTAATCTTTCCATGGAAGTAGGGATCTTGCATAAATCAGAATCTTCATAAACTTGATCCTCACCAACATATTGTTTTTTCCCTTGTAAAACAATAGACCATTGCATATCCAATTGATCAACTACATAGAAAATCTATTTTTCATGTGTTGTCATTATAAAAGAATCTGTCGTGTCTTCCAATCTTTTCAGATTAACAACTATCATTTCAAATTCATCGTGTCTGACACTATTTTTACTGATAAACCATTTGAATTTAAAAATAGGAACTTTAATTTTAAAGTAATAAAACTCTCATATTTCTTCAATGACTCCATAATATTCACTTGATGCATAAATTGGGTTTTTTTCTTTAAAACTTGAAAAATGCATTGCTTCTACAAACACAAATACACCACTATTCTAAACTGCACTTCTGTTGTCCTGATCTTTCGTATGAAATGTATAGCCATTAATGTCAAAACCGGACCATGTTATCACATTTGAACTTGGACCACCCACTAACCATCTTAATTTCTCTGATACATCTAATCTACCGATCAAGGTCTTTTTAAACCATAGAAAAAAATGTTTTGTTGTGCTCATTCAAAATCCACATTTCTTTCTTCTTTGGATGACATTGTTTCAACTCATTAATATTCAATGTGATATATAGTTGACCATTAGCTATGTTATTCAAGATGTATAATTCTACCTTCTTCATATATTCAGCTGACAACGATTTGAATTTCAAGCCACGAATCCCCCTACCCTCATTATTAACTCGTTCATGGTGAGATGGAGGCAAACCTATGTACTCCACCATAGCCAAGTAACTCGTACAAAACTCTGCAACCTCCTCAGAAATATACTTTTCAATAATGGAGGATTCAGGTCTATATGGATTATTAATATACCCCTTCAATATTTTCATATACCTTTCAAAAGAATACATCCAAAAAAGATAAACTAGTCCATAGCGATTTATTTCTCGAACCAGATGAACCATTAAATGCACCATTACATCAAAAAAATATGGTGTAAAATAATTTTCCAGTTGAAAAAGTATATAAATTGCATCCTTTCCCAAAATGTTCAAAGCATTCACATCAATCACCTTATTACAAATTGAATTGAAAAAATAACAAAACTTCATTACAGTCTTTCTGACATGGATGGGAAATATTACACGCAATACAACTGGTATAATTTGTTGCATCATGATGTGACAATCATGATATTTCATACCTATCAACTTCAAATCCTTCAAAGAGACAAAAAAATTACATTTGAAGAATAACCTTGAGGCCCTTTGATATCATGAAGACACTGAAAAAATCTAATTTTATCCCTCTTGGATAATGTATGACAAGCCGGGGGAAGAAATGTTCATATTCCATTAGGAGTGGGAGCTAAATCCAAACGTATTCCCATTGATAGAAAGTCTAATCTTGCATTCAACCCATTTTTAGTCTTTCCTTTAATATCTAACAATGTTCCAATCAAACTGTCGCATATATTCTTCTCTATGTGCATGACATCAATATTGTGTTTCACTTAATGATATTCCAATATGGTAGATCAAAAAATATTGACCTTTTCTTCTAAATATTTCTATCATTGCCAGATTTATGTGTCTTTCCCAATGACACGTCAAGATTTTGCACCCTCTAAAAATACACATCAGGGGATAAAGGTTTTGGAGCAATATAAAATTCTTGTGAGCCATTGAATGCCTTTTTTAGTCTTCTATAAGAGTGGTCCATAGGAAAAAACTTTTGATGAACCATGTATACTGTTTTCCTCCCATGATGCAATTAACAATATGAAGTCTTTTGTTCGGAAATTGGACATGATTTATGCCCCTTAACACTATATCCAGACAAATTTCTATACAATTGGAAGTCATTTATAGTTAACATAAGCACTGCATGCAGTTGAAAATATTCCATTTTATAAGAATCATACACCCTAATACCATCCTTCCATAAAAGTTTCAAATCATCAATCAATGGTGACAAGAAAACATCAATATCATTTCTGGGTTGCTTCGGACCAGATATCATTATACTCAACATGACATATTTGCACTTCATACAAACTTCAGGTGAGAGGCTGTAAATTACCAATAAAACAGGACATGAACTATGTGTTATACTGAGGGTTCGGTATGGATTCATTCCATTTGTGCACAACCCAAGTCTGAGATTTCTAATTTCATTTCCAAATCTAGGATACTGCTCATTAATTTTCTTCCATTGTGGACAATCAGCTAGATGTCATATTTTTCTATCACATATTCGCTCATCAGCATGCCATGTTAACCTTTTTGCATCATGTGAATTAGAAAATAGATGTTTCAAATGATGAATTATAGGAAGATACCAAAATACCTTGGCAGGGATCTTTGTAATGTCTACATCAGTCTGTGATTTTTCTTTCAACTTATACCGTTATTTCCCACATTTAGAACACTCTGATAGAAATTCATATTACTTCCTATATATCATATAGTCATTCGGATAGGCATGTATTTTCTTGTATCCCAATCCAACCGGGAATAATATTTTCTTGGCCTTATAATATGAATCTGGAAGATCGTTGTCTTTTGGAAGAATGTATTTCAACAATTGAAGCAGCTCTATAAAACTTATGTCACTCCATCTATGTTTTTTCTTCAGGTTAATCAATATTAACATCGCTAACAAAACCATAAAATCCATACAACTAGGATATAATGGTTTTTTAGCATCACCATATAGACGTTCAACTGTCGGTTCTATCTCAATTTGTTCTGTTACAATATCACAAATCATTTCTTCAATTCCATCGGATTTACCATCTTACAAATCATCATCATTAGTAGATCTAACATTGTGTCTAGTTTCACCATGCCAAATCCAAGGGTTGTAACTTGAATTAAAACCATGAAAAAATGAATGATCTTTGATGTCTCTAATTTTCAACTTCTTCATATTCAAACATTTCAGGCATGGATAGAAAAACATGTCACTGCTTGGAACATTTCGTTTAGAAAATTCCAAAAAGGCATCAACACCTTCCTCATATTCATTACTCATTCGATGTGTCATAATCCAACTTTGACTCATTATTACTTATAACAAATATCAAAATTATACATCTTGTTAAGATAATCCAATTTTATATTTATATGAAAAATATCATAATTTGAAAGTAAAACAATTTTGAAATATAAAACAAATCTATGTGTATTTGAAAAATATATGCATGAAAATGATTTTAAAAAGAAAATATAGTTAGATATAATACTTTTAAATTCATCTTGGGTCCTTTATTATTAAGGTACACAAAGAATACATCCTGGTGCAACTGGATACCAAATTCACCCTTCCGTAAACAAGAAATATGAAGTATAAATATTAAAATATGTATACATTCACTACTGAAAATTACACTTATCCCAACAATTTGAAACCATTGGGATATCCCCTGAAATAGTTGGGATAGAATATCCCAATGGTTTCTCACACCGTTGGAAGGATGGTCATTGTAATAGCCCTATACTAACGGTTCTATAGGAACTGTTGGTATATACTGCCTGAAGTTAATATATTCCAACAGTTTCAATAAAATCGTTGGGATATATATATATCAAGGGGGTGTCCAAGGGGGTAGAGGGCTGTCTAGGGGGTGTGGGGGATTTCTAAGGGGGTAGGGGTCTCTCCAGGGTGTCCAAGGGGGTAGGGGCATCCAGGGGGTGGGGGCTGTCCAGGGGGTGGGGGTGTCCATGGGGGTGGGGGTGTCTAGGGGGTGGGGGAGTGGTGTCCAGGGGGTGAGGGGGCTGTCCAACCCCCTACCCCATTGGACACCACCCCACCCCCACCCCCCTTGGACACCCCCTAGACACCACCACCACCCTGGATAGCCCCCCACCCCCTAAACAGCACCCCCACCCCTCTGAACATCCCCACCCCCTGGACACCCCCACCCCCTAGATACCCCCTACCCCCTTGGACAGCCCACTCACCCCCCTAGACACCACCCCCACCCCCCCTAAACACCCCCCACCCCTACCCCCTTGGACACCCCTTAGACACCCCCCCCCCACCCCTTTGGAAACCCCCACCCCCCTCGACATCCCCCTCACCCCCTGGACACCCCCCCCCCTCGGACACCCCTACCCCCTTGGAAATCCCCCTCACCCCCCCCCCCGGACACCACCCTTACCCCCTTGGACACCCCCTGGACACCACCACCCCCATGGAAAACCCCCCACCCCTATGTACATCCCCCCCACCCTGGACACCCCCCCCCCACCCCTCTAGAAATCCCCCCCCCCACCCCCTAGACACCCCCACCCCCCTGGACACCCTCGACTCCCTTGGACAGCCCACTCACCCCCTAGACACCCACCCCCCCACCCCCCGGACACCCCTACCCCCTTGGACAGCCCCCCCACCCCCTAAACAGCCCCCCACCCCTCAGGACACCCCCCACCCCTCAAGACACCCCCACCCCCTGGACCCCCCACCCCCACCGCCTGGATACCCCTTACCCCCTTGGACAGCCCACTCACCCCCTAGACACCACCCCCACCCCCATGGACACCCCCACCCCTACCCCCTTGGACACCCCCCTAGACACCCCCACACCCCCTGGACACCCCCACCCCCTTGGATAGTCCCCTCACCCTCCCCCTAGACACCCCCACACACACCCCCCCTGGACACCCCTACCCCCTTGGAAAGCCCCCCTCACCCCCTAGACACCACCCCACCCCCTTGGACACCCCTTGGACACCAGCACCCCCTTGGACAACCCCCCCCCCCCCCCCCACCCCTTTGGACAACCCCCCACCCCCTGTACACCCCCCCCCCACCCACCCTCTAGACACCCCTACCCCCTTCGACAGCCAACTCACCCCCCTGTACACCACCCCCTCCCCCACCCCCCTAGACACCCCTACCCCTTGGACATCCCCCTCACCCCCTAAACACCCTCACGCCCCCTTGGACAGCCCCCGCACCCCCCTGGACACCACCCCCACCCCCTTGGACACCCCTAGACACCCTCACCCCCTTGGATAGCCCCCCCCCCCCCCCACCCCCCAGAACACCCCCACCCCCTGGACAGCCCCCAGCCCCCTGGACACCCCCCACCCACCCCCTTAGACACCCCCTGTACATGCACACACACATCATAGAACACACAAAAATCGTAAACTTTCATGATATCACTTCCATGGTTTATTTTACCAGAAAATAATTTACCATGGTATAAAAGGACACTATGAAACTTACCATGATATCAATAAAAAAGATAGAAAAATAACATCTCAAAAATTAGTTTAGGGCATCATGAAAAATAAAAAATGAAACTGAGCCGTGTGAGGCTTACTTGAGTGTTACGAGTCGACCTGATATATCTAGTGATAATAAATATGGTGAATGATGTTGAAAAAACAAGGGTGGAGGTCACGACTTTGAAGAATCCTTTCTAGATTTTCCGTGCGAGAGAGACGAGTTGTGGGTCGCCCGATTGAAGAAAATAGAATAACTAAATACGAGGCACGATAAATCATTTAAAATATTTATCACGTCAGTTATTTAATAACTGATGTGATAAACTATTTTTTTTATATTTATAACGTCAGTTATTTGATAATCGACGTAGAAAATTATTTATCACGTCAGTGATTTTATAACCGACGTTATAAATGGTGTTTTATCATGTCAATTCTTTTATAATCGACATGATAAATTGCTGAGATTTGATTTATCACATCGTTTATTTTATAACCGACATGATAAAGCACCCAGATTCAATATTTCACATTGGTTATAAAATAACCGACGTGATAAAGAAAATATCAGTATTTTTTATGTTGGTTGTTTTATAACCAACATAAAAAATTTATTATCATCGATTTATCACATCAGATATTTTATAACTGATATGATAAATCTATTTTTACATCTTTACATGTCGGTTATATAGAACTGACGTGAAAAATGCTGACGTGTTAAACATTTTTTCCACTAGTGATTAAAAAACATGTGATGAAGATAATAATTAGAAATTTGATCATAAAAGGATAAAATCTCTCAATAATATATATAAAGCCGATATAGACTTCCACTACCTTAGATAAAATTAAACCATAGTTCAAAGTTCTTGACTAGCCTAATTTGGGGTACCTTCAATTATCTGGGAATTCTAACTTGAAATTTTGGGTTGACTTAACTTAGTTCACATCAAGGGTTGACTTCTAAATCAGGACTCTGTGTAACTGAGAGGCAAAGGTTGAGGAAATACAATTTCAGGATTTCAGGATTGGGGAGTTAGCTCATAAGATCAAGGAACTATGAGTTAATATATTTTGAATTTTAAATGCCTACCTAAAACCATTTAAGTTTCTTGACCAACCAAATTTGGGGTAGCAAGAAGGGGAATATAGATCCTTGTCACTAGAATTTACAAGCAACAGGATATTCTGAAACCAATGGTGAGGGATATTGGGTTTCAATAAAATAGTGTGAGATTAATAAATATAATATTTATTTATTTGTCTAAATTTATCAGATAAAGTACTAAAATTATGCTTATCTTATTTTGTAGAAACAATATTAAAATGACATCAAACATATCATTGTGATCCACACTTGATAATTACAACCTTCTCATTGGCACAAATTTCTAATAATGGAAAATTTTCCTACATGTCATCCTTCTCTGTGAAAGGGAATTATATGTGTTGTAAGAACTTTTTCCTAAAGTGCTCGGAAATAAGGCTAGTGATGAATAGTTAAAACTCTATGAGAAGCATTTGAACAATTAAATGGATGTTCAATTTTTCATGCTATCATCCATGTCTAGTAGTATTTTGAATCAACATGAGTACATGGATGAATATAGAATTATGTCTTACCTTTGGAATCTCTATCAAGAGAAGGCAAGACAAGAGGGGTACGAGATCTCCAGTGCTTTGTTTACAACTAAGATTGGAGATTCTGCACCAGATGGGCCTCATGTAGTCAAGATTATTGGATACATTGAACGCTTATACATATTAGGGATTAAATTCATATATGAGTTGCATACAGATCTCATAATTTCATCACTTCCCAAGAACTTCTCCAGTTTTATTGTTAATTACAATATAAGAAATAATGAGAGGAGTCTTTCAATAACTTCTTAATTTAATTTTCCAAGTAGATAAGGACATGGGGCATGATAAACCTACGATCCTTATGGTGAATAAGAAAAGGAATAACAAGGAAAAGGGGTCCAAGATCTATAAACAGTCTAAAGCTCATGAGCACCATCCTTCCAAGAAGAAGAAGATCCAATGGCAGGGCAAAGAAAAGGAGGTAGTATGTTTTTCACATGTCAAGTCATGCCACTAGAAGAGAAACTGAACCCAAAATCAAGGGGAAGCTAAAGGTGTGTTCATTATCAAGTGTAATATTTCCATATCTACACATTGGGTATTATATATAGCTTGTGGTGCTCACATCTGTATCCAAATGCAGGAATCAAGTAGATTTTGAAAGATTGCCAGAGGAGAGGTGGATCTGAGAGCTACTAATGGAGCTATTTTAGCTACCCTATCCATTGGTGACTATCACATTTAATTTCCAATGGGAATAATTTTGGTTTTAAAATATTTTTATTATGTACCTACAGTTACCAAGAACATATTTTTTTTATCAACCCTAGATACAGATGGGTTTATTTTCAAGCTTGGAAATAAAATTTATTTCTTTTATAAAGACAACATTTGTTATGGTATGGAACATTTAAATAATGGTCTTTATGTATTAAATTATGAAAACCAATTATTGGAAATTGATAATGAATCATGTTCACACGACTCATATAACACCCAACTTTGGCATCACCATTTTGGTCATGTAAACAAGAAGCATTTGACAAATCTCTAAAAAATGATTATTTAGACTTCTCTAACCTAAAAACACTTAAAAGATTTCATGCTTATTTATAAATAAAAATGACCAAACCACTATTTGGTGGATAGGGTGAAAGGTACATATAGTTTCTAGGATTGGTACACACTGATATGTGTAGACCATTTCAAGTAGAATCTAGATGTGGATATTCTTACTTCATAACTTCTACTAATGACTTGAGTAGATATGTCTATATCTACTTGATGAGTTATAAGTATGAGTTTTTTGAGAAATTCAAAGAATTCAAGAATGAAGTAGAGAATCAGTTTAGAAATAAGATAAAGAAGCTTTGATTGGATTAAGGTGGTGAATATCTTAACCAAGAGTTCATTAACTTTATATGGGAGTTTTGGATTCTATCTCAACTCACTCCACCTTACACACCATAGTGTAATGGTGTTACTTAAAGGTGGAATCATACCTTGTTAGACATGGTAAGGTCAATGATGAGTCATTCAAATCTTCAATTATCCTTTTGGGGGTACACATTATAAATTGTGGCATACACATTAAACTGAGTACCAACTAAAGTGGAAAATAGAATTCCCTTTGATTTATGGAGTGGAAATAAACCCATTCTATTGCACACATGTGTATAGGGTTTTGAGGCATTTCTTAAGGCCTTATGAGGAAAAAAATTATCACCCTAGGGCACATAGTGTATCTTTATAGGATATCCCAAGGAAACAAAGGGATACTAACTATACAACCCCTTGGAAAAGAAAGTGATTATCATCAGACAAGTAATACTTCTCAATAGGGAGCACATCCTTAAAAAGTATAGTGGGAGAAAGATTGACTTCGATGAAGTTGATGCTCAAGATACACAAGATTTGGTACAGGAATAGATTCCACAGGTCCCCATGGAAGAATTGGTTCTCAAAAAATAAGTATTTTGTATGTGTGTAAGAGAGGTAAGACAACCAGAGAGATATGGTTTTCTAGTCACCGAAGATGGTGACTCGTTATTGGTTGGAAATGATGAACCTATATCCTACAAGGAGGTAGTAGGGAACTCATAAGCTGCAAGATGGAAATAATCCATTAATTCTGAAATCGATTCCATATATTAGAACCAAGTTTTGGCTATGGTCGATGTGTCAACTGATGTAAATCCCATTGCATGAAAATGGGTATTCAAGAGGAAACTAGACATAGAAGGTAAATTAAATACCTATAAATCAAGGATAGTGTCTAAATGGTTTAAATAACAACAAGTAATTAAATACAGTGAAACCTTTTTACTAGATTTCATGTTTAAATCCATCATAATTCTTCTTTCTATAGCAGCTTACCATGACTATGAGATTTGGAAGATGGATGTCAAAATTGTGTTCCTAAATAAGAACCTTCAAGAAGATATCTATATGACATAACCAAAATATTTCATGACTCTAGGTGATGCTAATAATATTTGAAAGTTTAATATATCCATTTATGGATTGAATAAAGTATCTAGGTTATGGAAAATTCGATTTGATGAAGCCATAAAAGAATTTTGTTTCATTAAGAATGAATGTGATTCATGTATTTACAAGTGTTTTAGTGGAAATACGATCATTATCCTAGTAGTATATGTTGATGACATATTACTTATTAGAAACAAAATGCTAGTCTTACAGTTAGTTTAGGACTGGTTAAACAAGTGTTTCTCCATGAAGGACTTGGGTGAAACATCCTATATTCTAGGGATCAAGATCATTCATGATATATCCAATATGATGCTTAGACAAAGTCAAAGTACATATGTTGACCAGATACTAAAGAGATTTAGTATGGAACAATTCAAGAGGGGGTTGGTTCTAGTGTCACATGGTTTACATATTTCTAAAAAATGTATCATCGTACATAATAAGAGAATGAGATAATGAGAAAGATATCATATGTTTAAATGATAAGATCAATAATGTATGTCATGTTATGTACTGGACTTGATGTTTCCTATGCATTGAGCATGGTAGGAAAATATCAAGCATATCCAGGAGAATATCATTAGTCTACTGTTAAGGCTATCCTTAAGTATCTAAGAATAACTAAGGATATGTTCTTGGTGTATAGAGGATATGAGAAGCTGGTCATCAAGGGTTGTACTAATTCTAGTTTTTAGACAGATTAGAATTATCTGAAGTCATAATAAAGATATGTTTTCCATCTCAACGAAGGAGCTATGAGATAGAATAGATCAAACCAGCCAGTTGTCGCTGATTCTACTATGGATTCCAAATATATAGAGAATTATGATGTAGCCAAGTAATTCATTTGGATGCAGAACTTTGTTCAGAATCTTGATGTGGTACCTAACATTATTGACCCTATCACATTTTATTATGATAATGCTGCAATGGCGCCTCTTGAAAAAGAGTCAAGGTCACACCAACGGAAAAAGAATAAACTCCAAAAGTACCACTTCTTAAGGTATTTTTATAAAAGAGGTGAAGTTTTAGTAAATAGAGTACCCATGGAAGATAATTTTTTGGACCACTTGACTAAAGGCCTATATTAGAAGAAGCATGAGTATCATTTGAGAGCTAGTGGACTGAAGGTTGTTAGTAGTTGGCTCTAGTGTAAGTGGGAGTCTATTAGAGTTGGTTCCCAAGAACCAACTTATATGTACATTATGATAACTTGTATTCATGTTTTTTGAATATTAATAAACTAATTATCACATCATGATTGTTCTTTTGTGTAACATAGTATGTGATAATGTCCTAAGAGTAGTTGTCACACTAAAAGGTTATAGCAGTTCCCCTCTATGATGAGAACCCAGAAGTGCTATGACATTATTATTGAATAAATTTTCTATAGTCGGATGATATCATTTGAGGGACACAAATGATACATGATATCAAGATTGAATACTCATAGGACTTTAAGGAACCTTCACATGATGTATTCCCTTGGTAATATCTAGTAAGATATTATTAGAATGAGACCTGCTAGTAGAAAATCTACATTTATATGTGTCATTGGATTTTCCTATCTACTGATGTGTGTATTGATCATTAGACTTTACAATTATTATTAATGAGTATTATGAGTTGCATACTTTGATGTATTGATGAAAACCATGATAATAAATGTTCTTGGTGAGGTAAGATATGTTGGGTGTGTCACGATTAATATCACATTAATGAATAATGTGAGAAAGGAATTTTCTCTTATGTTATTTAACATAAGTTAATATCTAATAAACTTTAATGGAAATGATATAGACTAAATAAATCCATGACCATGGTGTTCTATAAGAAATTTTAATTTCCAAGAAGTCAAAGAAAGCGACATCGAGCACATAGGTTGATGGCATCGACATGCAACCTGCTTGATTAGAAATATCATGATAAAGGAATTATATTACATGGTAAGCATTCGTATGAGGTATCATGTTGTTGTGACATTAAATTCTTTCACTATTGGTTCCTTGGCGTGTTTCTAGATGTTAACCTTGGAATTTAGGTTTGTTCGCCTAATGCCACTAAGAAAGAGGCATAGAGGGTCACATACTAAGTGTATCAAGAATCTCAGTTAAATGATATATTCTTTAAAAAGTTAAATAAATATTATTCCAGGATGTGGTTTAATAATTATTCATGTATGTTTGATTTCATATATTTCATCACCATTATTTGAGAAAATATAATGTGAGTGGAATATTCAATAAATATTGGTGAATAATGTAGTGATATTTATTTAATAAATAAATAGTAATTATTCAAGGCCTGATAAATATAGAGGAATAGTGGACCAAGTTTTTAGGTCTGGTGAGAAATAATAAATATTATTTAATTAAATAATATTTGATATAATTCTCAAGTTAAGTGCATGTTGAGAAATAATATTATTATTATTTTTATTTGACATAGAGTTCCGTAGGGAATAAATAAATAATAAAGGTAACTTGTGCTATTATTTTATTTTAACCCTAGAAATGTATAAACCCACTTATATTATTTTCTTAAAAAAACCCAATTCATTTGTTTGTGTTGTACACAATGAATTTTGGAGAATCCCCTCAATCCCTAGAGAGCTCCCTTTTCTAAGAACACTTTAAAGAACGGAGAGTGATCTTCCTCCAACTTCCAATATCAAGTCAAGATAGATCAAGGAGAATGCTTTAGAAGCAGTTCCCATGGTGATAAAAGTAGGAAGATGAAAGTTAGAGGACCTATCATGCTAGAACCTAGATATTCCTACTACAACATTAAGATATTTTTGGAACACGTGTGGATCATTGCTAGAGGTAATCTGCTCTTGATTCCTATAATGTAATGATGCAACAACGCAGATCTATTGACAGATCCATCAATGAATAAATAATTACGACAAATGTAATTATTTATTTAATTCAATTAATTATAAAGAATATGTGATGATACTCCCTCTGGTTCTAGTGTGATTACCCTTGTCTATATTCTTTGATTTAATTCTATTGATCACAGTGTTTAATATTGTGTTAAATCTCAGATTAATCATTGATCATGGAAAAAGAAAAGTTGGGAATGAACCATCACATACTTCCACTATTCCTAGAACCTGCATGAAATTTCATTCATGTCGTATATGTTAAAATAAAACATTCATTTCACACTTTTATAGAAAATTTCAAAAAGCACCTCATTTGGAAAATGACAAGAATATTCCTTTTAAACCACTTTGTAAAAAAGAAAAATATGGGTATAAATAAATTTAAAAAATCATGGAAGACTAGTAAAAACCTTCTTTAAAATAATTTTAGAAAACATGGCTATGAAAGAAAAAGTTTTTTCAACTGAAGAGAGAAATAAAGTCGATTTTCCTTAAAAAAATATTTTTGGTCTCTTGAGTACTTAAGGTGAGGAAAATAAAAGGAAAACATGTATTCTCAAGAAATAACCAGATAAGAATAAATTCAGAAGTTTCTTGAGAGGTAGATCATTAAATTTCATCATCAGAAACATAATCATAAACAATCCTAATAAACAATGAGATCATAACATAAAACTCTTACCGATTTGGTAACATTTGAATCATAAGCCTCGTGAAAAAATAACTTCAAATGAGACTTTAAATATCATGATAATCAGGAAAATTATGATATAACATGTCAAATGGTAGTATATACATCTTATAAAAGAAGATAGGTTCATAACATAACATATGTCCCAAGGAAGACAATTTGAGACGATAAACCCTTACCTCGATTTCCACTTGCTTTGAATGCACTCTAACCTCCTCTATATTAAATTTAAATTTAGTATAATTTTATAATAAAATCATTTAAATACTATTAATATAATATATGATCCACTTATAACATTCCAACACCGTTTTATTAATAATTATTTATTAAAATCATCATTTCTAGATGTTAACTATTTCGTTTTCATGAGAATTTCAGTTCGGTTTTTCCAGACCTTGTACATTGATTATGGTTTCATAATCTATTGAATGTTAATAAAGATATAAATATAATATATATTTTTTGAACTATCCTAGTTTTAATTGTCCCAAATCATGCTTAATTGTGTTTTCAATGAGTTTACTGTGTTATGTTATCTTTTGGCCTTATAAGACAGATTGGCATATTGTTCTAAGGGTGACTCACCACTCCTAATGTACCGCTTTGGATTTATCACTAAGGTTAACTCACCATTTCTGAGTCACTGCTCTAAATCATCACTCTGACTCACTGCTCCTGAATCACCGCTCCTAACACACCGCTCTGGATTCACCATTAAGCTTGACTCACCATTCCAAAGACTTTCCATTCCAAAGAGTAATTGTTCCAAAACTAGACTCACCACTTAAAAGACTTACCACTACCTTTCCTTTTACATTTTATATTCAATATTCATAATGGTCATATTTGTGGAACTTAATGCTACTGATTATTTTAATGGCCTTTTTTCGGCCTTTTGCAGACAACATTTTAATCGCTTTCAGATCGTAGTATGAGGTATGAGGTACTAGAATATGATCGTGAACATGTTGTATGTTGGCAGTAGTGTATAAAGAAAACAGTCAATCAAAAAGATAGGTTCCTGGTGATGGACTAGAATGAACACAGATCAAAAAGTGTGCCAAACCAAAAGAGGTTGTGTTTCATGTGTGCAAGCTTCTACTTCAAATATTCAAAGAACACACGAAGAAGTATATTGTTGTACACTTGGATCATTCATACAACACAAGATATAAGCTTTTATAAAACTCTATTTTATAATATACTTCCGAAAAATGACTTGAGATTCATTTCAAGCTGCCTTCAAGAAGTCACGAAGCTACAATGCATATCACACAGAGCAATACTATCCCTTCTACTCTTTTATCTACTTTGTTTGCGAATTTTATTTACATTACGAGTAGTGTTTGATTGTATTTGTTTTATGAACACACATTTAATATTGTTCATAACTATAAGATACACAAATATCTTCTTAACTTATCTTCTTACACCTTGTATTACCATGAATAAAAATGGAAGAGCTATGTGGCCAATCACATTTTTTACTCCCACCAAAACTATGTAAGAGGTATTTGTGGCCTGGACAACATTGTATGTGTTATTTTATACCTAGATCTAGGTTGTGTATCATGTTTATTTCTATAAAATTCTTGAGGGAAGGTGATCAAAAAGTGAAGAGGACTAAGTCTTAGATTGATACTGAAAATCTTGTTATTATTTCTGTCATGCCTTTTAAAGTTCTGTTTTCACTACTTTAACTATTTAAATCTGAAAATATTTCTTTCACTTTGATAGTTAAAATTAGATAGTATTTATATTATAATTTTATTTAGTAAATTTATTTCAAAAGTTAAAATAGTATTTTATATTATTTCAATAGAGAACTAATCTCTCTTTGAGAAATATTTTAAAAGGTCAAAACTTTTATAAATTTTCTACTTTGGTTTATTGGGATGTATTCTATTATAATTTGGGTGATTTTTTTTAAATCAATTTTAAACAAAAATATATATATTTTAGGAACCCAATTCACCCCCTCTTGAGTGTCCTGCTCTAACCAACATTTGGTATCAGAGGAAGTAAAGTTTTTCAAATCCTTTATAACTGTGATTATAGTTGTGCCTTAATGATCTTAAAATTTATATCAATTCTAAATTTTCAGATCTTTATTTTTATTTATTAGTCTTTTAATATGAATAATGGATAGGAAGGTTCTACTACCAATAGACCTCCTTTCTTTAATGGAACCGATTATTCCCAATGGAAAATAAAAATGAAAAATGCACATAGAGAGTATGGGTTTTGAAATATGGTCTTCCATAGTAGATGATTATAAAATTTCTACTAATTCTAGAAGTACTTGGGATGATGCAACTAGGGATACTTATAATAATAATTTCAAATCCATGAATTCTTTATATTGTGCCTTAGGAGATGAAGGGTTTAATATAATCTTTTCATGTAAAATTACCTATGAGATATGGGATACTCTAGATGTTTCATATAAAGGAACTATAAATGTTAAATAAATAAGGCTTAAAACTTACACTATTAAATATAATAATTTTAAGATAAATCTTGATGAGCCTATATCTGACATGTATCTCAGGTTCAATGAGATCGTGAATACAATGAGCTCATTGGGAAATCCAGTCACTACAAAAAAGAAGATCATGTGACTCTTGAGATTTCTTCTAGAAATATGGAGAGGGAAATCAGTATCAATTAGAGAATCTTATGACATCAGTGCAATACCTGTAAAGGATCTAATTGGAAAATTGATGGTGTATGAGGAAGATCTAAAGGTTAATTGAGAAGAATATAATGAGCCTAAGAGAAAATTTATTTCTTTCAAAACCGCTACATCCAAGAAAAAAAGAAAATGATAAAGTTAAATTTCAAGATGAAAGTTCAAGTGATAAATATTCATCAGCTGACAATGATGAGGAAATGGCTCAGCAAGCTAGAATATTCAATAAATTTTATAGAAAGAATAAATTCTTCAAGAAATCCAACTAAACAGGAAAACATGACAATCATAGGAATTGGAAAAAATATTGGAATAAATATGATAATTCAAATGACATTATATGTTACGAATGCAAGAGAAAAGGACATGTGAAGGCTAACTGTCCAAAAATGAAGAACAATAAGAAATATGATAATAAGGATCAAAATTACAAGAAATCTATGAAAGCTACCCAGAGTGCTTATGAGGACTCCTCCAACAACTCTGATTCATCTCATGATGAAAAAAGTTGATAAATCCAACATGTTATTTATGACCAATATATCTAAGGTAACTTCTTTATCTCTTGAACATGACTCTCATTAATCTAGAGATGGAGATGAAAATGATATTGATGAGAACATGACTAAAGAAGAATTTTTTTGATTACTATATCATGCTTGAGGGTACTTTTAATGAGATAAAGAACAAATACAAAACACTTAAAAATGGTATGATCTTACTATTTCTATTAAATCTGAAGTTGTTGTAGAAAAGGATAAAAATGCACAGTTTCTTAAAGAAAATACTGAAGTTAAGCTATCTAATGAACAGTTAAAGAAATATCTAGAAAAATTAACTGATGGGAAAAAGATTCTAACACAAATTATTGGAAAAAAATTGCTCCAAAATACACTATAGGCATAGGCTATCAACCTGGACAGAGGAGAATAATTAAAAATACATTTATTCCTAAATCTGGAAAATATTATTACAGTTCTAGTTCTGGAAATTTTTCTACTATTATTTCTAAAAATCATTTTAAAAACTATTTTACTATAGGAACTAATAGGGTTTATTTCTATTAAAATTTAAAAACTGATTATATGAAACTCATTAAGTAAGTTTGGGTTCTTAAATATTTGATTACTAACATTTCTGAACCCAAAAAAATATGGGTACCAAAATAATTTCTTGTCTAATCAGTTTTGTAGGAAAGCTGTTTGAAGAGTTCCTATAAGAAATTATGGTACTTGGACATTGGTTGTTCAAGTAATATGATAGGATACTACTCAAGGTTCAATATTCTAATAAATTTTGATGGTGGATATGTCACCTTTGGAGACAATGATAAAGGAAAGATCGTTTATCTTGTCTAAATTGGTAACACCAATTAAATTTTAATTTCTAAAGTACTCTTTGTCAATGGTTTAAAGTATAAATTGCTTATAATCTTACAATTGTGTGATTATAGTTTCCATGTCAAATTTGAAAATAATTATTGTAATGTTTTTTACTCTAAAAATTATTTAGTTTTTACTACCTGTAGAAATGAAAATGTTTATGTTGCTAATCGGGATTCTTTACTTTCACAAAATGTTTCTTTCTTAAGTGCCTTTCATATAGAATCTTAGATTTGGAATAAGATACTATTCCATTGTAACATTTACTCACTTAAAAATATTACTAGAAAAGTGTAACTCAAGGATCTATCCAGACTTGAGTTTCCAAACAATAAAGTCTATAATCCTTGTCAAAAAGGAAAACATCACAAGATATCTTTCAAACCAAAGAAAGAAGTTTCAACTTCTCAACCTATCGAGTTGGTTCAAATGGACTTGTTTATACCATATATAGTTTTAATTTTAAATGGTAATTACTATGTTTATGTACTTGTAGATGACTTTTCTAGGTATACTTGGGTTTTCTTTTTGGCTCACAAAAGTGAAGTTAGTTCCTATTTTACCAAGTATGCTAGATCGGTAGAAAATATAAGTGGACTTAAAATTAAGACTTTAAGAAGTGACCATGGTTTTGAGTTTGAAAATCAATATTTTGAATAATTTTTCTCACAAAATGGCTATAGTCACGACTTCTCTCCTCATAGGAAACCTCAGTAGAATGGAGTTATAGAAAGAAGAAACATAATCCTTCAAGAGATTATTAGGAATATGCTTAATGAATATGACTTGCCTATCTATTTTTAGGTTGAGGCTATGAATATATTTTTCTATGTAATCAATAGAGTCTTAATCGGACCTATCTTGAAGAAAACCCCTTATGAACTATGGAACAATAGAAAGACTAAGGTTAACTGCTTTAGCGTTTTTGGCTACAAAGTCTTTATTCTTAATACTAAGGATAATCTTGACAAATTTTCCCCCAAAATTGATGAAGGAATTTTTATTGGATATTAATTTTCTATAAAATCCTTTATAGTCTTTAATAAGAGAACCAAATGTGTGTAAGAATCTATACATGTTAAATTTGATGTGTCACACCCGATTTTTCATGTCTTTGTTTTGATCCTGTTCATTGGAAATCTCGATCCTTTTCTTGGGTTTTGGGTGAGTTGAATGTTGAATTTTGAAGTTTAATCTATGTATAATAATCCTAACATGGGTTCACTATATATTTTTTGAGAGTTTTTGGAGAAAATTGTGGTTACTTCAAGATTTGGTCCAACCGTGAGTCTATTTCCAATTTTAAAAAAAATATTTTATAACTCCTTAATTTTTCAAAAAAAATCACTCATTAAACTTTCCACTTGGCCTACCCTAACCTATTAAAACTACCATATCATTTTTCAACCCTTTATGAATTCATAATCATGGTGTATTTTGGCTATTTATTCAGGTATCGGGCTAGCCTGTGAGCTCATTTCCAGTTTAAAAAATAATAATTTGATTCTTTTATAAATCCTTCGTTTTTTGTTTCTTTTTTTACTCCCTTTCCCCCAAATATTTTTTCCCTAGTTTTTCAAACCTAAGGATCCTCTCCTAGGATTTCCAATCCATTTACTTTCCTCTAATTGTGTATATTTAAGGGAAGACAAAGAGTTTTCAAGTTTCTAAGGTGATATTTATTCTCCTTTCTCCTCCCTCTTCCTCCTCCTATTATTTCTTGGTTGTATCTTCTCCCCTAGTCATACTCGACCTGGGGTTTTATTATTCTATGATTTTTATGGGGTTTTTGTTCATTTTGGGTTGGTCATCATGGGGTTTATAAACCCTAGGATGGTGATATCAGGTGTGTGTTTCCATTCCACCAAGGATTTAAGGTAGGTTTCCCATTGCACATATCATTTTTATTTAATATTCATATTTTTTTCTGGTATTTTATCCCTCTAAATATTCTGAGTATTGTTTTATAAGCCTTCAATAACTTTATTTGGTGTTCAAAGTAGTTTTTATGTTTTGTTTTGTGAAAATTAGTGTTTTTTTATAAAAGTGCACACCAAGTGTTTGTTTAAATGTTTTATTATCTTTCACACCTGGTTTGTGATGTTTAGAACCTGGTTTAGGGTATTTTAAACATGGTTTAGTAGCTTGAATAAATTTATGGCATGCAATTTGTTAGAACCAAAAGGGACCTAAATACCCTGAGAGGAGGGGTGAATCGGGGTATGGATGTTCTAATCCAAAATTCTTCCAGCCCCACTGGATCTTGACCTCAATATTATAAGGATCACTTTGTTTTCACTTATGTGTTACTATTGATCTTATTCATCCCTTATTTATCTGATGATGATGATGCTTTGAATGTGATGCAGGAATTCAAACAAGCAGACACATAGATTTTTACTTTCTTCACCCACACTGGGATACTTTTAAGGAGAATACAACAACAATGTGTTGATGTACCAAATCCACTAAAGCTCACTGCCAATAATGTTCGGTATAGATCACTTCTATACCCAGGCTCATAGCCTATACAGTGTTTAGGGTCATGTCACCGCTTTCCCAAGGTTCACTCCCTATTTCTCTCTCTCTAGCTCACTTCTGGTAGAAAGGATAACAATCTTCCTCTTCCTATTCTCACTACACTTAGAAGGGATCCACCCACAGTTTATAGACCTGTAGGTCTCTTCATTATCACTAATGAATGCATCCTTTACTGTATGTAGATGCTCTGTTGAAGTCCAAATTTTATCCACTAATGAATACCCCTTTTCCTCTGATCACTAGGGGAAAACCTTTGGAAATACCTTCGCAAAGCACCCTACTTCGCAAAGCTCCCAATTTCGTGAAGCTCAAAAAAGCCTTTGCAAATTCTCTACCTCTTCACGAAGCACACACCTTCACAGAGCTCACTGCCTCACAGATAACACTACTTCAAAGAGCTCATACCTTCACAAAGCTCAATCCTTCACAGATTTTAGGTCATCACGGATCTCAAGTCGTCGCAAAGCGACTTCCTTCGTGAAGCTCACTGATCCAATGCGGGACACACCTCATTTGTGGTGCTAGATTAGCCATTGCAAAGCTCCTTATTTCACAAAGAAAACTGCCTCCATGAACCTTCTTTGCGATTTGAGAGCAACAAATTTTTCTTGGAAAACTTTCTACTTCTCTCGAGGGGGTCAAGGTCTATTTATAGGTGATTCCACCGACCCTCGAACCTTCCGCACGAAGTCAGCACCACATCAATTCAAATCGCGAAGCTCTGAAATTTCCATCGAAATTCTATCTATATCCTGAAGCATCATGGAAAGTTTTGGATTGCAGATCTCATTGTAATCGCAGATCATTCCGTCATTTTCTTTGTGCCTTCCCCGCGAAGCTCCGCTCGCAATGCTCTTCTCCACCATAATGCTCTCTCTTCTTCCATTCCCGAAGCTCATCGTAATCGCGAAGAATGCCATAAACTTTCTTTATGTCTTCATGAAACCCACATCAAGAATCCCATATTCATGGAACTCAGGCCTTTTACATATTTTGATGAGATCTTTAAGGAAATACTCATTTCACGATGCTCACCAAATCCCAAATTTTGGACCCCAAAAATTGGTAAACACTAGAAAACGGTGCCACCTTGTATCTGTTATTTTATACCACCTTCAGATCTTCTCTTCCTTTTTCATGGTTCTTTGTCAACATGGATTGTCAAAATCTCTGGAACTCAAAAATTCACCATGAAAACCTGCATTGTCAACAAACACAACTAACCCAAAAATGCTCCAATGTTACCTTGAAAGATTTTTTCCCAACAATCTCCTCCTTTGGGTTTGTTGATAACTCTTCTCAAAACCATTCTCTGCACTTTGATACCTCTTTGATGCTCCTTCCATTAGCTACCACTAGTTGCCTCTTGCGATTCAGATAGCTACCAATGATTCACTCACCACATACTCTAAGCCCACATGAGAAATGCTCGGTGTGAGAAACAAGAGTAGTATAAGAAGTTCATCAATGGATCACTTCATTACTGACACAAATCATTGATACCATACTGATATCAATTTATGATTGCTGGAAACCTTCTAACACCATTCCAATGCCACTCTTCTACTTTTATCATGATATTTAACTGTCTTGATATCTATTCGTTGATCGATCACTTCCAGCATTGTCAGATTTAATAATCTCCTCCTATCTCATTACTCTCCCCCTATCTCGTTTCTCCACTTGTCAGCTTCTCCCCATGTCTTTGACTAAGACATTTTCTCCCTTCCTTAGCCACAGTTTCTCCCCCTTGAGGAGTCACTATTTCTCCCCCTTTGTCAATGAACCCAAAGGTCACCCCTTTGTAGTCTGAGTCATTGGAAAGAACACAGATTAACACATTAGAGAAAAACACACCATACCTCAGGGAGAGGGGGGTCCCCACATCCACACTTTATCAAGTGAGGGAAGTCGACTGGACTCCCAGATCCAGTCTATGCCTCTCAAAATCTTCATTGGGTAAGGCCTTTATTAAAATTTCTGCAACTTGTAGTTCTGTAGGCACATACTCTAACTTCTTGATTCCTTACTCAAGCTTCTCCTTGATAAAATAATATTTGATATCAATGTTATTTTTCCTTGAGTGATGGAATTGATTTCTGCTAATATTGATAGCACTTGATTTATCACAATGTATTACGATCATAGACTTCACTTCAATGCCCATATCATCAAGCTGCTTCTTTATCCACAATAACTATGTGCATGCTTGAGTGGCGACAATATACTCAGTTTCTACGGTGCTTAATGAAATGAAATATTGCTTCTTGCTAAACCAAGAAATAAACAAATCACCAAGATAGAAATCACCTCCCAACATATATTTCCTATCATCTACTGATCCATCCCAATCTGCATCTGTATATCCCAAAAGCTTTGACTAAGATTTGTCAGTGTAATTCAAACTGAAATCCAAAGTTCTTTTGATATATTGAAGTATTAATTTCACTGAAAGCATGTGGATTTCCTTATGATTGCTTTGATATCGCACTTATTGTCATGTGGCGAAAACAATATCATGTCTTTTCACTGTTAGGTATAGAAAAATTTTAATAATCTGCCTGTATTCTATTATATTGACTGCCTTTCTATCATCATCTTTTGATAATTTTATCTGGGTAGCAACCGGATTCTTCATCTCCTTGGAATGTTCCATTCCAAACCTTCTTAGAATCTCCTTGGAATATTTTTATTGATAAATGAAAGTGTCATTCCTTCCTTGTGACACGTGTAAACCAAGGAAAAATGTCAGCTCGCCAATCATTGACATTTCGAACTCACTTTTCATGAATTCAGAAAACCGTCTGCACTAAGCTTCATCTGATCCGCCAAATATTACTTCATCGACATAAACCAGAATCATCATTCTTTGAATACTATCATTGTTGAAATAGAGATTGTAATCAACTCCACCATGTTATAAACCAACCTTCTTCAAATATTGATCAAGCCTTGAATACCATGCTCTTGGTGCTTGTTTCAGCTCATATAGCACTTTCTTCAGCCGAAAAACCTTGTTCTCATCCTCATGAATAATAAAACCATATGGATGCTCTATATACACTTCTTCCTCTAGAACCCCATTCAAAAATGTAGATTTGACGTCTATTTGGAACACTTTGAATTTATGTTTCACTACAATGGATAGGAATAGTCCGATTGTATCCAGCCTTGCAACCAGTGCAAATGTATCATTGACATCTATACCCTCTATTTGGGAGTATCATTTGCACACTATTTGTGATTTATTTTGAATAATTATGCCATCTTTATTCATCTTATTATGATAGACCAATTTAGTCCTGATGACATTCTTATTTTTTGGCCTCGAAACAATCTCCCATGTCTGATTCCTCTCAATATGATCCAACTCTTCATTCATATCCTGAAGCTAGTTTTCATCTTCAACTACATAAACAAAGAATTTAAGATCTAATTGAGATAGGAAAGATGTCTACTGTAGTGATTTCATTCTTCTTGTATGAACTGGAGCTGACTGATCACCAATGATATTTTTCCTGTCAATTTTAGCTCGACTCTTTGGCTTCTATGCATATACGGATTTTACTTCCTCGTGCTCATCATTAGTATCTTCTTATAAATTAGCATCAACCACTTCTACTCCCCCTACATTGCTTTCCTTCTCATCACTTTCATTAGGAAATTGTTCACTATGTTTTTGACTTCTCTCTTCATTATCCACTACAGTGATATCATTGCTCTCAACTACTTTCACATGTATCATGCATCCATATAACATTAACTCCTTTCATGGAATTCTTGTATATTCCTTCTTCAGATCTGGTAACTGATTTGAATCAGTTTACATTCTGGATCACATCACATCGCTATATTTCATCTTTTGATGCCACTTCCCCTTGGATCATATCTCCCATTGAACCTAAAACACTTGAATCATCAGTTAACAGAATTTATATACATGGGGAGAGGGGATATTTTGGAATCCTCGAGATGAGGATTGAGGTTGATCCTAATGGTTTAACCCTTTGATTATTTCTTACAGAGCATCACACTCCTTTCTTGCCTATTCCAACTGGTTGGCCAACTTCAACTGTTTTATCCATATGAGTAAGCATTCATTGCCCACATGTTGAGCCTTTTTTTGATATATAGATTCTACAGGCTTGTACTTTCTCACACTTTGTGGTTTAAACCCACTAGTACACATTTCATTCTTTGATGTTTCACCAATATGCCACGGACCTTGATTCCTTATCTTAGTAGGAATCTCTCTACTTATCATCTTCCCTTTTTCCTCCACTTCTCTCTATGGAACACGACATGCGAATTTTTTAATTAATTTTTTGTTCATATTTATTTTATCAAATATTTGAGTCACCACACTATTTTGCGTTGATGGTGAGTCCTCTACTAAATGTGCATTCTTCTTACTCATAGCTATAGAGACTCTTCCCTTTATCTTCCAGATTTTTTCATGTTCTTTTTGAGTGAGATGTTGTGAGTGTGACAGAGGAGGTGACTGATACATATTTTGTTCAGATCCTTATGATTCCCTTGAGTCTATAATCCTATTCTTCAACTTACCACTTTTTATCCCAGTACAGAATTTCTCATTATGCATCACTGGAGTCGAGAATATCCTTTGGAGTCCATTTTCCTTTCCTACTTTATTCTTACTAAAATTTCTTTCCAAATGACCATAATGAGAACATACTAAACATATTCCATAAAAGGAATACCTTATTTCATAATTTCTCAGATGAGATATTAATGCAGCTTGAGTTCTTCTTCTAACATTGAGCTCCTGAACTTCCTAAAACATACTCATAGTGTGTCGCTTTCTTCCACAGTAATAGCATTTGATGAATGTTTTCCTTTGAGAGACTCTTCTCTCTGATTTCTCATGATGCTTCTTCTTATTCTCAGATTTAGTATAGTTTCTATCTTCACAACATGAAATGTATTCTTAAGCCTCTAAACAGAAGCTTGATGTATGACCATGAGTCCCACAAAAATAGCACATGCTATCATTTCTTCCTGTAAATGTCTTATTAGGTCTATATCTAGCACCTACGAGATTTTTTCCATTTTTGGAACTGTTCACGACTCTCTTTCTGTCATGCATGGGAGGGGATTCATCAAATCCAATACCAGTTTTTTCCAAACTGTATGGTCTTTGAGCTGAGAAAATATGTTGTTGTTTCTCTTAAAAAATAACATATTTTTTCATTTTATCGTCACTTTCTGAAGGATAATCAAATAATAAGTGCAAGGAATCCTTCATTTTATGCTCTCTTTTAGTATTGGATTTATCTACTTCTTTCTTCACTAACTCTAGATCTTCTTCTAACTTTTGAATATTCATATCCCTTGCTTCAAGTTGAGCATTTATTTCTTGCTCGAGATTCTTTCCTCTAATCATTTCATCTTCTATTTCTCGTGTGATATTATCTACCATTTCACTTTGCTACTTTACTTTCAATTTTTCTTAAGCAATAGAATCAGAATAAGATGCATTCTCTTGTTGTAACCTTTGATTCATCTAAACTAGTTTAGTTAGCTGTGCAACAAGATCATCATTTCTGGATTTCAAATTTTGAATGTTATTTGAGTTCAGATTCTTTCCATTATTTTTAACTTTTCATTTTTCTCTCATTGTAGACAAATTTTGCAGTTCTTCAGCTTGAGAATAATTCTTCTCCCTCAGATCAATGGCCATGTCAATAAGACTTTAATTTAATCCTCTTAGCTTGTTAACATCAATTTCCATTGCTTGGATCCATATATCTTTAGATTTAATCTCTTCATCCAACTTATGATCCAATTTCTTTGTTTTATGGACAACTTCCACTTTTTTCCTTCTAGGAGTTTCTTCAATATCAGTAGTTACAACATCACTTGGAATATCAGGTTCTTCACTCATTCT
This sequence comes from Viscum album, assembly GCA_963277665.1. Classification (NCBI taxonomy): domain Eukaryota; kingdom Viridiplantae; phylum Streptophyta; class Magnoliopsida; order Santalales; family Viscaceae; genus Viscum; species Viscum album. The sequence continues at coordinate 817,934,942 of OY728148.1, forward strand.
TTCTACATCATTGAATGAGTAAGTATTTTTACTATATGATTTATCCAAATCATTATTCTATTCACTACTTGATTCTTTCAGGTGAATCACACTCTATACATAGAAACTTCCACCCTGAGTAATTTCCCCAGACTTCTGTTTCTTCTTTGAAGTTCTACCCTTTTCCATGGCACATTGAGATAAGAGCAGATTGATTTAACCACACCAATTGACTACACCAAGTCAGAGAAAATAAATTTGATAAAAGAAACATATCCCTCTGATACCAATTGTTAGGACCAAAAGGGGCCTAAATACCCTGAAAGGGGGGTGAATTAGGGTATGGATATTCTATTCCAAAATTATTCCATCCCCACTGGATCTTGACCTCAATATTATAAGGGTCACTTTGTTTGCACTTATGTGTTACTATTGATCTTATTCATCCCTTATTTATTTGATGATGATGATTCTTTGAATGTGATGCAGGAATGTAAATAGGTAGACACATATATTTTTACTTGGTTCACCATCACTGGGCTACATCCAAGGAGCATACAACGGCAATGTGCCGATGTACCAAATCCACTAAAGCTCACTGTCAATAATGTTCAGTCTAGATCACTTATATAACAAGGCTCACTACCTATACAATGTTTAGGTTTAGCTCACTACTTTCCCAAGGGTCACTCCCTATTTCTCTCTCTATTTCTCACTGCCGTTAGAAAGGATAACCTTCTTCCTCTTCCTCTACTCACTGCACTTGGAAGGGATCCACTCATAGTTTATAGACCTATAGGTCTCTTCATTATCACTAATGAATGCATCCTTCATTATATGTAGATGCTCTATTGAAGTCCAAATTTCATCCACTGATAAATACCCCTTTGCCTCTAATCAATGGGAAAAACCTTTGGAAATACCTTCATAAAGCACCCTACTTCGCGAAGCTCCCAATTTCACAAAGCTTAAACAAGCCTTCGCGAATTCTCTGCCTCTTCTCAAAGAACACACCTTTACAGAGCTCACTACCTTGTGGAGCACACTACTTCACAGAGCTCGGACCTTTGCAAATATCAAGCCTTCACAGAGATTAGGCCTTCACAAAGCTCAAGTTGTTGCAAAGATACTTCCTTCATGAATCTCACTGATCCAACGTGGGACATACCTCATTCACAGAGCTAGATTAGCCACCGCAAAGCTCCTTCTTTCGTGAAGAAAACGGCCTCCGTGAACCTCCTTTTTGATTTGAGAGCAACAAATTTTTCTTGGAAAACTCTCTACTTATCTCTAGGGGGTCAAGGTCTATTTATAGGTGATTCCACTGACCCTCGAACCTTCCACACGAAGTTAGTGGCACGTCCGCTCAAATCGCAAAGCTCTGACATTTCCACCGAAATTATCTCTATATCGTGAAGTACCACATCAATTTTAGGATTGCAGAGCTCATCGTAATAATGGATCATTATTTTAATTCCTTTGCACCCTCGCCACAAAGCTCTACTCACAATGCTCTTTGTCGTCATAATGCTCTCGCTTCTTCCATTCACGAAGCTCGTCGTAATCATGAAGAACATTGTAAAATTTCTTCATGTCTTCGCGAAATCCATAACAAGAATCCCATCTTCACGAAACTAATGAATTTTCCATATTTTGATGATATCTTCAAGAAAATCCTCATTTCATGATGCTCACCAAATCCCAAATTTTGGACTCCAAAAATTTGGAAAACATTGGAAAAAAGCACCACCTTACATTTATTCTTTTGTACCACCTCCAGATCTTCTCTTCCTTTGTCATGGTTCTTTGTCAACATGGATTGTCAACAACATCTCTGGAACTCGATAATTCACCATGAAAACCTGCATTGTCAACAAACACAACCAACCCAAAAATGCTGCAATGTTACCTTAAGGGGTTTTTTTCCAACACAATTGGTATTTTTATTCCTTTTCAAGTGCTTAAAATGAATTGTGTTGTTACAAAGTGCATTCCATGTGTTCGGTAAATTTCCTGGTTAGATTTTATGGGTTAAGTGTAATTTAAAATGATTTTTTTGGATTTATAAATGCATGGGAAGCATGAAAATGGTATTTTTGGGTCCTTATATGGTTTTCTAATGTGGATTTGGTTTTACAAACAAAATGGTTTTTTGTTTATAACATGTTTTGGCCCGAGTTTCTGGAAAATGTTCTATTTGGAATCCTTATAAAAAATGGTTGTTCTTTGGATGTGTAACCTGAATTTTTTAAGGGATTTATGAAATTGGTTTACTTCTGTGAATAGTTTTCATAAACCACTTTATTAAAAGTGAAATTTGTACCTTTGGAAAATGTTAGTTTTGAGAAATGCTTAAAGGCCCGTTTGGAAACTTTTTGAAAAATGGTGAAATTGTTTATTATGAAAATCTCATGTGGAAGTTTCTCATGCCATGCTTGTATGTATATAATGGATGGTATTTCCTTACTGAGGAATCCTTGTGATCCATTATGAGAGTGCCTTAGGTTGGACTCTTTATGTTCTTTTTTATTAATGGCATGAGATCATTCCTTGGAGTGACTTAGGGTAATGTCTATTGTGAATTATTATTATATATATGTTGAGATTGGATGCTCGGATGGCATTGGTTGGCTCACCCCCATTAGATACTTGAGACATAGAAACCTGAAATATTGAGAGAATATTCTAAGAATTATTGTTGCACTGGTAGTTTATGGTACTGACTAGTGGCCCATAATAGGTGGATATATTGGGTTTATTACTATGGGATTTTCCCTCAGCCTACCTGAGAAAGGATGGTCGAGCATATTGAGAATTTTTATTTCACCGTGTGTTACATGTCAATGGGGATGAGGTCTCATGTATTGGTGTCTTATGAGTTATTATTGATCTCCTAGGTTCACCTATGTCTATTTGTCATTTAGTTGCTTGTAGTGATAAATATGATGCTTGTCTGTACATTTACATTGCCCTTGTTGTGTGATTACTATCGTACCTTCTTGTATATTTTTTTTCTTGGAAAGTGGTGGGATGGTTTTGATAAGGATTAGGAAAATGGTTTTCAAATAAAATTGTTTTATTCTCTTTGTAAAAATTTGAAAATTTAGACATCACTTTCCACTTGAAAATGTTATTGGAACACTAGTTGAACGAATCTAGTTTTAATAAGGGCAATGGGTTTTACTTTATTTTGAGTAATAATGTAGAAAAACTTACTTTTATATATTGTAGTTCAAACTTGAAATTGATTTTTCTTTTATTTTAAATAATTTTCATTGGTAATAGATTATTGGGATAGCCTATTGAGTTTTAATACTCATGCCTGTAGTTATTTTTGTTTTTATCCCTTTTGCAGGTTTTAGCTTGAGTTTGATCGCCTTGACCGATGTGTGATCATTGTGTTGGAGAGTGACCAGTGGGGTCACATGGAGTTATTTGATCATCAATTCTGGTCAGTTTAGTTGTATTGTTTAGTTGTACTTCAAGTTTTGTTGTATACATGATGATCGATTCAGTTTATTTTTTATAAATGTGTATTGGGTTGTCCATTTCTTCCCACTTTTTGTTTTATTGTATATATTTGGGATAAATCATTCCCTTTTCTACTCTAATGATGGGATACACTAGTTTCTAGTCCATGGGGATCGGGAATGCTCTTCGGTCCATGTCACAGATCAGTTCGGGTGCTCGGTTCGGGGTCGACCCAAGCTTGTTCGTGACATGATGAAACAGATCCACATGAGCCCAAGACCTCTCAAGAAAATTTTGAGGATGATCTATCAAATCTGGACGTAAATTCCAAATCTTCTAATTTTGCTATCAAACAATCAGAAAAATCATCCAGTTTTAGAAAATTTTAAGACTCTAAACCTATAGAACCCAAATCTGTAGAAGACCTAGAAGTAATCGGTCCATATTTTTATAGAGTCATTAGAACTCTTAAAAATAACCCTTTATATGTTGTAGTTGGAGTCTTAGACAAAGGTACACAAACTATATTTTCTCTAAGAAATTATATTGAACATCAAGTCTTTTTGTCATAGCTTGAACCTAAGAATATCAGTGAGGCAATCAGTGATGAATTCTGGGTAATGGCTATGTAAGAAGATCTAAATCAGTTTGAAATAAATTAAGTATGGAAACTTGTTGATAGACCTAAGGATAACTTGACTATAGGCACTAAATGGGTGTTTAGAAACAAGGTTGATGGAGTCGGCACTATAGTAAGGAATAAAGATAGATTAGTTGCACAAGGTTATAATCAAGAAGAAGGCATAGACTATGAAGAGACCTTTTCACCTGTAGCTTGACTTGAAGTCATTAGAATCCTACTAGCATTTTCAACTCATCTAAATTTCAAACTTTATCAAATGAATGTAAAAATTTCATTCTTAAATGGTTATATAGTTGAGAATGTTTTTTGTTGAATAGCCCCTAGGTTTTCAAAATCCCCATTTTCCAAATCATTTTTTCAAATTAACAAAAGCTTTATATGGTTTAAAATAATCTCCTAGATCTTGGTATGATAGGCTCAGCTCTTTTATTATTTCAAAATGTTTTAAAATATGTATATATAACCCTACCCTTTTATCAAAATAACCTCAAAATATGTTTTGGTTGTGAAAATATATGTATATGATATTATTTTTGGATCTTCTAAAAACTTCCTATGTTCAGATTTTGCAAAAATGATGCAAAGTGAATTTGAAATGAGTTTAATGGGTGAAATTAAATTCTTTCTTATATTTAAAATATTTCAAAACAAATAAGGAATTATTTTAAATAAAAGTAAATATACTAAAGATATTATAAAACATCTTGGTCTGGATAACACTAAAAGTAGTGATACTCCCATGAGTACTACATGTAAGCTGGGTCTTGATGAGGCTAGGAAACCAGTGGATCAAAACAATTATAGAGGTATGATTAGAAGTATTCTATACTTAATGGCTAGCTAACCTGAAATTGTGTTTAGTGTGTTTATGTGTTCTTGTTTTCAAGAAAACCCAAAAGATTCACACTTACTTACTATTAAAATAATTTTTAAATACCTCAAATATACTACCAATTTAGGAATGTTCTATCCTAGAGGACAAGCATTTGATTTAGTTAGCTATTCTGATGCTGATTTTAGGGGATACAAGTTATATAGAAAGAGAAACTCTAGAAAATGTCACATTTTGGGTAAGTCACTAGTATCATGGTGAAGTAAGAAACAAAATTTTGTTGCACTATATACTACTGAAGCTAAATACATGGCTACTGGAAGTTGTTGTGCTCAAATTTTGTGGATGAAACATACATTACTAGATTATGGATATCAATTATGACATATCCCTATAAATTGTGACAACAAAAGTGATATTAACATTTATAAGAATCTAGTATATCATTCTAGAACAAAACATATTGATGAAAGACACCAATTTTTTAGATATCATTATCAAAAAGTTGATATAACTCTTGAATACATTGGCACAAAACATCGGCTTGCTGATATTTTTACCAAGCCTCTGAATTATAAGAGAATGAGTTACATCAAACATGAATTAGGAATGATTAATTTTAGTTAAGTGTCTCACCATTGATGACTCATCATTGATGTCTCGCTGTTGATGTCTCACCATTGATGACTTGTCGTTGATGTCTCACCATTGATGTCTCACCATTGATAACTCGTCGTTGATAACTCACCATTGATATCTCATTATTGATGACTCTCCATAGATGTCTCATCGTTGATGTCTCACCATTAATCTCTCAATGTTTATGTATCACTGTTGACATCTCACCATTTATGTCTCACCGTTGAGTGTCTCACCGTCATCTTGTCTCACCGTTGATTTGCCTTTATTTTTTTATCTAACTAAGCTATCAATTACTATTATTTTTATTTTATTTATTTGATATATTTTGTATATTCAATTTTAGAATCCTTAAATGATAAAATTGGAACCCGTCTAATTTTATCGGTCCTCTCCACCATTAAACCCCAATTTCAAACCACCTTTCATACCTTTGTGCCTTCCTTCCATTACCTTAAAACTCTACCAATGATCAGAATGGTTAGAATGAAGTGACCATTTGAATCGTCTCTAGATAAATGACAACCATTAAAGAAGAAGAAAAGTGTTTCTAGCTGAAAGTATGAGGAACCTTTGAATCCCAAACTTTTGAACCAAGTTGTTGTACCAGAAAACTAAATCTATGTGGAATGGATTCCCTCAAGTAAGTATCTTGTGATAAGGGTATTAAATGAGCAAGGTTTCCTGGAATGGTTTTACAATAATAAGAGGCCCCTGTATCCAAAGATAGTGTCTGAGTTTTATCAGAATGTTGATTTTTATTTGAATGAGGATGATGATTTTTTTGTAAGAAGCAGAGTAAATTGACATGGATTTGTCTTCTACTCAAGACTATGGGTTTCATGTTTAGGATTACCTCATGAGGGTATCTTTTTAGATCATTAGGGAAGTTCCCCTCCTACTAGTGACATTTTCTATTTAGAAGAGGCTTTAGTAGATCTAACTAGAGATGGAATTCCTAGAAGACCTATTGCTTTCGAGTTAGATGGATAAACCAGGATATTGTTTAACTTTATCTGACATCTTATCTGCCCAAGAAAAGGTGAATCTGACACCTTAAAATATCAATATGTACACTTGTTTTATCTTTTGAAGGAAGTATATAAAATCAATTTGTGCAAATATCTCATTATCCATATGTGTGATATGATTAAATCCACTTGAATATTCACTTCACTATTTTATTCAAAGGTAATTTATACTATGTTGAAAGATAAAGGATTAGTAAGAGAAAATAAATAGTCTATCATAGACTATGGTGGTTTTTGTATTACCAAGGTTATATACAAGAGGATGAAAATAAGTTGGAATCTATAGAAGAAATAGTGGGTAGAGGATAATGAAAAAAATATGAAAATTTCATCCCTGTTGATCATACCACAAGAACAAAAGACATTAATGATCCTGGTTTGTAACCAGATGAAGTGATGGAATACTCAAATGAAGAATTCGAGGCTGTTGTCTCTAGATCTAAAGTGGAAAATTTGTATGATGTAGAAGTACGTGATCCTAAAATTCCTAAAGAGCATGAAGAACCTTCTCATAATTCTCTTTGACCTTCATAGGATCTCCCCTATAGATAATATCTTCTCAAGGATGATGATAATGAGACTAAGGAAGAAAATATTGTTTATAAAAGTGGATATAAAACTCCAGAGACTTGTGTAGAAAAATATGATGATGAAAGTGAAAAGGATGGTGATGAAAATAAATAAGAAGTTGATTATGATGATGAAGAGTAGGATGATGAGAATTAAAAGTAAAAGGAAAATTATTAAGATGAAGGTGAGGAATAATCTAATAAAAATAAAGGAGATAAGGAAGATGAGAAAATTGATGGTGACATCTCGGATCATCCAGATCAGGATAGAGATGGTGCAATAGATATTGCTCTATCTGCTCTATCTTCCAGATATAAATATAAACCAGTTGATCAGTCAAAGAAAGATGTGGTTAAAACTAAGGAAAATCAAAATATGGATAACGTGGTGGATAGAAATGATGATGATATTCAGTTTATATAGTCAATTGATACTCAAAAGAGAGAATCTATTGAGGGGGAGAAAAACCTTAGTCCGATGAGAGTTAAAGTACCAAACCCTTTAGATATGAATTCTATGAATGAGTTGTATAAATACCCTGGATATATTGATTTTGGTGACTCTCACAGATCCTTAATTAAGGAAATGGACTTTTCAAAAGTTTTTCATCTCAATTCAGTATTTGTTAAAGTATCTACCCCTACCACTGCTCAGGAACCTTCAAAATATGTAAGTCGGGATGATTTAAAATCTTTTGGAGAGAAAATGTTGTTTTGTTTTGAAGATCTTATGAGATCACAGCATACACTTGTGAAAAATCTTAGTGAAAGAGATGTTGTACTTATTTTAGAGAAAGTAATTTAGAAAATTCAACCCAGGATACTTCATGAAATTCGGGAATATAGAATTGAGAATAAGAAGATCAGTGATGAATTGAAAACCCTCAAATCATTGTTTGAGGAAATGAAGTCATATTTTAAAACCTCATTGGATGGTATCCTTAAAATTATTGGAGATGCCTCTTCTAAGTCTTCTATAGATGCTTCACCTCATCCTACAGTGTTTGATTTTGATCAGCTGAGATCAATTGACAAATATGGGTTAAGAAGTGCATCTACCTCTACTACTGCTCCTTCTAACTATTTTAATGTTGAGATAGTCAGATCGGTTGTCAGATAAGAATTCTAGACTATGATGGGTGGTTCAAATAAGGAGATCTTGAGCAAGATTCATCAAAACAGTGACCATGTACATTCTATGGTCAGGCTTTACTCCAAAGATTACATTGATGCTCAAGAATAGATCACCAAGAAAGTAGATTTTTACTTCAAAAGGATTTATACCAAGCATCAATTAGATAGTGATTTTAAGTGTTTGACTAAAAATATGAGGATTCCACTAGTCACACAAGCCTTCAGAGTGAAAGTTAAGCAGCTTAAGGAACTTACTCATACTCTTCATTCCTTTATGGAAAATAAGGGTGACTTCACTAAGGATATATAAAAGGGAGGCCAAATAATTATGGACTTTGTCAATCTACTGAAGCCTTATCTACATGTTCAGACCACTACAATTGTAGCTCTAGATTCCTTTCCCATTCCTTCAACTTCTACTAGACTCACTATTAGACTTGTGTACCCCTCTCCTCATCCATAGTTCCATTATTCTTTTGTCACAAATACTTTTACACCTTTACCTCATACACTTAAACCATTTCCAATGACTTATACTGAGGAACTCATGCATTTGATGCTAGTCATTTACTGAGAATTACCTCATACTACCTCAGCTTCTCCTTTAGTACAGACTGTTGTCCCTCAGTCACCAGTATATGCTCCAAGTGCTTCTGAAAAAGGGAAATCACCACTGGATCATAACTTAGAGAGGCCCTAAAGTTATTTTTTTTATGGGGATGTAAATGGAAACTTTTATAAATATATATATAATCCTTTTGACTCCTTTATTATGTGTTCTATTTGTTTTTACCTTTTTTATAATCCCAAAAGGGGGAGAAAATCACTATGGAAAGTGATTTATTTTATCTTTAGTACCTCTCTAATATTTATTATTTCTCTGATACCATAATATTTTTTTCTCTCAGATATAATTTAGGATCGTGCTCTATACTCTAATATAATTTCAATGATTTTATATTCTTTTATATTTTATTGGTTAAGTCTAATGCCACGATTTTTAATCATAAAAAAGGGGGAGATTGTTGACCTATACCAGTTTTAATAATCACAAATCATACTTGACTGTTTTTCTAATGAGTTTACTATTTTATGTTAGATTTTTTCCTTATAAGATAGATTGGAAGATTATTCTAAGGTTGACTCACCACTCATGATGCACTGTTATGGATTTACCGCTAAGGCTAACTCATTGTTCCTAAGTCATTGTTATGACTCTCTGCTAAGCCTGACTCACCACTCCTGACTCACCACTCCTAACTCACCGCTCCGGGCGCACTGCTCTGTATTTACCATTAAGTCTGAGTTACTATTCTAAAGACTCTCCATTCTAAAGAGTCATTATTCCATAACTAGACTCAACACTCAAAAGACTTACCGCTACCTTTCCTTTTTCATTTTAGATTCAATATTCCTAACGATCATATTTTTGGAAATTAATGCTACTGATTATTTTAATGTCCTTTTTCCAGCCTTTTGCAGACAACATTTAAATCATTGTCAAACCGCAATACGAGGTACGAGGTACCAGAACATGATCGAGAACATGTTGTATGTCAGCTATAGTATATAAAGCAAATAATCAATAAAAAATATAGGTGTATAATGATAGACGAGAATGAGAATGACTCAAAAAGTGTGCCAAACCAAAATAGGATGTGTTTCATGTGTTCAAGCTTCTACTTCAAGCATTAGAAGAACACACGAAGAAGCAGATTATTGTACACTTGGATCATTTATACAACATAAGATAGAAGCTTCTACGACACTCTATTTTATAACAGACTTCTGAAAAATGACTCGAACTTCATTTCAATATAACTTTAAGAAGTCATGAAGCTACAACACATATCACATAGAGAAAAACTATCCCTTTTACTCTTTTATATACTCTATTTATGAATTTTATTTACATTACGAGTAGTGTGTGATTGTCTCTATTTTATGAACACAAACTGACTCCTGTGCATAACTGGAAGATACAAATATATCTTCTCAACTTATCTTTTTACACCTTGTATTCCCATGAATAATAGTGGAAGAGGTCCCTACATGGCCTGTCACATTTTTCACTCCCACAAAAACTATGGAAAAGGTCTTTGTGGCCTAGACAACACTGTATGTGTCATTATATACCTTGATCCAGGTTATGGATCAAGTTTATTTCTATAAACTTCTTGGTGGAATGTGCTCTCCAAGTGGAGGGGAGTAAGTCTTAGCTTGAGACTAAAACTCTTGTTATTATTTCCACAGTTCCTTTTAAAGTTCTATTTTCACTGCTTTAATTATTTAAATCTCAAAACATTTCTTTCACTTTGATAATTAATATTAGATAATCTTTATATTAGAATTTTATTTAGTAAATTAATTTCAAATTTTAAAATAGTATTTCATATTATTTCAACTGATAACTAATCACTCTTTGAGAAATATTTTAAAAGATCAAAAATTTTATAAATCTGCTACTTTGGTTGACTAGGTTGTCTTATATCCTAATTTGGGTGATTTTTTTTAAATCCATTTTAAATAGAAATTTTTATTAGGAACTAAATTAAACCCCTCTTGAGTGTCCTAATATGACCAAAAATATCCATTATATACATATTTAGAATAATTCATAAAATATGGAGATAAAAAAATGAATTACATCATTCATGGAGACGGTAGGTCGTGCGTACACATGAACGTTGTTTTCACTTTTTGATGGGTAGAACAAAAGAATTTTAAATAATAAATCACCTTCCCAGAATCATTATTATATCATATATTTCATATATAGTTATTAAATCTATCCTTATTACCATTCAAGTAAAATAGAAATGAAAAAAAATCCCATCACTTTGTAGAGGTGGTAGTTCACACGTATACACGAGTGACGTTATTGTTTTTCAATGGATTGGAAGTTAAGAATATAGATGTGATATTATAATTAAAAAAGTATAATTACGTCATAATTATCATATTTAAACTTTGAAACCATCATAATAACCATCCATGAAATATGGTGGTGGAAAATAAATTGTATCGCTACGTGGAGACGGTAAGTCGTATGAATGCACAAACGATACTTTCACTTCCCATTTGATGGGAAAGAGGGTGTATGATGGTGATTTAATATTCATAATAATATTTAATTAAATTAAGGATACTTAAGTTATTATTTTATGACAAATAACATAGATTTATTTGTGGTAAATAATAAGTAAAAAAAGAAAGTGATCTGTTAAGGTGATTACCACTTATTTAAAAGAACTCCTTTAGATATCCTTTCAAGGGTCCTATGGTTGGTCTTTGGGGAATACTGATACCTATATAATGTAACTAAGGAAGTTTATAATGTATTTTAATAGGGTTTGGTTGATCTAGATAGATCAAAGTGGTGTGAATAAGAGAAAGTAGGAGTGCCCTTTTATAATTGAGGGGAGGGTACTCTTGGGATTTCTCAAATGATTATATTATAATAAAGTTATTATCAATACAAATACTTCTAAATGGTCATAGATTCTAAGATAAGGTAGTATGTGATTGTAATCCCATCAACCAATAGAATTTATATAGTTTTAAGTGGTTTTTAAACCTTTATCTTTTGGTTTAACCCCTTAAGTGCGCAAAATGCGACAAAAATCACTTTTAGAAAAATGCAGTTTTTAAGCATAAAGATTGATTTATTCTTATCTCCTGCATAGTAAAAATATTAGATAAATGTTTAAAACTTTTTCTTGAATATATAATATATACATTTCATTAAAATCATTCACCAATAGTGATTAATTTAATTTATTAAGATAAAAAAATACATTGCGTGCATAAAAATAGTTTTTCAAAAAAATATTTCTTTTACTTTCAAATGATTTTTATTTTAATTTCTAAACTATTGATAATAAATGAATTTATTTTATACGTATGTAAACTATATTATTTTCATAATTTAGTTAGTCTCATTCATACCCATCAATATAATGGTTAGACGATAACTATCACATAATAATATTTTAATAGTATATCACGGTCCGTTTAAACTCAATATTACATATAACACAAGCTATCGAAGAAATAAAATTATTGAAAGATAAATATATTCAAAACCCACTTGGTGTTACATGTATAACATGATTGTTGTTTTGTTAATAAGAAAGTGTATTATCTAGATATTTCATATTATTTTTATAGATCACTTAAGCAGGCTTGCCGACACTACTATCAAACAGGTCTTTAACAACACCGGTTTTTATCAGCGCTAGCAAAAAAGATTGATAAAGGGAACCTTTATCAGCGCTAAAACAAGCACTCATAAAGGGTACCTTTTATCATCACTTTTTTAGCATGGATAAAAGGTACCCTTTATCAGTGCGTTTTTGTTATTGCTGATAAAGGGTAGCCTTTATCAATATTTTTTTAGCACTGATAAAAGATATCCTTTATAAATGCTTTATTTTTAGCACTCATAAAAAGTCCCTTTTATTATCAGCTTATTTTTAGCACTGACAAAAGTCCCAAATAAAATGAAATAATTAAATAAATAAAAATAAAAAAGATTTTATTAAAAAAATGTTAAAATTTTTATTAATTATAAAATTATTGATAAAAATGAATAAATTTAATATACTATATATAAATTATAAATACTAATAAATAGTATATATTAAATATATAGATATGTAAAATGAAATAATTAAACAAATAAAAATTAAAAATAAGTAAATTAAGAAAATTATTAAACATTTTATTAATTAAATAATTATTAATAAATTTAATAAATTTATTATATATATATATATATTATAAATATTAATAAATAGTATATTATATATGTGTGTGTGTGTGAATATACATAATATTTCCTAAATATGATTTATATATTAAAAAATATTTATGTTTTATATTAAATAAGTTATATATTTATTAAAGAATGGTTTATAATTAAAAATTAATATGAATTAAAAATATTGACTAATCGTATCGAATAATGGACATAATTGAATGTCATTTGATTTTTCAATTTGACACACACACACACACACATATATATATATCAAATGTGTGTTATATTAATTTCACATACATATATGTAATTAATAAATTTTTATATACAATGCACACACACAAATATTTACATAATTAATGAAATCTTATATAGAAACACATACACATGATATTTATGCAATTTATTCAAATTTTAGTATTTTAGAATTTCATTATAACATGATACATTTAATATATTATGTCTTTAATCGGTCAATTTTATTTATTTATTTTTAATTTTATTACAATTAGGTATTAATTATTTTTTAATATATATTTTTTCTCTTTTTTTGGGAATTTAATCATTTTCTATTATTTATTTACTGTACTCATTTTTAATTATTCAATTTCACTCATTTTTAACATCATGCACTTAAGATTAAATATTCATTAATAATTTTAAAAATATATTTTCAAATAAATATTTATAAATAAATATATTTATAAATGTATATTTGTTATATCTATACATTTATATATTTATAATTATAAATAAACAAATATTATTATTATTTAAGTATTTATATAATTATAAATAAATAATTATATATATTTAAATAATTATAAAATTATAATAAATTTATTTAAATAATGAATATATTTATTATATATATATATATATATATATTAAATATATATATTTATATAAATATATATATAATGATATAAATATATAAATATTTTTTAAAATGTATTTATATAATTATAAATAAATAATTATATATTTAAATAATTAAAAAATTATAATAAATATATTTAAATAATGACTATATTTACTATTTTTATATTTTTATATTTTTATTAAATATATATAATTATATAAATATATTTACAAATTTATTATTTATAATTATAATTATAAATCTTTTATCAATGCTTATTAATTTAGTGCTGATAAAAGAGAGATTTAGAAGCACTGATAAAAGTGTCTCTGGTCTATTTAAAGTACCTTGGCCAGTCACAAACTAGTTGCGATATTCGAAGCTTTCCACAGAAACCACTTGCTATTGACGCTCCTCCTTATTAAATCCAAGCTCGAATCATGGCTCGAATTAAGACTCGAACAATTCCAAGGCTTGAATGATTCAAGGGTCAAAAAAATCCAAGGCTCAAATGAATCCAAGGTTTTTCGATATCTCTACTTTCTCTCAGATGATTCAAAGCTTCAATCCAAGATATGTTATTTTCTCCTCTCCTCACTCATTGATTACTTGTTTGGCGATATCTATTTGTGTTTTTTTTTCATTATCTCTTTATATTCATTATCCATCATTGATTTCCCTTATAGAATGAATTTATAATTGGGGGTTTATATTATTTTGTTTTTATATTGACTCTTTAATGGATTTTCTTGATGCCTTGTAGTGTATTAATAATTCCACACACCGATTTCATCATTGTAGCATACTAAGTTTAAATGTTTTGAACTTCCTTCCATGGAAATAACACACACAAAGTGTTTGTTAAAATTTCACCCATGTTTTTTATTTAATAAATCAAAATAGATTTCATGTAATGATTTCTTGAATTCGAGGTGCATTTTGTTTGGGTTTCTTCTATTTTGAAGCTTTAGTGGTATTACATCGATATTTTTATTTTAGGTTAAGTGTCTTGAATTTTATCTATTTGTTTTTTTCTTGATATACTATATGAACATCCATACATGTGTATATATATATGTGCATTTTTAAATATATATATATATATATATATGAACACATTATTTCATGAATATATGTAAGTATATAGTCTTATGAAATATAGACAGGTTTCATTCAATAAAGCAGATGATAATTTTTTTTCTTGGTTTCAAAAATGCATTCCAAGAGAGACTATTAATGTGTGTTTTTTAAAATTGTAACTTCGAGTCATGTTTGGAAATTTTTAAAATTGTATTGATTCTCACTTTGTTATTTTGAATAATATTGAAAGAAATAAGTTTTTTGTTGAAAATTAGTAGTAGTATTAAGTGTTATGGCCTTGTTGGTACCATGAAATGGTTTTTATAAAAAGTTGTCACTGTCTATAGAAGTTTTCTATATTATTTTTAATGAGGAAAGATTTTTTATTTTAAATATAGAGATCTTATTGATGGGTGTTGGAAGGATGTTTGAATAGACATGTTTGGGTTATTTTGATTATCAATTGATATGTTTTCTGAAAAGGAAACCATACCTCCCATTACTATCATAATAGGTATCGTATGCATATTTGAAAGGGATAAGAGATAGTGACAATGTATTCCCAGTTAGATTGTATGGGCCCCCACTTGTATCAAAGTCCTTATGGGAGTCCAACAAGGTAGGCTAGTTGTGGGTCTTTGGTAGGTTATAAACATAGTAACTCATCATCATACTTATAGGTGGTTCCAACCCAAGTATGTCTAGAGTCACCTCACATGATGTTTTGGAATTTACCAATATTACATATGCTTTATTTACTACAATTTACATGTATATTATTTTTTACTTACTCTACATTTAATATTGATCCATTATAATGTGATCGGTTTTTTATATTTTTTATTTGGTTGTATTGATTTATTTATTTTTCTAACTAATGTTTCATTTTATTATTATATATTATTCTTAATGAGTATTATTATAAAGAGTCATATTCAAGAACCCTAGAATATTTACATAGTATATAAGTATCTTCATTCAATAAAATATAAGTTATTAAGGTGAAAATATTTATTAAGAGAAGTTATGGAGATTAATGATATTTGATATACCATTAATATTAAATTTAATAATTCCTTAGGTTGTTACATAACTTGTTCTAAAAAAATATAATGGAGGTTATCAAATTCTATATATATTGGAATAATTATTAGAAAATATTTTTAGGTATTAATCATTTTAGGTCTACGTGTATTAGTTCCACCCCTAGGAATCTCTAATTACCACCCATGCATATGAAATAACTCTTTATTTATTAAAATGTTTTATCAATACATTTTTATATCTTCTAGTTGATGTAATGAGATTTTATTATTCTTTTTTATCATATTTTGGTTTCTTATTACTCCTTAATTGCCTATATTATATTTTCATTTGTTTAGGGGATTTAAGAAAGTCTTGATGCCTCATTTTAATAGAGGTAGGGCTAGTCTTAGTTATAGGATTGGAAGTATTAAAAGTGAGATTTCTCATATAAATATAGAATTCATAGAGGCCCCAAGGATTCATATATCATAACATGTCCCCGCTGAGACCCCTTGAATCACATACAAGAACATGTATGCCCCCAAAATCTCACCTTTAATAGGCCATGAGTTAATAACTAGTTCTGATGGTGTAATTCTCACAAATGGGATATATTATACCTTTTAGAGAACACAATGGAGTATAAATATCATCATAATCATATTCATCTCTCAAACAGTTATTATTGAAATTAATTGTTTGAGACTCGCCCCCATCTCTATTATGTTTCTTGAAATATTCTGAGCAGTAGTCATCCTATGGATAACTACTGCTTAGAGTAATTCAAGAAACATAGGTTCATGTACACAAGAGGTGCAGGATGAGTCTCAAACAAAAAAATTCAATAATAATTATTCAAGAGATGAGGTTGATGAGAATGACAGTTGTCTATAACTTTCACCTTTAGATGAATTCAAAGGATAACACCTACCATTGTGGAGTAATTCTTTTCTTAAATTCAATTACCCATTTCCTTCAAAGCATAATGAAATTATTTGAAACAATCAAATGTTGGGTTTCCCTTATTAGAATTATCTATAACTTTCACCTTTGATAATGAATATCTTATATGTATTTATTTATTTATTATAAAAAATGAATATTTTATGAACCCAATGGGATGGATATGAATAAAAAATGCATTCATGCTAATCTTTTGAAAAAATAGTATGAAGATAGAGTTAAAGAGTTCATCAAGTTTTCAAAAGAGTGTGAATACAACCTTTCTCAAATCCTTTTTTCATGTTTATGTTGTTGTAATTCAAGACAAATTTGTCCAAAAGTGTTGGAAGAACATTTTATTTTTCATGGAATGGATCAGATCTATAAATTTTGGACTAAACATAGGAAAAAACTGAATGTGCGCACTAATTGGGATGTTACTCTAATTTATGGATCATTTAATATGAATACCAATTTAAATTATGATGGATATCGCATGGAATAAAATGACAATGGCAATTAAAGATGACCTTCTTGATTGTACAAAGTTGTTTGAGAAGTTAAATAGTTGTGCTAAGAGACCATTTTATACCAATTGTACTAAATACACAACATTTTCAGTTATATTGAAGTTATATAATTTGAAAGTTGGTAGCGGATGGAGTAACAATGACTTTATAGAACTAATTGGTCTTTTAAATGATATACTACCAGAAGAAAATGAACTACCATGTCGAACATATGATGCTAAATGAATGTTACGTTCAATGGGAATGATCTCTAAAAAATACATGTTTTTTCAAATGATTGAATATTTTTTTGCAAGGACCATGAATCACTCATAAAATTCCCTAAGTGTAGAATGGATCGATACAATAAAAATGAATCAAGTCCTTTTAAATTTATATGGTATTTTCCTATCATTCCACAATTTATAAAACTATATAGATGTTAGTAAACCATGAGAAAATTGGCATGGCTTGCAGAAATAAGAATTAAAGACGAGAACCTACGTCATCCAACAGATTCTCCTCAGTGGAAGAAAATTTATTAAAAGTATCCTAAATTTGGAAATGAGCTGAGAAAATTTCATCTTGCGTTATATATAGATGGAATAAATACTTTTGTTGTATAGATCAGTACTCATAATACATGGTCTGTCATGTTGGTAAATTATAACTTGCCACCATGGTTATGCATTAAGCACAAATACATTATGTTGTCTCTATTTATATTTGTACCAAAGAAACTTGGTAATTATATTGATGTATATTCAGATCCATTGATCAAATATTTTAAATTGTTGTGGGATATAGGTGTTACAATGTATGATTCTCATAAAAGTGAGGAAATCACATTGAGGGACATGTTGTACAGGATGATAAATCACTTTCCTGCTTATGAAAATTTATCAAGATATAGCATTAAAGGAATGTTGGGGTGTCCCATTTGTGAATAATGAACAAAATTAGTTCAGTTGAAACATTCCTTGAAGACTGTATTTTTAGTACATTGAAATTTTTTACCTTGACGACATAAATACTAATCTTGGATGACATCATTCAATAGGAATATTGAACAAGGTACAACATCGTCTCCACTAATGGGTGATCGATTGTTAGATAAAGTAAAAGATGTTGACATTATTTTTGATAAACCATTTTCAAAAAAACTCATGAAATCAGGTTATAAAAAGAGATCAATTTTCTTTGATTTTTTGTATTGGAATTTTTGGTACGTCATACATTTTCTTGAAGTCATGCATATAGAAAACAATGTATTTGATAGTATTATTATAACGTTATTAAATGTTCCTTCCAAAATGAAATATGGCATCAAGTCTAGGTTGACCATGATTAACATGGGGATAAGGGAAGAGTTGGCATTGGTGAAGGGTAAAGGGTAGACTTTTCTTCCTCCATTATCTTACACTTTATGCATACAAGAAAAATTACAATTTTTCTTTTTCCTTAATAGTGTAAAAGTTATAAATAGGTATTCACAAAGTATCAATAATGTCGTTCCAATGAATAATTTAAAGTTATAAGGACTATAATCACATGATTGTCATGTTTTGATGCAATATTTGATGTATGTTGCTTTTCATTGCATTCTACCTAAAAATGTACGACATACATTAACCAGAATCTTATTCTTTTTCAAATCCATATGCAGTAAAGTTATAGAATTGAAGAAGTTTCCAATCATGAATAAGGAGGTTGAAATCATATTATGTGAAATAGAGATGTTCTTCCCACCATAATTATTTTATATAATGGTTCACCTGATTTTTCACTTGGTTATAGAGGTTCAACTATATAGTTATACCCATTACAAATGGATATACCCTGATTGAATGGTATATGAAGATTTTGAAAGGGTATGCCAAGAATCAAAGTTGGTCATAAGGTTTGTCACACTTAGACATCTGTAGTAATTTTTATTTTTATTTTATAATTTTTATTTTGCATTAAATTTGTTTTGTTGAGGTGTGAGTCAGACCCGACGAGAGTGTTTGCGTTTTGCTGATAAACGAGTGTTTTGGCATCGTAATGTTTGCGCATGCGCATGACAGGAACGATGCCATGTGGCTTTGCCTGATCAACATGCGGCCTACCCGACACATGGGTAATTAATTAATTAGCGAGCTGAATAATAATTTAAGCACAAAAATGAAATAAGAAAAAAATGATTAAATAATTAAAGAGTTGTTTAATAATAATAAAAATATTAGGTTTATTTATCTTATCTTATTATTATTTTAGTTAATATTTTAATTATTTAGATGATATTAAATTATTATAAGGGTTATTACATTATCAGCATGTTAATTTTAATGTTATTACTATTATTATTAACTTTGTTAAGATTTTAATTAGGTTATAATTATTTTTAAGTAATTGTTATAAGTTTTTTTTAAACCATATTTTGGCACTAATATTACTACTATTATTATTAACAATATTATTGTTATTTTAAGTTGATTTGGTGTTTTTGAAGGTTTTAATTTATCTTTTTTTTATTTATTTTTTATTTCTTTTTTTCTTTCTCCCTCTATCCTCCCCCCTCTCTCCCTCGTCCCGCACAAGCACCCTCCCTGGTTCGCGGTGCACTCCCTTCCTCTTAACCCTAGGTCATGCCGCCTTCACTCCCTGCTCCAAAAATCCACGCTGCACTGCCATATTCTCCCTCTCCGACAGTCCACACCACCCTCATCCAGTAGGTCCACCACACCCTCACCTAGCCGCACTCCACGCCAGACAGCCGCAGCACCCTCTTCCTTTCCGATCGGACATCCCTGTGCTCCTACTCCCATCTAGGCCACCTCTCCGGCCTCCTCACCGCACACACACCTCCTTTGCGCCACCTCCCTCTCAGTTGAGCCACTAGATGACCCCTGCGGCGTGCTTCCCCTCATCCGCCCAGCTCCCCCAAGTCGCACCCTTGACCATCACCCCCGAGCCAACCCTGATACCCCCTCGCTTCAAAGCCCAGCACGCACCACCCTTGGCCGCACCCCTGTATTCTTCCGATGAGGCTCTAGATAGAGCTACACCTTCTGGCACCCTACGTCTTGCTTGGACAACTCCTCGAACCCTTGCCATGGGAGGGATATACCTCGATTGTTAATTATTTCAATTTGATTAAGTTGTGGTTATGGGTTTTGGTTTGGCGTTTGGTTAAATTTTGGTGTAATTGGCTTGATTCTTTAGTGTTAGAGTTTATTTGGGTTGATTGTGGCGAATTTGGTGCGAGATTGGGGTATTTCTTTGATATTTGGGGTTTTCCGACACTGAGGTAGGTAGTTCCGCATATGAGTATTAATTGTTAAGTTCATTTGCTTAATTAATTAATTTAGTATGTTTACTAATCATTTTTTTTATGCACATTTAATTTTTACTTGAGGTTTATTATGTTTTAATGTGTTTATTAGTGTGTTAATATGAAATAAGTATGTTGTTGCTGTGAAAACCGTTGTCGAACTGCTTGCTAGTGTTTCATAGGTTGTGCAATTTATTTTGTTAGGGCGTGCAAAGGGTTCAATTGTTGTTTTAGTGTTTAATCTATTTTCATTCAGTAAAAAATGAAATTTGGAAGAGTTTTAGGCGTTTAATGTTGTGCGGAATATCTTGAAATCATTTGTCAAATTTTTGTGGAAGTTCTTTTAATTATATAAATGGTCTTTTAAACTGTGTGGGTGGTTCCTTTAATCGCGTGTGTGATGTAGATTGTGTTCCTGAGGTGGCGTTGTGTGTGTGTGGTTGTGTAAGAGGGTTTGGGTCGGTCTAGTGTGTAAAGCGGTGTTTTTCTATTTAAAATTTGTTTATGAAAATTTGAATTTGTTCTATTAAATAATTATTAAGGGTGAAAAATTGTTTAGGTTAAATTTTGTAAAAAAAATTGGTGTGTAAAGTCATGTGAGGTGTGTGGAAATTGTTTAATAAATTATTTTAATGGTGTGTTTGATGCTGAAAGTGGTTTTTTACTATACAGTCATTTTAATTGGTCGTGTAAGTGATGCGGATTTAGTTTTGGGATATTTTTAGTGTGCATCTTATTTCAAATGGATTTTGTGTGTGCAAATGGTGGTTTTGGTGTGCGTAGTTTCTTGTTTGGTTTGAGTATGTGATTATGACATAAGACTTGAACTCTGAACTACTTGAGCACAATCAGGAAGCCTGGGTACTAGGTGGGCGGACTAGGACTAGTGTGATAGTGACACAGAAGTGGCATCAACCTAGTTTCACTTAGCTAGATTGAAAACTACAACACTAACTAAACTTTTGGATGATGTTTGGAGACCACTAGGTTATGGATGTGTTTCCCTACTAGTGGCTCGTGCATGAGAACGTATATTGTTGTGTTTTTGTACCATAGTTCCCTGAGACGCGATGTTATAGGGTCCCTCTTCTCGCTGGTATCTTTAGGGCCTCTCCCATGTTTTGTGCTCTTCTTTTTCTTTGCGCTCACCGTCAGCACACGGTGTGACGTTGGGGTTAACATGAAAGTGTGTGAGTGTGTGTGTGTGTTTTAATTTAAGTTTTTTTCTTTAAAGTAGTTTTCCTTAAAACTATTTTCATTAAAATTGTTTAAGCATTTATTTATTTTTCGTTTGTTAAATTGCAAATTTATTTATCATTTAATAATTATGTGTGGAACCTTTTCTCGGTGGAATTCTACAGGGCTTTTAGCTCACACCCTACATACACCTTCAGGTGTATGTAGATCTTGTTTCTTCTACATTCTAGGTTGAGGCATCGAGCATATAATTGGTGGTTCGGGTTGTCAGTGGCATCCTCATGTGGGTTTTGTGGCAATGTCTTGGGGATGTGACTCCTCATGTCACACAGAGGTTTGTGTTGGAGTTTTGGTTTTCCGTTGATGTAGCATCTTTTGGGTTTTTAGTTCAAGTTGTTAACTTTAAATCTGAACTTGGTATAAGGGTCTTTTTGTTTGTCTGATTTTAGTTTCAATTTATTCAGCTGGCTGTTTGTTTTATATTTATTTATACGAGTAAATTGTTCCCAAGTTTTTTTTGATACCCGGGCACTTGTGCCAGCCCGTAGGGATCGGGAATGCCCTTCGGGCCTTGCCGCAAACTAGGTCAGGCTCTGGGTCGGATGACAACCCGGCCTGGTTCATGAAAAAATGGTATCAAATGAGGTTTTGTTCTTGTTATTTGGGGTTTCAGGTAGATTGGAGATAGTATTTTCAGTACTCGAGTGGTAGGTGCGGGAAGAGCGTCGTGAACTCTTTCTCGTTCTGATCCTCGAGTAACAAGGGATAGTTCGGGATTTGAGTTTTTTATCTTTGGTATGTGTGGATTGGGGATGATAGTAGGAGTAAATTGGTATTTTGCATGGTCTCACATGGAGTAGAGACCCATGTGATGCCCGAGAGTACGGTTCGACACTCCTAGTGGTTGGTGCTTGTCTAGGGAATGGTCTGCTAAACTATGTAGTCGGGTTAGACACGACCACTAGTCCTCCATCCAGGTGCTTTAATTGTTGTGATTTCTTGCTTCCATTTTGGGTTGGCGCAAAAGCATTTTCCTTTAAAAGGAAAGTGGACCTTGGGGTTGCTCTTATTTTATTTTTGTGTGTGTTTTTCATGATTCATGGGGTGTGTTTCTTTTAGAACTTGTTTGTAGAATTTGGTGTTTGACTTGTTAAAATTGAATTTCTAAAAGAACGTCTTGTGTTATTTGAAATTGAAGTGAGTTTTTTTGGAAATGGGAATCATTTTGAAAATTTCTCTCAAATTTTTGAATTGGTTTTGGAAAAAGGTATTTTTGGAATATTTGGAATGTTATGTTTTGAAAGTGAAAGAGCCTTGTTTTGGTCCAGTGGTATTCCTATGGGTGCTCGCATGTGCATGTGGACATGATTAATGGACAATTGGTGGATCATGTGGATGGGTGCGTGAGTGGCACAAAAATTCATATCTATGAGGCATCCAGGAATATCAGTGGTGAGTGATTGATTTTAAAAGATGCTTCTTATTTCCTGAAAAGTGGGTTTTCTTTTAAAATGGGTTTTTGTGTTTAAATGTTTTTGTAATTGAAAAATGGCTTTGAGTTTAGAGTGAAGACGGCTTTTTCAAAAGATATTTTGGGCATGTTGTGCAGTGCTTGGTTTTCCAAGCGAGTGTTTTTCTTTAGGAATTAATTGATGTTTTAAATTGAAATTGTTGGATTTGTGTCTGGTATATGAATATTTGTTTTGTGATGTGTTTTGATTTGTGGAAGGCTGTTTTTTGTTTCTTGTTTGGGATATACCCCCTAGAAATGTACCATGGGTTTTCAGCAAGTCTCTCAGTTTTTGGCTCAGCCCAGACCCCCAGTGGAGTGGAGGAGTTGGGTTTTACTCTCTTGTGTCGACTATTTGTAGATGTCGAGGTTAGTTGGATATCGTTGAATGTTTTGGGAAAGTTTTATGTGTCTCCAGTTTTTGAGGAACTCCAAGAGTTGTGTGGGTGTAAGTTGTCTCGGATATGTCTGGTGGAGCGGGACTAGATTGGTGAACAGGGATTGTTCCATTTTAGTTGGGAATGGGGATATCGTGAGCGATCCTCAAGACTAACCACATTCCACAATTGTACCTAAGGAAGTGAATGTGAGAGAAAGCGGTGGATCTCGTAGGTGCTCATCCAATCAACGGGATGAGGTTGAGGTGTGTTGACCTTCCTAATGAGTTAGTTTTATGTTCCCCAGAAGTAGTGTGGAGTAATTAGTTTAAAACTCATAATAGATGTGGTATTGCTCATATTGTGGTAAGTGTAGGTCCCTCGTCCGATGAGGGGTGTGAAACAAAGGGGCTTGTTCTTAGAGTGATCCTTCTGTCAGTTTGCGTTGCGTGTTTGACAGATAGCTCGATATTCTATCTTTAGTGTGGTCAGTCAGACACTCTAAGTTGTTCACCGCAATTCTCAGTTGTTAAGTTGATGAAGTGGTTATTTGGGGCACAAGGGGAAGTATGCAGGTTTCTTTTTCAGTTGGGGAAGTTCCGGTCAGAGGTGGTCAGCTTATGAATATGAGGCGGAAGATGCTTCATACATCAAGGCCCCAACCATAGGTCTTAGGTCGAAGCTTGCATGCAGTCAAAACTCATCGGGCATGGGATGGTCTTGGTCCGACTTAAGTCTGCAGTGATGGATGGGGACAAATTAAATTTCTTTATTGCAGTGTCATCTCTAGAGGCTCCATTTTTTGTGAGGAGCATGAATCCCTTTGTCTCCTTGTTGTGGTCTTAATTTATGGAAGATCCTTTTAGGCCTTAAAGAGGTTCAAAAAAATCATATTCTTGTAGATCTGGTATGCGTGCTCCATGAACCTTCTTGTGGTCGGTTATGGATCAAAATTGTACTCATCTTGGAGATGCTCATGTCTTGCGGAATTGACATGTACCTATCTGGTTCACCTCCTGGTTAGGGGTTTCTGTTATCAAATCCATCTCATGTGGCGGAGTTTTGTGTAGTGTAGGAATCATCTATGCAGGTCGGCCTGTGATGGTGAGTTCGTGATGTAGAGTTCAGTCTGTATCGCTCAAAGTAAACTGGGAATGCTCGCACGGGTGTCGTGGTGCTAGGAAAATTTTAAAATGGTGGGGAGACCCATTAAGGGTCTCACCGATGTCCCCTCTTGTGTTGGTTGGTTAAACTTAGGGAGCATTGATGGTCAATCCAATGTTAAATTTTTGTCTGGGTTGGTGAGTTGTTTTGGTTTGAAGAACCAATGTTTGAAGAGAACCCTAATATGGTGGGGAGACCACCATAGGAAGAGCTTGTGGAAGACTCTATTTTCAAAGTGTGCTTGGAAGATCAACCCCTTACTTCTGCTCTTCCCAACCTCAACCATGCTAATTGGTTACCTCAGATAGTGGGTCGCTTGAAGAATGTTCTTGGAGGTCTCGAGTGGTCCTTATGATCCCTAAGTTAGGGGTCGGGGTGTTCCAAGTTGTATTTCTGTTTGGAGGTGAATTCCTTGTTGTTGGTTATTTTGCTTGATGATTCTGGTTTTGAGATCTTTGAAGTTTTGGGTCATGGGTGTTCTGAAAGCTTGGTCTTCAGGTGATTGAATTTTTGTATTAGTTATCTTCATGGTCTTGCTTGGAATCTTGGGTTGACCAAGTCTTTTGGGGATTTATGGGGGCAGAAAGTGTCATGGTGGGGAGAATTGTCACACCCGGACATCTGTAGTAATTTTTATTTTTATTTTGCATTAAATTTTCTTTGTTGAGGTGTGAGCCAGACCTAATGAGAGTGTTTGCATTTTTCTGATAAATGAGCGTTTTGGCGTCGTAATGTTTGTGCACGCACACTACAGGAACGAATCCATGTGGCTTCGCTTGATCAATGTGCGGTCTGCCCGATGCGTGGGTAATTAATTAATTAGCGAGCTGAATAATAATTTAAGCACAAAAATGAAATAAGAAAAAAATGAATAAATAATTAAAGAGTTTTTTAATAATAATAATAATATTGGGTTTATTTATCTTATTTTATTATTATTTAAGTTAATATTTTAATTAGTTAGATGATATTAAATTATTATAATGGTTATGAAATTATCAGCATGTTAATTTTAATGTTATTACTATTATTATTAACTCTATTAAGATTTTAATTAGGTTATAATTATTTTTAAGTTATTGTTATAAGTTTTTTTTAACACCATATTTTGGCACTAATATTACTACTATTATTATTAACAATATTATTGTTATTTTAAGTTGATTTGGTGTTTTATTTAAGGTTTTAATTTATCTTTATTTTTATTTTCTTTTATTTTATTTTTTTTCTCCCTCTATCCTCCCCCCTCTCTCCCTCGTCCCGCACAAGGTCCCTCCCCAGTTTGCGGAGCACTCCCCTCCTCCTAACTCTAGGTCGCGCAGTCTTCGCTCCCTGCTCCAAACAGCCATACTGCACTGCCCTATTCTCCCTCTCTGGTAGTCTTCACCACCCTCATCCAATAGGTCCGCCGCACCCTCACCTGGCTGCACTCCTCACCAAACAGCCAAAACACCCTCTTCCTTTCTAGACAGACATCCCCGTTGTCACGGGACTTGGCTTTCTCCCAAGATCTCGTGCGGCACCCGGCTAGCTTTCCTTTCACAAATCCTAGACGAGTTCATCCTTTCGACACTCACAATGGAAGTAAGGATCATAAGGGAAGTGCTTGACAAGCTCACAAGACACAAGTGCAAAGAATCTCTCAAATGCTCTCAACTTCTATGTGTGTTTACAAATGAGGAGCCACTCCCTTTATATAGGGCTTGGTGGCATAGTCTACAACATTCTATAATATGTACACTTCCACATGATTCTAGAGTATTCTAGCCTACTCTACTAGAATATACATGGATAATTCTAGAACCCGTTAAGATCCACAACCTTCCATGGAGGCCTAGAATGTTCCGGACCCTTCAAGGCCCAAGGGGTGTTCCGCAACACTCCGGAGAAGTCTGGAATATTCCGGAAATTGGTGGAGATGTAGAGAACTCTAGAGGATTCTAGATAACCTCACCACCGGGTATCCTCTCTAGTTGGAGGGGCATGACATCCTCCCCCACCTATTCTGGTGACGTCCTCGGTGCGTCCATGATGATACTCCTCGATTGCCCACACAAACTGCCACAAGTTGTCTGCAGGTTCCCAGGTTGCCTCGCACTCTGGTAAGCCCTTCCACTTGATCAAGTACTCCTTGCTTCGTGGTACTCCATGTCTCCGAACTATCTGATCATTGAGTATGAGATCCACCTGCTTATCATATGACTCGACAACCGCTGTAGGTGCCCTTGTAGAAACCCCTCTGCTCGGGTCCTCCACATCTTCATGATATGGCTTGAGCATACTCACATGGAAGACTAGACGAATCTTCATCTTGGGAGGAAACTCCAAGCGGTATGATACCTCCCCAACTCGGTGCATGACCTCATATGGTCCCTCATATCATCGAATTAGGCCCTTGTGCACCCTCCTGAATGCTTTGTGCTGCTGAGGCAAGAGTTTCACCATCACCTTGTCCCATGGCTGGAAGCTCACATCCCTTCGCCCTTTGTCGGCCCACTTCTTCATCCTCTTGGCAGCTTTGTGCAAGTGGGTTCTCGTCATGTCGTCCTGCTCATGCCACTCCTTGGCCATAGTGTAAGCGGTTGGGCTGCTTCCTTGGTACTTCTCCCCAAGTACCGCCGTGTGAGGAGTAAGGGGTTGTTGTCCAGTCACCACCTCAAATGGACTCTTCCCCGTCGACTCACTCCTTTGCAAATTGTAGGAGAATTGGGCCACATCAAGCAACTTGGCCCAATCTCGCTGATTGGCACTCACAAAGTGCCTCAAGTAGAGATCCAACAAGGCATTCACCCTCTCCGTCTTCCCATCCGTCTAGGGGTGAAAGCTCGTAGAGTAGTGGAGCTTTGATCCCAACAATCTGAAGAGCTCAGTCCACAACTTACCCGTGAAGCTTGGATCCTGGTCACAGATGATATGTCATGGTATCCCCCAATACTTCACCACATGCTTGAAGAGTAGCCTTACGGTGAGCTCTACCGTCACATCTGCTGGAGCGGGGATAAAAGTGACATAATTCGAGAACTTGTCCACCACCATGATGATGCTCCCATACCCTTCAGACTTCGGCAATGCAATGATGAATTCCATGGTGACTGTCTCCCATGGCCTCTCTGCAATTGGAAATGGTTGCAACAATCCTCCAGGAAACTGATTGTCCACCTTGTCTTGTCGGCACACAAGACAAGTCTTCACATAGGACTCCACATTGTCCTCCATCCTTGGCCAATAATATGCTCCCTCTAGCAAGGCCTTGGTGTGGTTCTTCCCTGGATGTCTTGCCCATCTCGAGTCATGACACTCCTTGATGAGATCCCTCTGCAGGTTCCCCCACTTTGGGACATATATCCTTCTCCCTGTGGTAAGAAGAGTGCCATCCTCCTCCCAAAATCTCCTTGTCTTTCCCTCCACATCAAGATCCAAGACGTTCTTGGCTATAGGATCATGCGACATGCCTTCCTTGATCCTACCCAAGATCCTGTTATCCACACATGACAAGTGGATGAACATCATCTTCCTGCTAAGTGCATCAGCCACCGCATTGGTTGTCCCAAGCTTGTACTCCAAAGAATAATCAAACTCGGCCAAGAATTCCTGCCATCTATCCTGCTTTGGAGTCAGCTTCTTCTGGGTTTGGAAATAGCTTGTGGCAACATTGTCGGTCTTCACCACAAACTTAGACCCGAAGAGATAATGTCTCCATGCCTGAAGACAATGTACCACGGCTGTCATCTCTTTCTCTTGCACCGTGTACCTCCTCTCGGTGTCATTCAGCTTCCGGCTCTCAAAAGCTATGGGATGTCTTTCCTGCATGAGCACACCCCCAATAGAAAAGTCTGAGGCATCGGTGTGTACCTCATAAGGCTTGGTCGGATCCACCAAGATCAAGATCGGTTCCTCCATGACCATCTTCTTCAAACCCTCAAATGCCTCCTCGCATTTGACATCCCACTCCCATGGCTTGTTCTTCTTTAGCAAGTCAGTGAGTGGAGCCACCTTCTTTGAATAGTCACAGATGAATCGCCGATAATAATTCACCAACCCAAGGAAAGATCTCAACTCGGGAACCTTGGTTGGCCTCTCCCATTCATCGATAGCCCGGATCTTCTCATGATCCATCATGAGCTTTCCCCCTTTGATCTTGTGTCCTAAGAAGAGGACTTCATCCCTTGCAAAGGAACACTTCTCCTTCTTCACATATAACTCGTTCTCCCTCAATACCTTGAACACAGTTTGTAAGTTTTCCACATGATCCGCTATTGTCTCACTATAGATGACAATGTCATCCAAGTAGACTACCACAAACTTATCCAAGTATTGGTGGAAGACTTTGTTCATCAATGTGGAGAATGTCTCTGGGGCGTTAGTCAAACCAAATGGCATAACAAGGAACTCATAGGATCCGTACCTTGTCACGCATGCGGTCTTCGACACATATTCCATGGAAATGTGGACTTGATAATACCCCGATCTCAAGTCCAGCTTGGTGAACACCCGTGTCTTGCCCAACTGATCAAAGAGATCTGCTATCAATGGGATAGGGTACTTGTTCTTCACCGTGACTTCGTTCAATGCCCGATAGTCTACGCACATCCTCGATGAGCCATCATGCTTCTTTTGGAATAGAACGGGCGATCCATATGGCGACTTGGATGGTTGGATTTATCCCGCATCCAACATCTCTTTCAACTGCTTCTTCAACTCCTCCAACTCGGGTGGAGCCATGCGATAGGGTGCCATGAATGGTGGATTTGATCCCGGCACCAACTCAATTTCATGATCCACCTCCCTTTTGGGTGGAAGTCTCTTGGGCAACTCCGGTGGCATGACGTCTCTAAACTCCCTTAGCACGCCCTTCACCTCCTTTGGCAACTCATGGTTGTCGTCCACCGGCCCATCATCTTTCAAGGAAACCAAGTAGGTCTTCTCTCCCTTCTTGAAACCCTTATTTACTTGCATGGCAGAAATTAAAGACAAGTCATAGTTGCCACATACCTTCTTAGTCACCATGCACGGGCTTCTTTCCTCCATGATCACCATTTGCTCCAAGTGAGGTGTCAGAATGGCCTTGGATTTCTTAAAGAACTCCATCCCGAACACTAGCTTGAAGTCGTCCATGGGAACTACCATGAGATCAATATGACCCCTCCATTCTCCAATGAAAAGGGTCACTCCATGGACAATGCCACTCGTTGGTTGAGGTGTGGCATTCACGGATTTCATGCGACTAGTTGTCTTGGCCACAACTAGCCCAAGTCTTCTCACCTCATCTTCGAACACAAAGTTGTGTGTGGATCCCGTGTTGAGCATCGCATAGGTGGACTTCCCATTCAACTCCACCTTTGCATACATCAACCCATCCTTAGGTGGCGCCTTAGGTGGGTTCTTTTCCTCCAATGCATTGAAGAGCCTTAGAGTCCCCATTTGACACTCCTTGGGAACTTCCTCCTTCTCTTCAAACATGGAGTTGAGTGCCTTCCGCTTGGGACACTCCTTCCATGTGTGAGGCCCATCACAAAAGTAGCATCCTCGGGGCTTGAATCCCCTTGAGAGAAGTCCTTGGTGTGCTCCTTGGACTTCCCCTTGTCATGGGCATCTCGGTTCCACCTCCTCTCTTTGTCTCCCCCACCTTTACCCTTGAACTCCTTCTTGGGCTTATGGGGTTCAACCTTATTCTTGTATTCCACCAAGGACTCGGCAATGGACACGGCTTCGGTGAAGGTATTAGGCCATCAACCTCACACCTCTTGTTGTGCCCATGGATGAAGACCTTTGATGAAATCATACATATGATCATAATCAGTCTTGCCACGTACCTAGAGCTTTAGCAATACATACTCCCGAACATACTCATGGATTGTCCCTGTATGCTTCAAAGTTCGCAACTTGTCCCTTGCTTCCCAATCAGCTTCCTCAGGGTAGAACTGAGCATAGACCCATTGCTTGAACTCTTCAGATGATGGAAGTTCCTTTCCACCATCCTTGAGCTCTTGGTGCTTCATTCTCCACCATAGAGATGCATCGTCACCAAAGTAAAGAACGGCTGTCTTCACATGGCTCAAGTATTCCATCAAGACAATCGCCTCGAAGTACTGCTCCACTTGCCAAAAGAAGTTTTCTACCTCCTTGGCATCTCTCTTTCCATTTAAGTGTTTGGGACGAGGCACATCAATCTTTGGTGTGTCCCGCACAAGCACCCCACTAGCCAACTCACCGCGATAATTTGACCACTCCCTCTTAAGTTGATCAAGAGTTTGGTCGTACCTAGCCATCGCATCTCCATGCTGTGCTAAGATCCCCTTTGTCCAGTCCATGAAGGCATCTTTCTCGGCATCATTCTCCTTGTCGTACCTCTCAACTGATGCCACTCGGTCTTGGAGAGTGAAGAGCGCATCACGTAGGCCCACGACGCCTAGTGCCCCTTTCTCATCGTCTCCCTCGACATACTCCATCCTTTCTTTCACATCAGCAAGGCACTCCTCCACCCTTAGGAGACGCTCCTCAAGAGTCGCCACAGTCTCACGAGACTTCCCGGCCTTCTTCTTAGGAACGGTCGGCACGGAATCCCTCTCAGACATAACAGGATCCTCCACATTCGAGCCTACCATCGCAAACACTTGCCTTGAACATCCCTTTGATACCAACTGTCACGGGACTTGGCTTTCTCCCAAGCTCTCGTGCGGCACCCGGCTAGCTTTACTTTCACAAAGCCTAGACGAGTTCATCCTTTCGACACTCACAACGGAAGTAAGGATAGTAAGGGAAGTTCTTGACAATCTCACAAGACACAAGTTCAAATAAGCTCTCAAATGCTCTCAACTTCTGTGTGTGTTTACAAATGAGGAGCCACTCCCTTTATATAGGGCTTGGTGGCAAAGTCTACAACATTCTAGAATATGTACACTTCCACATGATTCTAGAGTATTCTAGCCTACTCTACTAGAATATACATGGAGTATTCTAGAACCCGTTGAGATCCACAACCTTCCATGGAGGCCTAGAATGTTCCGGACCCTTCAAGGCCCAAGGGGTGTTCCGAAACACTCCGGAGAAGTCTGGAATATTCCTGAAATTGGTGGAGATGTAGAGAACTCTAGAGGATTCTATAGAACCTCACCACCAGGTCTCCTCTCCAGTTGGCGGGGAGTGACATCCTCCCCCACCTATTCTGGTGACGTCCTCGGCGCGTCCATGATGATACTCCTCGATTGCCCGTGCAAACTGCCACAAGTTGTCTGCAGGTTCCCAGGTTGCCTCACACTCTGGTAAGCCCTTCCACTTGATCAAGTACTCCTTGCTTCATGGCACTCCATGTATCCGAACTATCCAATCATCGAGTATGAGATCCACCTGCTTATCATATGACTCAAAAACCATTGTAGGTGCCCTTGTAGACACCCCTCTGCTCGGGTCCTCCACATCTTCATGATATGGCTTGAGCATACTCACATGGAAGACTGGATGGATCTTCAGCTTGGGAGGCAACTCCAAGCGGTATGATACCTCCCCAACTCGGTGCACGACCTCATATGGTCCCTCATATCGCCGAATTAGGCCCTTGTGCACCCTCCTGAATGCTTTGTGCTGCTGAGGCGAGAGTTTCACCATCACCTTGTCCCCTGGCTGGAAGCTCACATCCCTTCGCCCTTTGTCGGCCCACTTCTTCATCCTCTTGGCAGATTTGTGCAAGTGGGTTCTCTTCATGTCGGCCTGCTCATGCCACTCCTTGGCCATAGTGTAAGCGGTTGGGGTGCTTCCTTGGTACTTCTTCCCAAGTACCGCCGTGTGAGGAGTAAGGGGTTGTTGTCCAGTCACCACCTCAAATGGACTCTTCCCCGTCGACTCACTCCTTTGAAAATTGTAGGATAATTGGGCCACATCAAGCAACTTGGCCCAATCTCACTGATTGGCACTCACAAAGTGCCTTAAGTAGAGCTCCAACAAGGCATTCACCCTCTCCATCTGCCCATCCGTCTAGGGGTGAAAGCTCGTAGAGTAGTGGAGCTTTGATCCCAACAATCCAAAGAGCTCAGTCCACAACTTACCTGTGAAGTGTGGATCCCGGTCACTGATGATATGTCATGGTATCCTCCAATACTTCACCACATGCTTGAAGAGTAGCCTTGCGGTGAGCTCTACCGTCACATCTGCTGGAGCGGGGATAAAAGTGGCATACTTTGAGAACTTTTACACCACCACGATGATTCTCCCATACCCTTCGGACTTCAGAAATGCAATGATGAAGTCCATGGTGACTGTCTCCCATGGCCTCTCCGCAATGGGCAATGGCTGCAACAATCCTCCAGGCAACTGATTGTCCACCTTGTCTTGTTGGCACACAAGACAAGTCTTCACATAGGACTCCACATCGTCCTCCATCCTTGGCCAATAATATGCTCCCTCTACCAAGGCCTTGGTGCGGTTCTGCCCTGGATATCCTGCCCATCTCGAGTCATGACACTCCTTGATGAGATCCCTCCACAGGTTCCCCCACTTTGGGATATATATCCTTCTCCCTGTGGTAAGAAGAGTGCCATCCTCCTCCCAAAATCTCCTTGTCTTTCCCTCCACAACGAGATTCAAGACGTTCTTGGCTATAGGATCATGCGACATGCCTTCCTTGATCCTACCCAAGATCCCGTAATCCACACATGACAAGTTACTGAACATCATCTTCCTGCTAAGTGAATCAGCCACCACATTGGTTGTCCCAGGCTTGTACTCCAAAGAATAATCAAACTCGGCCAAGAATTCCTGCCATCTTGCCTGCTTCGGAGTCAGCTTCTTCTGGGTTTGAAAATAGCTTGTGGCAACATTGTCGGTCTTCACCACAAACTTAGACCCCAAGAGATAATGTCTCCATGCCCGAAGACAATGTACCACGACTGTCATCTCTTTCTCTTGAACCGTGCACCTCCTCTCGGTGTCATTCAGCTTCCGGCTCTCAAAAGCTATGGGATGTCTTTCCTGCATGAGCACACCCCCAATAGAAAAGTCTGAGGCATCGGTGTGTACCTCATAAGGCTTGGTCGGATCCTCCAAGCTCAAGACCAGTTCCTCCATGACCATCTTCTTCAAACCCTCAAATGCCTCCTCGCATTTGACATCCCACTCCCACGGCTTGTTCTTCTTTAGCAAGTCAGTGAGTGGAGCCGCCTTCTTTGAATAGTCACAGATGAATCACCGATAATAATTCACCAACCCAAGGAAAGATCTCAACTCAGGAACCTTGGTTGGCCTCTCCCATTCATCGATAGCCCAGATCTTCTCATGATCCATCATGAGATTTCCCCCTTTGATCTTGTGTCCTAAGAAGAGGAATTCATCCCTTGCAAAGGAACACTTCTCCTTCTTCACATTTAACTAGTTCTCCCTCAATACCTTGAACACAGTTTGTAAGTTTTCCACATGATCCGCCATTGTCTCACTATAGATGACAATGTTGTCCAAGTAGACTACCACAAACTTATCCAAGTATTGGTGGAAGACTTTGTTCATCAATGTGCAGAATGTCACTGGGGCGTTAGTCAAACCAAATGGCATAACAAGGAACTCATAGGATCCGTACCTTGTCACGCATGCAGTCTTCGGCACATCTTCCATGGAAATGCGGACTTGATAATACCCCGATCTCAAGTCCAGCTTGGTGAACACCCGTGCCTTGCCCAACTGATCAAAGAGATCCGCTATCAATGGGATAGGGTACTTGTTCTTCACCGTGACTTTGTTTAATGCCTGATAGTCTACGCACATCCTCAAGGATCCATCATGCTTCTTTTGGAATAGAACGGGTGATCCATATTGCAACTTGGATGGTTGGATTTGTCCCGCATCCAACATCTCTTTCAACTGCCTCTTCAACTCCTCCAACTCGGGTGGAGCCATGCGATAGGGTTCCATGGATGGTGGATTTTATCCCGGCACCGACTCAATTTCATGATCCACCTCCCTTTTGGGTGGAAGTCTCTTGGTCAACTCCAGTGGCATGACGTCGCTAAACTCCCTTAGCACGCCCTTCACCTCCTTTGGAAACTCATGGTTGTCGTCCACCGGCCCATCATCTTTCAAGGAAACCAAGTAGGTCTCCTCTCCCTTCTTGAAACCCTTCTTCAATTTCATGGAAAAAAGTAAATACAAGTCATGGTTGCCACATACCTTCATAGTCACCATGCATGGGCTTCTTTCCTCCATGATCACCATTTGCTCCAAGTGAGGTGTCAGAATGGACTTGGCTTTCTTGAAGAACTCCATCCACAACACTAGCTTGAAGTCGTCCATGGGAACTATCATGAGATCAATATCACCCCTCCATTCGCCAATGCAAAGGGTCACTCCACGGACAATGCCACTCGCTGGTTGAGGTGTGGAATTCATGGATTTCATGTGACTAGTTGTCTTGGACACAACTAGCCCAAGTCTTCTTGCCTCATCTTTGACCACAAAGTTGTGTGTGGCTCCCATGTCGAGCATCTCATAGGTGGACTTCCCATTCAACTCCACCTTTGCATACATCAACCCATCCTTAGGTGGCGCATTAGGTGGGTTCTTTTCCTCCAATGCATTGAATAGCCTTAGAGTCCCCATTTGACGCTCCTTGGGAACTTCCTCCTTCTCTTCAAACATGGAGTTGAGTGCCTTCCGCTTGGGACACTCCTTCCTTGTGTGAGGCCCATCACAAAAGTAGCATCCTCAGGGCTTGAATTCCCTTGAGAAGTCCTTGGTATTCTCCTTGGACTTCCCCTTGTCATGGGCATCTCGGTTCCACCTCCTCTCTTGGTCTCCCCCACCTTTACCCTTGAACTCCTTCTTGGGCTTAGGGGGTTCAACCTTCTTCTTGTATTCCACCAAGGACTCGGCAATGGACACAGCTTCGGTGAAGGTCTTAGGCCATAAACCTCACACCTCTTGTTTTTCCCATGGCTGAAGACCTTTGATGAAATCATACATATTATCATAATCAGTCTTGCCACGTACCTAGAGCTTTAGCGAGACATACTCCCGAACATACTCATGGATTGTCCCTGTATGCTTCAAAGTTCGCAGCTTGTCCCTTGCTTCCCAATCAGCTTCCTCAGGGTAGAACTGAACATAGACCCATTTCTTGAACTCTTACCATGATGGAAGTTCCTTCCCACCATCCTTGAGCTCTTGGTGCTTCATCCTCCACCATAGAGATGCATCGTCACCAAAGTAAAGAACGACAGTCTTCACACGGCTCAAGTCTTCCATCAAGCCAATCGCCTTGAAGTACTGCTCCACTTGCCAAAAGAAGTTGTCTACCTCCTTGGCATCTCTCTTTCCATTTAAGTGTTTGGGACGAGGCACATAAATCTTTGGTGTGTCCCGCACAAGCACCCCACTATCCAACTCGCCGTGATAATTTGACCACTCCCTCTTAAGTTGATCAAAAGTTTGGTCGTACCTAGCCATCGCATCTCCATGATGTGCTAAGATCCCCTTTTTCCAGTCCATGAAGGCATCTTTCTCGGCAGCATTCTCCTTGGCATACCTCTCAACTGATGCCACTCGGTCTTGGGGAGTGAAGAGCACATCATGTAGGCCCACGACACCTAGTGCCCCTTCCTCATCGTCTCCCTCGACATACTCGAGCCTTTCTTTCACATCAGCAAGGCACTCCTCCGCCCTTATGAGACGCTCCTCAAGAGTCGCCATAGTCTCACGAGACTTCCTGGCCTTCTTCTTAGGAATGGTCGGCATGGTCTCCCTCTCGGACATAACAGGATCCTCCACATTCGAGCCTGCCATCGCGAACACTTGCCTTGAACCTCCCTTTGATACCAACTGTCATGGGACTTGGATTTCTCCCAAGATCTCATGTGGCACCTGGATAGCTTTCCTTTCACAAAGCCTAGACGAGTTCAGCCTTTCGACACTCACAACGGAAGTAAGGATCGTAAGGGAAGTGCTTGACAATCTCACAAGACACAAGTGAAAAGAAGCTCTCAAATGATCTCAACTTCTGTGTGTGTTTAAAAATGAGGAGCCACTCCCTTTATATAGGGCTTGGTGGCAAAGTCTACAACATTATAGAATATGTACACTTCCACATGATTCTAGAGTATTCTATCCTACTCTACTAGAATATACATGGAGAATTCTAGAACCCGTTGAGATCCACAACCTTCCATGGAGGCCTAGAATGTTCCGGACCCTTCAAGGCCCAAGGGGTGTTCCGCAACACTCCGGAGAAGTCTGGAATATTCCGGAACTTGGTGGAGATGTAGAGAACTCTAGAGGATTCTAGAGAACCTCACCATCAGGTCTCCTCTCCAGTTGGCGGGGCGTGACACCGCGCTCCTGCTCCCATCTGGGCCACCTCTATGGCCTCCTCACCACACGCGCACCGCCCTCGCACTTCCTTTCTCTCATCCAAGCCACTCGATGACCCCTGAGGCATTCTTCCCCTCCTCTGCCCAGCTCCCCTAAGTTGCTCCCTCGACCGGCACCCCCAAGCCAACCCTGCTACCCCCTCACTTCAAATACCAACACGCACCACCCTTGGTCGTACCCCCTTATTCTTCTGACGAGGCTCCAGCCGGCACGACACCTTCCATCACCCTACGTCTTGCTCGAACAGCTCCTCGAACCCTTTCCATACATGCGATATACCTTGAATGTTAATTCTTTCAATTTTATTAAGTTGTGGTTAGGGGTTTTGGTTTGGATTTTGGTTCAATTTTGGTGGAATTAGATTGATGCTTTGGTGTTAGAGTTTATTTGAGTTGATTGTGGCGAATTTGGTGCGTGATTGGGGCATTGCTTTCATATTTAGGGTTTTCTGACACTGAGGTAAGTGGTTCCGCATATGAGTATTAATTGTTAAGTTCATTTGCTTAATTAATTAATTTAGTATGTTTACTAATCAGTTTTTTTGATGCACATTTAATTTTTACTTGAGGTTTAGTATGTTTTAATGTGTTTATTAGTGTGTTAATATGAAATGAGTATGTTGTTGCTGTGAAAACCCCTGTCGAACTGCTTGTTAGTTTTTCATAGGTTGTGTAGTTTAGTTTTTTTGGACATGCAAAGGGTGAAATTGTTGTTTTAGTGTTGCGTATGTTTTCTTTCAGTCAGAAATGGCATTTGGAAGAGTTTTTGGTGTTTAATGTTGTACGACATATCTTAAAATCGTTTGTCAAATTTTTCTGGAAGTTCGTTTAATTATATAAATGGTATTTTAAACTGTGCGGGTTGTTCCTTTAATCGCGTGCATGATGCAGATTGTGTTCTTGAGGTGTCATTGTGTGTGTGTGGTTGTGTAAGAGGGTTTGGGTTTGTCTAGTGTGCAAAGTGGTGTTTTTATCTTTAAAATTTGTTTATGAAAATTTTAATTGTTTTATTAAATAATTATTAATGGTGAAAAATTGTTTGGGTTAAATTTTTTAAATTTTTTTGGTGCGTAAAGTCATGCGACGTGTGTGGAAATTGTTTAATAAATTCTTTTAATGGTGTTTTTGATGCTGAAAGTGGTTTTTTTACTATGCAGCCATTTTAATTAGTTGTGTAAGTGATGCAGATTTAGTTTTGGGATATTTTTAGTGTGCATATTATTTTAAATGGTTTTTGTGTGTGAAAATGGTGGTTTTGGCGTGTGTAGTGTCTTGTTTGTTTTGAGTATGTGATTATGATATAAGACTTGAACTCTAAACTACTGAGCATAATCGGGAAGCCTGAGTACTAGGTGGGTGGACTAGGACTAGTGTGCTAGTGACACGGAAGTGTCATCGACCCGGTTTCACTTAGCTGGATTGACGACTACAACACTAACTAAACTTTTGGATAATTTTTGGAGACCACTGGGTTATGGATGTGTTTCCCTACTAGTGGCTCATGCACGAGAATGTATATTGTTGTGTTTCTGTACCATTGTTCACCGAGATGCGATGTTCTAGGGTCCCACTTCACGCTAGTATCTTTAGGGCCTCTCCCATGTTTTGTGCTTCTCTTTTTCTTTGCGCTCACCGTCGGCACACGGTGTGACATTGGGGTTACCATGAAAGTGTGTGAGTGTGTGTGTGTGTTTTAATTTAAGTTGTTTTTCTTTAAAGTAGTTTTCCTTAAAACTATTTTCATTAAAATTGTTTAAGCATTTATTTATTTTTTGTTTGTTAAATTGCAAATATATTTATCATTTGATAATTATGCGTGGAACCTTTTCTTGGTGGAATCCTACTGGGATTTTAGCTCACACCCTACATACACCTTTGGGTGTATGTAGATCTTGTTTCTTCTATATTCTAGGTTGAGGCATCGAGCATAGCATTGGTGGTTTGGGTTGTCAGTGGAATCCTTGTGTTGGTTTGGTGGCAATGGCTTGGGGATGTGACTCCTCGTGTCGCACGAAGGCTTGTGTTGGAGTTTTGTTTTTCCCTTGATGTAGTCTCTTTTGGGTTTTTAGTTCAAGTTGTTAACTTTAAATCTGAACTTGGTATAAGGGTCTGTTTGGTTGTCTGATTTTAGTTTCAATTTATCCATCTTGTTGTTTGTTTTATATTTATTTATATGGGTAAATCATTCCCAGGTTTTATTTTTGATACCCGGGTACTTGTGCCAGCCCGTGGGGATCGGCAAATCCCTTCGGGACTTGCCGCAGACCGGGTCGGGCACCGGGTCGGATGACGACCTGACCTTGTTCATGACAAGGTTGTATTGCATAATGATATATTGTTAAAGAATCTATTGAATTTTTTATTGATTGCTTATTATATGTTGACAACATCGGTCACCCAAAGTCTCATTATAGCAGATTCCTTATGGGTGAAGTGATTTATGGAAGACATGTTGTTGCAATTACCTTCATAGGTCAAGATCAAGAATTCCTTTACATTGTATATAATAGATAAGATGTTAAGTAATTCTTAGATATTTGAATCCATTTAAGGGTTGAAGGATGGATACCAAATATACATAATCAATAGTTTATAAGATAGTTCTTAGATCAAATTTATAAGGAGTTATCTGAAAATATGAATTCAATTGTTGAACGACTTCGATGGATATCCAGGGGACCGAATGGAAATGTTATATCTTACACTAGTTTTGTAATCAATGGTATACGGTCTATAAAAAAGAACATGATGACTACAATATGATGCAAAAAAGTGGAGTTATGCTCATGGTGGAAGTGATTCACATATCTGGTTCCAAGGATATAAATCCAATTTAAGAAAATATGTCATATTTTGGCATTATCAAACAAATATACAAGTTGTATTATAAAAAATTTCATTCGTCGATTTTTCATTGTAAGTGGGAAAATGGGTTGGTAATAGCAGTGCAATGAAATTTGATGAAAAAGGCTTCATGAAGGCGAATTTCAGCATAGAATGGAAACAAAAATATAAGCCATTCATAATGGAATTACAAGCAGTGCAAGTATTTTATGTCTTAGATCCAGTAAATAAGAATTAGACGATTGTCCTACTGGTGACTAAAACAACTATCGAGTCAGATGAAAATTCAATTGAGGATGACCCTTTCATTGGGAGATCACAATCAAATCATATCGATCCCAATGTAGACATTGTATTGTACATTAGAGGGGACCACAAAGAGGGGATTCGTATTCTAAATAGAGGATCCAAATCCCTAAAACCTTTAATAAAAGATATTTTTATGAGATGTTAAAAGTTTTTTTAATATAATATGTTTTCCTCATAATATTATTTGTTCTCTATTACATAAACATAATCTAAATTAAATGTTTGAATATTCATTCAGAAAATGTATTCTTTACATGATGATGTTACAAATCCTGAAGAATAATAGATTATAATGAAGGAAACCATTTGGGAAGATGTAAAGATAATGTTATGATATACTTTATTTGTTTTACTGAAAAATTATATAATTAAATGTTGATTTAATTTCCATTATTCCTTCTATAGTTCATTTATCTTAGAATATTTTTATCCATCTTTCATACATTTTTTGCACCAAAACTTCCAAATACTTCTTATCCCTCAAAAACTTTTCACCCCTGTAGTGTTGTCATTTATCACTTTCCTTAATGTTCCCTCTACTACCTTTGACGGAAGAGCAATGATGTTGCCTCTGCTCAATCATTGAGGTAATATTGATGTTTTTATAGTAAAATCATTGTCTATAGAATTAATGTATTGTTTCATATTTTTGTTTAATCTATTTCTTTTTAGTATTACTCATAAGGATTTTTTTCTTATATAGTTGGATTATTTTGTTCGAGTTGGGGTGGTTTGTTTGAAGTTACTCATGCTTGTGAGAGATTGGACTTCGAGGATGCAATTGAGATAATTAAAACAAGTAAATGGGTCAAGAATGTATAAAACCATCATGAAAAGATGAATTCATTCTACTTATTTAATTGATTTTTTCATTATTTTTTCTAGTATTTATAAGTTAATTTTCTTATCATTTTTATCTAATACTTATTCAGTTTTTTTTTCACAGGTATTTTGGGAAGTTATATTGTCACAGTTAGTTTATTTTAGAATATTTTTGTCCATATTTCATGACTTTTTGCACCGAAAATTCCACAGAATTATTCTCCCTCAAAACCTTTTCAACCATTTAGTGTTGGAATTTATCACTTTCCTTCAAGTTCCATTCACTGCCTTTGCAGGAATAGAAACGATGTTGCCTCTTCTCACTACCACAAAATGGGGCAAGGCCAGCGCCATGCTTTTATCAGGGCTAAACAAAAAGTGCTGATAAAGGGGGGTACCTTTATCAGCGCTAAAAAAAGTGCTGATAAAGGTACCCCCTTTAACAGTGCTTTTTTTTAGCGTTGTTAAAGGGTGCCCTTTTATCAGTGCTTTTTTTAGTAGCGCTGATAAAATGGGGTCTTTATCAGCACTTTTTTTAAAGCGCTGATAAAGGGTATAATTCCAAAAAAAATCTTTAAAAAAATATATTGATATTTAAATATATAGATATAGTTATATTGATATAAATATAATATATATTTTTTAAATATATTTTTAAATATATTTTAGATAAGTATAAATATACAGTTATACTTAATATATAAGATATTTAGTGAAAATGGATTATAAAAAAATTAAATAAATAATTTTAATTAATAATTTTCTAATTAGTATGGATTAATAGTCATTTAATAACAATTTGAAGACTAAAAAAATTAAAAAAATTAAAAAAAGATCTAAAATATTTTAAAAACGCAACTCGAACTTCAAATGACCATAACTTTTGATCCGGGTGTCCGTTTGAGCTCTACCACATATCAAATCGAAGCCTGCAATGATCTCTACACCCTTATAACTTGGGGAAGCCTCGTTCAAGGTTTTTTTGAGGCCAAAATAGGCCCAAAAGGCCTCTAAAACTGGGTTTTTAGTTGCGGTGCCCCGATTTTTTAACATTTTGTGGATTTTCAGCCTCATTTAAGGGGGAATTATTGCCTTTTTTTGGTGGGGACTAAATTTATTCCAAGGTATTACATTCATATTGATATTATTTATTTGAAATTTTATCGTTTTTTATAATTAAGTACTATTTAGAATCAAATATATAACTATATGTACGTATTTTTTATATATTCACACCTAAAAATTTAATTTTTTAAATAAATAATTAAACATATTTACATATAAAATATATTAGATTTATCTAAATAATAACTAATATCCATTTTATTTAAAATTCCAATATATTAATATTTATATAACTATATATTAATCTAACTATATATCACACACATCCTCACATGTGAGTGGTCATAATAATACCAACTCGTAAAACAAGACTTTTCCGTCTTAGAAACAAAATTTTAATCCCAAAGTTCATGTTCTCAAACTAAATCCCTTTTAAAACATTAAAAAACATATTAGATTTATCTAAATAATAACTAATATCCATTTTATTTAAAATACCAATATATGAATATTTATATAACTATATATTAATCTAACTATATATATTAATATAACTATATATATATATTAATATAACTATATATATATATATTAATATAACTATATATATATATTAATATAACTATATATATATATATATATATTAATATAACTATAAATATATATATTAATATAACTATATATATATATTAATATAACTATATATATATTAATATAACTATATATATATTAATATAAATATATATTACTATATAAATATATATATATATATATAAATAGATATATCACAAATAAGAGAACAAATCAATATAGGGGAGTGGAAAAGGCTTCAGGCATGCAGGTGGGAGGTCTCGAGATCAAATCTGGGTGGAGGCAGGGGCGCGCGTGCATGGGTGAATTTAAGGGGCTAGCACTGATAAAGGTGGGGTATAGTGCTGATAAAAGGTGAAGGGGGTGCGTGCGGGCGTTGGAGGTGCGGGAAGACGCTGATAAAAGGGGGGATCAAGTGCTGTAAAAATCCCCCCCCCCCTGAGATTGCCAGGAATTTTTTAAAAAAAATTAATTTTTTTTAACTTTTATCAGTGCTAAAAATAAAGCACTGATAAAGG
This sequence comes from Viscum album, assembly GCA_963277665.1. Classification (NCBI taxonomy): domain Eukaryota; kingdom Viridiplantae; phylum Streptophyta; class Magnoliopsida; order Santalales; family Viscaceae; genus Viscum; species Viscum album. The sequence goes on from OY728148.1 coordinate 817,978,478, forward strand.
ACCCTTTTATCAGTGCTTTGTTTTATCTTTGATAAAAGACCACTTTTATCAGCGCTAAAATGAAGCTCTGATAAAGGGGACCCCCCCCCCCTTATCTACGCCGGCTTTAACAGCGCTTTTCTAGCACTGTTAAAGGCCATTTTTAGAGCTGATAAAAGTGGTATTTATAGTAGTGTCTCAATCATAGAGGTAATTTAAGATCTCATCTTTTTTCAGGTATATTTCTCTTTGAGTTTTTTTTTTGAGCCTTAGTGGTTGAGTCTTGTTTAGAGATGGAGAGCCTTTGTTGGAGAAAATGACTTAAAGTTTGGGGTTGTATGTTTTTTTGAGTTAATGGAGTCCAGTTATAAATGAGAATAAGTGTTAAAATGGGGTATTAGTAAGTTGAGAAGCTTTAAAGGGGGTTTGGGTTGTTGAAAAGAAAAATGGGATGAAAAATAAATTGTAGAACATTTACACATCGCGTAATTTTTCATGGGTTTTAATAAAATAAATCCAAGGCAATTGGTTTTTCAGAGAATTCCATTAAAAACATTTACACGACGTGTAACCACATTACACGTCATGTAAATACCTGACCTATAGTTTTAAACATGTTGTGCGGCTGATTTTCATTCTAATAAATTGTAGTTTCCCTTTTCTCAACCCTAGGTCATTCTCCAGGTGATTTTGGGGTACCAACTTCCCTTCCAGGCATCCCGTTTGTGTGATAAATCCCTAGTAAGTCCTTTTGGTTAGGTTTTTTCTTCTTCTCCAACCATTGTAGTTAAATAATTTGGCTTATTGTGTTATTGGTTTTGATCTTGATTAGTTTTGATCTTGATAAAATTTGATCTAGGAACCTCTTTGCAATCATCTACACTTTCTTCCTCATGGTTGTTGGCCATTGGAAGCGTTGTTGGATTGTCGGTAAAAGGTAGGGGTCTAAATCTTAACCCTATGGTTTGATATTTTCCAAGTTTATACAATATTGTGATTTCTCCATCTTTTCATGCACCCAAATTAATTAAATAATTTAATGAGATTATTCCTTGATTTTATTTGGTTTCAAATGGATTTGTAATTAACTAATGGATTAAAGTATGTTTAGTATGACATGTGACCTAGGGTGATTTCTTGTTATAGAATCCCTAAATTATGGCTTATTATTTATTGATATTATTGTTAATTAATTGTGAATTGAATTGCAAGTGGCATATGAAAGAATAATGGTAATTCATATAATTAACCATTAAGATATATGATGTGATATTGTGATATCCACGATGTATGATAGGAATTGTGTTTCATGTTGTAATGCTTATATATCGGGCTCATCCTTGGCACTTGTACAGTTATATGCTATAATGCTGATATTGGGCAGGCTTGGACTAGTCCCATGTTGTAATTCTTATATAGAGTGGTCTATGCCCAGTACCATGTTGTAATTTTTATAGGGATTTGACCCATAATGTTGTAATACTTATAGGGCTTTGACCCAAAAATATTGTAATTCTTATAGGGCTTTGACCTGGATTGGTTGTTGTGATTATACCATAGTTATATAGTTGTTGTTGTAATGGTCATAAGATATGCTCAGAGATATTCCAGCATGACACCAAATTAGGTTATCTTACCTTGGTTATATGATTGTGGTTGGCATGGTTATAAGACATGATCAGAGATATTCCGATATGGCACTGAATCAGGTTATTTTACCAGGGTTATATGGTGGTGGTTGGAATGGTTATAATACATGCTCATAGATATTCTGTCATAGAGCCAAAGCAGGTTATGGTTGTGTTTTATGAATTATTGAATTAATTAATGAACATGTTTATCGCTTTATTACATACACTTCTTATCAAGCTAGTTTTGTTTAGACATGGTGGTGTTGACCTACTAAGTTATACTCACACCTTATTTGGGTTGTCATTTATAACCCCAACAGATTATATGGATACAGGTTTGGATAAGGTTTAAGGACCTTGTTGTTGATTTCTTATTGGTTATTGGGCTGGAGTTTGGAGATGGGACCGACATGGGGTTCGGGACCTGGGACTTTGAGTCTTTTATTTGAGTCTGATAGTATTTTCTTGTATTGTTCTAGCATGACATTTAGTTACATTCTAGCACATCATTACATTGTTCCTTATATTTATTGGATTATTCAGTTGGATTTTATTATTGTCTTTCAAAATGTATTTACTCTGATTAATTCTGTTTTATTATGAACTATTCTACTGTTATGACACTTCATACTAGGGGATATAGTCTCCCCACTATACAATTCATACCCCTGCTACTAGTCAGCAGCCTCTGACATATGGGGAGGCACTTGAGGTCTCATGACCAACTCTTTACAGCCATGTAAGAGAGTGCTGGATTGGGGGACGTTACAAAGTGGTATCAAAGGATCATATTTTCTTTTCTCATGCCTTACAATTTGGGGAAAGTTAGAAAGTAGACTAGGATGTGTTGAGACTTGGTAATGAGATTTTGCATGGGAGTAGGTAACCCATGTACAGGGGAAAATCTGAGTACCCAGGGATGGGATTGTTGTTTGTGTTGTGTTCTTGTTACAGTTGATGTTATTTCACCTTGGGTGATTCACATGTCTTGTGAGATTATTTTTTTTATGATCTTACTTTTTATTGAGATTTGTACTCATGTACTGGTATGGAACAATATGAGAATACATGCATCATAATAGGCATGTAGGGATATATTGACATGAATTTTTCATTATTAGGACATATGTGATATATACTTGCATGTTGAACTGTAATATAGGATATCTATTTCACTGGAAAAATGAAATGAGTTGTCATTTCATGCTAAAATACTTATAATCCATGTCAAGAGTGACAAAGAGTTAGTGTTTCTTTGTTTTATTCACCTATTGGGTTGACCTTGTTGCTAGAAAGTTCTCTAAGGTGTGTGTTTGTATTGTAGAGAAAATGCCTCCTCATCATCTTCGACTTAAGTATCAGGAGAGTGGAAATCAGTATGCTCCTAACATAGTTGAACTAGAACTTCTTGTAGTTCATGAGGAACAAATGGATGTTCATTTTTGTGATAGCTTCCTAAAGGCCATGAAATCCATGGAGAGGAGAATATTTGTATCATTACTTCGATGTATGAACTGACAAGAGAGTTTCAACTTCAACATCTGCTTGTTTTTACTAGGAAAGGGGGGGCAGCTAAGTTCTAGATTGAGTCATTCCATAAAATATTTAATCATCTTAAGATACCCATGGATAGGAGGGTGAAGCTTATTGTGTATATGCTTCATGGACCTTCCAAGAATTGGTGGGATATTCTGTAGGAAGATGAGTAGTGGGATAAACTATATTGGAAGGACTTTGAGATGAAGTTCCTAATCCATTTCTATCATGAAACCTTTAAGGATGAAAAATCTTGTGAGTTCATGCATCTAAGGTAGGAGGGTTTATCAGTGCTAGACTATGTTGGACATTTTACCAACCTACATTTCTTTATACCATCCTTGGAATCTGATGAGATCTCCAGGGTGAGACATTTTCAGGATGGTCTTTATCATGAGATCAGGTCGCAAGTAAACGTTTTCTATTTAAGAAACTTTGAATATGTGATAAATCAGGTACTCATCACAGAGGGGAATCTGAAAGAGGCCTTGAACAATGGTCAGGATATTTCAGCAGGGAAATCCGAAAGTTATTCTTTTAGTGGTAAGAAGTGTCGTTATGATAGTTTCCACCAAAGTAATAGTGGGAAGAGTAGTCAGGGCAGTGGACCACCATCTCAAGATTGTGTTCTATTTTAGTACCATCAGTGTGTCAGGTTTCGTTACAAGCACCCATAGTGTCCTTACCCCACAGTTTAGTGTCATATATATAGCAGATTGGTCCATATTTAGAGGTTTTGTGCAAACTTTCCATAGAAGACCAATGGAAGAGGATTAGGAAAAGCACTAGAGTCAAGAAGGGGTTCAACTACCCCTTAGTAGGCTGGTAGTTGGAGTTCCACAAGTCATTCAGGCCGAGGCAGGGGACGTAGTACCCCAGTGCATGAGAAATAGTACCAAGAAAGGGATATAGCTCAGGGTAGTCATACTGGAGCCTAGAGTAGAGGGACAATTCAGTTTCACATTATACAGACTACTCTGACTAATGTGGATACAGGACTATCTATCGTTAGAGGTATAATTCTTGTATCATCTACCTTGGCTTTTGTTTTGTTTAATACAAGAGCATCACATTATTTTATATATTCTCTTTTTAAAAACGTTTTGGGCTTGGTTGTGGAAATATTAGATGGTGTTTTAACCATTGACACACTATTTGGAGTTTGGTTAGAGAATATCAAATGTTGTAAGAAATGTTCTCTAGAGATTAGTGGTTACCATTTCTTTTGGGAACTGTTCTTATTGGAAATGGAAGTCTTTGACTTTTATTATTAGTATACATTGGTTAGTTCTATAATAGGATCATATCAACTATTACAGAATGATATTTAACTTCTTATCTCCAGAAGGAAGTAGTTATTCTCACTAGGGTGAGTGGGATCTTCAGGCTGGTCATGCGGGACCAATTCAATGCAGGTTGAATTGTCTCACGACTCAAATCATCAGTCTTGATCTATATAATAGTGTAATGCAGCAGGGTTTTTTTCCTCCAGTGGTATAAAATTTACAATGCATCTTTCTTGATGATTTCTATAGCTAACCACCTGATCAAGAGATCGATTTCATGATCAAGTTGGTGCTGGGAGTAGAGTCGGATTCTATCCTGCCTCACCAAATAACACCAATAGAGCTTCAAGAGTTGAAGTTTCAGTTTGAAGATCTGGAATCTAAAGGCTTTATATGACCGAGTACATCTCCTTGGGGTTCTCTAGTTCTCTTCACCAAAAGGCTAATGGATATTTGCGCTTATTTGTAGATTATTGATGTTAAATCAGATCATGGTTAAGAACCAGTATTATCTCTATGCATTGATGATATTTTGATTAGACGATAGGTGTAAAGATATTTTACAAGATTTATTGTGACTAGAATATAATTAGTTAAGGGAGATACCATTGGTCATACATTGTATTTCTTTTAGAAGCAGGTATGGTTTGTATCAATTTGTAGTGATTCCGTTTGGGTTAACTAATGTGCATGTGGTATTCACGCACTCCCAATTAGTATATGATCATTTCAAACATCTTGACATCACCCTGAGTACATTGAGAGAGCATCGTCTTTATGCCAAGCTAACTAAATATAGTTTCTGGATAAATAAAGTGCACTTTTTGGGTCATGTCATCTTAAAGGCAGGAGTGTCAGTAGACCCCTAAAAATTCATAGCCATGGAATCTTGGGAACAATCCAAGAACATATTTGAAATTTGTGTCTTTATGGGATTAGCAGGTTATTACTGGAGTTTTATCCAATATTTCTCCCATTTGGTAGCACCAATGTCTAGGATGGCCAAGAAAGGGGTGAAGTTTGTTTGGTCTCATGATTATGAGAGAGATTTTCAAGAGTTGAAAGGAAAACCGACCTCACACCTATCATCACTTTACCTATGCCAGGTAAATAATATATTGTGTATTGTGATGCATCCAAGTTGAACTCAGAGCATTTCTAATGTAGGAGGATCATGTGGTTTCTTATAGATCCAGGCAGCTGAGATCGCATGAGAGGAATTACCCTACTCATGATCTGGAGTTAGCGGTGGTGGTATATGCACTAAGATGTTGGAGAAACTATCTCATGGGTGAGAGGTTTTTGGTATACACGAATCACAAGATCCTCTGGTACATATTTTCTCAATGAGACATTAACCTTCGACGGAGGGGGGTGGTCAAGTATCTACAGTCTTCGACTTTGAATTGACTTATACATTAGGTAAGTGAAACATCATTTTCAACGCTTTGATCTAGAATACACAGAAAGAGGCAATACAAGAGTCTCATGATGAGTGGCGGATAATGGCCATTTTTGTAGACATGCATCTGGATGTGAAGAATCTCAGGGGGTGATTAGCTTTGACTTCGATATTAGTTATACCCATGATTTTGGACTGTATTAAGATCAAGTAGTTTTCTGATCTGGAGGGTTCCATCCTGAGAAACAAATTTTATGGAGGGTAGATGCCATCAGGATGGTCTCTCGATAGTGGAAATTCTCTTATTTTATGTTGTCGAGTATGGGTTCCTATAGGCTTGTGTGGGAGCTGATGAGGGAGTTTAATGCTTCTAGATGGGAAATGAATCTTGGTTTAACAAAGATGTATCATGATCTCTGTAGACAGTGCCTGGTGGTCATAAATAAAGAGAAGATGGCAAGCTTCATGGCTAGATGTTTCACTTTTCAGCAGGTGAAAGTCGAGCATCAGAGGCCAACTGGGATTTTGCAGCCTTTTCCCATTCCGGAGTGAAATAGGATGATTTCACAATGGATTTTTTGATGGATTACACTAGTGTAAAAAACATTTAACACGTCGGTGGTTTTTCATGTCGGTTCTATATAACCAATGTGCAAAGCTGTAAAATTTGGTTTATCACGTCGGTTATAAAATAACCGACGTCAAAAATACCAAGATTAGATTTATCACATCGGTTATTTTATAACCGATGTGACAGATCATATTTGGGTGCTTTATCAGGTTGGTTTATAAAATAACCGACATGATAAAATTCCATCTATCATGTCGATTATAAAATAACCAACGTGATAAAGGATTTTCTACATCAGTTATTAAATAACCAATGTTATAAACATAAAAAAACAATTTATCACATTGGTTATTAAATAACCAATGTGATAAAGATTTTTAAATGATTTATCGGGCCCCATATTCTATCTTTCTGTTTTCTTCAATCGGGCGACTTACAACTCGTCTCTCTCGTACAGAAATCCTAGAAAGGATTCTTCGAATTCATGCCCTCCAACCTCATTTTTCCAACATCATTCATCATATTTATTATCAGCAGATCTATTAGGTTGACTCACAACACTCAAGTAAGCCTCACACGCCTCAGTTTCATTTTTTATTTTCACGATGCC